>JBBLXW010000006.1:0-1200000 GCA_037893235.1 Trichoderma afroharzianum
CCCTAACCCTAACCCTAACCCTAACCCTAACCCTAACCCTAACCCTAACCCTAACCCTAACCCTAACCCTAACCCTAACCCTAACCCTAACCCTAACCCTAACCCTAAACTAATATTTCTAAATACCTTTTTTAATTTAATAATATATTTATTATAATTACTAAAGATTTATTAAGTTTATTTTTTTACTTCTTTAGCTAAACTTTTTAAGTAATTATTTAAAATAAGTTTAAATTATTTTAAAATAATTCCTTTAAGTTATAAAATAGTAAATTAAACTTTTTTTTTAATATTATTAAAGGTATTTTTAAAGTTTTTAAAATATACCTTAAGTTAAATTAAATATAAATAAAATTCCTTAATATTTCCTTTAAATATAAAAAATAACTATTATTTAATAAAAATTCTAATATTAATTATCTTAGGCTTTTTTTTATTAAGTTTATTAACTAAAACTTAATTAAATTTATATATATATATATAAGTATTATTAATTTATTTTTTCTAAAGGTAATAATATTAAATATATTTTTTATAATAATATTTTTATCTTTATTAATTATAAATATATTAAGTTTAGTAATTAAGGTATTTAAATTAATTTTAAGTATAATAGTTTATATTACTTAAAAATTACTTAGTATTTTTCTAAATAAAAATTATTAATATATAATATCTTAACTTAATACTTAAATAATATAAAGTAAATTCTTAAAGTAATAAACTAAGGTTAATTAATTTATATTAGTAAAAAAAATAAAAAGTAATTTTAAGTAGCTATAATTATAAAGTAAGTAAAATATAATAAAAATTTAATTTATATTTAATTTTAATATTTTATTAATAATTATTTATTTAAGCTATTTAAAAAATTATAACAAACTAAGCTCCTATAGGGTTAGTATAAAAGGGATTCCTAAGGAATAAACCTTATACTAGGTTTATATTAGTAGATAAACTAGGCTAAATTATAGGTAATTAATAAAAATAAAAGGGGTTTATTTATATAACTAATAAATAATACTTTTCAGAGTATAATTAAGTATTATTTTATATTTACAACTGGTTATTTAAACTATTCTAAATAAGTATTATAAAATAAATATATAATATAAAGCTTACTTAAGCTTACTTAGTATAAAGTAAGTTAGTTTTCTAATTAAGAAGTATTTTACTTTGGCTTACTTACTATTATATAAACCGTTCTATAATTAGTCCTTTAGCTTATTATAGTTCCGTAGTACCTACCCTATAGGCCTGTTATTATAACTATAAATATATTAGTTTATAATATAGTACTCCCCTTCTATTAGTCTTATTCTTAAGGCCTAAGCTGCTACTTATATAAGTGTTACAGTCCCTTTATTGCTTTAGGTAAATATTTTTCTTTCTTTAATTGCTATTATGTTTAACTAAGTAGAAAAGCCTAAATTTAAGTTTACGGAGAAATATTATTTTTATACAGCTTTTATTTATTCCTTTGGTTTTAAGGTATTACCTTATTTTCGTTATTTAGGTAAGCATCCTTATTTAGCTGTTAAAGGTAGTAACTTATATATGTATTATTACTATTTAGGTTATTTATATAATAGCTTTTTTATTTTTATATCTTTTTGTAAATATAACTTCTACTACTTTATTTATTATATTAATATTTTTTATAGTCAACTATATTACGGAGGAGCTTAAGTACTTAGAGTATTAGGAGGAGCTTACTAAGGAGGTATTAATTACTTAGTAAAAGTATTATAAAGAACTTCTAACTTAGTAAAAAACTAAGTATAATAAAGCCTTAGTTTATTTTATAAAATTACGGAAGCTTTATTATTTACTTTGTATCTATAGTATAAAAATAGTAAATTATAGGTTAAATGCTAAGGAAATAGAGGAGGCTAATTACCTAAAGAAGAAAAAGTATTAAGCTAAGCTAGCTTATATATTACATAAAGAAGTACAGCTTTTTTATAATATATAGTCTATAAGTAAGGTTAAGTAACTTTTTTTAAACGTTAATTTAGTATTTATAGGTTTAGATCTTCTTACTTTAATAAAAGGTACTTCTTTATTATTTTTTTAAGTTTTGTAGGGTATTTAAGTTCTTCCGGTATTTTTTCTTATTATACTCGTAAGTATTTGCAGAATTTATTTTAGAAGGTTTTTAAAATAGTATTAGCGTTTTTGAAATTACTTTCTAGTTCCTAGCTGTCTATGTCCCTATTATATCCTTTTTATTTTACTAGGTATTGGAGTTTACTAATTTTTTCATTTATTTTTAGCAATGTTATTTTATTAACTTTATATTCAAGTTCCTTGCCTTTAATAATAATTTTGTCTATAATGAGTTCTTCAGTATTTTTATTTATTAGTACTTTTTTTAATAGTGAAATATGAAAAATTGAATATATTAATTTTTTTTATTTATTTAGCTATTTCGGAAAATCTAGTTTATAATTGACTTTGCTGATTTTCTTTAGAATTTTATAAAGGCTGACTTTTTTATAATTAAGTTTATCGCTTAGTCTATTTGTTTTAATATTAATTTGTTTTTCTTCTTGAGTATATTAAAGTAGGTAAATTATATTTCCTTTCTAAAGGGTTAGTTCTTTAAGCCTTTTTTTATCTATATACTTTTTTATATGTTTTTATATAAGTTTAAGTTGCGTATATAGTTCTTAGTATAGTTTTTTAAGTTTATCTACTTTAAATATAACTTTCTATATATTTTCCCCCTTCTATAGTATTTTATATACTTGTAGATAATATCCCTTATTTACGTAAAATAGTAAGAGTTTTATAAATTCTAAAACTAAATTATTATAAGAGAATTTTACATTAGGTAAGTACTTAACTTAGTTATTTTAATTAAAGTTAATATAACTTTATAAATATATTTTAATAATCTAGTTAATGTATTTTATTTATTTATTTATTTAAGGGTAGTAAGTAATACTAGCTTTATAGTTTATATTTATCTTTACTATAGTACTTTACTAATATTTAGATATAAACATTAATCCTCTATCGGAAATAATTTCCATAGGTAATTTATATTTTAAGGCTATATATTTTTATATTATATAGCTTAATTCTTCTATTATACTTCTTTCTCTATATAAAATAAAAATACCTTATTTTATTAATTTATCAATAATAATAAAGATACTATTATATACTATATTTATTATAAGCTCTTTTAATAATAGTAGTTTAATAATATAATTAAATAAAATAAAGCTTTAAAAGTACTCTAGTATTGGTAATAGTTATAATTTACTATAAGGTTTTTATTAACTAGACTTTATTTTTATATATAAAATATATAATTAAACGATTTCTTTAATAACCTTCTTTATATTTATAAAGGTATAATACTATTATACTTATTATAGTATTTTAGTAACTCCCTTGTATTTATATAATAGGTATTTATGGACTATTTTTATTACTTTTTTCTATAATAAATCTAATACCTAGATTTTTTTGTTCTAGTATAGGACTTCTTCTAAAAGGGTTATATCTTTAGGAAACTAGTCTAGTATCCATTTGCTAATTTTATCCTTAATTTTGTTAAGGATAAGGTTTCTATCTTTAATAGTAAAAAGGGTGTTAATGGCTACTAGTTTATAATACCCTTTTATTATTTTTTAAAATATTAGTAATATAAGTTTTAGTATTGGTTTAAAGTAGTTTTCTCTATAGCTGAGAGTATTTACGCAGCTATTTTCTAATCTTTTGCAGGGTATGATTTTAAAGTTATACTTAACTATAAGCCTAAGATACTTTTCTTACTATATAGAGATATTTATTTCTTTTATAGTAAGATTTATAAAATTTTTATAATTAAAATATATAGTGATTTTATACTTATTACTTAGTAAATATAATCTTTATTCTTTAAATACTTTAAAAATAGCTATAAATTCTTAGTTATATATAGAATATTATAGTTCAGGGCTATAGAGTTTCTTAAAAAAGAAGGCTACTAAATATAATATTCCTTTATTATCTTATTGGCTAAGAACTCCTTTAATTACATAGTTTAAGGCGTCTATTTTAATAATAACTAGCCTCTTAGGGTTATATATTTATAATATTAATACATTAGTAATAGTATCCTTAAGTACTTTAAAGGTTTCTAAGGCCTTTCCTATATAATTAATTAGTTAATTTTTTTTCTTATTATTTAAATCCTTCTTCATAAGGTCCATAAGTAACATAGTGATTTTACTATAGTTTCAAATAAATTATTGGTAGTAGTTAGCTAGTCCTAGGAAGCTCTGTATTTCTTTAACTATTTTAAAAACCTTCTATTTTTTAATAGCTACTATTTTTATAAGGTCTATTTCAATTTGTCTTATTAAAATAATATATTTTAAAAAATTAACTTTTTGTATATAGAATTAATATTTCTTTAGTTTTACTAGTAAATTTACTACTTATAGTATTTCTAAGACTTGGTGTATATATTATTTATGTTTTTCTAAAGTATTAAAGTAAATTAGTATATTGTCTAAATATATAATAATAAACCTATTGATATATTCCTTAAGGACTTTATTAATTATTCTTTAGAACGTAGCTGGTATATTAATAAATCTAAAGGGCATAACTAAATATTTAAATAGTCTATAGCGTATTTTAAACACCGTTTTCCATTTATCTTCTTCCTTAATTTAAATAAAGTTATAGGCCCTTTTTAAGTTAAAAGCCATAAACTATTTCGCAGTTACTAGTCTATCTCTAATTTTAGAGATTAGTAGTAGTAGTATTTGATCTTTAATAGTAATTTTATTAAGTTATTAATAGTTAATAACTAGTTATAATTTCTTATTTTTCTTTAGTATAAACATTACAGGGTATCCTACTAATAAATTAAAAACTTAAATATATCTTTTTTTTAGTTATTTATCTAACTATTCCCTTAAGGTTTTGAGTTTTTTTTTATTAAGGTTATAGATTTTATAAGTCTTAGGTTATTTCCTATTTATTAACTTAATAAAATAATCCTATTGCAAATATAATAGTAATCTAGTATTTAACATTATTTAATATAGCTTTTTAAATTTCCTATACTAGTAAAGTATCTTAGTGAAAATATTCTTAAGTTTTCCTAATTCCTTTTTCTCTTATGCTTTACTTAGTGCTTTATTAAGTACTACTAGCTTATCCTTAAATTATATTATGATTTTATTAATATAAATATATTCTGCTTTTTTATATTATTTATTATATTATAGTAGTATTAGTAATTTATTTTCTTTAAACTTAATTATTTTTATTTTCTTTATAGTTAGCATAAAGGATTCTGGTTTTTCCGGTAGTGCAGCTTTGCCCTTTTGCTTTCTTTAGCTTAGTTAATATTCAGGTATATTTTTTATATCTTAATAAACCTCGTTGGTCTTCTATTGGATAATAAGGTTATTATTAAGTAACCAGGGGTATTTTAAAAAAATATTATTTTTTAGTATATTTAGAATACTAAATTTAACATTATAGGTGTTCTTATTAATAGTTAATAAGAAATAATCAGTCTTATATTTAATGAGTTTTTCTTTTATTTTTTCCTTTATAATACTTATAATTTATAATACTTATTCCTTCCTTTATACAGGGATTTCTAATTCCTTAATTAGTTATAGTAATATTAAGTTATAGTCTAATCTATTATTAATATATACGGTAGTAGCTTTGTTTTTGAGTAGCGTATTTATTCTTAGTTTTTTTATTTTAGTAGTTTTAACTATATTAATTTGCACTTTTTTCTAATTAAGGTCGCAAGTTTCCTTTATAAAAATATCAAGGTCTTTAACTATCTATTGTTATACTTACTATTATTATAGCTTTCGGTACTACTAGCATTTATTAATATTGAGTTTATCAAGGTAATATTTATAAAAGTATATAATATCCCTTTTATAGGTATAACCTTTATTATAGGTTTTAAAATTAAATTTATTACAATATAACTAATAGCAAAGTTATTAATAATTCTTTTTTACTTATTAATATTATTTATAATCCTTATTATAATATTATAAAAAGTTAAGCTTAGGGTATCTTTTTCTTTAATTATACTATTCCTTAACTTTATAATTAAAGTAATTATAGTATTATTAATTAATGTAATTTTCGGGGTTAGATTTTATATAATTATTATTATATAAATTACTTTATTAAATCTAAAAGTACCAATTATAAAGCTTAGTTTCCTAATATTCAGTATATAGTAGTTTATTATATTGTTCTATATTTTGTTACTTATATTTTTCTATAAATAAAGTATTATACATAAGTTATATTTCTTCTTATTTAAGGAACTAGTTTTTGGTTATAATAGGGTAGTAAGGGTTAGCGTTAGTATATTCCGCTAGTTTATTGTTACTAAGTACCTATTACTATATAATTCTGTATTACTTAAGTATCTATTAAAACTCTATTGGTTTTTATTCCTATGTTCTTTTTAATTTATTATTAAAGGGTTTTTATCCGCAGGGGTAATTTAGTCCTTGGGGTTCTTATAATCCGCAGTTTTTACATAGTTCTAAAATATCTAAGTTAGTATATCCTTAATTTTATTTAGCTTTTTCTTCCTATTTATAAATAAATACATTTTCCTATTTTTTTTTTTTTCTGTAAATAAAATATTAAAGGCTTTATTTTACGCTTCCTTATACTTATCCTAAGTTATATTAGCCTTTTCTAAAGTAGTAATTGCTATAAGTATATTATTAATAACCTAATTGATTATTTATTAACTAGCTTTTCTAAAGATTATAGTATTAATGGTAATTTATTTTGGCTGCTTTTTTTTAGGTACCTTAGGCTACTATTTTAATATTTCTTTTCCTTCCTTATATATAAAATATTAATTATTATAGTAACTAGTTTAACTAAGTAAGTTATAGAGTACGGTTTTAATAATATTAATCTAAATCTTATTAAACTTCTTATTTTCATTAATAGATTTTTTAAAATTATTAGGTTTCCTATACTTACTTTAGCAGTCTTTTTCCTTATAGTCTATTTTACTATAGTAGTTGTATTTTTCTATAAACTTACGAGTATTAATAGTATCTAGATTTATAAGTCCTAGTTTCCTATTATTTAAGGAGGCTAAATTACGTTTCTTACCTTAATTAGCGTAATACTAAAAGTATTAATAAGCCTTATTATTCCCTCTTTTTTCAGCTTATTTTTCCCTTCATTATTTGAATTATTAATTATTAATATAACTAGCCTTTTTAAAAAGTTCTTTAAATATAGCTAGAAGATTATTTTGTAATAACTTATTTTTTATATTTAACTTTAGTCTTTGGTAATATAGTATTTTCTTAGCTATATTTTTAAAGTTAATTTTAGCGTAGATTTAAATAAATTTAATAATATACTTAGTATATATATTTTATTATTAAAGCTTAAGTAATATATTTTTAATTTTTTTTTTTTTGTTAATTTATCTAAAGAGTACCTTAAGTTACTTTTTAAATTTATTATAATTATTAAATAGTATATTAATAAATATCTTTTTATAACTTTATTTCTTATATTTAAAGTTACAGAAATATAACTTAAACTAATTCTTAAGTTCTTTAATAAATTAGCTTTCTATTATACTAACTTATTATTTTTCTAAAGCTATAGTAGTTAAAAAGTATTTAAAATATAACTTTATATTTATAAAAAACCCTTTGATTTTTTTTAGGTTTTTATTAAATAATATAGGTATTAGTAGTTTAATGACTTCTCTTGGTTTTTTTTTATAGGGGCCTCCTAGGGCTATAGGTAGAAGTCCTAAAGTATTAAGTTATTTATTAAGTATATTAATAGTGTTTTATTAATCTTTAATAGTTTACTTTATATAAGTAACTAAGGCTTTAAGATCTAAGAAGTATTATTATACCTTAGCTTCGTTAACTGGAGGGACTTATGGTATTTTAAAAGTTATTATTATTTCTATTATTTCTTTAAATAAGTCTAGAATCTTAATATTACTATTATATATACTTTAGACTTTACTTTTATAGTTTGTTCCTTTGTTTAGAACTTGGAATTTAACTATTTAATATCTTTATAATAATATTACCTATAGTCTAAGGTAACTTTTAAATAAGAATTATAAATATGTAATAAGCTAAGCTCCTATAGGGTTAGTATAAGAGGGATTCCTAAGGGATAAACCTTATATTAGGTTTATATTAGTAAATAAGCTAGGCTAAACTATAGATAATTAATAAAAATAAAAGGGGTTTATTTATATAATTAGTAAATAATACTTTTTAAAGTATAATTAAGTATTGTTTTATATTTACAACTAGCTATTTAAACTATTCTAAATAAGTATTGTAAAATAAATATATAGTATAAAGCTTACTTAAGCTTACTTAGTATAAAGTAAGCTAATTTCCTAATTAGGAAGTATCTTACTTTAGCTTACTTACTGTTACATAAGCTATTCTATAATTGATCCTTTGGCCTATTATAGTTCTGTGGTGCCTACCCTATAGGCCTGCTATTACGACCATAAATATATTGGTTTGTAACAAAAATATAAAAAATTAAATCTTATATATTTAATTATTCCTTAATTATTACTAATATAAGTTTTATTATACTTAATAAAAATATATTTTTAAAGTTATATTTTTACTTTATAAATAAATATATATTTTATTAAAAAAGAAAGTCTTATATCTTAATTAAGTATAACTTTTAATATATTACTAAAGGTAAATTAAGTTATAATACTTTAATTAATTAAGGAAAAATTAAAATATAATTTTTTAATTTAATAATAAATTAATAAATTATTTATTAATTTAGGGAAAAATTAATATTTTATATATTAATTTAATTTAAGTTAATTAAATATATAAGTTTATTTTATATTATTTATTAAAATACTTAAATAATTAATTATTATTATAAATATAATATTTATAATATAATTAAATTAAAATATAAATATTTATTTTTTATTTATATTCTTAATTAATAATAAAATTATTTATTATTAATTTAATTACTTTGCTAATATAAACTATAGAACTATTCTAAGGTTTATTCCTTAAGAATAGCTAACTTATATTAATTATAGGAACTTAGTTTATTACACAAGGGTATATAATATAGGATTAAGTTATAATAAAATACTTTTAAAGGCCTTTTACTTTATTATTTAATTAAGTATTATATTAAGTTAAAGAAATTAAAAATACTTACCTAAATAATAAAAAAAAAGTATTATACTTATATAAAATATAACCTAGGCCTTAAAAATAAAACTAATAAAAGAAAATTATTATATTATAAGTTAATTTATATATAACTATAATAATAAGCCTATATAATAAGTATTATAAGTTAACCTTAAACTTTAAAATTAATTATAAATATATTTATTTTTAAAAAGTAAATACTAATAAATAATTACTTAATTAAAAAAATATTTACTTTTTAAAAGTAAACCAAAGTAAATATTAAACTATATATTTATTTTATAATACTTATTTAAAATAATTAAATAATTAATTATAAATATAAAATAATACTTAATTATATTTATAAAAGTATTATTTACTAATTATATAAATAAACTTTTTTATCCTTATTAATTACCTATAGTTTAGCCTAGCTTATCTACTAATATAAACCTAATGTAAAGTTTATCCTTTAGGAATCCCTCTTATACTAATACTATAGGAGCTCAGCTTATTATATTATAGCTATTTCAGAAGGAAATACTTTCTGAAATCCATATATTTTTCTTATTATATTTGGAGAAGAGCTTATAAAAGCGCTGTAAGGTAGCTTAAGAGGCACCATAGTCCTCCAAGCATATCTCCACGTTGCTGCGAGCCATAGGCGCCTAAAGCCTTCTTTAAGATTGTCGTTCTCAAGGTCGTGTATATTACTTTCCAACGTTCGACGGCATAGGTAAAAGCAATCCATATGCATTGTGACGCTCTCCTCCCCATTTAGACATCGATAACAGCTTTCTATCTTGCAAAACACATGGTCGCCTTTTCCCAATTGCCGACCATATCCGCTCTTTGAAAACTCGCACGCGCCATACGCTTGGCTGATACCATTGCTAAACAGTACTGTACCGTGTTAGTGATGACATCTTTCGGAGTGGTGAATACAAGTATGTTTCCTTACGTACGCAAATTCGATCATCGGGTAGAAACAGCTGTCCACAAGCACCACACTGAGGATGAATGCATATGTGTGATGCCTGATGGCCGGGCTGCTGCAGCGCTTGCATATTTTAAAGGTTTAGGTGACATTCGCAGGTTGCCACGCTATGATGATCGAAACAGGAGGAAGCTGGCCCAGTGGGAAGCAGTATTGAAGAAGCAATGTGCTGACCTACAAGTCAAGCTTGTTCCAGAGCCTCGTGAATCCGAATAATGGGAGGTGCATGTTAAGACTGAAAGATGTCGCCGTCGCATCGATCAGCATGTGCACAACATCCCTGCCTCACCTGCGTAGGTCGGGTAAGGTACATGAGAAACAGAGACGGAATAATGAATACGCTCGCCATTCCAGATGAGTTTAGCGTGGCGGATTGTCCGTTTCTGTATGGTGGCCATTTTTTGAATCCCTCTTTTTCGCACACCCCTTGGGTACATTCGGCATTTATTTAGCCGTAGACAGTCTTTTCTCAGGAACGCTATGTGTTTCGATTTTATCATGTTAGAACGGCCGTTTGATGCAAGCTGCTGAGATGGCCTAGGTTTGCTATCGTACACTACTTAGGTATAATAGGACTTGAAGACAAGCCCCTGGAAAGGGAAAGAATCATATTACAATCTGGTGCTTCGTAATAGAGTGAATTTATAAACAACTAGTTCCGTCACAGTAATTGCTAACGGTGCGGGCCTTGGTCTAATATTTTGCCCTGTTACCTTTACGGCATGACGGGTGGTAACATGTCCCCAAATGTCCATATAAAATTTTTAATTGTAAATCTTACCTTGACGTGCGTTGCTATCCATGTTGACTGCAGGGTATCTCTGACCGGTCTGTCCCTACGGATCTCGTAGATTGTGTATATATAAGAGGTCCTGCCCCCAACTTTGCGATAGGTACATGTAACTAGGACCTTTCATCAATACAATGATACCCTTAACCTACACATCTTAACAGTCCAACCTAATCTCTGATTATTGAGGACTATGGACCTCCTCGTGTTTCTCTCTGCTGAACCGCGCGCTGGCAAATGCAACTATCAGTGATACCGCTCCCAACTTGCCGCCACCAAAATCTCCTCTAGCAGCCCGATACGCGAGCTTCTCCTTATCAGTTCGTGAGTCATCCTCTCTTTCTGGAACAACTTTCTGTGTGAGGCCAGCGTATAAATACAAGAGAACGAGGATCATCTCCTCGATTCTTGCCATGAAAAGCTCTGTGAGGACAGCCGATGTCGATGCCTCCGCTGCTGAAGTTTGGAAATGCGCTGAGAAGACGAGAAGGAGCGAATTGATTATACGAATCAGTAGAAGTGGCAGTGAAAATGCCACGACATGAAGCAATATACTCTCACCACGACGTTCCGTCATGCAGCGCGCGCTGTAGGCGCCCATCGTCAGAAGGATGAGGAGAACAAATACAACCAAGTATACGACCACCCCGGCCTTGACTGTATCTTGGTTTGTGATGTCTGCTGGAGTATTTGCTGATGTTGCACCAACAATGCAAAGAATAAGAGCTATAACAGCCGGAACTTGGACGATTTTGGTGATGAACAGGCTGAAGACAAAGTTGAATGGTCGCTTAAGGAGATCAAAGTACCTGCAAGTTATTAACTTTCGATTCTTGGTGATAAAAATGGTTGAAATGATCCTCACACTCGAGATAGAACACCCAAGGTGGCAAGTAAGAGCGGTGAAAGACCCAAGAACCCAGCTATTGTAGCAACGGTCTCGGCGGTGTCTGACGTGGCGGTGATGGTTGCAATCTGGGCAGAGTAACCGATGACACGCATGGTGCTGAAAATCGTGAGAAAGATCCAACCTGAACTCCGGGATAGTCCTTGACGATAAGATACGAAGATGCTGCAAATGAGTGCAACGACGTAGTAGATGAGTTCCCAGATGGCCAAGCCATCAGTGAGCGTGACATGAGCCATTGTGATGCGAGTTTGATGTAATGTGTAGTTGTAGGAAGTGGTAAAAACGTTAACGAGCGCATGTCACCGAGAGGGACTCAACTCATATATCATCAGATATCTAAACGAAGTACGAAGTGTTAACCATGTTGGCTCTACGCAGCCACAGCAACATAAAAGTTTCCGAAATAGGCAATGGTTGAGTTCGCGCAGCCCGATCCAATCATTATCTTCCGCTGGCTCAATCTTACATGCGTGGCCGCCTCAAGGCTATGCTTAGCGCCGAAGTGCCAGCCCGATACAGAATAGCCCGAGATCGTATGCAGAAACGAGGCTTGAGCACGATCTACACACACTCGGTAGCAGCGCATCACCGCATGTAAGTTCAAAGTTCTCAAGCTTTCAATTTCCTCCTATATAAAGGGGACAGTCGTTCCAACAAATACTGGCTTATTTTGTTCATCATCAGCAGCATTACTTTATAATTGTCAATATGGGATTAATCCGTGATGCCATTGGCTCAGCCCTTGGAGCCGGCCAACTCAACAATGGCCTCTCTGGCAGGCCTAGACTGCCCTTTTCGAATGATGACAGTCGCAATAGCCGCCGATCCTCAGTATCACCTCGAAGCCAGTCGTCGTCCTATAGTCAAGGATACCCTGATTACACAAGCCGCAAAGAACACCGTAGACGTTCATCCAGTGGAAACGATTCCCGCAGCCTGCCCCTCGATCAAAACGACAGCCGCTATAGGGCGGGACAATATCCAGATCCCCAGTATTTGTCGCCAATCGGCAGATATCCTCCTGATCCTATGCAACGCACGCGCGATGGGCAGCTCATACAAGCGCCTCCTGGTTACCAGACTTATAATGGTGATGGCCGAGGCTACCAATGGCAACCTTACGACAGGCAACCGTACACTGATGGGTATTACACCGATGACAGAGGGTTCTCGCGCTCCGCGGATTTCCGTCCACTAGCCCTGCCACAGATTGACTATGGAGACGGACAACCTTTCCTTCGTGGGTACAGCCAGGAGCTGAGCCGCTATAATATCACAAGGGAAGATTTTATACAAGTGTTGGACTCAATCAATATCGCCATTATCCCCAATCCAGAGAATCAGCTCTTCCAGAAAGGCGCAAACATCGCCGGATTTTTCTTGTAAGTATCCGTAGTCTTTCCACATAACCTTTGTACATGGCTGATGAATTGTTATACAGGCCTGGCGCTGCCAGCATCGGTCTCACACTTGGCCAAATTGGTGTCGGACTCGGCACCGCAGCTGGCCA
The DNA here is from genome assembly GCA_037893235.1 of Trichoderma afroharzianum. Classification (NCBI taxonomy): domain Eukaryota; kingdom Fungi; phylum Ascomycota; class Sordariomycetes; order Hypocreales; family Hypocreaceae; genus Trichoderma; species Trichoderma afroharzianum. The sequence goes on from JBBLXW010000006.1 coordinate 13,405, forward strand.
CGCATCTCAGCTCTCTTCCTCCTTGCTGAATGCCAATATGAATCTCTTTGTACCAAACGGTCTTGAGATATGGTAAGCCTTGTTGGTTGGGTGTCTTCCACCATCCTACAGTTACGCTAACGTTATTTAGTATAGGGAGTTCAGCTGATGTCGATGCTGAAGTCGGCATCTCACAAGGCAGTTCACGATCTTATTCCACCAATGTATCACCAGGGGAAAGAATAGCATCTTACGGCGACCTTCTTGCTCCAATTTCACAAGTCTTGCCACCGTTGCAGCAGAGTGGCCGCAATGACCCAATTGCCATGCTTGGCAATCGAATGTCCAGTCGAGATCGTCAAAAGAAACTCGAAAAAGCGCAAGAGAAACTGCAAAAGGGAAAGAATAAAGACATGGATAGCCTAGAAGGGGGCCTCAAATGGGTAAGTCAGGTCATGTCCTTGTCCCCGGGGCGTAAACTTGAAAAACAGCTGCTTATATTTACGATAGCTTATGGTAAGACGAGCCAGTGCGGAGACATTAGCATATTGGGAGACAAATAGGAGGTAAAGGAACTGTGTCTAAAGTACTGGCAGGCAAGGCAAATATTAATAGTAAGTGATACGCATGAGAGAAAGAATCAAAGGCCTTGGTCATATTCTATGATATATAGTTTTTGAATTGAATAGAATGCTGTATATACATAGCGAATCAACTGAATGAACAAACTTTCCCTCATAAGCGGCTATATACATAGTCGTCCTCGAAGAGAGGTGTTGCAATGATAGCCTTGAAAAGTCGAGGAAAGTTATAGTATTCGAGTGAAAGTGATATTAGAAGCAACGTCAATATACCTCGGTCAAAAGACACAAATCCAATCCCCTCTAGTTTTAGTGTCGCCGACGAAAACCGCCAGCAGCAAATCGTCAGTTTAGCACTACTAGTATATACTGGGCTAGTATTTCGGCATCCGACTGCCATAACGTGCAATGTCGCAAAGGTGTCAACACCAAACACACGTGACTACCTGTCAGCTAAGACCTTATTAAGAGTTCCCCGCTCCCGCTTCTGCCTAGCAATCTTATACTTTATACAGTTGCGAAACTGCGTTGACTTAGGGTTAGGGTTATTAATATATAATATCTTAACCTAATACTTAAGTAATATAAGGTAAATTCCTAAGGTAATAAGCTAAGGTTAATTAATTTATATTAGTAAAAAAAAATAAAAAGTAGCTTTAAGTAAATATAATTATAAAATAAGTAAAATATAATAAAAATTTAATTTATATTTAATCTTAATATTTTATTAATAACTATTTATCTAAGTTATTTAAAAAGTATATAAATTAAATTTTATATATTTAATTATTTTATAAAAAACATTATATTTTATTACTCCTTAAAGTATCTAAAGCGCTTATATAAGTTACTTTAATTATAAAAGTGCTAATACTTATTACTCCTTTTTATAATTAGTTAATTAAGTAATAGTTCTTTTAGGTACTTTTTTTTTATACCTTTATTAAATTAGGTTATAATAGCTTGTGATATTACTTAAAAAGCTAGTTTTCTTAGCTTTTTTATTAACAAATATTAATAATCTTAATTAGCTTATTAGTCCATTATCACAACCCAACACTTAAGGTCGCGACAATAGGCCAACAGGTTGGCCGGAACCGGATTAACTTTAATCCTTCAACCAATCAGGAAAGGATCAAGACACAACTTCTCAATCCAACTCAGGATCAACTTATAAGCCATCAATCCAGGAACAGATCAATGCGTAAACCATCAATCCAATTCAGGTCAACTAGGTATATAAATTCACTTCACACCACTCATTTAAAATACTTAAATAGCCAGTTATTATCAACACAATAGCATTCAGATTAAACACTCAGACACTTCATTCTACAGCTAGTAACAAAATTACCCATTTACCGACCTAATCGCTCCGCCAACATAAACCATAAAACCACTCTAAGGTTTATCCCTTGGAAACAGCTAACCTATAGTACCTATAGGAACCCGGTTCGTCACACAATAACAACTCTTATTTAGACGGTCACCTTAGACCTACGGACAATAAGACACCAAGAACTCAACAGCTTATAAGCTTCAGAGTTCCAAACAACAACACTAATTACGAAAGCGAAGCTCAAAGTAGTCACAACAGCGACATCAAAATCCAAGACAATTTCAAAGACACTACTAAAGACGTCGCAATAGCTCCACAACCACCAGCCAACACGCAAAAAGCCAAACAACGCTTTTTAGCACTCGAAAAACTCGTAAAACAAATACACCAGACAATCGATACTCAAGCAGCCACTATCGCAACTCTTCAAAAACGACCAATAGTAAACCCCGTAGTGAACCCAGCCCCTGCGGCACGACAACGGGAACCCGGAGAAATCATCAAGCCACCATTACCTAACAAATTCAAAGAAGACCCTAAGCAAATCCAAAAATTCTTCACGGACATAAGGAACTACTTCAGCTATTTTCCGACCACCATAGCCGACGACATAATAAAAATACGAACTACAGGAACTTATTTAGCCAAAACCGCTAAAGACTGGTTTAAACCACATCTTAGAGATTTTAAGCAAAAAAAAACTCCAAAAAAGCCATACACAGTCACCCTATTTACAAACTACGCCACATTCAAACAACAGCTCGAAAAACTATGCAGAAAAACCGACAAGTCCAAAAAAGCCAAAGACACACTTCTTCAGATCAAACAAAAAGGACCCTACGCAAAGTACACTACCGCCTTTATACACCTAGCCGCCAGGACCAACCTCAATAACAAAGCACAACGAATACTTTACTACCAAAAACTCAATTCAGATATTAAGGATAAACTCTCCAGGGATGAGAAACCTAACACACTTAATAAACTCGCTGAAAAAGCCACTCGCATTAACAAACAGCAATTCCAACAACGTCAGAAACGCAAGCAAGAAGGGAATCCTCAAAAAATAATCCCAAAACATTTCCACTCTAGTAACAACACCAACCAGGGAAAGAAAAGAGACCTTACAACATACAACGATGAGAAACCAGGACCTATAGACCTCAGTACCATCAAAGCACAACATAAGAACATTAAATACTACAATTGCGGAAAAAAAGGACATATAAAAAAGTACTACCGAGCTCCAAAGAAAAACGGTAACAAGAAATTCACACCTATTCCAAAACCCAAAGAAAACCAAGCAATCAATACTATACAACCCTCGGTAAACCATAACATACTACACTTCTCAGCATATTACGACAACAAGTACCAGACGCACCTCAGTGATAAACAAGGATCAAGTTAGTTCCCTAAGGGACCCAAGACCCGAACCTTAAATACACTTAAGGAAGCCACCCAAGAAGAAGCTTCAACCTCCCAGTACGACTTCAACAAAGAAGAAAAAATACTTCACAAATAGAAACAAGAAGAACTTACACGACAAGACCGCGGCACCACGCAATAGGATTACAATACAGGACACACTAACCTCAACATTAGTGAACCATACCCAAACTGTAGATCACAAGAACCCCAGGGACCTAGACATCCCTGCGGATAAGAACTCTCAGACGGAGAAAACAATAAAAGTAAAGACAAAATCACTTACAACGAAAGCGGAAGAATCCACAACTCCAGCTTTCACAAAACCAATAAAAGGCACCAACAATAGATTAACACCCTTCCAGACACACACCCTCTTACGAAATATAAAACTCAGGGACCACTTATGGATAAGCCATGCAAACACTGTAGGTCCTATAAGCCATTTAACAATAGTCTCCACCCATGCAACATAAAAATAGACGACGACCACAACAGTCTTCCAAATACTGCGCCACCAGCAAGCCCTATACCAAAGAAGCTCATTAAGCAATAGGGAAAGATCCCAAGGATCGACTTAACCAATACCTACGATAAGACCAGGGCAACAGAATCAGCACTATACCATATTAACGACATTCTATTTACAGACCAATATAACAAAGCCAACATCGCCAACTACAAGCTACTTCTGTACAAACAACACACCTTATACAAACTCGCCGAATAGCACAAGGACCATAAGACCGTCAATTACGCACAGGATAAATTCACACTCTGCAACAAAGACAGCTACACAAAACACCAACACCAATATCACGCACTTACTTATATCACCAGAAACCTAGCTAGACAAGGTTTCGACTTCGAGAAACACACAGGCGGATACAACTACAACAATAAAGCACAAAAAATCAATTAAAATAACCTTCAGAAGTATCATAAGCTCACCAATAGACACGTCCCAAAGCCGGGATACACCTGGTGTAAACGCTATAACATCCGAGCTCATAAGCCAAGCTGGATCGCCTCAGAACTAGACAACATTAAGAGCAACCTCTACAACAAAAGGCAAGACAATAAAATAACCTAGAACGACAACAATTATTACAACGACGCCAACGATGCGACCTACCACAACCTAAACACCATAACAGGAAGAAAAAGACTACGGAAATTCCTAGTAAACGGATAGTTAAATAACAAACCAATTACCATCTACATAAATTCCAGAGCCACAACAAGCTACATTACACCTCAACTAGTTAACCGCCTACAGTTAAACCATCGTAAAAAGGAGAAACCATATACCCTTACAAGCATTAAAAAACAACAGTTTACTTACAACAACGGGACTGTCAACCGCAAGACTAATCTCCTCGCAATTCAGTTCAGCAAAATTAAGGACACCTTTAGTTTCAACATTACAAACATCACAGGATATAATATACTCTTAGGATACAATTAGCTTAAGTCGCGCAACCCCGATGTCAACTAGATCAGAGGCCAGGCGAGATAGCGAACTCGCCCTAAACCAGTCAGCACCCCAGCGAAACTGTAACTAAATCAGAAGGATCAACAGGATACCGCAACATCCCCGACGACAGGATCAGTAACCCCTGCATCATACAAAAAAACGAAAAAACACACGGAAAACAGGAAAGTCACAAAACAAGCACAATTTACAGAGCCAGAAAAGCTCCCAAGAACCGTCAAATACGTCGAAAAACCAAAGAAAAAACAACTCAGATTTCTCAACTCAATCATACAAAAAGTTAAGGAACTATACCACCGAAACCAGACACCAGAACGTCTAAAAAACGTACCAACAGACCTCCAGCATATACCAGTCTTCAATAAAGAACTAAACACTAGACTACCAGAACACAGCCAATAGGATCATAAGATTAAACTCATAGATAACAAAGTACCAACATTCAACAAGATCTATAACCTTAGTACTACCAAACTCAAAACACTCAATAAATAGATTAAAGACCAGCTGAAGAAGGGATACATCAGACCTTCTAAATCCTCAGCAAGATATCCAGTCATATTTATACCCAAAAAGAACAGTAAACTTCGACTCATTATAGACTACAGACAATTAAACGCAATAACCAAAAAAAATATCACACCACTACCACTAATTTCAGAAATCAGAGACCGACTTACAGAAGCCAAGATCTTCACTTCGTTAGATCTCAAAGGAGCATACAACCTCATCCAGATCAAAAAAGGCGACAAATAAAAAACCGCCTTTCGCACAAAATACAGACTTTACAAATACCAGGTAATACCTTTTAGACTTACAAATACCCCAGCATCTTTCCAGAAAATAATCAACTATATATTACAAAACTACATAAATCATTTTATCATCATATACCTTAACGACATCCTCATCTATTCCAAGAACTTAGAAGAACATAAGGAACACGTCAAAAAAGTACTACAGACACTACAGGACAACAAACTCCTGGTAGAACCTAAAAAATACAACTTCTACACGCAGGAAGTTACATTCCTAAAACACATCATCACCCCAGGAAGGATCCAAATAAACCCTAAGAAACTCAAGGCAATCAACGATTAAAAGCCACCCAAGAACGTCAAGCAAGTACAAAGCTTCCTAGGACTTACCAACTACTACCGACGCTTCATCAAAGACTTCTCGAAAATCGCCACGCCACTTACGAACTTAACAAAGAAAGACGTCAAATTCAAACTAACACAAGACACTCGAAAAGCCTTCAACCGCCTCAAACAAGCTCTCACAAATACGCCAGTACTCATAATATTTAACCCAAACAAACCTATCACAATCAAAACCGACGCCTCGGATTACGCAATCGGTAAAGTACTTAGCCAACCAGACAACACAGAGAAAAAGAAACTTAGGCCTATTACCTACTTTTCTAAGAAATTACATAGACCAGAACTTAAATATCCCATCTATAACAAAGAATTTCTAACCATATACCAAACGCTCAGCAAGCAGCATTAAAGACACTATTGTAAAGGAAGTCGATTTCCAGTAACAATCCTCACGGATCACCGGAATATCACCTACTTCATAACAACACAAGAATTATCCCGCAGACAAGTCAAGTACTATAAACAACTCTCCGAATTCAAGCTCATCATTAAACACTACAGCGGATCAGACAACAGACGCGCTAATACACTCAGCAGACGCCCAGACCACTTCCAAGAAATCCCAGAAGTTAAGGCCCAAATACTAAAAAAGAACCAGTATAGTAACCTAGTAATTCAATCAATCAACACCTTATACCAAATCAAGATAAACAATCCAATCATTAACGACATAAAAGAACACGTCAAAAACTAGGAGAACAAACAATACCCAGAAGGTATTTCTATAGACGCTGGATACCCAACATTAAATAAACTCATCTAAGTACCAGAAGAATTACAAAGCAAAGTAGTAAAATCAGTCCACGCACACAAACTCAACGGACACCGTAAAATCCAAAAAACCATACAGCAAGTAAAACAATACTTCAAATTTAAAGGTATCAAGACATGGGTACAAAAAGTTATATCAGAATGCATAACATATAGACAAGCCAAAAGCTCCAAACACAAGCCATACAGACAACTACAACCACTACCTATACCACAGCAACCATAGGACTCAATCTCATTTAACTTAATCACTAAGCTACCTCCTTCAAGAGAACCAGTCACAAGGGTACTCTACAACAACATCCTCATAGTAGTCAACAAACTCACAAAAATAGCTTACTTCATACCCTTCAAAAAAGCCAGCAATACAGAAGGACTAGCATATATAATAATAAGATACATCACAAGCAATCACAGACTGCCAGAAGACATAATCTCCAACAGAGGAAACACATTTATATCCAAATTCTAAAAAGCACTCACAGCTAAATTAAAAACAAATCACAAAGCCAGCACAGCCTACCACCCACAAACAGACGGACAAACGAAAAAGATCAACCAAATAATTAAGACTTACCTACACTATTACATCAACTTCAAACAAAACGATTAGGTAAAACTACTCCCCGTCGCACAACTCGCATATAACAGCACAGAATCAAAATCAACAAGGAAATCACCGTTTTTCCTAAACTATAGATTCAAACCCGAAGCCTACCGACCGCCAAAACAAGGGGAAGATATCGAAAAAGCCATAATCAAAGCAGAAGACATAATCAAATTACATAACAAACTACAACGACAACTCAAATTCGTCCGACAGAGGATAATCAAGTACGCAGACAGACACAGGCTTAGAAGACCAATCCTACAGGAAGGGGACATAGTCTAGCTACACCGACATACGCAAGGAAACAAGCAAGCAAACATCAAAACAAACAGGCCAAGCGACAAACTTAATTTCAAGAAACTTAGACCTTATAAAATTTTAAGAAAAATCAAAGACGTAAACTATAAACTCGAACTTCCAGAACGACAGGAAAGACAAGGAAAGCATATACATCCAATTTTCCACATCTCCTTACTAAAAAAAGCACAAATCGACAAAAAAACTAAAAGGTTTATCCAGGACAAAATCATCGTCAAAGGGGAAGAAGAAGAATATAAGGTAAAAGACATCGACGCGATAAAAACAGGAGAAGACAGCAAACAACACTATAGGGTACAATAAGAAAAAGGGGAAGAAAAAGAAGAAACATAAAAACCTATTAAGCATCTTAAGAACTCAATAGCGCTAGTAGAAAAACTCCATCAAAACCTAGGGCTTAAGCCAGCTCAGGATCCGTCGTCAACAACTCCAAATAATCCCCTAACCCCAAAGAAGCAAAAACAGCCCCGGAAAAACCCTCTACCAACTGCGCTATAGCAGCCTGGCAAGCAGCCTCCGCTTCCTCACGCTCAACCCTATCCAACTCATCCAAATCGTCAATACCCCACGCAACCGCACAAGTCATTTTTTCTAACCAAAAACACTTCTATTTACAAAAACGCTCAATCTTCGCATCAACAACCTTACGCTCCTCCTCAGCCTCTTCAAAAGCATTTTCGTATTACGCATAAAATAAAGCAATCTTTCAAAGTTAAGCCAATAATAATAGACGCGCGTCACAAAGGGATTTATTATCCTTCACGCACTCGGTACAGCAAGTCAAATCCTCCTCAGACATTTAACACTCTAAAAAGCTCCGCTTCTTCTTATTAAAACAATATATACAATCCTTCATTCTAACAGGATAGGATAAGATAATTTCCAAAAGAACGTTGCAACGCTCTGTTTTAGGATAAGACTTTTTACAAACACCTAACATAATAATTAACAAAAAACATTAGACATAAGGAAGACAGGACACTAACAAAAAATAAGGGGGGAGCAGCTACTTATACTAGTTGCAGTAAGGTCTTAAGGACAAGACCAACAGGAGGGGGGATATTATATCACAACCCGACACTTAAGGTCGCAACAATAGGCCAACAGGTTGGCCGGAACCGGATTAACTTTAATCCTTCAACCAATCAGGAAAGGATCAAGACACAACTTCTCAATCCAACTCAGGATCGACTTATAAGCCATCGATCCAGGAACAGATTAATGCGTGAACCATCGATCTAATTCAGGTTAACTGGGTATATAAGTTCACTTCACGCCACTCATTTAGAATACTTAGATAGCCAGTTGTTATTAATATAATAGCATTTAGATTAAATACTTAGACACTTCATTCTACAGCTAGTGACAAAATTGCCCGTTTACCGACCTGATCGCTCCGCCAACATAAACCATAGAACCACTCTAAGGTTTATCCCTTGGAAACAGCTGACCTATAGTACCTATAGGAACCCGGTTCGTCACATCCATAGTTAATTTAGTTTTAGTTAACCTATTGACCTATTGTTGTAACCTTAAGAGCTAGGTTATAATAATTACTTATTTACTAACTTAACTACTCCGCTAATATAAACTATACAACTATTCTAAGGTTTAACCCTTAGGAACAGCTAATCTATAGTACCTATAGGACTTAGTTCATTACACTATTGTCTTAGATAGTATATTTGGGCTTAAGAGTAAATATATTCTTCATAGTTAACTTTACTAAGTTAATCTAAGTATAATTTAAGTTTATTATATTAAATAGAGACTAACAACGCACAGTCAGCTGGAATCCTAAACCAGTCTTCTATTGAGCCCTCCGTCTCTAATATACTTGCAGCCTCTGCTGCTAGAGCCTCATTGTATTTGTTACTTAATACTTCTAATATACTAATTGCATCCAATCTCACGGATGCTGGCGCAAACTCTAAAGAGCCAATTGACAAAAGTGGCCAGATAAGAAAACGCACTGAATGAGCTAAAGGCGCCCCAAAAGCCTCAAGAGAAGATGGAACCGATGATATTATGTCATCGATTATTCTCATAATACTTAGAGCAGCGGTATCAGGTAATCCTTGCCAGCTTTCCCATCGAGAGTCTCTCTGCTCAGGTCCGTCCCCATCTGCGAGGCAAGCATATGCATGACACACCCAATCATTGACGAACAGTCGTAGCATACGAAGCACGTTCCATCGTCGTGTATCCAGAGGAGAGCAGTATTGGTGCCTCGGTTTATTATAAGAGCCCCATGCGTCATCGGTTTGTTCTGAACCTTGCTTAACCATACTGTAAGGTGATGTAAGGAAGAGCTGATCCATAAGGTGTGCCAACTCATTGTCAAGGTCAAGAGACTGGACGATGCATTCTACTGGTGATAAAGTATAAAGGCGCGCCTTGATAGCCACAAATCTATCCAGTATCGGTCCTAATTGGTGGCTGAGAGTAGACTTATTTAATACGGTTGAAGCGTATTCTTGCAAGCGAATCAAAGCGAGTGGTACAGGTGTCGAACGCTGAGCACAGCTAGTTCGAATATTCGTAGCGGCGTGTAAAAAAAGATGTATTCCAAGCGGACTGTCCAGCTGTTTTTTGCCCCTAAGTGTGAGAAGCGTGGTGGTACCCTGGATATGTACTGTCCAATTGGTCGCTGACCTTTGTTCACCGAACATAAGTCCTTCAAAAGCACTAAGAAGAAGAACAGATAGCAGCGTATAATCCAGTGTAGTGTTGTTCACGCTGCTTAGGGTATTGTTTGTAAGCAACAGCGCCTGGGTGTAGCAACTACGAGCTGCTATGCGCATACCTGGTTGTTTACAATCCAATGATAGTGCGGCCAAAGACAAAGCTTGCATCGAAAGCTGAAGAGAGCTACTCTCTTTAACCATATGTCTCCAGTATTTTGGGAGGTAGTGGAAAGCACTCGATGGACTAAATAACATCATGAAGTAGCTTGTAGCTAGATCCTCAAGATGAGTAAGCATAGCGGCTGGGGGCACGGGGGTTATCGCAGTGCTCCAAGTCCATAGGTGCTCATCCGCGTTTAGATTTGTGGCTATATCTCTTGAGGCAGCCACGTTAACAATGTCAGAGGTTTTGTGTTCGCCTACAGTTTTCTGTGGTGTCCGATTTGGAATTCTCCTCTTCTGCTCCTTTTGAATTACTATAGTTGTCTAATCTCGGACAGCGAGTGATTTGGTATCTCGATAGCCATGACAAGTAATCCCAAGATTAATGCATGAGCTACACATTGGACGTACAAGATTGCACTAGAAACAGCTGATGTTAGCTACAGAAATATCCACCGAATATGATATCGCTAGATGTGAATGCAGGCACTCCACTTACTTTACGTCTCTTTACTCTGCAGGGCTTACAAGCCTCCGAGATCTTCCCGCAAAATACCATCACCCTGCGCAGCAAATAAGCACCGCTACTGATTACTCAGAGGGTTGAAAACTAGAATGATAGCGAGATTATGAGCCTTTGCAGAATTAAGACGCAAACAATTGTTAGCTTGTGAAGACCGGGTACTAGATCTATTATAGGTATATAGTTCAACTAGTAAATCCTAGATCCGGATGTCGGGATTATAAGATTTTAGCATCGAGAAGCATACCTTAATTATCCTAGTGGTGTTAGTAGTTATATCTATTAAACCTAGTGTATACTCTAGGTGATTACTGATCCCTCCCATTATACTACTAGAATTAAAGTCTAATAATAAGCTAGAAACAGGGATGAATGTTAATATTCGTAAAATAGTTACTAATTTTGTTATACGTAAGGAGCTTGCGTAGTTTTCAAGCCTAATATACCGGAGATAGCTGTTAGCGCACGGACCTACATACTACGTATTCAATACGTCAGACTTAGGTACTAAGCATTATTGCTTTTAACGCATCCTGAAGGGGTAGTGAGGCTATATATCACGACCCAACTCTTAAGGTCGCAACAATAGGCCAACAGGTTAGCCGGAACCGGATTAACTATTAACCAATAAACTAATAGCAGTACGCTTACTTATCTCTTTTAACAAGCTACATAAGCAGTATCTCATCTAGCTTATTTAATAAGTCTTATAAGCCCAGAACCAACTAAGTATATAAGTTTACTTTATATTACTTATTAAAATACTTAAATAGCCAGTTATTATTATAGTATTTATAATATAATTAAATTAGAATATAGACATTTACTCTTATTTATATTACTAGCTAGTAATAAAATTACCTATTACTAACTTAACTACTTCACTAATATAAACTATAGAACTATTCTAAGGTTTATCCTTTAGAAATAATTAACCTATACTAACTATAGGAATATAGTTCATTATATAATAATAACTTTTATTTAGACAGTTACCTTAGACCTATAGGTAATAAAAAGATTATAGGAAAAAACATAAATACTAATATTTAATATACTTAATAATAATATTAACTACGAGAGCTAAGTTTAAAGTAATTAATAAAATAATAATATTAAACTTAAAGATATACTAATTATTAATATAGTTACTTAAGCTAACTACGATAAAATAAAGAAGGAACTTAATACCCTTAAAGCTTAATACTAAAAACTTTAAAATAATACTAAGGAGAAAGGTAAAGTCCTTAAGCCTACTAAACCTAAACCCTTTAATAAAAACCTATATAAAATAGATAAATTCTTTTTGAAACTCTTAACTTATTTTAGATATTTTCCTTATACTTTGAAAAATAATAAGTAGTGAGTTATTTTTGTAAGAAGTTACTTTATAAAAGACGCTGAATCTTAGTTTCAATTTATTAAATAAAACTACGACAAAAGCCAGGATAATTATAAAAAACTTAAAGCTAAAACTAAAAAAATATATACTAGTTATAAAAAATTTAAAATGCAACTTTAGAATTCCTTTAGTACCGTAGATAAATAATAAAAAGCTAAGTAAAAACTTTACTTTATTAAACAAAAAGGATTATTAAGTAAATATATATTTACCTTTCTATACCTTTTATCTAAAGTTAATTAGACTAAGGAAACTAAGCAAGATGTTTATTACTATAATATAAAAAAAAATATTAAAAATAAACTCTTTAGATTAGAAAAATACTTAATCCCTTTTGTTGACTTTATGTAAATAATAATTAAAATAAATAACTAATAATAAAAATAAGTAAAAGAAAAAAAACTAGATAAAATCAAAAACTTTTAAGCTTAACCTAAGTAAAACTAAGCTAACGTAAATTAAGGAAAAAAAAAAAACTTTATAATATATAATAATGAAAAGCCAGGGCCTATAGACCTTAGTATTATTAAGGTATAATATAAGAACGTTAAATACTATAATTATAAAAAAAAAAGATATATAAAAAAATACTACTAAGCCCCTAAGAAAAATAATAATAAGAAATTTACATTAATCCCAAAACCTAAGGAAAATTAAATTATTAATATTATAAAACTTTTAATAAATTATAAAGAAAAAATATAAACCTTAAATACCCTTAATAAAACTACCCAGTAAGATATTTTAAACTCTTAGTATAATTTCAAAAAAGAAAAAAAAATACTTTAGAAATAAAAATAAAATAAAGTTATATAATAATATAACAAAGACCTCCTAGATATAGTACCTCTATTATAATATAACCCTTACGAAGGAATAATATAAGAAGAAATTAATAACCTTAAAAAACATATATATAACTAATATAAGTCAATAAAACCCAAAGGACCCTATTATCCCTATAAAATAACTACAGAAGATTAAGAACGGTACAAAGACTAATACAGAATTTAAAGTATTTTTGCAGAAATTGACTAATATAAAAGAGACTAAGAAAGTAAAAATAAAATTATTTATAATAAAAGTAGAAGAATTTACAAATCTAGCTTCCGTAAGATTAATAAGTAATATTAATAATAAGTTAATACCCTCCTAAATATATACCCCAAAGCCAAATATAAAACTAAAGGACTATTTATAAATAAGCTATATAAACTCTATGGGTTTTATAAGTTATTTAATAATTAATTTTATTTATATAAAATAAAAATAAATAAAGACTATAATAGTCTTTTAAATATTATACTATTAATACTTAAGGATCTCCTTAAATAATAGGGAAGAATCCTAAGGATCAATATAATTTAAGCTTATAATAGAATTTAAATATTAGGAAACTAATTTTGATAATATATTAAAAATAATATAAATAAATACTTAATAGCTAAAGTATTAAAAATAATTATATATTATATTAATAATATTAAGCTTATAAACTAATATAATAAAGCTAATATTATTAACTATAAGCTATTACTATATAAATAATATATACTTTATAAACTCAAGGAATAGTATAAAACTTATAACCCTTTGGATTATAAATAAGAAAAATTTATATTCTATAATAGAGATAATTATATAAAATATAAAATCTAATATTATATACTTATATATATTACTTGAAAACTTATATAATAAAGCTTTAACTTTAAAAAATATACTAAAGAATATAGTATTAATACTAAAATATTAAAAATCAATTAGAATAACCTTTAAAAGTATTATAAGCTTACTAATAAATATATTTTTATACTTAAATATACCTAATATAACTATTATAATATTTGAATTTATAAACTTAGTTAAATTACTTTAGACTTAGATAATATAAATATTAGCTTATATAATAATAATTATTATAATAGCGCTAATAATATAACCTACTATAACTTAAATACTATAATAAAAGGAAAAAAACTATGGAAATTCTTAGTAAATAGATAGTTAAATAATAAATTAATTATAGTTTATATAAATTCTAGAGCTATAATAAGCTATATTATACCTTAACTAATTAACTACCTATAGTTAAATAATTATAAGAAAAAGAAACTATATACTTTTGCGAATATTAAAAAATAATAATTTATATATAATAATAGAATTATTAATTATAAAACTAATTATTTTATAATTTAGTTTAGTAAAATTAAGGATATATTTAAATTTAATATTGTAAATATTATAGGATATAATGTACTTTTAGGATATAATTAGCTTAAATTACGTAACCCTAATATTAACTAAATTAAAGACTAAGTAAAATAGTAAACTTACCTTAAATTAATTAATTTTAGAAATATACTATAACTAAATTAGGAGAATTAATAAAATACTATAATATCTTTAACTATAAGATTAATAACCTTTATATTAAATAAAAAAATATAAAAATATATAAAAAAAGAAAAAATTATAAAAAAAATATAATTTAAAAAGCTATAGAAGCTTCTAAAAATAATTAAATATATTAAAAAACTAAAGAAAAAATAACTTAAATTTTTTAACTTAATTATATAAAAGGTTAAAGAATTATATTACTAAGATTAATAAATACTAAAATATTTAGAGAATATATTAATAAAACTTTAGTATATACTAATCTTTAATAAAAAATTAAATACTAAACTACTAAAATATAGTTAATAGAATTATAAAATTAAATTTATAAATAATAAAATATTAATGTTTAATAAAATTTATAATTTTAGTATTATTAAACTTAAGATATTTAATAAATAAATTAAAGATTAACTAAAGAAAGGATATATTAGACTTTTTAAATTTTTAGTAAAATATTTAATTATATTTATACCTAAGAAAAATAGTAAACTTTAACTTATTATAAGCTATAGATAATTAAATATAATAATTAAAAAAAATATTATATTACTATTACTAATTTCTAAAATTAAAAACTAACTTATAAAAGCTAAGATTTTTACTTTATTAAATCTTAAAAGAGTATATAACTTTATTTAAATTAAAAAAGGTAATAAATAAAAAACTACCTTTTATATTAAATATAAATTATATAAATACTAAGTAATATTTTTTAGACTTATAAATACTTTAGTATTTTTCTAAAAAATAATTAATTATATATTATAAAATTATATAGATTATTTTATTATTATATACTTTAATAATATTTTTATTTACTTTAAAAACTTAGAAAAGTATAAGAAATATATTAAAAAAGTATTATAAATACTTTAAAATAATAAACTCTTAATAAAACCTAAGAAATATAACTTCTATATATAAAAAGTTATATTTCTAAAATATATTATTACTTTAGGAAAAGTCTAAATAAACTTTAAGAAACTTAAGGTAATTAATAATTAAAAACCTCCCTAAAATATTAAGTAAGTATAAAGTTTCTTAGGACTTACTAACTATTATTAATATTTTATTAAAGATTTTTTAAAAATTACTATACTACTTATAGATTTAATAAAGAAAAATATTAAATTTAACTTTATAAAAAAAGCTTTAAAAGCGTTTAACTACCTTAAATAAGCTTTTATAAATATATTAGTACTTATAATATTTAACCTAAATAAACCTATTATAATTAAAACTAATACCTTAGATTATATAATTAGTAAAGTACTTAGTTAATTAAATAATATAAAGAAAAAGAAACTTAAGTTAATTACTTACTTTTTTAAGAAATTATATAAACTAAAACTTAAATACTTTATTTATAATAAAGAATTTCTAATTATATATTAAATACTTAGTAAATAATATTAAAGATATTATTATAAAGGAAGTTAATTTTTAATAATAATCTTTATAAATTACTAAAATATTACTTACTTTATAATAATATAAAAATTATTTTATAAATAAATTAAATATTATAAGTAACTTTCCAAATTTAAGCTTATTATTAAGTACTATAATAAATTAGATAATAAATAAGCTAATATACTTAGTAAATACCTAAATTACTTTTAAAAAATCTTAGAAGTTAAGGCCTAAATATTAAAGAAAAACTAATATAAAAACTTAGTAATTTAATTAATTAATACCTTATATTAAATTAAGATAAATAATTTAATTATTAATAATATTAAAAAATATATTAAAAACTAGGAAAATAAGTAATACCCTAAAGGTATTTTTATAAATACTAAATACCTAATATTAAATAAACTTATATAAATATTAAAAAACTTATAAAGTAAAGTAGTAAAATTAATTTATATATATAAACTTAATAAATATTATAAAATTTAAAAAACTATATAATAAATTAAATAATATTTTAAATTTAATAATATTAAAATATAAGTATAAAAAATTATATTAAAATATATAATATATAAATAAGCTAAAAGCTTTAAATATAAATTATATAAATAATTATAACTACTACTTATACTACAGTAATTATAAGACTTAATTTTATTTAACTTAATTATTAAGCTATTTTTTTTAAAAAAATTAATTATAAAAGTACTTTATAATAATATTTTTATAATAATTAATAAACTTACGAAAATAACTTATTTTATATTATTTAAGGAAGCTAGTAATATAAAAGAATTAGTATATATAATAATAAAATATATTATAAGTAACTATAAACTATTAGGAAATATAATCTTTAATAAAAAAAATATATTTATATTTAAGTTTTAGAAAATACTTATAGTTAAATTAAAAATAAATTATAAAGTTAATATAGCTTATTATTTATAAATAAATAAATAAATAAAAAAAATTAACTAAATAATTAAAATATATTTATACTATTATATTAACTTTAAATAAAATAATTAAGTAGAACTACTCCTTATTATATAACTTATATATAATAATATAAAATTAAAGTTAATTAAGAAATTACTATTTTTCCTAAATTATAAATTTAAACCTAAAGCTTATTAATTATTAAAGTAAGAGGAAAATATTAAAAAAGCTATAATTAAGGTAGAAAATATAATTAAATTATATAATAAACTATAATAATAACTTAAATTTATTTAATAAAGGATAATTAAGTATATAAATAAATATAAGCTTAAAGAATTAATTTTATAATAAGGGGATATAGTTTAATTATACTAATATATATAAGGAAATAAATAAGTAAATATTAAAATAAATAGGCTAAGTAATAAACTTAATTTTAAAAAACTTAGACTTTATAAAATTTTAAAAAAAATTAAAAATATAAATTATAAACTTAAACTTTTAAAATAATAGGAAAAATAAAGAAAGTATATATATTTAATTTTTTATATTTCCTTATTAAAAAAAATATAAATTAATAAAAAAACTAAAAGATTTATTTAGGATAAAATTATTATTAAAAAAAAGAAAAAAAAATATAAAGTAAAAGATATTAATATAATAAAAATAAAAGAAAATAGTAAATAATATTATAAAGTATAATAGAAAAAAAAAAAAAAATATAAAAACCTATTAAATATTTTAAAAACTTAATAGTATTAGTAGAAAAACTTTATTAAAGCCTAAGGATTATACTAACTTAGGATTTATTATTAATATCTTTAAGTAATCCTTTAATATAAAAAAAGTAAAAATAACTTTAAAAAAACCTTTTGCTAATTATATTATAGTAGCTTAATAAGCAGCCTTTACCTTTTTATACTTAACTTTATTTAACTTCTTTAAATTATTAATACCTTATATAATTATATATATTATTTTTTAATACTACTATTTTTTTTTTTATAAAGGTACTTAACTTTTACATTAGTTAAATAAAGATACTTAAGCTTTTACTTATACTTTTCCTTAGCTATTTTAATTTTTACCTTTAACTTAATATATTAAGTAACTACTTTATAAAATTACATAGGAGAAAGTTATTTAGTATTATAAAGGGACTTTTAACTAATAATATAAGCTAAATAATAAAAAAACTTATTTTTTAAAAAAAATACTTTATACTTAAAGATTTATAAATAAAATATTTATTTATTTTAACTAAGTAAAATAAAATAAATAAGTAAAAATTATTATATTGTTTATGTTTATTAATCTTTAGCCTTTTAGATTTAGTAAATATTATAGTAATAGTTACTTAGAAAATATAAATAAAAAAAAATAAAAATAAAAATTTACTAAGTATAAAGGAGTAGGTTACTTATATTAGAATAAATAAAGTCTTAAGGGTAAAACTAATAAAAAGGGGAATATTATATTATAACTTAACTCTTAAGGTTATAATAATAAGCTAATAGATTAGCTAAAATTAAATTAATTATTAACTAATGAACTAATAGTAATATACTTACTTATTTTTTTTAATGAGCTATATAAATAGTATTTTATTTAGCTTATTTAATGAATTTTATAAGCCTAGAATTAATTAAGTATATAAGTTTACTTTATATTATTTATTAAAATACTTAAATAGCTAGTTATTATTATAGTATTTATAATATAATTAAATGAAAATATAAATATTTACTTTTATTTATATTACTAGTTAGTAATAAAATTACTTATTATTAACTTAATTACTTTGCTAATATAAACTATAGAATTATTTTAAGGTTTATCCTTTGGAAATAGCTAACTTATACTAACTATAGAAATATAGTTTATTATATTTAATTTATTTATAAAAATTTATAAAAGGTATAAGAATTTTTTTTTAATAAAGTATATATTAACTTCTAAAGTAGTTATAAATATATTATATATTTATTATTATTATTTAAAATTATTTTACATAATTTTTAATACTTTTTTTTATTATAGAAATTATATAATAATAAAGAAATTTTATAATAATATTTTTATTATAAATACTTATAAGTAATTTTAATTCCTTAATATAATAATAATTAACTTTTCTTAATTAAAAAAGTAATAATTTAAAAATATTTTTTAAAATATAAAAAAAAGGAAACTAGGGAATATTTTAATTTCTTAAATATTTAAATAATTAAATTATAATTTAAGTTAACTAAAGTAGTTAATTATTTATTATATATTTATAAAATATATAAAAATATAAAAAAATAAAGTAAAAAATTATTTTATTAAAGAATAATTAAAGCTAATACTAAAGTAATTATAAAATAAATAATAATTTAAAATCTTTAATAATTAAGGGTTTTTAATAATATTAATTAGTTTTCCTTAGGTATTAGTTTAAAGTTTATAAATTTAGGTTTTCTTATACTAAGGAAAAAAACTTATATATTTTTTTTTTCTTAAGTAGTTTTATTTATTAAGTAATTAATATTAAGAGTTTTAAATATAATCTTAAGTTTTTTTAAAAGTTTTAAATTAATTTTATTATATTAAAGCTTTTTATAAATTCTTAGGTATTATAAATTAAATTATATTTTTTTTATTTAATTTAGTATTTTATTTTATTATTTTTTTTTAAGTTTTTTTATATAGCTAAGACTTTTTTAACTTTTTATTTTTTTTTATTTTTAATAATAATAATTTTATTTAAAATTAATTTTTTTATTACTTTATTAATTTATATTTTTTTTTAAAAGTAATATATAAAATATAAAGTATTTTAATTATATACTTTTTAATATTTTTAATTTATAATTAATATTATTAATTTTCTTTAAAATTTTAAATAATTTAATTTTTCTAAAATTAAGTTTATTATTTAATTAATTTATTTTAATATTTAATATTTTATAACTTTATATATATTAAAGTAAGTAAACTATATTTTTCTTTTAAAAGTTTAGTCCTTTAATTTTATCTTAGTTTATATAATATTTTATATATTTTTAAATAAGTTTTAGCTATATTTTTAATTTTTTATATAAATTAATTATTAATTTTACTTTAAGTTATACTTTATTAATATTAAGTCTTTTTTAAAGTAGTTTATATATTAAAAAAATATATTTATATAAAATATAAAATAATATTAATTTAGTAAATTTAAATTTTATATTATTATAATATAATTAAGTAAAAGGTAGTTATTTAACTTAATTATTTTACTATAAATTAATAAAGTATTTTAAATATTATTTTATAATTTAATTTATTTATTTTATTTACTTATTTATTTTAAAGTAATATATATTATTAAGTTTATAATTTACTTTAAATTTTATTATAAGTTTTTACTAAAATTTAAAAATAAAAGTTTATTTTTTATTAAAAATAATTTTTTAAAGTATATTATAATTAGCTATTATTATTTTTAAATATATATATATAAAATCTTTTATTAAATATAATTTTTAATATAATAAAAAGTATATTTACTTTATAAACTTATTTATTATTATTAAAATATTATTATAAATTACCTTAAAAAAAAGTTTTTTAAAAAATAATAAGTTTATAATATAATTAAAAATAATTATTTTTTATAGTAATTTTAATATTAATAAAAGTTATAGTTTTTTATAAAGTTTATATTTTTTATATTTAATATATTAATATTTATTATAAATTACTATAATATTAATAATAATTTTTTTTATTTTTTTAAATTAATATATTATAAATATTTATTAATATATAATTATAATTCCTTAGTATTTAAATAATAAATATTTATAAATATATTTTATAATTTTCTTTTATAAATTTAAAAATATTTAGTATTTATTTTTATTTATAAAGTATTTATTTAATAATATAACTTAAAATAAAAACTAATA
Organism: Trichoderma afroharzianum; assembly: GCA_037893235.1. Classification (NCBI taxonomy): domain Eukaryota; kingdom Fungi; phylum Ascomycota; class Sordariomycetes; order Hypocreales; family Hypocreaceae; genus Trichoderma; species Trichoderma afroharzianum. Next base: position 34,568 of record JBBLXW010000006.1, read on the forward strand.
TAATTTTTAATTTTTTATATATTTTTTAATTTTTTTAAAAAATTTATTATATTTTTATACTTTAAAAATTATATTAAAAAATCTTTATTTATAATTATTTTATATATTTTAATATAATATAATACCTTAGTAATTAAAAATTTCTTAAAAATAATTAATTTTTTTACTAAGTATATTAGCTTTTTTATTTTTTAATCTTTTATAATATATAAGCTTATAGTTAAATTTACTTAAAAATTTAAAGTATTTTAATTATTTTTTAAATAATTTTTAAGTAAATATAAAATAAGTAATATTTTAGTAATTAATAAAAATTTTAATTTAAAATTTATTTTTTTTATAATATTAACTTTATTATTTTAAATAGTTTTTAATTTTTAAAAATTCTTTATTATAAACTATATAATTAAGTTTAGCTTTATTAAGTTTTTAAAAATAAAATATAATAAAGTAAAATTTCCTTTTATTATTTTATTAATTTAATATTTCTTTAATTATATATTTTAATATATTAATTTTAATTTTTATTAGTTTTTTTAAATTATATATAACTAAAATAAATTCTAAAGTTATAGCTTATTTAATTACTTAAAATATTTATTTTACTTTTTTTATTTATTTAAACTTTTAATTTTTTTTTATTATATTAATTAAAGGCTAAGTTAAAACTAAAAAGTTTTAAATAAAGTATTAATAATAATTAATTAATTTATAAAAACTTTATATTTTTTTAATTAATATTAATATTAATTATTTATTAATTATAATAACTTTTTTTAAATTTATTTATATAGTTTTAAAAATAATAATATATTTTAAAAATTTTACTTTTTATATATAAAATTAATATTTTTTAAGGTTTATAAAAAAGTAATTATTTTAAAAAAGTAATTATTTTATAATACTTAAAGTATTAAATATATATATTTTTTATATTTTTTTTTAGTTTTTAAATATATTAAAATATTATTTAAATATATAATAATAAATTTATTTTAATATTTCTAAAGAATATAATTAATTTTTTTTTAAAAAAATATAAGTATATTTATTAATCCTTAAGGTATTATTAAAAATTTATAAAATTTTCCTAAAGTATTAAAGGCTATTATTTATTTATATTTTTTTTTATTTAAGTTAATTTATAAATATTAGTAAAGTTTAACTAAAAGTATATTATAATTTTTTATAATTAATTTTTTATTTTAAATATTAATAATAAAGAAATTTAATTTTTAATTATAATATTATTTAATTATTTATAATTAATAACTAATTATAATTTTTTATTTTTCTTTAAAATAAAAATAATAAAGTATTATATTAAAAAATTAAAGATTTTAATATATTTTTTTTTCTTTTATTTTTATATTTATTTATTAAAAATATTAAGTTTTAATTAATTAAAGTTATATAATAAAAAATATTTTAATTACTTTTTTTCCTTTAACTTTATTATATAATTTTATTTAATATATAATAATATTTATATACTTTTATTAAAATTAATTAAAGTTTTTTAAAATAAAACCTTAAATTTTTAATATTATTTTAAAATATTAATTATTAAGTTTATAAATTTTTTTTTTTTAATTATTTTTTTTTTATAATTTTTAAAAATTAATTAAATTTATATAAATTTTATTTCCCTTTAGTAAACTTTTTTAAAAATTAAGCTTTTATAACTTTAAATTATTTTTATTATTATTATATAAAAATTTTTTTAAACTTAAGGAATTAAAGTTTTTAACTTTTTTTATTTTTTTTTTTTAAAGTTTTTTTATTACTTTATTAATAAATTAAGCCTTTACTTTATATTATTAAAAGTTTATATTAATATAATTATAATATACCTAAAATAATATTATATTTTAAAATATTAATAATATTATATATTACTAAAGTAGTTTAATTAAATACTTTAAAATATAAATAATTAATTTATTTTTTTACTTATTTATTATTATATTTAAATTATTTTTTTTTTTATAAAAAAGTTAATATAGTTTTTTTTTTTTATTTTTATAATAATTATAAATATATTATAATTATAGTTAATATATAGTTTTTATTTACTTTAAAGTCTACTAAAACTTTAAGTAATTTTTTATTTTATATTATTATAAAAGTAATTTTTTTCTTAAGAACTATTTATTTTTTATTATTATTATATTTATATTTCTTTTTAAAAAACATAAACTTTTTATTAATTTTATAATACTTTTTATTTAAAAATTATTTTAGTTTTTTAAATATTAATTTTTAATTTTATATAATATATATAATTTATAATAAAAGTTTTTATAATTTTCTTATTTTACTACTTTATAATATAGTCTTATTTATTTAATATAAATTTTATAAATAATTTTATTATTTTATAAATTATCTAAAGTCTTTTAATATTTATAATATTTTCTAAATAATTTTTTAAGTACTCTTACGTAAGTTCTAAAGTTAAATTTAATTTTATATAATTAATTTATTAATTATTATTTTATAATTTATTTTTTTTTTAAAACTAAATTATATTAGTTTTTTAACTTATACTTTTAATATTTAAAGTAATTTAGTTTATTATATTATTAATATTATTTAAAAATATATACTTTAATTTTTTTATTTTAATTATATTATTAAATAAACTTTAAGGTTTAATAAATAATATATTAATAACTTAAGTAGTTTTTTATTTATTTATTATTTTTATATTTATAAAGTATAGTTAAATAAAATTTAAATATTATAATTTATAATTCTTAAAATTTATAAATAACTTTTTATTTACTATACTATTTTTTATAATAAAAGTTTATAATAAAAATTACTAAGTTTTATTATAAAAAAATATTATATTTTACTTTTTACTTTAAGTAATATATATATTAATAAATAATATAATTTATTTAATAAATTTAATAATAGTTATTATTTATAAAGTTAATCTAAGGGTAATTTTAAAATATTTATTAATATTTTTTTTTAAGTCTTTATATTTTATTTATATTTAGACTTATAATAATTTATTATTTATTATTTTATACTTACTATTATATAAGCCTATTTTAAATTTTTTAGTAAATAAAAATCTTAATATTTTATTTAAAATTATAAATATTAATTTATTATTATAATTTAATAAATTTATTAATTTTTTTAAATTTACTTTTAATAAAGTTAATAATATTTTTAACTTATTTTTTATATAAAAGTAACCTATAGTTTTATTAAGCTATAGTTTTAGTTATAGGTCTTTTAATTAAATTAAGTATATTATTAAATAAAGTTATTTTTTTTAATTTATTTAATTCTCTTAATTTTTCCTTATACTAAGGGTAACTATTATTTTCTTATTATAATAAATTAAAGAATTATTTATTTATATTTATAATATAAACTTTTTTCCTTAATTTTAAAATTTTATTTTTATATTTTTTCTTAAGTACTTAATAATTTTTAATTATATAATTATTTTTTTTATAATTATAATACTTAAATTTTTTTTTATATTATAAAATATTTAAATTTATTTTTTTAAATTTACTATTATTATTTTTAATAATTTCCTTATTTTATTTTTTACTTTAATTAATTTAATATTTATTTTATTAATATTACTAAGTAATATTAATTTTAAGTTTATATAATAAATTATTTACTTATATATAAATATTTATAAATAAAACTAAGGTATATATAAATTAATTAATATTATAAACTTTTTCTTTAACTTTTTTTTTAAATTTATTATAAAAATATTTAATAAAAGCTAATTTATTTTAGTTAAATTATATAATAATATTTTTAAATTTTATAATATAATTTAAGTATTTTTTTTTAATATATATTAACTAAGGTATTTTTAATTATTTTAATTTTACTAATATTTTTAAATACTTTTTTTAATTTAAAAATATATTTATTATAATTATTAAAAATCTACTAAGTTTATTTTTTTTACTTTTTTAACTAAACTTTTTAAATAATTATTTAAAATAAATTTAAATTATTTTAAAGTAGTACTTTTAAAATATAAAGTAGTAAAATAAACTTTTTTTTTAATAATATTAAAAATATTTTTAAAATTTTTAAAATATATTTTAAACTAAATTAAATATAAATAAAATTCTTTAATATTTTCTTTAAATATAAAAAATAATTATTATTTAATAAAAATTCTAATATTAATTATTTTAGGTTTTTTTTTATTAAGTTTATTAACTAAAACTTAATTAAGTTTATATATATTTTAAATAAATATTATTAATTTATTTTTTTTAAAAAAAAATAATATTAAGTATATTTTTTATAATAATATTTTTATTTTTATTAATTATAAATATACTAAGTTTAATAATTAAGGTATTATTAATTAAGTTAAATTTAAGTATAATAATTTATATTACTTAAAGGTTACTTAGTATTTTTTTAAGTAAAAGTTATTAATATATAATATTTTAACCTAATACTTAAATAATATAAAGTAAATTCCTAAGGTAATAAACTAAAGTTAATTAATTTATATTAGTAAAAAAAATAAAAAATAACTTTAAGTAATTATAATTATAAAATAAGTAAAATATAATAAAAATTTAATTTATATTTAATTTTAATACTTTATTAATAATTATTTATTTAAATTATTTAAAAAATATAAAAAATTAAATTTTATATATTTAATTATTTTTAATAAAAATATTATAATTTATTACTTTTTAAAGTATCTAAAGTACTTATATAAGTTACTTTAATTATAAAAGTATTAATATTTATTATTTTTTTTTATAATTAATTAACTAAGTAATAGTTTTTCCTAATACTTTTCCTTTATACTTTTTATTAATTTAAGTTATAATAAATTTTTAAGGGGTATAGGTTTTGAAAAATAAAACTTAGTACTTATTTATATATTCCCTAATCCACAAGGCCAAAAGAATCTTCTATAACTTTTATAAAATAAAAATAATAAAATATACCCTTTAGAATTATAATATATTAATATTAAAGCTACTTAATATTACTTTGCTAAAAAACTTATTATAGAGGTTTATTTATTTATTTCTTTAAACTAATAACCAACTATAAAATTCATTTAGTATAATATAATAAATATAAATATTATCTTTAAGCCTATTCTATAAAGTATTTATATAATCTACTTATATAATTTAGACTACTATAATTTTCTAAGGAGCCTATTATTTATTTTGTACTCTTAGTTCCTTTAATAAAAACTACCTTTTAAGATATTTTATATAAGTAAAAGCAAAATACTATACTTAGTTAAATATCCTTATTAATTTTATTTTATTTTATTAATATAATAAATTAAGTTCCTATAAGTACTATAAGTCAGCTGTTTCTAAAGGATAAACCTTAGAGTAGTTCTATAATTTATATTAGTAAAGTAATTAAGTTAGTAAATAAGTAATTTTATTATTAACTATAGAATAAAGTATTTAAATATTTAATTTAGTTATTATTAAGTAATAATAATTAATTATTTAAGTATTTTAATAAGTAATATAAAGTAAACTTATATACTTAATTAATTAAGCTAAATTATTAATAATTATTAATAATTTTATTATAAATTATCTTAATATTTTAGTAATTTACTTATAAATCTTTAGATTATTTAATAATTTAATAATTTATTTTTAATTAATTAATTAATTTATTTTTTATCTAAGGCTAATTACCCTATAGGTTTATTATTATAATTATAAAAGCTAAATTATAATATAATACCCCCCTTTTATTAATTTTATTTTTAAAACTTTACTATAAATAATATATTTCTTATATATTTATAAATAAATACTTTTTATTTTATTTTTTATTATTTTTATTTAGCTAACTTACTTAATTATAATAAATTATATTACTAAAAATCTTTATTTAAAAATATAAAAATAAAAAAGTCTTTTTAAATTTATTTTAAAAAATACTAAAAAAATAAATAAATATTATTTTTTTTATATTTTAAAAAAGTTTAATAAATATTTATTATCTTTAGATAATTTTTTATAATACTTAAATTATATATAATTTAATAAATTATATTATAATATAAAAGATTTAATTATTAATTAGTTAAATTAAGTATTTACTTAATATTTCTAACTTAAAAATAAACTTAAATTTACTAAGGATACTTTAATTAAATTAATTATAAAAGTTTTTTAATTATAAAAATAAAAGAAAATTTAATATAAATAAATATATTATACTATTATATAAAGTATTACTAATTTAAATAAGTTAAATAAAGTTAAATATAAAAAAGTAAAGGTTATTTATTAAGCTACTATAATATAATTAATAAAAGGTTTTTCTAAAGTTATTTTTATTTTTTTAAAATTAAAGGATTATTTAAAGTTATTAATAATAAATCCTAAGTTAGCTTAAGCCCTAAGCTTTAATAAAGTTTTTTTACTAATATTATTAAATTTTTAAAATACTTAATAAATTTTTATATTTTTTCTTTTTTTTTTTCTTTTTTTTATTATATTTTATAGTATTATTTATTATTTTCTTTTATTTTTATTATATTAATATTTTTTACTTTATATTTTTTTTCTTTTCCTTTAATAATAATTTTATCCTAAATAAATCTTTTAGTTTTTTTATTAATTTATACTTTTTTTAATAAAAAAATATAAAAAATTAAATATATATACTTCCTTTATTTTCCTATTATTTTAAAAGTTTAAGTTTATAATTTATATTTTTAATTTTTTTTAAAATTTTATAAAGTTTAAGTTTTTTAAAATTAAATTTATTACTTAGTTTATTTATTTTAATATTTATTTATTTATTTCCTTATATATATTAATATAATTAAACTATATTTTTTTTTTATAAAGTTAGTTCTTTAAGCTTATATTTATTTATATATTTAATTATTTTTTATTAAATAAATTTAAGTTATTATTATAATTTATTATATAATTTAATTATATTTTCTACTTTAATTATAACTTTTTTAATATTTTCCCTTTACCTTAGTAATTAATAAACTTTAAATTTAAATTTATAATTTAAAAAAAATAATAATTTCCTAATTAACTTTAATTTTATACTATTATATATAAATTATATAATAGGGAGTAATTTTACTTAATTATTTTATTTAAAGTTAATATAATAATATAAATATATTTTAATTATTTAATTAATTTTTTTTATTTAATTATTTATTTATAAGTAATAGGTTATACTAACTTTATAATTTATTCTTAGTTTAATTATAAATACTTTTTAAAACTTAAATATAAATATATTTCCTTTATTAAAAATTATATTTTTTAATAATTTATAATTACTTATAATATATTTTATTATTATATATATTAATTTTTTTATATTATTAACTTTTTTAAATAATATAAAATAAATTATTTTTATAAGTTTATTAACTATTATAAAGATATTATTATAAAGTACTTTTATAATTAATTTTTTTAAAAAAAGTAGCTTAGTAATTAAGTTAAATAAAATTAAATTTTATAATTACTATAATATAAGTAGTAATTATAATTATTTATATAGTTTATACTTAAAGCTTTTAACTTATTTATATATTATATATTTTAATATAACCTTTTATATTTATATTTTAATATTATTAAATTTAAAGTATTATTTAACTTATTATATAGTTTTTTTAATTTTATAGTATTTATTAAGTTTATATATATAAATAAATTTTATTATTTTACTTTATAATTCTTTTAATACTTAAATAAGTTTATTTAATATTAAATATTTAATATTTATAAAAATATTTTTTAAGTATTATTTATTTTCCTAGTTTTTAATATATTTCTTTATATTATTAATAATTAAATTATTTATTTTAATTTAGTATAAAGTATTAATTAATTAAATAATTAAGTCTTTATATTAGTTTTTCTTTAATATTTATATTTTAACTTTTAGGATTTTTTAAAAATAATTTAGGTATTTATTAAATATATTAGCTTATTTATTATTTAATTTACTATAATATTTAATAATAAGCTTAAATTTAGAAAGTTATTTATAATACTTAACTTATTTATAAAATAGTTTTTATATTATTATAAAGTAAATAATATTTTAATAATTTATAAAGATTATTATTAAAAATTAACTTTTTTTATAATAGTATTTTTAATATTATTTATTAAGTACTTAGTATATAGTTAAAAATTCTTTATTATAAATAAAATATTTAAGTTTTAATTTATATAATTTCTTAAAGAAATAAGTAATTAACCTAAGTTTTTTTTTTTTTATATTATTTAATTAGCTAAGTATTTTATTAATTATATAATCTAAAGTATTAGTTTTAATTATAATAAGTTTATTTAGGTTAAATATTATAAATATTAATATATTTATAAAAGTTTATTTAAAGTAGTTAAAGGCTTTTTAAATATTTTATATTAATTTAAATTTAATATTTTTTTTTATTAAGTTTATAAATAATATAGTAATTTTTAAAAAATCTTTAATAAAATATTAATAATAATTTATAAGTCTTAAAAAGCTTTATATTTACTTAATATTCTTAGGTAGCTTTTAATTATTAATTACCTTAAATTTCTTAAGGTTTATTTAAATTTTACTTAAGGTAATAATATATCCTAGGAATATAATTTTTTATATATAAAAATTATATTTCTTAGGTTTTACTAAAAGTTTATTATTTTATAATATTTATAATACTTTTTTAATATATTTCTTATATTTTTCTAAGTTTTTAAAATAAATAAAAATATTATTAAAGTATATAATAATAAAATAATTTATATAGTTTTATAATATATAATTAATTATTTTTTAAAAAAATACTAAAGTATTTATAAATTTAAAAAGTATTACTTAGTATTTATAAAGTTTATATTTAATATAAAAGGTAGTTTTTTATTTATTATTTTTTTTAATTTAAATAAAGTTATATATTTTTTTAAAATTTAATAATATAAAGATTTTAGCTTTTATAAACTAGTTTTTAATTTTTAAAATTAAAAGTAATAGTATAATATTTTTTTTAATTATTATATTTAATTATTAATAATTTATAATAAATTAAAGTTTACTATTTTTCTTAAGTATAAATATAATTAAATATTTTACTAAAAATTTAGAAAATTTAATATAATTTTTCTTTAGCTAGTTTTTAATTTATTTATTAAGTATCTTAAGCTTAATAATACTTAAGTTATAGATTTTATTAAATATTAATATTTTATTATTTATAAATTTAATTTTATAATTTTATTAACTATACTTTAATAATTTAATATTTAATTTTTTATTAAAGATTAATATATACTAGAGGTTTATTAATATGTTTTTTAAGTATTTTAGTATTTAATTTTAGTAATATAATTCCTTAACCTTATATATAATTAAGTTAAAAAATCTAAGTTATTTGTTTTTTAATTTTTTAATATATTTAATTATTTTTAGGAGTTTTTCTAACTTTATAAATTATATTTATTTTATAACTTTTTTATTTTTTATATATTTTTTTATTTTTTTATTTAATATAAAGGTTATTAATTTTATTATTAAGGATATTATAATATTTTATTAATCCTCTTAATTTAGTTATAATTTTAATAAAGTATTAGCTAATTTAGGATAAGTTTATTATTTTACCTAGCTTTTAATTTAGTTAATATTAAAGTTATATAATTTAAGCTAATTATATTTTAAAAGTATATTATATTTTATAATATTTATAATATTAAATTTAAATATATCCTTAATTTTACTAAACTAAATTATAAAATAATTAGTTTTATAATTAATAATTTAATTATTATAAATAAATTATTATTTTTTAATATTTATAAAGGTATATAATTTCTCTTTTTTTTAATAATTTAACTATAAGTAATTAATTAATTAAGGTATAATATAGCTTATTATAGCTTTAGAATTTATATAAACTATAATTAATTTATTATTTAACTATTTATTTACTAAGAATTTCTATAGTTTTTTTCCTTCTATTATAATATTTAGGTTATAGTAGGTTATATTATTAATACTATTATAATAATTATTATTATTTTAGGTTATTTTATTATTTTACTTTTTATTATAAAAGTTACTTTTAATATTATTTAATTTTAAAGTAATTTAGCTTAGTTTATAAACTTAAATATTATAGTATTTATATTAAGTATATTTAGGTTTTAGAATATATTTATTAGTAAGCTTATAATACTTTCGAAGATTATTTTAGTTAATTTTTTATATTTTAGTATAATAAGCTAAGCTCTTATAGTATTAATATAAAAAGAATTCCTAAGGAATAAACTTTATATTAGGTTTATATTAGTAAATAAGCTAAGCTAAACTAGTAGGTAATTAATTAAGGATAAAAGGGTTTATTTATATAATTAGTAAATAATATATTTTATAATATAATTAAGTATTATTTTATATTTATAATTAACTATTTAACTATTTTAAATAAGTATAGAAAAGAAAACTTATATATTTAGCTATATTAAACTAAATTAATAAATAAATTATTAATTTATTTATAAATTAATATTTAGTTTATTAATCTAATGTTAAATTAAAAGAATATTTCTTAATTTCTTTTTAATTAATTAAAAAAATTAATATTAATTTAGTTATACTTAGTATATAAGCTCCTTAGTTATAATTATAAATATTCAATTATAATATAATATTCCCTTTTTATTAGTTTTATCCTTAAGGTTTTATTTTATTTAATATAAGTAACTACTTTTTTTTATTACCTTAGGTTAGTTAATTATTCCTTTAGTAAGTATATATTTTATTAACTATTATATTAAGTATTTATAAAAAACCTTATTTTAAAACTAAGTATAAAAATATTTTATTAAAAATTATTTTATTTTATTTTATTAAAATAAAAAATTATATTTATTATATAAATAAAAAAAAAATATTAATTTCCTAAGTATTAGATATTTAAAAAGGATTTTATTTATTATATTAAGTATATAAAAAATAATAAATCTTTTTATAATACTTACCCTTTATTAATAACTTAACTTTATAAAATTACTTTTTTTTATACTTAATATAAAAAAGCTTTTAAAAAAGCTAAAAAAAAATATAAAATTATTAATATAAAAATAAAATATTTTTGTAAATTAAAATATTTTTAGCTAAAGAAAATAACTTATATTATTATATAAGGTATTAATAATTTAAAAAAGTTAAATTAAGTTAAATATATAAAAGCAAAGGCCTTACGTTAGTTTAAAATATTATTACTTAATTTATTTAATTTTATAATTTTAAATCTTTAGGAGGTATTTATAAATTTTTTTTTTTTAATATTTATTTAAGGTCCTTAAATTTTAATTTTTTTACTTTAATAAAAAATATACTTTTATTATTTTCTTAAGTAGTTTAGGAAGTATAGGTTTTTTTATTATAAATTTTTATTATATTTATAAATATTTATATAATTTATTTTAGAAGTTTTTTAAAGTAGTATTAATATATTTAAAATTACTTTTTAATTCTTAGTTATTTATATTTTTATTATATTTTTTTTATTTTATTAAGTAATAAAGTTTATTAATTATTTTATTTATTTTTAATAATATTATTTTATTAATTTTATATTTAAGTTCTTTACCTTTAATAATAATTTTATTTTTAATAAATTTTTTTATTTTTATTTATTAATACTTTTTTTAATAATAAAATATAAAAAATTAAGTATATTAGTTTTCTTTATTTATTTAATTATCTTAAGAAATTTAGTTTATAATTAACTTTATTAATTTTTTTTAAAATTTTATAAAGCTTAACTTTTTTATAATTTAGCTTATTACTTAGTTTATTAATTTTAATATTAATTTATTTTTCTCTTTAAGTATATTAAAGTAAGTAAATTATATTTCCTTTTTAAAAAGTTAATCCCCTAAGCTTTTTCTTATTTATATACTTTTTTATATATTTTTATATAAGTTTAAGTTATATATATAATTCTTAATATAATTTTTTAAATTTATTTACCTTAAGTATAGTTTTTTATATATTTTTCTTTTTTTATAATATTTTATATATTTAAAAGTAATATTTTTTATTAATGTAAAATAGTAAAAGCTTTATAAATTTTAAAACTAAATTATTATAAAAGAATTTTATATTAAGTAAGTATTTAACTTAATTATTTTAATTAAAGTTAATATAACTTTATAAATATACTTTAATAATTTAATTAATATATTTTATTTATTTATTTATTTATAAATAATAAATAATATTAGCCTTATAGTTAGTTTTTATTTTTACTATAATACTTTATTAATATTTAAATATAAATATTAATCTTTTATTAAAGATAATATTTATAAGTAATTTATATTTTAAGGCTATATATTTTTATATTATATAGCTTAGTTTTTTTATAATATTATTTTCTTTATATAAAATAAAAATACTTTATTTTATTAATTTATTAATAATAATAAAAATACTATTATATATTATATTTATTATAAACTCCTTAAATAATAGTAGCTTAATAATATAATTAAATAAAATAAAGCTTTAAGGGTATTTTAAAATTAATAATAGTTATAGTTTACTATAAGGTTTTTATTAATTAAATTTTATTTTTATATATAATATATATAATTTAATAATTTATTTAATAATTTTCTTTATATTTATAAAAGTATAATATTACTAAACTTATTATAATATTTTTATAATTCCTTTATATTTATATAGTAGATATTTATATATTATTTTTATTATTTTTTTTTATAGTAGTTTTAATATTTAAATTTTTTTATTTTAATATAGGAGTTTTTTTATAAAAATTATATCTTTAAGGAACTATTTTAGTATTTAATTACTAATTATATTTTTAATTTTATTAAAAATAAAATTTTTATTTTTTATTATAAAAAGTATATTAATAATTATTAACTTATAATATTTTTTTATTATTTTTTAAAATATTAATAATATAAGTTTTAGTATTAATTTAAAGTAATTTTTTTTATAATTAAAAGTATTTATATAACTATTTTTTAATTTTTTATAAAGTATAATTTTAAAATTATACTTAATTATAAGCTTAAAATACTTTTTTTACTATATTAAAATATTTATTTTTTTTATAATAAAACTTATAAGGTTTTTATAATTAAAATATATAGTAATTTTATATTTATTATTTAGTAAATATAATTTTTATTTTTTAAATAATTTAAAAATAATTATAAGTTTTTAATTATATATAGAATATTATAATTTAAGGCTATAAAGTTTTTTAAAGAAAAAAGCTATTAAATATAGTATTCCTTTATTATTTTATTAGCTAAAAACTTTTTTAATTATATAATTTAAGGTATTTATTTTAATAATAATTAGCTTCTTAGGGTTATATATTTATAATACTAATGTATTAGTAATAGTATTTTTAAGTATTTTAAAAACTTTTAAGGTTTTTTTTTTATAATTAATTAATTAATTTTTTTTTTATTATTTAAATTTTTTTTAGTAAAGTCTATAAGTAATATAATAATCTTACTATAGTTTTAAATAAATTATTAATAATAGTTAATTAATCTAAGGAAACTTTATATTTCTTTAACTATTTTAAAGACTTTTTATTCTTTAATAATTATTATTTTAATAGGGTTTATTTTAATTTATCCTAAGGAGATAATATATTTTAAAAAGTTAACTTTTTATATATAAAATTAATATTTTTTTAGTTTTACTAATAAATTTATATTCTATAGTATTTTTAATACTTAATATATATATTATTTATATTTTTTAAAGGTATTAAAGTAAATTAATATATTATTAAAGTATATAATAATAAAGTTATTAATATATTCTTTAAGGACTTTATTAATTATTTTTTAAAATATAACTAATATATTAATAAATTTAAAAAATATAATTAAATATTTAAATAATCTATAATATATCCTAAATACTATTTTTTATTTATTTTTTTCCTTAATTTAAATAAAGTTATAGGCTTTTTTTAAATTAAGGGTTATAAATTATTTTATAATAGCTAGCTTATTTTTAATTTCTAAAATTAATAATAATAATATTTAATCTTTAATAATAATTTTATTAAATTATTAATAGTTAATAATTAATTATAATTTTTTATTTTTCTTTAATATAAATATTATAAAATATTTTACTAATAAATTAAAAACTTAAATATATTTTTTTTAATTACTTATTTAATTATTCCCTTAGAGTTTTTAGTTTTTTTTTATTAAAGTTATAGATTTTATAAGTCTTAGGTTATTTTTTATTTATTAACTTAATAAAGTAATTTTATTATAAATATAATAGTAACTTAGTATTTAATATTACTTTATATAATATTATAACCTAATTTAGGACCAGAAGGTATATTAAAAATATACCTTAGAAAAACTATAAAATTAAATAATTAATTATTATAAAAGTAATAAATAAATTATAAACTACTTTAAAAAAATCACTATTAAGATAGTAATTTTATACTTAAGTTTATAATTTTAAAAGTAAATTATTAAAAATAACTAAATATATAAAATTTAATTTTTTATATTTTTTAAATAACTTAAATAAATAATTATTAATAAAATATTAAAATTAAATATAAACTAAATTTTTATTATATTTTATTTACTTTATAATTATATTTACTTAAAGTTACTTTTTATTTTTTTTACTAATATAAATTAATTAACCTTAGCTTATTACTTTAAAAACTTACTTTATACTACTTAAGTATTAAGTTAAAATATTATATATTAATAACTTTTATTTAAAAGAATATTAAATAACCTTTAAGTAATATAAACTATTATACTTAGATTTAGTTTAAATATTAATACTTTAATTATTAAACCTAATATATTTATAATTAATAAAAATAAAAATATTACTATAAAAAATATACTTAATATTACTTTTTTAAAAAAAAATAAATTAGTAATACTTTTTTAAAATATATATAAATTTAACTAAGTTTTAGTTAATAAACTTAATAAAAAAAAACCTAAAATAGTTAATATTAAAATTTTTATTAAATAATAATTACTTTTTATATTTAAAAAAAATATTAAAAAACTTTACTTATACTTAATTTAACTTAAAGTATACTTTAAAAATTTTAAAAATATCTTTAATAATACTAAAAAAAAAGTTTATTTTACTATTTTATAACTTAAAAAAACTATTTTAAAATAGTTTAAATTTATTTTAGATAATTATTTAAAAAATTTAGCTAAAAAAGTAGAAAAATAAACTTAATAAATCTTTAATAACTATAAAAAATATATTACTAAATTAAAAAAAATATTTAAAAATATTAATAAAAATTAAATAATTAAAAATATTTTAATTAATATATATTAAAAAAGGAAATATTTAAACTATATTATAAAATTTTAAAATATAACTTTATATATTAAATAAAATAAATTAACTTTTATTAAATAATTTTATAATAAACTTAAGTTAGAAGTTAAAGTAAAAGTATATAATATTAATTAAATAACTTATACTTTAGTTTTATTTATAAATATTTAGATTTAAGTTAATAATTTACTATATAAACTTAAGAATAGTACTACTTAGTAATATTAGTAAAATAATTATTAAGTTAATTAAAGTAAAAAACAAAATAAAAAAATTATTAAAAATAATAATAGTAAACTTAGAAAAATAAACTTAAATATTTTATAATATAAAAAAAAATTTAAATACTATAACTATAGTAAAATAAATTATATAATTTATAATTATTAAATACTTAAGAAAAAATATAAAAATAAAATTCTAAAATTAAAGAAAAAAAACCTTTTTTTAAAAAAAAAAAATAATCCTTTAACTTATTATAATAAAAAAATAATAACTACCTTTAGTATAAGGAAAAATTAAAAAAAATATAATAAGCTAAGCTCCTATAGTATTAGTATAAGAGGGATTCCTAAAAGATAAACCTTATACTAGGTTTATATTGGTAGATAAGCTAAGCTAAACTATAGGTAATTAATAAAAATAAAAAGGGTTTATTTATATAATTAATAAATAATACTTTTTAAAATATAATTAAGTATTATTTTATATTTATAATTAGCTATTTAAATTATTCTAAAGAGTATAAAAAAAGTAAAATATATATATTTAACTATATTAGTAAAGTTATTTATAATTATATTAACTAAGGATAACTTAAGTTATATATAGTTATATTAACTAAGTATAACTTTAATCCTATTAGTTAAGTTACCTAAGGTTAAGCTAGGTTATTACCTACCTTAAAGGTTTATTATCTTAGCTATAAGTATTAGGCTATAATATAATATCCCCCTTCCGTTAGTCTTATCCTTAAGACTAACTTTTATAATAGTATAGTTCCTTAAGTATTTATTTTTATTTTTATATTTCCTTTAGTAAATATTTTCTTTTCTTTTTTATATTTACTATATTAGGTTATAGTATTATTAAGTATAAGCTTTTTATAAAGCTTATTATTATATTAATTTTATTAGCTAAATTTATTAAAGATTTTAGCTTTATTATACTTTAATATATCCTTTACTAAAATACTAAGTATATTTATTTTATTATAAAAAATTCTTTATTTTATTATTATACTTATATTTATTATAAATTAATAAATTATAATATAAGTAGTATTAGTATAAAAGTATATTTATAACTTTACTTTTTTTATTTTATTTTTAGTATTTTTTTAATATTTTTAAATACTTATATTATATATAAAAAAAATTATTTAACTACTTAGCGGAAGTAAGTAAAAAAAACTTTTTAAAAAGTAATAGCTTATTTTTATTATATTTATAAATAAAAGCGTTTATTATATAAAAAAGCTATAAAAATAGTTTTTTATAATTTTAAATCCTTAAAAAAGTTAAAAGCTGCTAATTATTAAGCTAAGGAAAAGTATTAAGTTAAGCTAGCGTAGGTTTAAAAAAAAAAAGCTTAGTTTTTAAATTCCTTAGGCTTTATTTTTATTAATATTAATTAGTTTTCCTTAGGTATTAATTTAAGGTTTTTAGATTTAAATTCTTTTATTTTAGTAAAAAGTATTTTTTTATTATTTTTTTAAATACTTTTAAAAATATAGGTTTTTTTTATATTAATTTTTATTATATTTATAAATATTTACAAAGTTTATTTTAAAAGGTTTTTAAAGTAGTACTAATATTTTTAAAATTACTTTTTAGTTCCTAGCTATTTATATTTTTATTATATTTTTTTTATTTTACTAAGTATTAAAGTTTACTAATTTTTTTATTTATTTTTAATAATATTATTTTATTAACTTTATATTTAAGTTCTTTACTTTTAATAATAATTTTATTTATAATAAGTTCTTTAGTATTTTTATTTATTAATACTTTTTTTAATAGTAAAATATAAAAAATCAAATATATTAGTTTTTTTTATTTATTTAATTACTTTAAGAAGTCTAGTTTATAATTAACTTTGTTAATTTTCTTTAAAATTTTATAAAGCCTAACTTTTTTATAATTTAGCTTATTACTTAGCCTATTTATTTTAATATTAACTTATTTTTCTCCTTAAGTATATTAAAGTAAGTAAACTATATTTTTTTTTTAAAAAGTTAATTTTTTAAGCTTTTTCTTATTTATATACTTTTTTATATATTTTTATATAAGTTTAAATTATATATATAATTTTTAGTATAGTTTTTTAAATTTATTTACCTTAAGTATAATTTTTTATATATTTTCTCCTTTTTATAGTATTTTATATATTTATAAATAGTATCCCTTATTAATATAAAATAGTAAAAGTTTAATTAATTCTAAAACTAAATTATTATAAAAGAATTTTACATTAAGTAAATACTTAACTTAATTATCTTAGTTAAAGTTAATATAACTTTATAAATATATTTTAATAATCTAATTAATATATTTTATTTATTTATTTATTTAAAGGTAATAAATAATATTAGCTTTATAATTTATATTTATTTTTACTATAGTACTTTACTAATATTTAAATATAAATATTAATCTTTTATTAAAAATAATTTCTATAGGTAATCTATATTTTAAAGCTATATACTTTTATAATATATAACTTAGTTTCTCTACTATACTTCTTTCTTTATATAAAATAAAAATACCTTATTTTATTAATTTATTAATAATAACAAAAATATTATTATATATTATATTTATTATAAGCTCTTTTAATAATAGTAGCTTAATAATATAGTTAAATAAAATAAAGCTTTATAAGTATTTTAGTATTAGTAATAATTATAATTTACTATAAGGTTTTTATTAACTAAACTTCGTTTTTATATATAAAATATATAATTAAATAATTTCCTTAATAACTTTCTTTATATTTATAAAAGTATAATATTATTATATTTATTATAGTATTTTAGTAACTTCTTTATATTTATATAGCAGGTACTTATAGATTATTTTTATTACTTTTTTCTATAATAAATCTAATACTTAAATTTTTTTATTTTAGTATAAAATTCCTTTTATAAAAATTATATCTTTAGAAAATTAATTTAATATTTAATTATTAGTTTTATCTTTAATTTTATTAAAAATAAAGTTTTTATTTTTAATAATAAAAAAAGTATTAATAACTATTAGTTTATAATACCCTTCTGCTATTTCTTAAAATATTAGTAATATAAGTTTTAATATTAATTTAAAATAGTTTTTTCTATAGTTAAAAATATTTACGTAATTATTTTTTAATTTTTTATAAAGTATAATTTTAAAGTTATACTTAGCTATAAGCCTAAAATACTTTTTTTACTATATAAAAATATTTATTTCTTTTATAGTAAAGCTTATAAAATTCTTATAATTAAAATATATAGTAATCTTATACTTATTACTTAGTAAATATAATCTTTATTTTTTAAATACTTTAAAAATAATTATAAATTTTTAATTATATATAAAATATTATAATTTAGGGCTATAGAGTTTCTTAGAGAAAAAGGCTACTAAATATAATATTCCTTTATTATTTTATTAACTAAAAACTTCTTTAATTATATAATTTAAGGTATTTATTTTAATAATAATAAACCTTTTAGGGTTATATATTTATAATATTAATATATTAATAATAGCTTTTTAAAGTACTTTAAAAACTTCTAAGGCTTTCCTTATATATTTAATTAATTAATTTTTTTTTTTATTATTTAAATCTTTTTTAATAAAGTCTATAAGTAATATAGTAATTTTACTATAATTTTAAATAAATTATTAATAATAATTAATTAATTTAAAGAAACTTTATACTTCCTTAACTATTTTAGAAATCTTTTATTTTATAATAACTACTACCTTAGTAAGGTTTATTTTAATTTATCCTAGTAAAATAATATATCTTAAGAAATTAACTTCCTATATATAAAATTAATATTTCTTTAGTTTTACTAATAAATTTATTATTTATAATATTTCTAAAACTTAATATATATATTATTTATACTTTTCTAAAGTATTAAAGTAAATTAATATATTATTTAAATATATAATAATAAATTTATTAATATATTCCTTAAAAACCTTATTAATTATTCTTTAAAATATAACTAATATATTAATAAATCTAAAGGATATAATTAAATATTTAAATAGTCTATAATATATTTTAAATACTATTTTTTATTTATTTTTTTCTTTAATTTAAATAAAGTTATAAGCTTTTTTTAAGTTAAAAACTATAAACTATTTTATAATAGTTAATTTATTTTTAATTTCTAAGATTAGTAGTAGTAAAGTTTAATCCTTAATAGTAATTTTATTAAATTATTAATAGTTAATAATTAATTATAACTTTTTATTTTTCTTTAGTATAAATATTATAAGATATTTTATTAATAAGTTAAAAACTTAAATATATTTTTTTTTTAATTATTTATTTAACTATTTCCTTAAAGTTTTAAATTTCTTTTTATTAAGGTTATAGATTTTATAAATCTTAGGTTATTTTCTATTTATTAGCTTAATAAAGTAATTTTATTATAAATATAATAGTAACTTAGTATTTAATATTACCTTATATAACTTCTTAAATTTCCTATATTAGTAAAGTATTTTAATAAAAGTATTCTTAAGTTTTTTTAATTTCTTTTTTTTTTATATTTTACGTAGTATATTATTAAATATTACTAACTTATTTTTAAATTATATTATAATTTTATTAATGTAAATATATTTAGCTTTTTTATATTATTTATTATATTATAATAATACTAGTAATTTATTTTTTTTAAACTTAATTATTTTTATTTTCTTTATAATTAACATAAAGGATTTTAGTTTTTTTAATAATATAGTTTTACCTTTTTATTTTCTTTAACTTAGTTAATATTTAAGTATATTTTTTATATTTTAATAAACTTTATTAGTCTTTTATTAAATAATAAGGTTATTATTAAGTAACTATAGGTATCTTAAAAAAATATTATTTTTTAATATATTTAAAATACTAAATTTAATATTATAAGTATTTTTATTAATAGTTAATAAAAAATAATTAGTTTTATATTTAATAAATCCTTTTTCTATTTCTTCCCCTATAATACTTATAATTTATAATACCTATTCCTTTCTTTATATAAGGATTTCTAATTCTTTAATTAATTATAGTAATATTAAGTTATAGTTTAATTTACTATTAATATATACAATAGTAGCTTTATCTTTAAGTAATATATTTACTTTTAGTTTTTTTATTTTAATTATTTTAATTATATTAATTTATATTTTTTTTTAATTAAAGTTATAAATTTCCTTTATAAAAATATTAAAGTCCTTAACTATTTACTATTATATTTACTATTATTATAGCTTTTAGTATTATTAATATTTATTAATATTAATTTTATTAAGGTAGTATTTATAAAAGTATATAATATCCCTTTTATAAATATAGCTTTTATTATAGGTTTTAAAATTAAATTTATTATAATATAATCAGTAATAGAGTTATTAATAATCCTTTTTTACTTATTAATATTACTTATAATCTTTATTATAATATTATAGAAAGTTAAGCTTAAGGTATCTTTTCCTTTAGTTATATTATTCTTTAACTTTATAATTAAAGTAATTATAATATTATTAATTAATATAATTTTTAAAGTTAAATTTTATATAATTATTATTATATAAATTACTTTATTAAATCTAAAAGTACTAATTATAAAGCTTAGTTTTTTAATATTTAATATATAGTAGTTTATTATATTTTTCTATATTTTATTATTTATATTTCTTTATAAATAAAATATTATATATAAGTTATATTTTTTCTTACTTAAGGAACTAGTCCTTAGTTATAATAAAGTAGTAGGGGTTAGTATTAATATATTCCACTAGCCTATTATTACTAAATACCTATTACTAAGTAATTCTATATTATTTAAGTATTTATTAAAACTTTATTAATTTTTATTTTTATATTTTTTTTAATTTATTATTAAAAAGCTTTTATTTATAAAGGTAATTTAGTCCCTAAGGTTTTTATAATTTATAATTTTTATATATTTTTAAAATATCTAAGTTAGTATATTTTTAATTTTATCTAGCTTCTTTTTCCTATTTATAAATAAATATATTTTTTTATTCCTTTTCCTCCTCTATAAGTAAAATATTAAAGGCTTTATTTTATATTTTCTTATATTTATTTTAAGTTATATTAACTTTTTTTAAAGTAGTAATTACTATAGGTATATTATTAATAACCTAGTTAATTATTTATTAACTAGCTTTTTTAAAAATTATAGTATTAATAATAATTTATTTTAGTTACTTTTTTTTAAGTACCTTAGGTTACTATTTTAATATTTCCTTTTCTTTTTTATATATAAAATATTAATTATTATAATAGTTAATTTAACTAAGTAAGTTATAAAGTATAATATTAATAATATTAATCTAAACTTTATTAAACTTTTTATTTTTATTAATAGATTTTTTAAAATTATTAAGTTTTTTATATTTACTTTAGTAATTTTTTTTTTTATAGTTTATTTTACTATAATAATTATATTTACTTATAAATTTATAAATATTAATAATATTTAAGTTTATAAGTCTTAGTTTTTTATTATTTAAGGAAGTTAAATTATATTTTTTACCTTAATTAATATAATACTAAAGGTATTAATAAGCTTTATTATTTTTTCTTTTTTTAGCTTATTTTTCCCTTTATTATTTAAATTATTAATTATTAATATAACTAGCCTTTTTAAAAAGTTTTTTAAATATAATTAAAAGGTTATTTTATAATAATTTATCTTTTATATTTAACTTTAATCTTTAGTAATATAGTATTTTCTTAGTTATATTTTTAAAATTAGTTTTAATATAAATTTAAATAAATTTAGTAATATACTTAATATATATACCTTATTATTAAAGCTTAAATAATATATTTTTAGCTTTTTTTTTTTTATTAATTTATTTAAAAAATACCTTAAGTTATTTTTTAAATTTATTATAATTATTAAATAGTATATTAGTAAATATTTTTCTATAGTTTTATTTTTTATATTTAAAGTTATAAAAGTATAGCTTAAATTAATTCTTAAGTTTTTTAATAAGTTAACTTTTTATTATATTAACTTATTATTTTTCTAAAGTTATAATAATTAAAAAATATTTAAAATATAACTTTATATTTATAAAAAACCCTTTAATTTTCCTTAAGTTTTTATTAAATAATATAAATATTAATAGTTTAATAACTTTTTTTAGTTTTTTTTTATAAAGGTTTTTTAAAACTATAAGTAAAAGTCCTAGAGTATTAAATTATTTATTAAATATATTAATAATATTTTATTAATCTTTAATAATTTATTTTATATAGGTAATTAAAGCTTTAAAATCTAAGAAGTATTATTATACTTTAACTTTATTAACTAAAAAGACTTATAATATTTTAAAAATTATTATTATTTCTGTTATTTCTTTAAATAAGTTTAAAATTTTAATATTACTATTATATATACTTTAAATTTTACTTTTATAATTTATTTCTTTATTTAAAACTTAAAATTTAATTATTTAGTATTTTTATAATAATATTACTTATAGTCTAAAGTAACCTTTAAATAAAAGTTATAAATATATAATAAACTAAGCTCCTATAGTATTAATATAAAAAAGATTTTTAAAAAATAAACCTTATATTAAGTTTATATTAGTAAATAAGTTAAGTTAGACTATAGGTAATTAATAAAAATAAAAGAGGTTTATTTATATAATTAGTAAATAATATTTTTTAAAGTATAATTAAGTATTATTTTATATTTATAACTAATTATTTAAACTATTTTAAAAAATATAAAGAAAGTAAAATATATATATTTAGCTATATTAATAAAGTTATTTATAATTATATTAACTAAGGACAACTTAAATTATATATAATTATATTAACTAAGTATAACTTTAATTTTATTAGTTAGGTTACCTAAGGTTAAGCTAGGTTATTGCCTACCCTAGAGGCTTACTATCTTAGCTATAAGTATTGGGCTATAATAAAAAATAACTAAATTAAAAAAAATAACCTTATTTAAAAATACTCTTAATTTAGTTAAAGACTTTATAATTAAGGCTATAGCTTAATAAAACTATAGGCTACCTTTATATAAAAAATAAATTAAAAATATTATTAATTTTATTAAAAGTAAATTTAAAAAAGTTAATAAACTTATTAAACTATAATAATAAATTAAAATTTATAATTTTAAATAAAATATTAAAACTTTTATTTACTAAAAAATTTAAAATAAACTTATATAATAGTAATTATATAATAATAAATAATAAATTATTATAAACCTAAACGTAAATAAAATATAAAAACTTAAAGGAAAATATTAATAAATACTTTAAAACTACCTTTAAATTAATTTTATAAATAATAACTATTACTAAATTTATTAAATAAACTATATTACTTATTAATATATATATTACCTAAAGTAAAAAATAAAATATAATATTTTCCTATAATAAAACTTAATAATTTTTATTATAAACCTTTACTATAAAAAATAATATAGTAAATAAAAAATTATTTATAAATTTTAAAAACTATAAATTATAATACTTAAGCTTTATTTAACTATACTTTATAAATATAAAAATAATAAATAAATAAAAAACTACCTAAGTTATTAATATATTATTTACTAAACTTTAAAACTTATTTAATAATATAATTAAAATAAAAAAACTAAAATATATACTTTTAAATAATATTAATAATATAATAAACTAAATTACCTTAAATATTAAAAGCTTAAGTTAAAAAACTAATATAATTTAGTTTTAAAAAAAAAATAAATTATAAAATAATAATTAGTAAATTAATTATATAAAATTAAATTTAACTTTAAAACCTATATAAAAGTACCTAAAGAATTACTTAAAAAATACTATAAATATTAAAAAACTTTAAATAATTTATAAAATAATAAAATTATTTATAAAATTTATATTAAATAAATAAAATTATATTATAAAGTAGTAAAATAAAAAAATTATAAAAACCCTTATTATAAATTATATATATTATATAAAATTAAAAACTAATATTTAAAAAAACTAAAATAATCTTTAAATAAAAAGTATTATAAAATTAATTAAAAATTTATATCCTTTAAAAAAAAAAATAAATATAATAATAAAAAAAAAAAGAAACTTTTTAAAAAGAAAATTATTTTTATAATAATATAAAATAAAAAACTATTAAAAGTTATAATAAACTTTAGAATAAATAAAAACTATATATTAATTATAATTATAATATACCTATAAGTATTATAAAAATAAAAAAAAAACTATATTAACTTTTTTATAAAGAAGGAAAATTATTTAAATATAATAATAAATAAATTAAAAAATAAATTAATTACTTATACCTTAATATCTTTAGTTAAACTACTTTAGTAATATATAATATTATTAATACCTTAAAATAAAATATTATCCTAAGTATATTATAATTATATTAATATAAACCTTTAATAAAATAAAGTAAAAGCTAAGTTTATTAATAAAATAATAAATAAACTTTAAATTAAAAAAAAAATAAAAAAAACTAAAAACCTTAACTCCTTAAGCTTAATAAAATCCCTATATAATAATAATAAAAATAATTTAAAACTATAAAAACTTAATCTTTAAAAAAATTTACTAAAAAAAAATAAAACTTATATAAACTTAATTAATTCCTAAAACTTACTAAAAAAACTTAAGAAAAAAACCCTATAACTAAATAAAATATAAAAAATCTTATAAACCTAATAGTTAATATTTTAAAATAATATTAAAAGTTTAAGGCTTTATTTTAGAAAACCTTAATTAATTTAAATAAAAATATATAAATACTATTATATACTAAATAAAATTATATAATAAAATTAAAAAAAAAAAGTAATTAAAATATTTTCTATTATATAACCTTAATTAGTTAAAACTTAATACTTTTAATAAATAAATATAAAAATAAAAGGAAAAAGAATATATTAAAATCTTTAACTCCTTAATATAATACTTTATTATTTTTATTTTAAAAAAAAATAGAAAATTATAATTAGTTATTAATTATAAATAATTAAATAATATTATAATTAAAAACTAAACTCCCTTACTATTAATATCTAAAATAAAAAATTAATTATAAAAAGCTATAATATACTTTTAGCTAAATTTTACTAATATTTATAAATTAACTTAAATAAAAAAAGAATATAAATAAATAATAACCTTTAGTACTTTAAAAAAATTTTATAAATTCTTAATAATACCTTAAAAGTTAATAAATATATTTATATTTTTTTAAAAAAGAATTAACTATATTCTTTAGAAATATTAAAATAAATTTATTATTATTTACTTAAATAATATTTTAATATATTTAAAAACTAAAGAAAAATATAAGGAATATATATACTTAGTATTTTAAGTACTATAAAATAATTATCTTTTTATAAACCTTAAAAAATATTAATTTTATATATAAAAAATAAAATTTCTAAAATATATTATTACCTTTAAAACTATATAAATAAATCTAAAAAAAGTTATTATAATTAATAAATAATTAATACTAATATTAGTTAAAGAAATATAAAATTTTTATAAATTAATTAATTATTATTAATACTTTATTTAAAACTTCTTAGTCTTAGTTTAATCTTTAACTAATATAATAAAAAAAAATTAAAAGTTTAAATAAATAAAAAAAGTAAAATAAGTATTTTAAGTAATTAAATAAACTATAATTTTTAAACTTATTTTAACTATATATAATTTAAAAAAATTAGTAAAAATTAAAATTAATATATTAAAATATATAATTAAAGAAATATTAAATTAATAAAATAATAAAGGAAAACTTTACTTTATTATATTTTATTTTTAAAAGCTTAATAAAACTAAGCTTAATTATATAATTTATAATAAAAAATTCTTAAGAATTAAGAACTATTTAAAATAGTAAAGTTAATATTATAGAAGAAGTAAATTCTAAATTAAAATCTTTATTAATTATTAAAATATTACTTACTTTATATTTACTTAAAAACTAATTAAAAAATAATTAAAGTATTTTAAATTCCTAAGTAAATTTAATTATAAACTTATATATTATAAAAAATTAAAAAATAAAAAAGCTAATATACTTAGTAAATAAATTAATTATTTTTAAAAAATCCTTAATTACTAAAGTATAATATTATACTAAAATATATAAAGTAATTATAAATAAAAATCTTTTAATTTAATATTTAAAGTAAAAAAATATAATAAACTTTTTAAAAAAATTAAAAAATATATAAAAAATTAAAAACTATATTAATTTCTATTTTAAGTTATACTATAAAATAAATATTTTATAAATAAAAATAAATACTAAGTACTTCTTAATTTATAAAAAAAAGTTATAAAATATATTTATAAATACCCTTTATTTAAATATTAAAAAAATATAATTATATATTAATAAATATTTATAATATATTAATTTAAAAAAATAAAAAAAATTATTATTAATATTATAATAACTTATAATAAATATTAATATATTAAATATAAAAAATATAAACTTTTTAAAAAACTATAACCCTTACTAATACTAAAATTATTATAAAAAATAATTACTTTTAATTATATTATAAACCTACTACTTTTTAAAAAACTTTTTATTAAGGTAATTTATAATAATATTTTAGTAATAGTAAATAAATTTATAAAGTAAGTATACTTTTTACTTTATTAAAAATTATATTTAATAAAAAACCTTATATATATATATTTAAAAATAATAGTAATTAATTATAATATACTTTAAAAAATTATTTTTAATAAAAAATAAACCTTTACTTTTAAGTTTTAGTAAAAATTAATAATAAAATTTAAAGTAAATTATAAACTTAGTAATATATATTATCCTAAAATAAATAATTAAATAAAATAAATAAATTAAATTATTAAATAATATTTAAAATATTTTATTAATTTATAATAAAATAATTAAGTTAATAAATTATTACTTACTTAATTATATTATAATAGTATAAAATTTAAATTTACTAAATTAATACTATTTTATATTTTATATAAATATATTTTTTTAGTATATAAATTACTTTAGAAAAGACCTAATATTAATAAAATATAACTTTAAATAAAATTAATAATTAACTTATATAAAAAACTTAAGGTATAGCTAAAACTTATTTAAAAATATATAAAATATTATATAAATAAAAATAAAATTAAAAAACTAAACTTTTAAAAGAAAAATATAATTTATTTACTTTAATATATATAAAACTATAAAATACTAAATATTAAAATAAATTAATTAAATAATAAACTTAATTTTAAAAAAATTAATTTATTTAAAATTTTAAAAAAAATTAATAATATTAATTATAAATTAAAAATACTAAAAAGTATATAATTAAAATATTTTATATTTTATATATTACTTTTAAAAAAAGTATAAATTAATAAAATAATAAAAAAACTAATTTTAAATAAAATTATTATTATTAAAAATAAAAAAAATAAAAAGTTAAAAAAGTCTTAGTAATATAAAGAAATTTAAAAAAAAATAATAAAATTAAATACTAAGTTAAATAAAAAAAGTATAATTTAATTTATAATACTTAGGAACTTATTAAAAACTTTAATATAATAAACTTAATTTAAAACTTTTAGAAAAATTTAAAATTATATTTAAAACTCTTAATATTAGCTAATTAAATAAAATAACTTAAGTAAAAAAAAAATATATAAGTTTCTTTTATTAATATAAAAAAACTTAAATTTATAAACTTTAAATTAATACCTAAAGAAGTTTAATTAATATTATTAAGTATTTTTAAATACTAAAGATTTTATACTACTTAGGCTTTAAAAATACTATTTTCTTTATTTAACTCTTATATTTTATAATATACTAACTTAGTATTATACTTTTTAACCCTTTTCTTTATATAATAAATATAAAATAAATAACTTACAGCTACTGTTACTTTACTTTAAAAATTAATAAACTAAGTATAAAAAAAATCTAAGGCTTCTTTAGCTTTTTTTTCTTTTTTTTTTAATTTTTTTTACTAATCTAATACTTTTATTACTAAAATAATTAATAAATAACTTTACTATAGAAAAAAAAATATATTACTTATAAAATAATATAACTAGTACTTTATTATAAAACTAGCTATATTTAATATACTTATAATAATAAAATAAGTCCTTAATTATATAATAAATAATTAATTTATAAAAGTAATATAAATAAAGTATATTTACTTTAAATTTATTAGCTAAAATAAATAATATAAATAATAATTATTTATAAACTTTATAAAAAACAAACTTTAAAATCTTTATACTTATAATAATATAATTAAAAAAAAAATAAAAATAAATTATATTTATAAAATTAAGTTATATTTATAATATTACTATATAATTAACCTTAAGGATAAAATTAATAAAGAGGGGGTATTATATTATAACTTAATTTAAAATTAAAAAATATATTAAAAATATACCTTAGAAAAATTATAAAACTAAATAATTAATTATTATAAAAGTAATAAATAAATTATAAGTTACTTTAAAAAAATTATTATTAAAATAGTAATTATATACTTAGGCTTATAATTTTAAAAATAAATTACTAAAAATAACTAAATATATAAAATTTAATTTTTTATACTTTTTAAATAACTTAAATAAATAATTATTAATAAAATATTAAAATTAAATATAAACTAAATCTTTATTATATTTTACTTACTTTATAATTATATTTACTTAAAGTTACTTTCTATTTTTTTTATTAATATAAATTAATTAACCTTAGCTTATTACCTTAGGAACTTACCTTATATTACTTAAGTATTAGGTTAAGATATTATATATAGTTTTTTAAATTTCTTATATTAGTAAAGTATTTTAGTAAAAGTATTCTTAAGTTTTTTTAATTTTTTTTTTTTATACTTTACTTAGTATATTATTAAGTACTACTAGCTTATTTTTAAATTATATTATGATTTTATTAATATAAATATATTTTGCTTTTTTATATTATTTATTATATTATAATAGTATTAGTAATTTATTTTTTTTAAACCTAATTGTTTTTATATTTTTTATAGTTAATATAAAGGATTTTAGTTTTTTTAATAATATAGCTTTACCTTTTTATTTTTTTTAGCTTAATTAATATTTAAGTATATTTTTTATATTTTAATAAACTTTATTAATCTTTTATTAAATAATAAAGTTATTATTAAGTAACTAAGGGTATTTTAAAAAAATATTATTTTTTAATATATTTAAAATACTAAGTTTAATATTATAAGTATTTTTATTAATAATTAATAAAAAATAATTAGTTTTATATTTAATAAATCCTTCTTTTATTTTTTCCTTTATAATATTTATAATTTATAGTATTTATTTTTTTTTATATATAAAGATTTTTAATTTTTTAACTAATTATAATAATATTAAGTTATAGTTTAATTTATTATTAATATATATAATAGTAGTTTTATTATTAAGTAATATATTTATTTTTAGTTTTTTTATTTTAGTAGTTTTAATTATATTAACTTATATTTTTTCTAAAGTATAATTTTTTTTTATAATATTATATATAAAAGTATTAGTATAAATAATATTAAGGTTATTAATTCTTTATTATTATATTTATTATTATTAAAGTTTTTAGTATTATTAATATTTATTAATATTAATTTTATTAATATAGTATTTATAAAAGTATATAATATTTTTTTAATAAATATATTCTTTAGTATAAGTTTTAAAGTTAAATCTATTATAGTATAATTAGTAATAGAGTTATTAATACTTCTTTTTTACTAACTAATATTTTTTATAATTTTTATTATAGTATTATAAAAAGTTAAACTTAGGGTATTTTTTCTATTAATTATATTATTCTTTAACTTTATAGTTAAAGTAATTATAATATTATAAATTAGTGTATTTTTTAAAGTTAAATTTTATATAATTTTTATTATATAAGTTACTTTACTAAACCTAAAAATATTAATTATAAAACTTAGTTTTTTAATATTTAATATATAGTAGTTTATTATATTATTTTATATTTTATTATTTATATTTTTTTATAAATAAAGTATTATATATAAATTATATTTTTTCTTATTTAAGGAACTAGTTTTTAATTATAATAAAGTAATAAAGGTTAATATTAATATATTCTACTAATTTATTATTATTAAATACCTATTACTAAGTAATTTTATATTATTTAAGTATTTATTAAAACTTTATTAGTTTTTATTTTTATATTTCTTTTAATTTATAATTAAAAGGCTTTTATTTATAAAAGTAATTTAGTCCCTAGGGTTTTTGTAATTTATAATTCTTATATAGTTTCGTAATATTTAAATTAATATAACTTTTTTATTTAAATTCCTTCTTTTATTTATAAATAAAAATATTTACTTATTTTTTTTTTACTTTTATAAGTAAAATATTAAAGGTTTTACTTTATATTTTTTTATATTTATCTTAAGTTATATTAGCTTTTTTTAAAATAGTAATTACTATAGGTATATTATTAATAACCTAGTTAATTATTTACTAATTATTTTCTTTAGAAATTATAATATTAATAGTAATTTATTTTAGTTACTTTTTTTTAAGTACTTTAGGTTACTATTTTAATATTTCCTTTCCTTCCTTATATATAAAATATTAATTATTATAGTAGCTAGTTTAATTAAGTAAATTATAAGGTATAGTTTTAATAATATTAATTTAAATTTTATTAAGCTTTTTATTTTTATTAATAAGTTTTTTAAAATTATTAAGTTTTTTATATTTACTTTAGTAATTCTTTTCCTTATAGCTTATTTTACTATAATAATTATATTTACTTATAAACTTATAAATATTAATAATATTTAAATTTATAGGTCTTAGTTTTTTATTATTAAATAAAGTTATATTATACTTTTTCCTTTAGTTTATATAATATAAGAGATATTATTAATTTTTATTATTATTTTTTTGTTTTTATTTATTTTTCCTTTTATTATTTATATTATTAATTATTAATATAATAGGATTTCTTAAATAATTCTTTAAAGGTTTAAGGTAATTTATCTTTTTAAAGTTTATTTTTTATATTATTTTTTAATTTTTAATAATATAATATTTTCTTAATTTTATCTTTAAGGTTAGTTTTTATATAAAAGTAAATAAATTTAGTAATATACTTTATATATATACTTTATTATATAAGACTAAGTAATATATTTTTAGTTTTTTCTTTTTTATTAATTTATTTAAATAAAGCCTTAAGTTAATTTTTAAATTTTTTATAATTATTAAATAGTTTATTAATAAATATTTTTTTATTTATATAGTTTTTTTATTTAAAGTTTTAAAAATATAATTTAAACTAATCCTTAAGACCTTTTATAAATTAATTTTTTATTATATTAATTTATTATTTTAATAAAGCTATAGTAGTTAAAAAATATCTAAAGTAAAACTTTATATTTATAAAAAATTCTTTAATTTTTTATAGGTTTTTATTAAATAAAGTTAGTAATAGTAGTTTAATAATTTCTCTTAGTTTTTTTTTATAAAAGCTTCCTAAAGCTATAGGTAAAAGTCTTAAAGTATTAAATTATTTATTAAGTATATTAATAATATTTTATTACTTTTTAATAATTTATTTTATATAAGTAACTAAGGCCTTAAGATTTATAAAGTATTATTTAGCTTTTATTATATTAGCTAAAGGTATTTATAAAGTAGTTAAAGTTATTATTATTTTTATTATTTTTTTAAATAAATCTAAAATCTTAATATTACTATTATATATACTTTAAAATTTACTTTTATAATTTATTTTTTTTATTTAAAACTTAAAATTTAACTATTTAATATTTTTATAATAATATTACCTATAGTCTAAGGTAATTTTTAAATAAAAGTTATAAATATATAATAAGCTAAGCTTTTATAATATTAATATAAAAGGAATTTTTAAAGAATAAACCTTATATTAAGTTTATATTAGTAAATAAGTTAAGCTAAACTAATAAATAACTAATTAAAAATAAAAAGGTTTATTTATATAATTAATAAATAATATATTTTATAATATAATTAAGTATTATTTTATATTTATAATTAATTATTTAACTATTTTAAATAAGTATAAAGAAAGAAATTTATATATTTAGCTATATTAAACTAAATTAATAAATAAATTATTAATTTATTTATAGATTAATATTTAGTTTATTAATCTAGCGTTAAATTAAGAAAATATTTCTTAATCCCCCTTTAATTAATTAAAAAAATTAATATTAATTTAGTTATACTTAGTATATAGGCTCCCTAGTTATAACTATAAGTATTAGGTCATAATATTTAGTATTATATTTATATCTACTAGTATATTTTTTAAAATTAAAACCTTATTATATTAGGTTTTAAGTAATATATATAAATACATAGTACTAATATTAATATTTTATATAATTATCTTTATTATAAAGTATAAACTTATTTTATATATAATTAATATTTTTATAATTCTTATATTATTTAGTAAGTTTATATAAAGTATATTATTTATATAAAAGTAACTTATAATTAATAATATTAACTTTATTATATTAGTCTATAAGTAAAATATTATTAATATTATAAAAGGTTACTTTTAGTAATTTAGCTATTAAGTATTTATTTATATTATTTTTAATATATTTCTAAAACTATTTTTTAAGTATTTAAATTTAGTTATAAATAGTATTTAAATTAATTTATTTAATCTAACTTTATTATTTAAAAAGTTTCTAATTCTTAAGTTTTTTTTATTAAATTATTTTATTATATTACTTATTTTCTTTAATAATACTTTTAAATTTATATTAGTTTTTAAAGTATTCTTAATTTACTATAGTTATTTTATAAAGGTAATATATACTTTTAGGTTTTACTAAACTATATTAATTATATATATATTTTTTAAAGTTATTAACTTTTTCTTAGGTTATTCCTTTATAAAGGTTATATTATAATAAAAGTACTATATTAGGAAGATTTTTATTATATTATTATATAGCTTTATTTTATTTTTATTTATAAATAATTTTTTTTTTATTTTTAAAATTAAGTAAATTTTCTTATTTTTAAAATTAAGTAAATTTTCTTATTTTATTATTTTATTATTATCTAAGTATAATTAAGTAACTGTAAATTCTATATTATCAAAAGCTTACTAAACTAATATTTTAATATAGTTTATATTTTCTTAGTATTAGTAATTTATAAATATAATATATTAGTTTTTAATTTTTATTATTTCCTCTTAAGTAACTTTTTTAAGGGTATTTAAGGTTTATATCTTAGGTTTTTTAAAAAATTATTTTAATTTTTATTTATTACTAAAGTATATTTAATATTTATTATTATAATATATTAAAAAATATAATATATTATAATTTACTAAAGGTTATATTATATTAATAACTTAGTTTTCTTTAGGTTTTAAAATAAATATAAATTTTTTATTATTATTTTTCTTTAAAGCTTAATAATATTTTTTTATATATTTTTTTTTTATAATTATAATATTTAATATTTTTATACTATAC
Organism: Trichoderma afroharzianum; assembly: GCA_037893235.1. Taxonomy (NCBI): domain Eukaryota; kingdom Fungi; phylum Ascomycota; class Sordariomycetes; order Hypocreales; family Hypocreaceae; genus Trichoderma; species Trichoderma afroharzianum. The sequence goes on from JBBLXW010000006.1 coordinate 68,817, forward strand.
CTTAATAATATTAAGGTTTATAAGTTTTAGTTTTTTATTATTATATATTATAAAGTTTTTTTTTTTTCCTTAGTTAATATTATTACTAAAGTAAAAGTACCTTAAAATTATTTTTTAAAAATTCCCTTTTTACTTATATTTCTAATATTATTAAAATTATTATTTATTAATATAAGTAACTTTTTTAATAAGTTTATTAAGTATATTAGATTTTTTATCTTTAAAAAGTTTATCCTTAATATTTAAGTTAAGCCTTTAATAATAAAATATTTATTATACTTTATTATTAAAGTTAATCTTAGTAGCTAAATATATAAAAGTAATAGTATACTTTATATAAAGTCCCTCTTATTTAATTTAAAAAAGTATATTTTTAATTTTTTTAAATTTATTAATTTTTTTATATAGTTTTTTAAGCTATTATTTAAATATAATATAATTTATAAATAAAGTAATTATATATAGCTTTTTAAAAGTTTTTTTTTATTTAAAATCCTTAAAATATAATTTAAATTAATTTTTAGTAGTTTTAGCTAAATAAGTTCCTATAGTTTAGATTTTTGTAATAAGCTAAACTCTTATAATATTAATATAAAAGAGATTCCTAAAGGATAAACCTTATACTAGGTTTATGTTAGTAAATAGGCTAGGCTAAACTAATAAGTAATTAATAAAAATAAAAGGGGTTTATTTATATAATTAATAAATAATATATTTTAAATATAATTAAGTATTATTTTATATTTATAACTAATTATTTAAACTATTCTAAGGAGTATAAAGAAAATAAGTTATATATATTTAGTTATATTAGTAAAGTTATTTATAATTATATTAACTAAGGATAACTTAAGTTATATATAGTTATATTAATTAAGTATAATTTTAATTTTATTAATTAAGTTACCTAAGGTTAAGTTAAGTACTATTTACCTTAGAGGTTTATTATCTTAGTTATAAATATTAGGCTATAATATAATATCCCCCTTTTATTAGTTTTATCTTTAAAACTAACCTTTACAATAGTATAGTTTTTTAAGTACTTATTTTTATTTCTATATTTTTTTTAGTAAATATTTTCCTTTTTTTATATTTATTATATTAAGTTATAGTATTATTAAGTATAAGCTTTTTATAAAACCTATTATTATATTAATTTTATTAACTAAATTTATTAAAGATTTTAGCTTTATTATACTTTAATATACCCCTTACTAAAATACTAAATATATTTATTTTATTATAAAAAGTTTTTTATTTTATTATTATACTTATATTTATTATAAATTAATAAATTATAATATAGGTAGTATTAATATAAAAGTATATTTATAACTTTACTTTTTTTATTTTATTTTTAGTATTTTTTTTAATATTTTTAAATATTTATATTATATATAAAAAAAATTATTTAGCTACTTAGTAAAAGTAAATAAAAAAAGCTTTTAAAAAAGTAATAACTTATTTTTATTATATTTATAAATAAAAGTAATTATTATATAAAAAAGCTACAGAAATAGTTTTTTATAATTTTAAGTTTTTAAAAAAGTTAAAGGTTATTAATTATTAAGCTAAGGAGGAGTATTAAGTTAAGCTAATATAGGTTTAAAAAGAGGAAGTTTAGCTTTTAAACTCCTTAGGCCCTATTTCTGTTAATATTAACTAGTTTTCCTTAAGTATTAATTTAGGGTTTTTAAATCTAAATTTTTTTATTTTAGTAAAAGGTACTTTTTTATTATTTTCTTAAATACTTTTAGAAGTATAAGTTTTTTTTATATTAGTTTTTATTATATTTATAAATATTTATAAAGTTTATTTTAAAAGGTTTTTAAAGTAATATTAATATTTTTAAAATTACTTTTTAATTTTTAACTATTTATACTTTTATTATATTTTTTTTATTTTATTAAGTATTAAAGTTTATTAGTTTTTTTATTTATTTTTAATAATATTATTTTATTAATTTTATATTTAAATTTTTTACTTTTAATAATAATTTTATTTATAATAAACTTTTTAATATTTTTATTTATTAATACTTTTTTTAATAATAAAGTATAAAAAATTAAGTATACTAATTTTTTTTATTTATTTAGTTACTTTAGGAAGTTTAATTTATAATTAATTTTACTAATTTTCTTTAGAATTTTATAAAACCTAATTTTTTTATAATTTAGTTTATTACTTAGCCTATTTATTTTAATATTAGCTTATTTTTCTCCTTAAGTATATTAAAGTAAGTAAATTATATTTTTTTTCTAAAGGGTTAATCCTTTAAGCTTTTTTTTATTTATATACTTTTTTATATATTTTTATATAAGTTTAAGTTATATATATAGTTCTTAATATAGTTTTTTAAATTTATTTACCTTAAGTATAGCTTTTTATATATTTTTTCCCTTTTATAGTATTTTATATATTTATAAGTAGTATTCTTTATTAATATAAAATAGTAAAAGTTTAGTTAATTTTAAAACTAAATTATTATAAAAGAATTTTATATTAGGTAAGTATTTAACTTAGTTATTTTAGTTAAAGTTAATATAGCTTTATAAATATACTTTAATAATTTAGTTAATATATTTTATTTATTTATTTATTTAAGGGTAGTAAGTAATACTAGCTTTATAATTTATACTTATTTTTACTATAATACTTTACTAATATTTAAATATAAATATTAATTTTTTATTAAAAATAATTTTTATAGGTAATTTATATTTTAAGGTTATATATTTTTATATTATATAGCTTAGTTTTTCTACTATACTTTCTTTTTTATATAAAATAAAAATATTTTATTTTATTAATTTATTAATAATAATAAAAATACTATTATATACTATATTTATTATTAACTTTTTTAATAGTAGTAGTTTAATAATATAGTTAAATAAGATAAAGCTTTATAAGTACTTTAGTATTAGTAATAGTTATAGTTTACTATAAGGTTTTTATTAATTAGACTTTATTTTTATATATAAAATATATGATTAAATAATTTCTTTAATAACTTTTTTTATATTTATAAAAGTATAGTATTATTATACTTACTATAGTATTTTAGTAACTCTTTTATATTTATATAATAAATATTTATAAACTATTTTAGTTACTTTTTTCTATAATAAATCTAATACTTAGATTTTTTTATTTTAATATAAGATTCCCTTCGTAAAGGTTATATCTTTAGGGAATTAATTTAATATTTATTTACTAATTTTATTTTTAATTTTATTAAAAATAAGGTTTTTATTTTTAATAATAAAAAAAGTATTAATAACTATTAGTTTATAATACTCTTTTACTATTTTTTAAAATATTAATAATATAAGTTTTAGTATTAGTTTAAAGTAATTTTTTCTATAGCTAAAAGTATTTACATAACTATTTTTTAATTCTTTATAAAGTATAATTTTAAAGTTATACTTAGTTATAAGCTTAAAGTATTTTTTTTATTATATAAAGATATTTATTTTTTTATAGTAAAATTTATAAAGTTTTTATAATTTAAATATATAGTAATTTTATACTTATTTTTTAATAAGTATAACTTTTATTTTTTAAATATTTTAAAAATAGCTATAAGTTTTTAGTTATATATAAAATATTATAATTTAAAGCTATAGAGTTTTTTAGAGAAAAAAGTTATTAAATATAATATTTTTTTATTATTTTATTAACTAAGAACTCCTTTAATTATATAATTTAAGGTATTTATTTTAATAATAACTAGCCTTTTAGGGTTATATATTTATAATACTAATATATTAATAATAATATTTTTAAATATTTTAAAAGCTTTTAAAACCTTTTTTTTATATTTAATTAATTAATTTTTCTTTTTATTATTTAAATTTTTTTTCATAAGGTTTATAAGTAATATAATAATTTTACTATAGTTTTAAATAAATTATTAATAATAGTTAGCTAGTTTTAGGAAGCTTTATACTTCTTTAACTATTTTAAGGACCTTTTATTCTTTAATAATTATTATTTTTATAGGGTTTATTTTAATTTATTTAAGTAAAATAATATATTTTAAAAAGTTAACCTTTTATATATAAAACTAGTATTTCTTTAATTTTATTAATAAATTTACTACTTATAGTATTTTTAAAACTTAGTATATATATTATTTATATTTTTCTAAGGTATTAAAGTAAATTAATATATTATTTAAATATATAATAATAAATCTATTAATATATTCCTTAAGGACTTTATTAATTATTCTTTAAAATATAGCTAGTATATTAGTAAATTTAAAAAGTATAATTAAATATTTAAATAGTTTATATTATATTTTAAATACTATTTTTTATTTATCTTTTTCCTTAATTTAAATAAAGTTATAAACTTTTTTTAAATTAAAAGCTATAAATTATTTTATAATTACTAATTTATTTTTAATTTTAAAAATTAATAATAATAGTATTTAATCCTTAATAATAATTTTATTAAGTTATTAATAGTTAATAATTAATTATAATTTTTTATTTTTCTTTAGTATAAATATTATAAAGTATTTTACTAATAAATTAAAAATTTAAATATATTTTTTTTTTAATTATTTATTTAATTATTTCCTTAAGGTTTTAAGTTCTTTTTTATTAAAGTTATAAATCTTATAAGTCTTAGGTTATTTTTTATTTATTAATTTAATAAAGTAATTCTATTATAAATATAATAATAATTTAGTATTTAATATTACCTTATATAGTTTTTTAAATTTCCTATATTAATAAAGTATTTTAGTAAGAGTATTCTTAAGTTCTCCTAATTTCTTTTTTTTTTATATTTTACTTAGTATATTATTAAATACTATTAATTTATTTTTAAATTACGTTATAATTTTATTAATATAAATATATTTAGCTTTTTTATATTATTTATTATATTATAGTAGTATTAGTAATTTATTTTTTTTAAACTTAATTATTTTTATTTTTTTTATAATTAGCGTAAAGGATTTTAGTTTTTCTAATAGTATAGCTTTACCCTTTTACTTTTTCTAACTTAGTTAATATTTAAATATATTTTTTATATTTTAATAGACCTTATTAATCTTCTATTAAATAATAAAGTTATTATTAAGTAATTAAGGGTATTTTAAAAAAATATTATTTTTTAGTATATTTAAAATACTAAATTTAATATTATAGGTATTCCCATTAATAATTAATAAAAGATAATTAGTCTTATATTTAATAAGTTTTTCTTTTATTTCTTTTTCTATAATACTAATAATTTATAATACCTGTTCCTTCTTTTATATAGGGATTTCTAATTTTTTAATTAATTATAGTAATATTAGGTTATAATTTAATTTACTATTAATATATATAGTAGTAGTTTTATCCTTAAGTAGTATATTTATTTTTAGTTTTTTTATTTTAGTTATTTTAATTATATTAATTTATATTTTTTTTTAATTAAGGTTATAAATTTCCTTTATAAAAATATTAAAATCTTTAACTATTTATTATTATATTTACTATTATTATAGCTTTTAGTATTATTAATATTTATTAATATTAATTTCATTAAGGTAATATTTATAAAAGTATATAATATCCCTTTTATAAGTATAGCCTTTATTATAGGTTTTAAAATTAAATTTATTATAATATAACTAATAGTAGAGTTATTAATAATCCTTTTTTACTTATTAATATTACTTATAATCTTTATTATAATATTATAAAAAGTTAAGCTTAGGGTATCTCTTTCTTTAGTTATACTATTCCTTAACTTTATAATTAAAGTAATTACAGTATTATTAATTAATATAATTTTTAAAGTTAGATTTTATATAATTATTATTATATAAATTACTTTATTAAATTTAAAAATATTAATTATAAAGCTTAGTTTTTTAATATTTAGTATATAATAGTTTATTATATTATTCTATATTTTATTACTTATATTTTTCTATAAATAAGGTATTATATATAAGTTATATTTCTTCCTATTTAAGGAATTAATCTTTAGTTATAATAAAGTAGTAGAGGTTAGTATTAATATATTCTACTAACCTATTATTATTAAATACCTATTACTAAGTAATTCTATATTACTTAAGTATTTATTAAAATTTTATTAATTTTTATTCTTATGTTTTTTTTAATTTATTATTAAAAAGCTTTTATTTACAAAGGTAATTTAGTCCCTAGGGTTTTTATAATCTATAGTTTTTATATAGTTTTAAAATATCTAAGTTAATATATCCCTAATTTTATTTAACTTTTTTTTCCTATTTATAAATAAATGTATTTTTTTATTCCTTTTCCTTTTTTATAAGTGGAATATTAAGGTTTTTATTTTACGTTTTTTTATATTTATCCTAAGTTATATTAGCTTTTTTTAAAATAGTAATTACTATAAGTATATTATTAATAATCTAGTTAATTATTTATTAGCTAGTTTTTCTAAAGGTTATAGTATTAATAGTAATTTATTTTAATTACTTTTTCTTAAATACCTTAAGCTATTATTTTAATATTTCCTTTCTTTTTTTATATATAAAATATTAATTATTATAGTAGTTAATTTAACTAAGTAAGTTATAGGGTATAATATTAATAATATTAATTTAAACTTTATTAAACTTTTTATTTTTATTAATAGATTTTTTAAAATTATTAGGTTTTTTATACTTATTTTAGTAGTTTTTTTTTTATAACTTATTTTACTATAATAGTTATATTTACTTATAAATTTATAAGTATTAATAATATTTAGGTTTATAAGTCTTAGTTTTTTATTATTTAAGGAGGTTAAATTACGTTTTTTACTTTAATTAGTATAATATTAAAGGTATTAATAAACTTTATTATTTCCTTTTTTTTTAGCTTATTTTTTTTTATTACTTAAATTATTAATTATTAATATAACTAACTTTTTTAAAAAGTTTTTTAAATATAGTTAAAAAGTTATTTTATAATAACTTATTTTTTATATTTAACTTTAGTCTTTAGTAATATAATATTTTCTTAGTTATATTTTTAAAGTTAGTTTTAATATAAATTTAAATAAATTTAATAATATATTTAATATATATACTTTATTATTAAAGCTTAAGTAGTATATTTTTAGCTTTTTTTTTTTATTAATTTATTTAAAAAGTATTTTAAGTTATTTTTTAAATTTATTATAGTTATTAAATAATATATTAGTAAATATTTTCTTATAGCCTTATTTTTTATATTTAAAATTACAGAGGTATAACTTAAATTAATTCTTTAATCCTTTAATAAGTTAGCTTCCTATTATACTAACTTATTATTTCTTTAAAACTATAGTAGTTAAAAAATATTTAAAATATAACTTTATATTTATAAAAAACTTTTTAATTTTCCTTAGGTTTTTATTAAATAATATAAATATTAGTAATTTAATAACTTCTTTTAGTTCCTTTTTATAAAAGTTTCCTAAGGCTATAGGTAAAAGTCTTAGAATATTAAGTTATTTATTAAATATATTAATAATATTTTATTAATTTTTAATAGTTTATTTTATATAAGTAACTAAGGCTTTAAGATTTAAGAAATATTATTATACTTTAGCTTTATTAGCTAAAGGGATTTATAATATTTTAGGAGTTATTATTATTTTTATTATTTTTTTAAATAAGTTTAGAATTTTAATATTACTATTATATATACTTTAGACTTTACTTTTATAATTTATTTTTTTATTTAAAATTTAAAATTTAATTATTTAGTATTTTTATAATAATATTATTTATAATTTAAGGTAACTTTTAAATAAAAGTTATAAATATATAATAAATTAAACTCCTATAGTATTAGTATAAGAGAGATTCTTAAAGAATAAACTTTATATTAAGTTTATATTAGTAAATAAGCTAAGCTAGACTAGTAGGTAATTAATAAAAATAAAAGGGGTTTATTTATATAATTAGTAAATAATATATTTTAAGTATAATTAAGTATTATTTTATATTTATAATTAATTATTTAAATTATTTTAAGGAGTATAAAGAAAGTAAATTATATATATCTAACTGTATTAGTAAAGTTATTTATAATTATATTAACTAAGGATAATTTAAGTTATATATAATTATATTAACTAAGTATAACTTTAATTTTATTAATTAGGTTACCTAAGGTTAAGCTAGGTACTACTTACCCTGGAGGCTTACTGTCTTGGTTATAAGTGTTAGGCTATAATAATTTTTATAATATTATTAGCTATAGTAGTTAAAAAGTAACTAAAGTAATTCCTTATATTTATAAAAAACTTCTAAATTTACTTAAAATCTTTTTTAAATTTATTAAGTAATAGTAGTTTAATAATTTCTTTAAGTTTTTATTATTATATTATAAAAGTTAAGTTTACTATAAGGTTTACTATTAATTATTTTTAAAAAGTTATAATAGTAACTTCCTAAGTAGTAATTATTCATTATAATTACTTTATAAAAGCTTTAAGTATTAAAAAATATTACTTAGCTTTTTATATATTAACTAGTAATTAAAAAGCTATTTTAATATTTTTAGGGGTATTTTTAAAATTATTTTATATTTTAATATTATTATTATAATTACTTTAAGCTTTACTTTTATAATTAATATTATTATCTAAAACTTTAAAGCTTATAAATTATTAAGTTTTTAATATTTTATTACTTATATAAGTCTAAGGTAACTATTTAAATAAAAATTATTATTATATAATAAACTAAGTTCCTATAGATACTATAGGTTAATTATTTCTAAAGGATAAACCTTAAAGTAATTCTATAATTTATATTAATAAAGTAATTAAGTTAGTAAATAAATAATTTTATTATTAGTTATAAAATAAAGTATTTAAATATTTAATTTAATTACTATTAAGTAATAATAACTAACTATTTAAGTATTTTAATAAGTAATATAAAATAAACTTATATACTTAGTTAACTAAACTAAATTATTAATAACTATTAATAATCCTATCGTAGATTATCTTAATATTCTAATAATCCACTTATAAATCTCTAAATTATTTAATAATCTAATAATCTATTCCTAATTAGTTAATCAGTCCGTCTTTTATCTAAGGCCGACTACCCTATAGGCTTATTATCGCAACCATAAAAGCCAGGTCGTAACAATCAGCAAATTTAGTTTACTTCAGGCAAGGGTATTCGTATATATTTGTCCACTATTACTCTCAATTATGCATATATAATACTATCCAAATATTCCAATCAACTTGAGTCAACTGCACAGTTTATACAAGATCAAGTCAAAAAGAATGAATCCGGTGCATCAGACGTTTTAAGCATCTGGAAAGTCCTCAATAGTTTTTAAGTGGACTAGCTCTAGTTTATTGAGCTTCTTTCTCATGGCCCTGCTGGCAGGATATACTGCAACATCCGTTAGCATATCCAGGCGTATATTGGCAGTAGTAGTTACGTACCGACTCGTCTCAGTCTGTTTGATCCCCCTAGCGGCTGCAGGCTTACGAGGCCGTACCATGGGTTAATCACTATGCGGTCCTCCCAAAAAATTTTCCTAATGGGGTTGTAGCTGTCTTGCTTCGGAATTACCAATTTGGCAACCGTCTCCCATGGATACTTCTCTGCATCCCACTCCTTACTAGCATCTTCTATCGGCTGGTCTTCTAGATTCTCGCACAATTGCACCTGAAATTCGTACTCTGCCTCATTGTGCAAGTGAAAGTCGCGTAGCCAGTGGCGCAGCACGTCCTGCGTGTCACTAGAATGGACTGTCTGTTTGTAGAGTTCACGCTGCATCTCAGATGATGGAACAAGGGAGTACTTCATTATGTAGTCACCAAAGCGGTAGGCCGTCTGGGAGTATTGGCGAGTGGATTCTAGGTGAGTGCTGCGTATCTGATCCTGGCTCTTGTGCAATTCGGCATCGGGGCGGGCATCAAGGTCTTTGTAGAGGCCAACTAGATCTGCGCCGTGCTTGAGCCTGAGCGCAATAATCTCCTTGGCTGTCTTTGCGTTGGCCAAATCCAGAATGGGTGTGCTGTTAAACTCAATGTCCTGAGTAGGACAATCGCGCCCCTCCTGAAACATTTCACCTTTAACGCCGAACAGCTTTATCGCAAAACCTCGAGGCTGGGAAATGCGGTCCTACAAAACGGTATTCACAGAACCTCACGGGAATTAGATGACTGCTTCGTACATCCACATTCGGGTCTGGCAGGGCAGAGCTGTAGCGGCAAACGGCCGAATACTCACCAGCCTGCGCAAATAGTTCCGTCTGTTTCAGGTGGCTAGGTAGATTGCCTAGGACGATAAACGTGCCCTTGACAACACCATGGCTTCGTCCGTGAGTTCCGGACATGGCGTGGCCGTTCATTTGAAACATGGCCTGATGCAACCCGTTGAATATCTCAACGACAGCTTGAATGTCATCAGCTTCGCCTTCAGGAATCTTCTCAACACCTTGCGAATTCCATCGGATATATTCTCGAGTAGCCATTTTGCTCGTCGAATCTAGTCGGTTGAGATCTGGTTACAAGTGCGGATTGTCTGCCAGTTTCTACTCTCTTCAAAATTGCTGAGCTGAGTTTGATCATAAATTCTGGGGGATAAGCCAGTTGAGCTGAATTTATAACTTACCGTAGGGCCTAGATCCAAGTATAGGTCTCACGGGTAATCACTATTAATTAGTATAGCGTCCAATCCTAGAAAGCGTTGCTACGTCCCGTGAGCCCCACCACCAAGTTCCTATGGTGTGTAACTCAATCAATGAGATGGACGTCTTAACTACTTCGGTGGAGATTTTGGAGAGCTCGATGAGAATTACTGGGTTGCTCGAGTCTCACATCTGATACTAAAATATCCATCTGCAGGCGTCAGAGGCGCTGCGAACGAGGGTTTCGTTGCTATCTGGGGACAGCCCTGCTATCGTATACGCCTCCCAGTCCGCAAAAAGTGATTACCAAGACGGAACAGCGAAACAAGATGCAAAACCATCCACTCAAACGCAGTCAGACAATGAAATGATGCGAACCCATGCAGCGGTGGCGATTTTGGTTCAGAGCAAAGTGTACCGATCCTTATTGCAACGAATATCAGTGGCGAATCCTGAATTATTCTTTGTAAGACCACAACCTCGTCTATTCGAGTCAAGGTTCTAAGAATATTGATAATAATCGTTCTAGGTCATACTAAAATAAGCCTTGCTGTGTATTTAGAATCTTGCAAGCCACGTCCCATATTAGATCCATAACTAGACTTAACCGACCAAAAGTCAATCCGTCATTTCCGTCATTTCCAATCTTACTAGTACAAAGGTTCTAAGTAAGTCTCAGAGCAAGAACTAGGCGATGGCTGTGAGATTTGCATGTGCTTACAATGTGAGCTTTTGGCGCTACTGTCTTGATGTGCTAAAGTATGCGACCAGGCCCCTCCACCTAAGTTAATCAACCTCCTAAGCTCATACACATACGCGAGTAGCTACGGGACCACACAGCGTAGAAACTGGCGCCGCAGAGCCGACAAATGCCAATAATAGGTCTGCTTCAAGGCTTCAGCTAGTCGGAGAGTTTTCCAGGTAGCTTCAGACTGCGAATCCATGGTGGGTTGTGATTGGATAGCGCATCAGCAAATTCACCTCTAACACGCAATGCATTTGTACAGTAGCGCTTTTCGAAGCAACTTGCCCACCATTCTATGCCGCGCTTTTCTACTTTAGGGGCTACGACCCCTTGTCAGCGAAGCACACTAGCTGGGAGCCCGTCGTTGGTCATCCGCTTACGTTTAGTAGGTGGGAGTCGAGTGGTTTTTGGTGTAAGTTCATACATATATTAAGGGCCACTTATGGCGTCTTCCAGACAGAATGCATGGGCTACCTGACCCGCAAAGGGACAAGTCAATGTAAGATGATAAGTTAAGGTGTCCTCACCTTCTCGGGCCGTAAGAAAATTCTCTCATATCCTCTGCTTGACTGATCCCAAGTGTTCATAGGCGGTGGCGAACACACCTTGTACCACGATAGCGAAAATTGCCAGCCACTGGATTTCAGCCAAGGATTTCCATTCTAGGACTCCAGTTACTCTCATAGCGTCAAGTTCAGCTTCGGATAGCTGTCTACTCTACCGCATCAGGTTGCATTAGAACAGTTCCTCGCAGGACACCCGTACAACCATGGGAAGCTCTAGTGGCGTCGCTGACGCCATTGTCTTCATTGACTGTAATCAAGGCAGACCTCCGAGAGACCCTACAGTGAAGACTCTGATCCGAAGTCGGGCTATGAAACAAGCCGCGACTCAGCGCAAGAGGGACGGACGCTATGAGAGGCTGAACATGATACAGTATCCTGAATGGATACTGGGTTCGCAACAGCAAAACGAACCGACAGGTGTAAAATACGGGAACCTAGCGTTAGTTACAACTGTAAATGAGACTGGTGGACACGCTGATGAGGGCAATGAAGACGAAGCTCAGACAAGAATCGCGAGAAAACGAACGGCCATACTGGAAGGAAGTCTCCGATGGCGTGCAGGCTACAAGCCACACCCACTAACCAGTTTCACGACAGGGAATTCGTCAAACTATTCACTGTTACATTTGACCGATCCACTCACTTTACACCATCTTGGCATTACCACATTTTCTCTCTTCCGTCCTGAGACGGCGTGCTTTGGGCATACCTTAACCAGTATGCCTGAATATGCAAGGAGACGTCTTCTATTCTTCATCCCCAGTCTATATGGGCATTTTCCAGCTCTCACCTACGCCACTGATTGTGTTGTTGTTAGGTTAGAGCAGCTTATTCGCTCACGGGGCATTTTATCGTCAGAGAGGGATGTTCTATCGTTGGGCTACTATACAAAGGCAATAGAAGCTCTTCAGAGAATAATAGATGATGAAGATCTACGAGCACTGCCGAAAACGCTATGCGCGGTTTTACTTTTGGAATTCTTTGAGGTATGTGCAATATTCCGCAACCTGGATACTACATTTTGTGCCATCTATTCATCTGCTCTAGCTACTGCATGGTGGGCCTCTGGTCGACTCATGGATATATCATGCAGCGGGTGCAGCTCGTCTTATCGAGCTCCGAGGTCCTCGCAACTTTCGGACCAGATTTGAGCTGTCACTTTTCATGGCTCATGCCGGCCCCATTGTATGAATGAAGTAACCCTTTATAATGCTTGTATGGGTCTAACATTATTGTCCTTTTTGTTTTTGTGATAGATTACGGAAGCACTCTTGATGGGGAAAAGGTGTTTCTTGTGTGATGACGAACGCTGGCTGAATGTCATGTACGACGCCATTCGCAATGACCCCATTGTGCCGCAGGATCAAGTTCATCTCGTTGTTAAACTATGGACAAGCCTCGTTAGCTTGCCAAACTTATTTCTGGATGTCAAAGATTTGATTCGTATGTCGGCGTCGGCTGATAGGCGCCAGGATCTTATTACAAGGCTCCTTGCTGAGCAAGACCAGCTTCAGCGGTGGCTGGCGTTAGCCGAGCAGTACCAGTGTGGCATTATTTCTGGCAAATTAAGCACCCTAGCTGACGGTGCAAGTACATTACTACTGTATTCAACAGTTCGTGAGCAGCCGGTGTCCTGGAAAGTCCTTATAGGGACTTATATATTCGTCCTTCTCGTTCAACTACGCTTATTATTTTCGCTTTCACCATCACAGTTTCCTGAACTAGAGTCTACATGCCAAGAAGTGGCAGATATGGTCATGCTGATGATTACAGACTGGGATAGCTATCGAAATGACCGGCTTGTCGGTGGGATCTTCATGTCTCAAGCCATGTGGATGGCCAAAGCTATCTTGAAAACTCGGGATTGCTGGAGTGATAGTGCATCGCACACCAAAAATACTGGCATGATTGATGGGTGGAAGTTTGAAGCTTGGGTAAATGCGATAGCAGGAGAAGTATATAGTAGATGAATCAACTCCACCATTCCTAAGGCTCAATAGCACTTGGTCAATTGCCTTGAGACTGAAGTAATGCGCCGGCCGCTGATAAGGTAAGTTCTTAAAATTGTAGGGTTCAGTTATGGAGTTATATAATCCAACCATTCTCGTTCATTAGATGCTTCTTTATTGTTTTACCTTCGCTGTTGACCATTTTCGAACGTAAAGATCAATTCTTTGTGCTCTGGATTGTGGGATATACTAGCCTTAAAAGCTACATAATGGCTTACGACCTCAGAATCGAAGTCAATGACTGGATTGAGCTCTTGCCCATTTCAACTCCCTTCTTGTAAGAGACTTGGCATAGTAAGCCACACGGAGGATCCGCAAAGCCTTTTCTAGGACAGATGTGTCTTCCGAACCCGGAAAGCTCCCCGGCTGGTTCTGAATGAAATATAGAGCCAGATCCCAGTATAGTAAATTGTGCCAATTTACCAACTATTATATGGTTTTCGTGGCTCTGTATCTAATATCTCGCACGCATTAGGTATTCTAGCTAAATAAGAGGTGTAAGAGAACGGTTTCGCTTAGGCGCTGTAATCGCTGTTTTTGCGGGCCCGGCAGGCTATAGGGGACTATTGTACTCCGTAAAATCCCCAATAGTTACCACAAAGCAGCCGAATCGGGCTAGTGTCTTAAACTCTTGGCCCTATGGTACATTGCTCGATGTACTTCAGCCCAGGCTTCTTAGCTTCTTTGGATTTTTTCGGAAGGGACACTACAGCAGCGAGTTCGAGGCGGATAAGCTTAGTCTGTTACGACCCACAAACAGGGCCGTACAGGGTAGATACCTTGGACAAACCATTGACTGAGCCACCAATCAGGATAATGTTTACTTCTGCAAATGGGAATACTAGTGAACAGTTACCCGATTAGGAAAATGTTCACCTTTACCAAAGTAAATACAGGTAAACATTACATTATATATACAACTTCTCTACGCTCATTTAGCTAGCTAGTTGTAAATTATATAAATAACTCTGATGAAGTCTTCTTGGCCTACTTTACTTAGCCTGGCTTATCCGCCAACATAAACCAGAATCTAGGTTTATCCCTTGGAAATCTTAACCTATATAATATATAGAGTTGCAGTTCGTCGCACGCCTATATTTATTTAGAAACCAGCAAGGAGGCCAAGGTAAAGCTTCATTTCAGGTTGAATGGAGATATAATAGATAGATAAAGGTTTGCGAAAAATAGGAAATGGAAACTAATTGGAGGACAGGGCGGTATGTGCGCAACGAGTTTGTAGTTTTGGGGTGCGCTCCTTATTTATACTAATTCTCAGGTATCCCCCCTGTGTACTACTAGGTTACAAAGACATCCTCGTGCCGCGTAATATAGAAAATAATCCAAAAAAAATTTTCCAGTCCCAGCCGTCGATAAACCGCTCTTGGTTCAGTGTGTAATAACCACGCGGTAAGCGGTGTAAGAATTCCGGAGATGTATTTGATCTTAAAAAGCCTATTATTCTCTTTGACTGTGGTGTGGAGCAGGCGGAGTATCTGACTTGACTTTTGTCCGATCGGGCCTTCTAAGCTTGGGAATATTAAGCCTAACTCTTTGCGGGTCCGAGCACTGCCGAGGGCGTATTCTCAGTCACGATGCTTCCAAATTCAAGACCGTTATCGTTGGCTACTTTGGTGAGACGCTTGCACGTAACCCTAAGGCTTGCATACTTCGTTTTACCCTGGGCGGAGGGCGGCCTTGCGGGGATAAGCGCAGATGGGTAAAGGGTAAGCGGCTGCATGGTCGCCAACCAATCGCCGTTTACGATGGGCGGTTAGCCCCGGCGAGCGAAGCCATTTGGACGGCAAAGTTTGCCGCGGAGGGTTACATCGGAGGTCATCTAGAAGCTCCCTACCTGCACCAGTCCATGAAGACCTTGGCGGTTGGGTCAATAGGTAGCTACGCAGCCTTCTGTAATGCCGCTCGGATTTGTCCTCACGATGTAGTATCACACAACTCGGGGGCTACAACTAGATAAAGGCCGTTGCCGCCAGGCAAGTTTACACATGCCAGAGCTAAATAAGTCCAAGAGCAAAACGCAATATCCCCTAGGTGATCTTTGACTTGTGTCCTTCGAAAATGTACTCCTCCCTCGTTGGTTCGTTGCTTCTTGCGGGCTGCGCCTTCGCGTGGCATCCCCATGAGCGCGAACTGGATGCCTTCAACTTGACCAAGCGTTACGAGAAACTTGGAAAGCGCTGGGACCCTTGGACCAAGAATCTCGCAGCCTTTAACGGCATCACCAAGATTCGTGGCGTCAACTTCGGAGGTATGCGACAAGTATTGTTTGTTTCCAAGCTTCTCATTGTGGCGGAATCCATATAAGCTGACTTGCGACGTCTTCGCACTTGCTCAGGCTGGCTCATCGCTGAGCCCTGGATGGTCCCGGACACTTGGACACGCGTCCTGGGCTGCGTCCAGAATGTAGACCTGTCCGAGTTCGATTGCATGCGGAACCGATATTCGGGTGATCAGCGAGCTGAAGGCAACGACAAGTTTGAAACACACTGGTCACAGTATATCACTACCGACGATGTTCAACAGGTGTTTGACGTGGGTCTGAACACCATCCGGATTCCCATTGGCTACTGGTCCCTCCCCGACATTGTCGACTCTGCAAGTGAGCCCTTTGCTGACGGTAGCCGAATGATGCCTTACCTTGACAATGTGGTTGAGAAGGCCGCCGAGCTTGGCATCTATGTTATCATTGACTTCCATGGCGCCCCTGGAGGCCAGCAGGAAGACCCTTTCACTGGGCAGAACCCTCACCCCGCTGGCTTCTTCAACACGTACGACTTTGGCCGCTCCTACAAATGGCTTCAGTGGATGACGAACCGCATCCACACAAACTCGGCCTACAGGACTGTCGGCATGCTGGAGGTCCTGAACGAGCCCGTCTCCACCCATGATGCCAACGGCCGTTACCCGGCCCCCGGCGAGGATGCCAACCCTGGACTTACCCAGACTTACTACCCCCAGGCCCTTGACGCAATCCGTCAAACTGAGAACAATCTCGGTATCAGCGATGGCGACAGACTCCACGTCCAGTTCATGTCGTCCAAGTGGGGCTCTGGAGACCCGCGTTCTGATAGTACGGTGAGCAGCGACCAGTGGACCGCCTTCGACGACCACAACTACATTGGCTTTGGCGTTTCCAATGCCGGCGACGAGACCACGCTCATGACGAGCGCCTGCAATGACGTCCGCGCTGTCCCTGGCCAGAACTTCCCTATCACCGGTGAATGGAGCATGACGTCCGGTGTCGACTGGAACTCGGACCGCACCTTCTTTACCAACTTTTTTACCGCGCAGCAGCAGCTCTACGAGGTTCCTGAGATCGCTGGCTGGGTCTACTGGACCTGGAAGACAGAGCTTAATGACCCCAGATGGGACTACCAGGTTGCCACTCAGCAAGGTCTAATTCCTACAGACGCTATTACCCTACAGAATAATGTTTTTCAGGATGTTTGCTCGCCATATAGGTCATAGGCAGCAGAATTCTCTACTAGATATAGAATTACATAAGTAGACTTTAAGCTAATAAGGAATAATATTCTTATATATAATTTACATATTTAGGAGACTTTCCCTTGTTATTTAATAAAGCTCCTAGCTTAAGATCCTTAATTAAGTATTACTTTTAACTTTTTATAAATATAACTTATATTTATAATAAGTTAAGCTCCTATAGTATTAGTATAAAAGGGATTCCTAAGGGATAAATTTTATATTAAATTTATATTAGTAAATAAGCTAAACTAAACTAGTAAATAATTAATAAAAATAAAAAGGTTTATTTATATAATTATTATAGATTTAAGCTATACCTAAATTAATAATAACTTAGGTTTAACTTAAACCTAAGTATTATAATCCAAACTAATAAAAAGTATAAGGAAAAAAGTACTTAAAAAAACTATTACTTAAATAATTAATTATAAAAAGGAATAATAAAAATTAATACTTTTATAATTAAAGTAACTTATATAAATACTCTATCACTAATTCAACGTAGCAGAGACATTCGAGTTTATTGCTTCTGATTCTGTTGGAAAGCCGCATCCAAATGTCCGAAAACTTATTAGAAGCCATGTCATGCGCGGAAAGAACAAAAAAGGCACCGTGTCCAAAAGCTCAAACAGGGGTCGTCAGAAGTCACAGATTTCAGTGAGCGCGCGAAAAAAGCGACATCAACAGCAGCGGCCATGTTGACTGTTCCGACTACCGAAAACAAAAATGCTCACTGCCCAGACACTATTAATGTTTATACTTTAACACCAACAAACCAGGCACACGTTGTTGCCGATGGCAGTGCAATTATAGTGCGTATCAAAGATTGCGGAAACCAGGCCGCCATCGTAGCTGTATTAGCGATTACCAGTCCGTTAAAGCCACCTCACGACCTGGCATTAACCACATTTCCTTGTCCTCTACACTTCTCCTCGCAGGCCCTTCTTTACAGATGTAAGCTGGATATTCTGGCTCATTAAGCTCTCAAAAACGGCGCTCAACATTCGTTTCATAGATTTTACGACTGTCAAAGAAATAATGTATCCAGCCAACTGGTGTGTCGAGTCCGACAACTTCAATTGGCGATTTTTCCGCTGGCTCTTCGAAGCGGAATCTTATCTACAGTCAATTCTCTTTAGTGTCAGCGCATTCCAAGATATCCTGTCTTTCAAGTCTACCAAGGGTTTGAACGCATCCAGCACTGCCATCGAGTTGTCCTCAGAGACACGCTGTTACTTGGGGAATACTATTAGTCTCTTGAACAAGCAACTGCAAGATTGTCATATGCAGCTCCACGACAGCACTGTGGCAGTGGTTATAAGCCTCGCCATGATAGCTGATGCAATGGGCGACACTAATGCTTGCAAGACGCATATTAAAGGGTTAAACCAGATGATACGTGCGAGGGGCGGTTTGGGCGCGTTTAGAAGTAACGGGCACGTACAAATGAAGATCTGCCGGTGGGTCGCGAATGCACATATTGATGAGTTTTCACTAACTATATTTGCCAGCCTTGACTTGGGGTGGTCCTTCAAAACTGGCTGTCGCTCTACTTTCTTCAACGGCGGCTTATCGTGGGACTCATGTTTCGTCAAAGTTATTCCCGAGAGAACATATTCACAACCAAATATATCCTCAACGATCGCGCATATGCTACATGGTAATATTAGCCATAAGCTTTTCACTGTTTTCATTGACATGCAGAGATTTTCTCTGCTCGTTAATACGTTCGTCAGCTCACAAAACACACTCAAGCAAGAACTTTTCCAAGAGGCCATGATTTCTATTCAATACCGCCTCTTATTCCTCCGATACCGCCTTGATACGCAATTCTTGGATGAAACCGTCCGTATTAGTCTCCTTGCTTACCAGGCTTCTATCTTTTTATATATCCCCGGAAGTAGCTCTCGGTATGAGTTTTTGGAAAGCCAATATCACTCGATCATTCAAAAGATGGACGACTCGACGACAGAAGCAACTAACTTCAAACTTCGGATGCTCTTTGTGGGAGCTTTCATTTTCTATGATGCGACCAATCAAGTACTCTACTCGATGATTGCGAATTTGGCTATAGGTTATAGCTGGACGTCAGTTCGCACTCGGCTAAAAGATATTATGTGGATCGATGTTATCCACGACGACCGAGGCAAAGAGATTTTTCAAGCTTCTTCTGGAGCTGCCAGAAGTCATAGTGCGATGAATAAATAATAATGAATGCAGGTTGTTAACGTATGTTTACCTCTTTCTATTATGAATGTACATAATCGATATATAGCTATTTTGCTTTCCCTGTGTTGTCTTTCGGTTTAATACGTACACTTCTGGTTATAACAGCCCTTCCTGTCATATATTTTGCCAATGACATTATACTTTGCTTACACCAAAGTTTTGACGATGGGTTTCTATAGTGCTCAAGGTCATTTAATGCATCTATAACACACTCTCGCCCTTGCTCACTACAAGACTCAAATGACAGCACCAGGGCCAATATAAATCCTTGAGAGCCAAACAGTGGCTTAAATTGGCGTGCGTACTTAATGCATCTGCCTATTCTGAAGCTCATCTCCGAAATTTCTGTGGCAATGTCAGGACGATGGGTTCCATTGAGTGCCAAAACATGCTTGACAGCGTAACCTATGGCAATTCGCGCCATTGTATATAATATAAATAGCATTGCCATTAAGGGCTCCGCAAATGTATAGTAGACGAGAAATGGCGATGCACGATCAGGGTGCTCAGTAACCTTGCCGTGGTTGCGCATAGACGCAAAGCATAATTCACCAAGCCGCTGGATAAGATTCATCTCTTCAGTTGCTGTCTTTGCCACAATGAATGCATTGCCAGATGGTTCGCAATCGTCAATTTGCTGCATATCATCTAGTCGCCTGAACAATGATGGCCAATTGCTAGTCCTTAGTGCAAGGCGGTAAATATCGGCTTTGGTCTCATTTTCAATTATACCAGAGCTTAACGCAGTTTGAACAGCACGCTGCCATTCAGGCCTATTATATAGATTGGGCTTACTGCTTACTAGAGAGTCCATATACTGGCAATATGTGAGTAATGAAAGTTGAC
The DNA here is from genome assembly GCA_037893235.1 of Trichoderma afroharzianum. Classification (NCBI taxonomy): domain Eukaryota; kingdom Fungi; phylum Ascomycota; class Sordariomycetes; order Hypocreales; family Hypocreaceae; genus Trichoderma; species Trichoderma afroharzianum. Next base: position 89,350 of record JBBLXW010000006.1, read on the forward strand.
TTAAACATAGCAAGATCTTTGCCTTACCAGAGTACCAATATTGTCTAATGCAAGAGAGAGGCCTAGCTCATCATCAAGCTGAGGTGGCCCACATGCTGTCATAATCGCATATATTCCTCGCAAATGCACGCTTGGATTGTGCTCCGGCTCAGCTTCATATGTGGCCTAATCAAAAGATGACTTAGTGCTCGACAGCTCTAAGAGGTAAAACGCTAGAAGACTTACCACCACCCTATGGATTATAGACACAGCTGCCAGTAGTGCCGAATCTTGCTGCTTTTGGGAGTTTTGGAGTCCTTGGTTGAGAGATCTCAAGGCCTGCCCGTAAGCCTTTCTGTCAATAAGCTTCTGTGCGGGGAGGCCACATTGGTGATTTGAATAGGTTTCTATCATCAATGTTACTGCGTCGCATAACGCAGTGCTACTTCGCATGTAGCGAGGCAGTAGAGAGTACGATTTCTTCGATAATGAAGCGTATAGGTTTACGTCTTCCATATTCAGAGTGACAGTTATTAGCTTCCAAACAGCGTTATCAGCGCAATTCTGGAGCAAAGGGCTTATGCTTAATTTCGGATCTCGCCTTTTCCAAAGTGTGGCCTTCGTTCCATTATTCGAGCGGGAATATACATTGATGAATGAGTTGGGGTAGCGGGATCCCTTGATCTTGTGTTGAAAAGGCGACAGAGATCTCGTTGATGGCCTAGACAACTGCCTTGGATCATCTGTCGCCTTCTGCCCGCAGAGGTTGTAACAAGCTTGAGTCGGCTCTTGGAACTGGATGTGTACAAAGCGGTCATCCGGCGGACCAGAACATATGCGATCTCTCGATTTGCAATTGCTACATGTCGGCCACTTCTCATCACACTGTAGAAGCGTTTGCGGCAGTCAGCATATCACAGAAGATAGCCAAAGCAAGTAAAATATTGCTCTTACCTTGATCTTCCGCCTTGCACAATATTGACATCGATTGCTGAGAGGAAATCCCATTGCTTTGTCTCCACAAGCAACCTCGTTTCACTCTAAATATTGGCAAGTATGCTCGACACAGACAAATCTTTTTGTTATATAAGAACAAATATCCAAAGTCTCGATTTGCTGATAAAGTGGACGGAATGACTGACTACTGTCATCAAAGTTTCGGAACTAAAGTAATCAAATAAGGAACAAGCTGGAAGAAATGCATGGAGAATAGAGAGAAAAGAAATAAGCCAAACAAAAGAAAATGGAAAATAAGAGGATCCAAAATAAAAAAGCAACATGGGTAGAAACTGGCCGATGTAATATTATAGCGAGCTGTCACTTGTATACTAGCGATTAGTCATTACAGAGCCCTAATAACTAGGCAGCGACTTTTCCAAAGCACTGGGCTGTCTTCCTGGCAAAACTGGCCAGTGGAGTTTCTTCATAAAGATGTTCTTGATCCAATAACATGTCTTCAATAAAATATAAGCTGAGGCTGTGCTTGCGAGGGAACACAGTATACTCAGTAAACCTCAATTGAGCGGGAACACAAGCCCCTCCAGTCTAGTAGATTACACCTCCATAACCTTTTCTTGCCACTCAGAATGTAATCACTTGTTGCTACTAAAGCTCGTCACTTTGATGTAATACCTAAAATACTGGGGAGTCCAATAAAGATATGCCCGTTTTCTCCCTTTTACGTGTTACCTGCGCACCTCTTTCCTAATTTTTATTAGTGGCAGGAACGTGGATAAATCCTTCATTCCCGTGACCCCCACGAAGACCCCTTAGGACATGGGCTCTGCCCCACGTCCACTAAAGATTTATAAATATCTGTGGAAGAACAAATCTGAAGATTCTCTGTCAGAGTAGACACTGAACTGCATTTGTACTAAAGCGTCACTTATTCAGAGACTATGCCAAGTGACAAGGTTGCTGAGGGACTGGGGTGGGATAAGGATAGCATCAGGCTTATAGTACACTGTACAGTACATTTAATACTTCCACTACATAAATGGTTGGAGAGCCTATATAACATAACGGCACCGCAACCATGGCAAACGGTCCGTAATTGCAATTCTTCATCTGAGATATTCAAAAATAAATAAACACATATATATGATAAAATGAACACGCATAGGCCCATGACAATCCCTTGCATGACAAGAAGTGTAAATGGAAATTACAGAGGCTAGTTGCTCTCAATCCTAGAGAGACCCTAGAGAGCATACCAAACTGGTTGTGCTACTGCCACGCCAATAACCGCTGCCAGAGCAGCTTTTACTTCGACAGCTGTGTTTTGATGATTAGCGGTGGGCGCTGGTGTTGATGAAGTGATGGATCCTGGTGTAGCAGAAGCGGCGATTGTTGGAGGCGACGTAGGGCTAGTGGATGAGCAGGAAGCAGAACAGGCGAAAAGCGTGGCGGCAGAACTGGAGCCTGACTCACCAGATGAGGACGAACTTCCGGGTCCAGAACTGGAGCCTCCACTGGGATTACAAGGTTTCTTCCCAATCAATTTTTGGATTTGATCCATATAATCTGCAGAGTCGACATCGACAGTGTGTTGGCACGAGCTGAGATCCGTGAAGCAGGTAACTTGACCACAGTCGTCATTAGTGCCCCCGATGCAACAGTACGTCTTTCCATGCGGTTTTCATCACGCCGGGACAGCAAACGTTGTTTTTCAGACCCTGAATCAGGCCCATTCCATTGCCACAGGCGAAGTCCTATTCCCAGGAAGTCAGTTTGTCACTACTAAGGGCGACATCAGTGCTGATATTGCCTACCCTGCTTTCAATTGAGGCCGCAGCTGGCGTACAGAGTACAGCGAAAATGCTAGTTGCATAAAAGAGTGAAAGCATATTTGAATATAATGAAAGTAACCTAGTGGTCTTATGTAGCTCCAAAATGCTGGGAATAATTGGCTCTTTGTAGAAACAACTGTGCGTTTTGAAGTTGTCATTTTTAATTGAGGCGGAGAATCGCTTTATTTATACTTCAATTTTAAACTCAACCTTTGATCTAGAAGTCGTCGCCTAACGCATAGTCAAGCATTGTTGGCTTTACAAGGGTAGCGCAGTATTTTTCCTCTTTCGTACACACCAGCACCTGCATAAGCCAAGTTTGTTTCAAGGGCATCGAGAAGGCTGACATTACAACATCTGAAGTCGACCCACTTGTTGACAGAATACCCATAATCCTAATAATGTGGAGGCCACAAGGCATAATCGAAGGCACAATAAAAATGCAGCAGATACAACATTCTGCAACATGCCCCTTAAACCTTCTCTTTTCTTCAATCATACCCACCATTTTAGCTGTCGATGTCATGATTCTCATGGAAATTGTGCCTAAGCTAAATATTCTTCTTCCACCCTGTCCCAGCATTACACCAGGGCACGCATTAGTCTTCAAACATGGGTGTTACCTTGAGTAACAGATGTCAGTCTTGCGCAAGGCGTAAAATTAAGGTGTGCGAGATATTGCATTATCTTAATTCTCCTGAAATGCTTCTAATATTTTAGTGTGACGAGAACTGGCCTGTGTGTGGTTATTGCAAGCGGAAAGGCTTTGAATGCTCCGGTCAACCAACCAATCGCTTTGTTTATATCAGAGCGCCAAACTCAGTAAGGTCATTCATCTCCGAGGAAAGTTGTGTCATGCCAGACTCAGTCCATCAACCGAAGTCTGTCATCTGTCCATCACTTGGGAACGAGGCAGATGGCTCTATAGCCCAGTTGATTGCCGTTATTGATACTAGCAAAGATATGAACCTTGATGCTTTATTGTCCAAGAAGTCATTCACCCTTCTACCGCGTTATATGATTGGCAATCAAGTGTTATGCAAGGCAGTGAGGTTTATGGTATCGTGTTATACGAATCATCGACGTGGCATATATCCACAGGAGTTGTTCGATCGAAGAGCATACAGTCAAGCATTGGGGTCACTTGCTCAACCATTCCAAGGTCCCAGCAACGGAATTACTACGCCGGTCTTAGCAGCCATATCCATAATTCACAGAGTTGTGGTAAGTGTAAATATGGTTGGTGCTATCATTAAGGTTAACACTTCACTCTTGCAGACTACCTACGAACCAGAAGTAGAAACAGGCCAAAACAAACACCTAGAAGGGATAAATACAATTATGGCTGCCCGAGGGCCGCCAAATCTAGACGATGACCTGGATGTTTCTTTGATGTTCGATAACTTTCGCTTACTGGTATGTCAATGAGATTATATGTCTTGGATTTTGTGTTAACCTTGTCTTATTTAAACGATGGCAGAACATGCACTCTCTCCTCTATGGTCGGCCAAATGTGTATCACATGTCCGAGTGGCAAACCGTTATGAATAAAGCGTTGGACTGTCACATGATTGAAAGCAAAAGTGCAACAGAGATCTTTCGTCTGTCAGCCAGGCTCTGTCGCTGGTGTGGATTAGTCGCCAAGCTGAGGACAGCCCAGCGGACTAAAAACTCACGAAAAGCGCTTGCGCTTGCAGAGGATATCAGCAATGCAACAGCGTTGGAGATGAACAGTGTACGAATACTTGATCATCTGCAAGTTACAGAGATGCGGGATCGCGGGGTCCCAGTTGAACAGGTTGATCCGATATCCCCGTTTCTCACGTATTACAAATTCCCATACCCAGAAGATGCACTAAGCTTTGTGTTGTACGCTACGGTACGAATCGGTATTTGCCGCATTGCTAACCAGGCTATGTCAATTACAGCCATTTGGGACCCCGTGGCTGAATTAGAAATAACCGGGTTAAGCCATCGAATAGCAAAATGCATCAGATATTTCCGTGGATTCAAGCCCCTCGAAGGTGCTGGAATAGTGGTACCACTGGTGTTGGCGTTCGAAGCCTGTAACGGACAAGAAAGAGAATTTATTATAAATGCGTTATATGAGTTCGAAGACCATAAAGATCAGTTGCAAGATCGATGGAATGCAGAAAGGATAATTAATTGGGCAAAGACGATAACTGGGAGATAGGTCAGGCATCAAGATTCAGTGGTTAATCAACAAGTAAAAATTGATATGCAAACCGTCTAAAGACAATGTTGAAAACGATGGTGAGGGAATAAAAAGATATGAATAAGAACAGTTGATATAGTTGTGAGTATAAGCTATATATAGGTAAGATAATGAAAGCGAGGGGCAGTAAAGAGGGTTTCTTTGTAGACATATGAACCTTGTGGCTTTCGCATTCTTACGGACCTACAAAAGAGTGCCGTATTACTCTCCGCAATGATGAATCATGCGCATGTCTTTCCAAATACGTCACGCGACTACGACCTGCATCTTAAAGGGCCCTTATGGTAAATACTTCCATTAGGATCATTCGACTAACAACTGGGCTTTGTCAAAATTCTGAATGGTTTATATCCATGCACGATATTTGGTTTATGTTCTCCGGTCTAATATAAATAGCTCAAAACCAAGCATGCCATTCAACTTGGAGAAAAAACCCCCGAATTTGCTCTACCAGAGATTCCATGGTCTGGTTTGGAAAGAGGTGCGCTCCATGCCGCGAGGGCTCCGCTCATCCTATAATCTGATGGAGATCTTCTAGTAGCTCAAGGGGCTTTTTCTTTTGCCAAGTTGGCCTTGGTATACCTTATGTACTGTTAATTACCGCCAACCGTCTACCCCCCGTCAAGTTCCACCTGATACTCGCGATCCTTCAGGCCCCCTAGTGTATAATCATTCGGTTCTTCAGGCAAATCCAGCTCTGCCTTGCATATGCTGCACTACCATGAGTTAGTACTCTTGCCACCTACTCCATCTAGGGCGATTTTTGGGAAGAGATGCGCTGGCGAGTTCCTGATGTCATAAAACTTGAAACATTCCAAACGAAACGGAGGGCGACTCTTGTATTTGGGTTGGAAGCTTCGTAAGCTTAATGGCGTTGGTAATATAGCAAACTGACATAGATCTCCCCCTTAGACATTCATGACTATATAATGAGGCCGCTGCCGTGCTTAACCATCAGTACCGAGATGATCAGTTATATGGTCAATCAAGCCCCTCAACAATTCAATTTTGAGTGTCTAAGCTTCCTCATCATGGCTGGAATAAGACCCATTCCTTTGAGAATCGCGCTCGCTCTGAGCTTTTCAATTACTGCTTGGGCCCACAATCCTACAGTCGAATGGATCAAATGCCCGGTCGGTGTTACCAGCCCTGTTGAATGTGGACAGATCCAAGTACCGTTGGATCACGCAACTCCTGATGGAGAGACTATTACTCTTAGTCTCACCCGTCTTCAAGCTACTAATCCAGGCTGTGGTCCCAGGCAAGGGCTGTACATGTAAGCTTCAAACACTACTTAGTATACGAATACCTTCAACCATCTCCAGACCTGAATCTTAAGTCATAAACAGTGGGAGTGTATTTGCTCTATAAGCTAACACACTGCGAATAGAGAAAATGGCGGGCCTGGAGAACCAAACGTGCAAACACCATCCCAGCTCGCAAACGCACTGTCTACAGGAGACAACTTAAGGCATTGGTTGCCATTGGTGCAAAATTTTGACATCATCGGCGTAGATATGAGAGGAATTGGTAGGAGCAATCCAGTTCAATGCGACAAAGATCTGTACACCAAGGTGCAGTGGCCAATGATTAAAGATCATCAAACTTACGACGAAACAATGGCAAGAGCTAAAGAATGGGGGGAGACCTGTGTCAACATGACTGGTCCCTTGATAAACCATTTAGGGACTGATCAGGCCATTCACGATTACGAAATGGTTCGACAGGCCCTCGAACACGACAAATTCAATTATTTAGGTCTTTCCTACGGCACACAGATTGGATCTGAGTATTCAGATATGTACCCAGATCACGTTGGTCGAATGGTGTTGGATGGTGTGACTAATCGTCACATGCATGAAGAGGACCGGATGACGACTTTCGCGGCTGGACTCGACGCTGTCCTTGCCGACTTTTTCAGATGGTGTAATGCAACAACAACATCTGCACTTTACGGCCGAGATCAGGCTGCTATACTAGATTGGATAATTGACACAGCGGCAAAAGGGCAATTGTTCTCGACGGGTTGCAATGACTTACTCGGGGTCTGCGGCGATGGTAGTGCAGTCTCCGACTGGCTCATTATGCTTACCATTGAGACTTCTTTGCATGACGGTGCACACGTTGATCCAACTAGCAAAACCAATTATCAGGCTGTCTCATATGCACTTAACTACACCTATTCAGAAAGATCGGGAGTCATTTTTCAGAATAAACCACCACCAGCTAATACTACAGTATTCTCCGAGCTAGCTATCACATGCTCCGACAGATCTGATCGAGTGCTTAGTGTTGAAGATTTTCGAAACATTTGGACAGTCACACCTCTTATCGCCCCTCACTCTCGCGGCATGGGGATTGTTTCTCAAGCACTCACCGTCTGTACCGGTTGGCCGGTAAAACCATTGAATCCACCGAGAGATTTCAACTTGACAAGACAAAAGTCTCTTCCTCCAGTGATGCTAGTCAATTCGTTCTACGATGAAGCTACAGTTTCGCCTTGGGGCCTTGGTATGCGGGCAAATATGCCCACCGCATTCAGTATCTACAGAAACGGTAGCGGCCACACGAGCTTCTCGCTCTAGGGTGACACAGCTGATGCCATTACCTCTTTCCTGGCAAATGGATCTATTCCGAAAGACGGTACTATATATCAATCTTAGTATTGGTATATTGGTACGGTGGTACCATCGGTAGTTGATTGGTCAGCTATTGAGTCTCAATCTGCTTCGAAGCATAATTTGTCAAACATTACGCAGTGAAGGCATAGAGTAAGAGTCAAGATCAAGACACTTGCAGCTTGGGATTATCTTAATGCTTTCACTTTATTTGTCATAGCCATTAGTAGATAAACTTGATTTATTATGTCTAGTTCAGTTCTATGTCGAGCAACCTATTCCCAGCTTCCAACAAATAATAATCAGCATATACCAGCCCTGTTTGAGAAGATTGTTCAATCGCGTCTTTATTGTTGTTAACAGTGGCGTCTCTGAGAACTGTATCGCTACCGTCGGGGGTTAACGTTTGTGACAAACAAAATTTCATCATTTGCGTTACCCATGGTAGATAGCGGCTGTCACCGGTCAGTTGATATAACAGTAGTATTCCTGAACACGCAATGGCTGCGGCCGATGTGTCTAGAATGATCGGAGATCGTGGCGCATCGAAGTCCCAGACCACAGCACCGTGGGTGTTTCCAATGCGGCCACAAAAGTATCTGGTGCAGTCATTTGCTGCATCTAAGAACTTCCTGTCCTTCGTGTACTTGTAGACGGTTGCATAACCGTACAACGCCCAAGCCTGACCTCGACTCCAGCAGCTACTATCATCGTAGCCCTGGATTGTGTACCGACCCTTTACCTCTCCCGTCTCCGGGTTATAATTGACAAGATGGTAAGTGGAGCTATCTGCACGTAAGTGATTTTGTAGCGTTGTATGAGCATGAGCGGTCGCGATTCTCCGAAACTCATCATCTCCCGTCAATTCCGAGCAAATGTATAAAAGATCAAGATTCATCATGTTGTCGATTATAACTAGGAAATCCTTGTTTTTGTTCTCGAAATTGAATCGTTTGGTAAGACATGTGTCCCATGAGCGCAAGCACTGCACTTTTTCGCTCCATCTAGAGGCAAGCGAAGTGCCAGCATTGATGATAATCTCTTTGCTAGCAGCATTATTGAAGTGTTTGTAATGCCGATAGAATGCAGGAAGAATCATGAAACCAAGATCGTGCGTTTCTTGGTTATGTTGCTCCTGTTCCATGCCCTTTTGCCACTTCAGTGCCTGTGCAAGGATCTCGTCCGATGAGAATGAAAGATTGACACGCAATGAGCGCTCGTAAAGGAGCCAAAGGGATCCGGGGAAGAACCCAGAAGTCCACCAATGAGATGGTTCGTAACGATAGAGAAACTGAGTGCTATCTGTCCGATGTGGGAAGTAGCCGTTGGTGGGTGGTGGACGCAATGCGACTCGCATAAATTTTGCGGCGGCGATGTGGTTGAGGACATCGCTACAGAGCTGCTGCAAGCTTGCCTGACGGCTCGTAGGGAAGTGCTGGTCAGTTACGATCCCCTTTTCAGGTGGTGCCAATTGACTAAGAATGGTGATATTTTCGAGCATGTTGAGAGCAGTAACTTCTAGAAAAACATGAAGGGGACTTTAAAATGCAAGCGAATCAAATAATTGAAATATTCCACGCATAGAAGAACGGTATCTCCTCACCATAGGTGTGCTCGGCGTGAAATTATAGGTTAGCTAATGTCCTCACTGCGACCAACCTCTGACCTTCCTTGAACTGGTAATAACTAGAACCGGACGCGGCCCGGAAATTTCGCCGGTGCAGTGCGATGGTGCTACTACACAGGGAGCGGCGCGACAATATGCCCGTTGACGATAACTGACTCTAGGCGAAGGGTTAGTCAAAATTGTAGCCAGGAAGTGTTCAGGATTAATGGTAGACTAGTTCATCGGATCATAGGTCATCGCAGAACGAGACCCATTTCTCAAGTGGCGGACGTTGTTCGTAGTTTCTTTCTGGGATCATCACGGCAACCGCCATAGTTCGTGCTGTACAAGGCTCAGCCGCCGACACCACATCATTTGTGTTTCTCTTAATAGCCACTCTTTAATCTACTATTTGACGCGAGGTGACAAATATTCGCTACTGCTATCAGAATGCAACAAGGCGGCCCTCGCTTAATAATTTAATTGCTACTTAACAGGAAGATAGCTATGAGTATAGAATGCCGTAAAAAATGCGAATGTCGCAGATTTTGTGTTGACAATTAGTCCTCCTGCTGTGGCTATCAGCTATTGAATGTAAGACTTTTGCATGTTGGTGGACAAAGCCAGGATGGGCTATGCTTAAACACACTTTAGCCGTTTTCAACGAATGGATCCTATATTGAGCAGGCATCGATTGCAGATGTGTAGCAACTTTTAGCTGAAGAAAAGTTCAAACGCTTCGGCGCTCACCCCGCTAAATGGTAGGGTAACTGCGAAACTTGCTGATAGCAAGTCATCGAGCACGGATCAATGAAATGAAGGCATCAAGATATCGCCTATTTGAAGTTCACACTCTCGAACAGCCATTGAGTATAAGACACATTGAACCCAGGGATACCATTGATTGTGAAATAGTTATATATCGCAACAATTCATAAACAGAGATGTAAGTACATGTAATAAGTGTGTGCCCACCAGGGCGCGTAATCGTAACGATTATGACAAGCGGCTACTCAACCCCCTTGACAGTCTCCTGCACCACCTCCACCATATCCCGCTTCTTCAAGGAAGCTTTGACAGGATTCGGAGACGCAAAAATTTCGTTCATCTCCTCCAAGGTCCGATTCTTCGTCTCCACAAAGAAGAAGTAAATGATCAAACACTCAATCACATCCCAGACAATAAATACAATGTAATAGTAGTACCCAATCTTCTCAATAGCCACAGCGGTTGTGTACTGTCCGAGAATACTAGCTGAGGACGAAACAACGGCCCCAACCGCCGTACCCTTGGCACGAGTCTCTGTAGGGAGCGTTTCGGCAATGTAGAATGGAAGTAAGGGGACAAGACCGATTGAAAAGATGACGCTGAATAGGTAAATGAAGAAAATACCAGCATTGCCAGCCGCCTTGTTGGCCGTATCTACGGAGAGCTTCGTGCAGCCCGTGACAATGGCCAGGCAAACTGCCATTCCCAACACGCCACTCATTAATAAGGGACGGCGGCCAACTCTGTCGAGGAGCATGGCTCCAGAAATGGCGGCAAACCAGGAAACAACAGGATTTAACGCGTTGAGAAGCAGCTGCGTGTGAGGATTGGTGATACCGGTTTGCGCTACAATGACCGGAAAGTAGTAGCTCACAAGGGCATTTCCTGAGTACTGGCCAAACCACGACATGCCAGCGACACAAATCATTCGGCGTCTAGCGGCGTGCGTGTTGAACAAGTCTCTATAGTCCCACCAGCGCTTGTCGGAGCCGTCGTGACCGATTTGTGAGTTCATTTCGGCCATCTGGAGTTTCACAAAGGGATTGTCCACGGAGCCCTCTCCATGGAGCTCCGCCAAAACTTGCTCAGCCTGCGAGGCTTTCCCATGTGCCATAAGCCAACGGGGTGTTTCAGGGCTAAACATGATGCCGAAGAAGACAATACCAGAACTGACCATCTGTAGCCACAAAGGGATCCTAAATGACCCTTCTCCGTTAATGAATGCTGTGCCGTAAGTAATCCAGCTGGCGATGATGGAGCCAACAAAATAATTGGTCTGCATCAAGCCGGATAATGGGCCACGCCAATGCGGATGAGCCATTTCGGCAACAAATGTTGGGGCAGAGACATTCACGAAGCCTTGTCCAAACCCACAAAGGAAACGGCCGCCGAGGAACATTCGTGAATTGAGGGACGGAGCTTGAATGCATGTGCCGACGATAACGAGGCCGCAACCAACCATTATTCCCCATCGTCGACCGCAATAGTCATTGACTGGGCCTGCAAATGGAAGGGCAGAGAGACTTCCGATGTTAAAGATGGCGAATACTAATCCTGTGGACGATCCGGCAGATTTTCTAAACTCGAGATGGTCAGCAATTGAATCGTCCGGTTTTTACATATGCGACTCACAACCCGAAGAATTGCTGATATTGTGGCTGCTCTAGTTGTCAGTTAAAAATACTCTCGATAATAAAGCAGCGATCGGGTTGATTCGCACCATTGCATTGATGGCACCCATCAAAGAGCCATCATATCCTTGCAAGACAATGCAGAGATACCCGAGCAAGAGGATACCGTAGAGGCGGAACATGCGTTTAGTCCACAGCTTGGGCTTGGCTTCGCCCAGCAATTGTGTGACATGGACAGTATCGTCCACATCCTCTGTATAGGAACGATGGCGGACGTTCCCAGCTGAGCCCAGCTTTTCGTCGTCCTGAGCCATAGCTTGAGTGAAAGCTGATAAGATTGAGCAATGAGGTAGTAAATGATGATCTCAGAGAGTGGATAGTCTCATACTCAACTGATTGAAACAAAGATCAGACCCCACGACTTTTATAAAACTCTGAATCTGGGGTTGATGCATCAGCCCGCCATTTCTCTCAATATTATTGTTTTCGGTTTAGATTCCCTATTTTCCCCATGGGGTATCTCCAGGTACGTGTGGAGACTAAACGTGGCTAGACAAATGAAGTTACCATGGCGCCGGGGCGGCGATATCGCCGGACCGGTCCCCGTCTTCCCCCTCATGGAAGTCGTGTACCTCTAACCCAACAACTTGAGTTGCTCAGTGGTAAGCGGGTACTAATAACTTTACATTGCAGAGCATAAAGCTTCTAAGGATTTGAACTTTGAGGTCCGGATTCTCTATTCACAGCAATTGGCTGCCGCTTACTGCTTACTGCAAACCGGTCTATACAGTGACCCAACCTTGATTCACACTCCCATTCATCAAGTCTACCAACAATGGGGGACCTCAGCAACATGAGTCCTGGAAACATTGAGACACGTCTTCATATTAATGGAGAATGGCTTCCTGGAAAAAGCGGCAGGACATTCCCCGTGTTTAACCCCACAACTGAGGAAAAGATTGTCGATGTCCACGAAGCAGACGAGCAAGATGTAGACCTAGCAGTCCAAGCAGCCGCAGCCGCGTTCCCAGCATGGAGAGACTTGTCCATGTTTGAGAGAATATCAAAGTGCCTTAAGTTCGCCGAACTCCTTGACCGGGACAAGAATGAGATTGCGCAGCTAGAAGCATCAAACATGGGAATACCGATATCTTCTTATCTGCCATGCGTCTCTGGCGCCATCGACGGTATCAAACATGCGACGGGTTTGGCGCACGATATCCACGGAGAAACAAGCTTGAATACCCCGGGATTTGTTACCTTTACTCTACGACAGCCGTTTGGCGTATGTGCAGCCATTATTCCTTGGAACGTGCCCATCGTTATGTGGTGCGGTAAAGTGATTCCGTGCGTGGTGGCAGGAAACACCATTGTGTTGAAGTCTTCAGAGAAGGCACCTTTGACATCCCTGAAGTTCGCAGCTCTAGCAGCCGAAGCTGGCTTCCCCCCGGGCGTCATCAATGTGTTATCTGGGTTTGGTCATACGGCCGGGCACGCATTGTCAAGTCACATGCAGATTCGCAAGATCTCGTTCACGGGTTCGACCCGCGCGGCGAAGATGCTTATGGAAGCGGCCGCAAAGAGTAATATGAAGAGAGTTTGTGTCGAAACTGGCGGCAAGAATCCAGCCGTCATTTTCGATGATGCAGATTTGGAAAAGGCGGCTGAGTCTGTCGCAGCCAGCATCAAGTTCAACTCTGGTCAGATATGCGTTTCAAACTCGCGCATATACGTTCAAAGAGGAGTATTCACCAAATTTGTGGACGCCTTCAAACCTAAATTTCTGGACATTAATGTGGGCGACCCGCGTCTTGAATCGACAAACTTCGGTCCACAAGTAGATAAGACACAGTTCGACAATATTCTCAGACTAATTGATGAGGCAAAGAACGAAGGTGCTTCCTTGATCTCAGGAGGTTGTCGAACCAAGGATAAAGGCTATTACATCGAGCCTACGATCTTCGTTGAAGTTCCAAAAAGTGCGAATATTCTGAAAACGGAAGTCTTTGGGCCAGTTGTTGCTATCCAGCCGTTTGATACAGAAGACGAAGTGATAACGGAGTGTAACGATACACAGTATGGTCTCCACGGCACCGTGTTCACACGAGACGTGTCACGGGCGTTTCGGCTGGTGAAGGCCTTTGAGGCGGGCATGATCACGGTGAACTGTAGCAGTGAAACGGGCCCGTATGACATGCCTTTTGGTGGCTGGAAAGAGTCTGGTACTGGCAGAGAGAACGGCCACATGGGGTTGGAATCGTATTTTGAAGTAAAGTCGGTGACACTAAAGCTTTAGTTTTATTAATATACTGCATTAGGTTGATAATATGAAAGTGTAATTACAGATAGATACATATCGACTTTGCCACACGCCTTCGCCTTGCCGGAGGGTGTGGTCATGGTAAATTCAGGCCGTTGTCGATCATTTCGTCTGTCCAAGTAAAGATACGATCGAAGCTTTGAAAGTCCATATCCGGGTCGTTGTAAGGCTCTGGCACCATCGCACCAAACGTGGACGAGAGATTGGCGGAAGCATCGCGAAATATGTCCGGTATCGGCGGACTTGCAAAGGATATGGGGAACGTGCTATGGTCGTCTTCAAAAGCGACCGTACGGATATTAACAGGTGACCGAGACTTCCAAGCAGCGTCGAGTCTGTCGGCAAATTGGCCTGCCAAGTTGTCTCTCTCCGTGGAGCCGTCAGGGCCAACCCACCGGGATGAGCCCTCTTGAAGAGCTTGGAGCAGTATCTCAAAATTAGTATCCACTGGCGTATTTGAGTGATTGGCATCAGCGAGTAAAGCCCTGGCAGCAATGAAGAGGCAAAAACTCAGCGTCGGAGGTATGACCACGACTGTATTAGCAATAAATTTGGCGGCGATTGTTGCAATCTCACCAGCCGCCAGTATGCATGTTTTGGCAGCATTCTCGGTCGGCAAGCGACTGCGTAAAACGGCGTCCGGGTACGCCATGACCTGGTGCAGCATGATGACGCTGGTATTGTGCGTGATGTGAGCGAGCGTAAGATTTTCATCCATTTTGCCGGTGGCATCAATGCCTGCAACCTGCCATCGTGTAGGAAGGAAAGTTTTCCAACGTATAAGCATAGCATCCAGCGATTGGAACCTCTCAAACCATTGCCGCAGACTTTCACTGTTGGAAAGATCGACGGACTCTTGTAGAAGAAAGGTTGCAACACGATTCAGGCACTCGGATGCTTCGATGAGGTAGGCCAGCCCCCCCATGGCATCTGTGTCGACGTCTGGCTCTATTTTGTTGCTGTCAATGTCAAAAAACTTTGCGGTTTTATTCACTTGGTCTCTCCAAAAGCACCCCTCGACGGGAAGACGCCTCTTGATGTGGTCAATAGATAGTCCAGTATTCCAGCCGGTAGCGACAGAGCAAAACCGATCCAAGAGGAAGATGCACCAAAATATTCTCCGGAGAGATTCTTTTTCCGTCCAATTCCTCGCTGGCGGTAAAAACCCTATGCGATTAAGAAGCCTGTTTTGCGACATTCCTTCGTCTTCCACGGCCAATCCTAGCTGTTCCACGATTCGAGTTGCCGACGAAACTATAGACCAACTCGTGGGCCCTTTACCACTGCCAATTGTGTTGAAGGCGAGGATTATGCTTGCCTGCAGCGTTTGCACCGAAAAACGATCCATACAGGCAAGAACCACAGCGTCATGGCATCGACGGCTGTATAGGTCCTGGATTTGGCGGTCAGAAGTGTAGAATCGGATGCTGACCGCAGTCATAGCTAGCAGCACAATATCAGGGAGACTTCCATTTTGAGTTTCCAACGCTGCCTCAATGTCCGGCCTGTGTAAAATGGGTATCCACGGGTGGTATGCGGTTAAAGTAAATATTGACAAGTTCTCGCATCATGTGGAGTGGCGGAACAGACGCCTTGGGAGAGGCCCCTGACATATGCACCGCCGAGGAGGCATCGGTATTCCCGCGCCCTTTAGAGTGACTTAGTGGGACCAAAACAGATGTAGCCGATGGTGACGAGCAATTGGAAGCGCTGTGAGTCCGCCGTCTTTTCCTATTTTGCTGAAGTAGCCGTTGTCGAACCGATTGCAGCATCTCACCCAGGTCCGGCGGATCATCTGACGCATCCTTGGTGGGAGTAATGGCGGGCCCAAGCAGCATTGATTGTCCCAAAACCAACGCCTCAAGTGTGTCCATGCGTTTGATGAGGGTGTCTATATATCCAGGCTTAGCGCCGCGACGCTGAGCGTTCTCATAAATACAATCGGAGCCGCTCGAAATGCAGGTTCGGCAAGGTTCTTCGCGAGAGCATTTCTGTTTCTTGCGGCGACATGTAGAGCAAGCTCCGTCATGAAGATCTGGGTTGTCATTTGTGTCCGGCGCAGTTGTCATGGTAAGAACTCAGATGGTCAGGATAAGGATAGATAAAGGGCTATGAATACTGATGCATAGCAGCATAGAACCATAAGCAAGCGATATTCCGGTTGACTGTCGACTGACTCAGCTATTGTAAGATAACAGCTGAACGTTCAAAGAAAGGAGCTGGAGTAACTGCCCCATGCACCGAATCGATAGTTATCCCACTATATCCCCATGAGTTCGTTTGGCGGGGAAGAACGGAGCCATGTTAACCCGGTGCGGTTTTTCGTTAGTTGGGCACTACCTCAGCTTAGATGGCTAAATTACCCAAAGTGGTTTGCGTAACCTACACCAGCGGTTTACAAAAAAACAATAGAGACCGCAAGATGCATGTGTGCATACGAGTACGGAGTGCGTAAGGAGAATACTCTCAATATGCCAGATCAGTTTAGTGTTGTGCATATGTGCGGGTTGACTATTTCTGCATGCTGATTCACTTTCTGATCCCTCTTCCGTCTGCATACCGTTTGCTACCTACGCGCGCCACGGGGGTTTCTGGTCATTGCTTGGCACTTGTAACATGGATTTTTTTCGTGTTACAAGGCGCTATGAATTATTTCTGGCCTCTATGATCGTAATAGAGCAAGTAAAAGGCTTGTGGGGGCCATGACCGGAGAAACCAACAATGACCAGAAAACGACACGGCGCGCGATGGTATACTAAGAAAAAGTACAACTTCCAAATGGAAAAAAAAAATATCATCGAGTATTATTAGATCACAAATAACGTAAAATACATGCTAATGCTCAAATGAGATTAAAACAAAATGAAGTAATATATCGAGCGTGCACATAGGCAAGTACAAAAAATTCCCATTCTCAATATTTACTGGAGGCTTTCTGATCAAGAGAATCGTTATTACAAGCGGCTTTGCTGTTGTGATTTATAACATCAACGTAGCACAGCTTCTCACTTATCGCATTATGCCAGCCATGGATTAGTAGTAGTACTACTTCAACTTACATCTAGATGGGTAGGACGGGGGGGGGGGGGGGGGGGGGGGGTAAAAAAAAAAAAGAGCATCCTGGGTACCCTGCCGTGCGCCAAACCTATTCTCCCCTCTCCAACGCTTATTAAAGCGAATTTTGACCCCCCCAAAGTAGGTATGGATACATACTAATTGACGGCTACCTCTCTGTTTTTCTGACAGCAGAAGCTGCCCCACTAAGCTTTGACTGGATCGTTGCATATGTTTTCAACAGTCCGAATAAGCGCTCAATATATTTGTTACGACCAGAGAGGCCATCATGAAATACCGCTAAAACTCAGAGCTTCGCGTCCGGTGTTGATAGTACGGATTAGGCAATTACAAAAGTGTAGCGCAGGTACCACTCAACACAATTGGTCAGGCGGCAGACTATTGCTTCCGTATTGCCGAGAATTGCTAATCTAGGCAGTTGGCAAATGCCTGGCGTCGCGATTAAGTAGTTATCATAGTCAGGGGACTCGCAGGAGCAAACTGGTAAATGAACTGATAGATTAATTTGACGCAACATAGCCTAAACGTGACTCGAACTCCCACGTTACAGTATCACAATCGGCAAGTAAATTGTAACCCAGCTATGTAGGTTCCTGAACTGTACCTATCACAGATGCGACCATATCTGCAATGACTATGTCTTGGCACTTTGTGTCTCACCAGTACACCAACCCGCAATTGACAGCTGCTATAGCTGGTAATTTAGGGTGCACGTTTCTAAATCCCATGGCTAGGTCTCCATTCCTCTCGCCCTCTCTCCAGCCATTCCCTGGCCCGCATCACTTGATCAAACAAGTCACCTGGCATGCAACATGCTGCCACCTGAGTTTATTATAAACTTGCATTTAGTTCCTACTTGCTGTGAAAATTTCCCCCATCTTCCCCAGATACAACGTTGTGCTGATATCGTGGGTTGCTGTTTCGAAACGTGGTACTTGCTGCCCCACCTATCCTCGTGAAGTAAAGCTTGGAGCATTTACAGTTCCTCAATACCACCTCACAATCTAAGCTCTTAGTGTTGAGCTTCTATGTTATGAGCTGATTATATATGAGAGGAAGTAGCGTTTCGGAAATTTGCATCAACCATCACTTCATCTTTGAGATAATACCAACAAGTTATCTGCTGCTCTACAAAGTACATAGGCCAACATGGTTCAGTCACGGGCTTATCTAGGAGCCTTGCTGGCCGCCCTACCTTCGGTGCGAGCTGGTTTCAACGCTAGCTCGACGCAAAACATTGCCGTGTACTGGGGTGAGCTTAATGGACTCTCTAGGCTTCAGCTTCCTATTAATACGCCGTGTACAGGTCAAAATTCAGCAAACCAAGCAACCTCTCAGCAGCGCTTGTCTACCTACTGTGCCAGTAAGCTAAACATCTACTTGGATAAATTCATGAAAGCTAATAAATACTTCTAGACGCTGAAATAGATGTAGGCATCACGAACGATGCGCTTGTCACTCAGTAGCCAGGCTAACGTCTCACAGATCATTCCGATTGGGTTTATGAATGGCATCAGCCCGGTCATTACTAACTTCGCCAATGCGGGCAACAACTGTACAGCCTTTCCTGACAATGCCAATGCACTTGATTGCCCTCAAATCGAGTAAGTGATACTCCGATTCGTAGCGAATTCCTCCAATGTCCAAGGCTTATACATATTCTTTAGGGAGGACATCATCACATGCCAGAAAACATATGGCAAGACCATCCTGATTTCACTGGGAGGTGGATCTTATACACAAGGCGGCTTTTCGTCCACTAGCGCTGCCACATCCGCGGCTCAGGCGGTTTGGAATATGTTTGGACCTGTTAATCCGAACAGCAATGTAGACCGTCCTTTTGGTTCAGCAGTGGTGGATGGCGTCGACTTCGATTTTGAGTCTGGCGTCAATAATCTGGCCACTTTTGCTACTGAGTTGCGGAGCTTGATGGACGCTTCTGCAGCTTCCGCAGGCAGGAAGTTCTACCTTTCTGCTGCACCACAATGTGTCTATCCCGATTACGCCGACAACCCTGCTCTAAACGGTTCTGTTTCCTTCGACTTCATCATGATCCAGTATTATAACAACGGATGCGGGGTCAGCAGCTATGTCCCTGGAGCAACGACCCAATGGAACTACAACTTTGATGTCTGGGACAACTGGGCACACACCGTCAGCAAGAACCCCAACGTGAGGATTCTGCTCGGTATCGCCGCTAACACTGGTGCTGCCAGTGGATACGTCTCCGGAACCCAGCTTTCCGCCGTAATCTCATTTACCAAGCAATACTCAAGCTTCGCGGGTATCATGATGTGGGACATGTCCCAGTTATACCTGAATTCCGGTTTCCTGGACCAGGTTGTCGGTGATCTTGCTGCCTCTGGTTCAACCCCTCCACCTACTAGTTCTTCTGGGGGTTCCAAGCCTACCTCTACCAGTGGTGGTTCTACTGGCCCAACTGGTGGCGGTTCTGTGCCGCAATGGGGTCAGTGTGGAGGTCAAGGGTATACCGGCCCTACTCAGTGCCAGGCACCTTACACATGCGTTGCTAGCGGTGTTTGGTGGTCATCTTGCCAGTAATACTGAGAATGATGCCAAAGAAAAATAAAGGTCTAGCATAAGTCAACGAAGATGTGCTATGAGCCTTATGGAAACATAAAGGGTTGACTCTCTGGACATTGTCGTGGACAGTCATCAGTATATATCTTGTACTTCTATTGTCTATACTTGAACACGTATATAGCACGATACATATCTGAACATGTTCTTAAGCATCTAAGATTGAGGATGGTGAATTCGAACCGCAGGCCTTGCAGGTGCCTATATTCAAGCCGTAGATTTGAAGAGTCGCCCCTGACATCATGAACCTTTTACGTCTTTGAACCTCAAACTAAGGCCAACCCCTCATTTACATGCGATGGCTAGAATGTTCCCCGACTTTCTCTAAGTGCATCGGGATTCCCACTAAACGAACTGGCATATCATTTGATGATGAACGAATCTTCATTCTCGTTATGACTACGTTGCTCGCCGCCGGTGTTGAGACGAAGTTTGGGTGACTGTACTGGAGTTTCCTTGCGCTGCTGCAGTATCGTTGGAGTCCCCCTGTTAGCGTCCAAAGTGAGAGATGAGACTCGAAGATGGTAGCCTATATACTTACTGCACACAGACGCTTCTACGTTGATGTTGAGAATGCTTCTCTTGTTCGGCTTCCTGTAGATACGCCTCCAAATCTGCATTATTCAGTAGATTAGCCCACTCTCATCGATTCTAGGGCAACTGCAAGTTCAACCCATGGGCTGATAGCCGCGTCAAGATATTTGACATTGAACTGCCCAAGTGGCATGTGCGCCCATATTTAGGTCGTTCATTAAAACATGCCTAAAATGTATCTCACTGCGCGATCGACCTTGGTGAGCCCTCCGAGCGACTTTGCCATTATAATTGCACAGGTAAATACCTAGGTCTCCTCTTCTCGCGTTGTTGCCTTGAAAGATGACCCCCAAGGCCACCCTTTTTGAGGATTACCTACGGACTATGCACACAAATTACATCATGCCCGCTATTACTTTCACCGTATTTGGCAAGTATGTATACTTGGGATTCAGATGATTTCACTGGTATGTCCAACTGATCACAGGGCCATACCTCTAGTTTTCATGACCCTTATTTAAAAAGGTTTGTGCCTAACTGGGTAGGAGACATCGAGAGTAAATCGTGTGGAATACGGGCCAACGCCGCTTGATGTAGATCTGGATTAACCAGAGACACAGTGCCAATAGGTGCTAATTCGGCTTAGAAGCTATATGGTATGGTATGGTATGGATGGTATGGTATGGTATTTTTAACGCCATGGGGCCTAACTAATAGCTTTGTTAGGCCGGCCTCCCGTGGGACATAAGGTGCTTAGCGAAATACTACCTATTTATTCCCTATTCTATGCGTACAGCCTATACTGTAAAAGGCCGTAAGGTGTTTTAGGCTGATAGTCTTATGTAAATTTATACTGCTGAGACTTTAAGGGTTATTTGGTGGACTTAGATTAGTGTTAAACATATTTGAGCAGGCGCTAGTATGATGTATTTTCTCCCTATTGCGGTTTTCTCTAGTTAGATTCCTTATCTCCTTTACACTTACTGCTGTAATTTAAAGTGCCAGCAACTGCTTTTTTAGCCTGTGAGCGAAGATGGTAGTAGGAAAAAACCCCTTGTAATAAGTTGCTACTCTCCTAAAGGGAAAAACCGCCTGTAATTAGTCTAGTTTTTTTGCAAACCGGAGTATACTGTAAGATTAAAGTGTAAGTATTAACCTTAATAAAAGTTTACGAGGTATAAGTCTTCTGGTTCTGAAAAGATTGTCTATAAAGCTGGAAATCGGTGAGGATTAGTTGTAGTTGTTATTTTTCGGGCTTCCGTTGGAAGGTTATTTTAGGCTTCCTTTCGGAAGGGTATTTTCCTAAGCTTTTAAGGGGAAGCTTGGTTGTTTTGTTGCAGGTGACCTTCTGATGCTGTACTCTTAAAGGTATTAGAGGTTATGTGCGCTGTTAAGGCCTTGTTAGCCCTAGCTGCACTTTGCCTGGCTGTGTGGCCTTGAAAACCTGGCTCTACTAATAAGCCCTTAACAGCTGTTATTATAGTGCGGAATTTTGCCAGGAGAGAGTTGAGAAAAGAACCGAGAATGAGGATCTTGGGAGGCTTAGAAGCTATAAAAACGCCGAGAGGCTCTGTCACTGTTTTCAAAGTTCGGAATTTGAGCTCTCTGAGACCCATTACGTGAGAGAGGTTCCATTCCCGCCTAGTTGGGGGGAGGGACGCTGTCTTTGCACACCGCTAACTGACCTCTGAGGCCTCGGCTGTTCGGAACATTCCGATCATTCCATGATCGCGAACCACTCAACACGAGAGCATTGAGAAGCATTGGTAATTCCGCAAAGAAGGTAAACTATTGATAATAGCAGAAAGACATATCTTATAAGGTAGTAGACTGTTCAGACCCACGCGGAGACAGAGGGTTTTAAGCATCTACGTATCAATTTCTTTGTTTCTTGGTTTCTCCCCACTTACATGGCCTTGCCACGAAGTGCGCAACCATCGACCTGTTGATAAATGGTAACGGTGTTAGTCTGGGATTCGACTTTATCTCCAGCTTATTCCGTCTCTATCAATCATGAGCTTGTAAAGTTCATCTTGGTGACTACTGTGATGACGAGCCGACTAGTAAAGCAGTTGACAACTTCAATAAGATTACAGAGACTGAACAGGGTCAGGGCAGCCTCGAGAGTCTCCATTTGCCGCATTTTGCCTTGAAAATAACAATAGAAGCATTGCAATGACGTAACCCAACGTGTCGTCACCGCGTTGTGGGGATGCGAGTTGGACGGCTATCTCTGAATCCACTCGACAGCTCGGAATTGGGGGTTTCCGCTTCCGACTGCGACCGCCACTACCCACTTTGGCGCATCACCTATTGCTCTCTGCCTCGGTGTATCATAATTCGTATTTAAATATTAATAAGGATTGCATGTCATCGAATTAAAGCGTCTCAAATTAGCTGTTACCCCCTTCTAGTTCTTCGTTGTTTAGGGATAAACTGGAAACCATGGCAGACAGACGCATCCATCGTTTGACGTTGTTCCAAATCCCAAGTGCAGTTGACCAAGCAAAATTGATAGACATTTATAGAAATATGTCTACTAAAGCATTGAAGGTATGTCGACAGGCTTTACTTCGGTGCCGCACAATGCTGCAACCAAATCTTCAATCGTCACTTCTGAGAAAACTCTTGCTCATTTTTATTCTGCCAAAAGGACAATAAACCATACATTCTCTCAGTCACCGCCGGATCTACCGGGCCCGATCAACGTGCGCAAGGCTATACAGTAGCGGTTCATTCAGAATTCAACTCATTAGACGACATGGTCTACTACGATAATGAATGTGTCGCTCACGCAGAGTTGAAGGCTTTTGCTAAGACGGTTCATCAAGGGGTCATGATGGTATACTACGAGAACGAACTGTAGTCAATTGCGAGCGGAGAAGCATGATACGTTCTCTAAGCACAAAGCCAATACAGAGCCTTAAACTTTGTACTTCACTGCCTAGGGTTTAATGAGGATAGAAAACTGCAAGATTCCTGGGTCTTCTTAATTTTGGCTAGTACGTGTAAACGCATTTTGTTCTATTGGATCAGCTCGTTAAAATGCCATGAGATCTCCCCTTGGTCCTCACTCAGAAAATTTGGAGCATAAATATTATCGTCCCAACAGCCCGTGGTATCAGCTTGCGGATGAGGATATGGACCTTGTTCAAATGCCTCAAAGAGTCCCATAAGTTCATTGCTCATGCTGACGAAATCTGGTGTCGTCAAATCAGGAGTCATCTCTGAGTTCCTATTATATCCTGGGGGGGGGGTTTTGAGTAACTGTCAACGTTGTAGGATCCCCATCTGTTCAATGCAGGCTCTCTGAGAGCATTGGTACTGCCTTCACAAAGACTGGCATCTCCTGTAGGTCCCACCTCAGGGGACCGCAATGCCGGGACCGTGTCCGTAGATCCTTCACTTGTTTTGTTTGCTTCTCTTTGAGGACCTGCTACATCCTGCTGTGTGACGTCCTCAGTTCTGCGAGTCTCAAGCCGACGAAGTCGGGGGATGATGCCTCTGACGCTGTTCCAAAGTCTGCGACTCCCTCGGCTATTGCTAGAAAAATGGCGCAGGAGCTCAATAGCTGATTGAAGCGATTTCTTACACGACGCGGCAAAGGTTTCGGGGTCATTACAAACAGCTAGGAAAAGAATAGCTAGGGCGCTAAGCAAGAAGTAATTGAAAGCGGCCTGCTGACGTCGGTAAATATCCGAGGAATCGTTGAGATGGACCAGCACTTGGATACTGTCTTGCGCAATTTCGACAGCTAACCACGCGTTGCGATACGAGTTCCGGATCCGATTTGGCCCAAGGAGATAGTATCGGTATATCAGTATGCGAAAATGGTTGCCTCTTAAGTAGAGCAAGGCCCGCAATCTGTGCAAGACGGGAGGCTGTGTCCGGGTAGCCAGACCGAGCCGCGGGTGACAGAGTCGGAGTTGCACAGGGATTGACTCAAGCCATTCTTGTGTCTTTGTGTCAAGTTCTGTTGTTTTTTCTTCGGGATTCTCATTGGCATGGAACCCAAAGGGCATCAGTGCATCCCACATAGTCGAACATAGGCGTCCATATCCGACCATGCATTGGAGGTATGCACAATCCTGGCCCTAGAGAAGCCGTTAGACTGGAACTTGAGGAAAACAACCCAAGGCCGTTGTCAACTTGGATAATTCTTACCGGCTCTGGCAGTTCCACGTCAATATCACGATCCACCAATGCAAATGACAGGTTGGTGCCAAAGCTCCAGCGCCGGTCAAGCACATAGATGGTCCAGAAGACTCTCACAGCCAAATCGCGCTGCTCTTTAATAGGAAACGTTTCAAATAGCGTGATTCGCCGATGCAGGCCTAGGACAAGTGCTTCACGACAGGCGTGGCCTATGATTCGCCAAGCGAGTAGATCCTCATCGATATGAAAGTAGTATATACTCTGATGAACAAAGCCATGTCAGTTATTATCTGATATCGAATGAATTGTAAGTGAACTGTTCTCACGAGAAGAATAAGCAACTGCAAGTCCTTCAGGCCGGAACTTGGTTGCAGAATGCTCATAACGCTTCGTTCGACTGAGATAACTATTGCCGTGCTGTTATCACTCTTCCCATGTCCTTCGATTACCATTGCTGTAGCAATAGCAATTTTGGCAAGGTGTAAATCCCTCAAGCCGATGCACGAATCCTGCCTGTCAGTGATGTTTTGAGTAGCGTCCTTAGGTAACTGGCCTAACCTGATGACCTCAGGCGCGTTGGAGATGAGATAATTCGTTTCCAGGCATGGATATACTGATTCCACTTCTTCCTGGAAGACGCGAATTAAGCGCGAAAACTCGGAAGGATTACAGCCTTTCCAAAAATCTTCATCAAAGCACTGATCTGGCTGTTTGGGAGACAAAGAACGGAACTGCTGTCCGTTCGGAGGAGGCAATTCGACTTGCGGGAATTCCACCCGCGATAATACCTGTTCGCCTACTTCAACACCGTGGACAGATCTAGTGGGACCAATAAACTGAGGCTTCTCTGGCACATTTTGATCGACATGCGTTGAGGTAGTTTCGCGAGTCTACATGGCTTAGCAAGATGTCATCTATCTCAATCAATTTGAAGGCTGGGGGTAAAGGTCTTACCACTATAGTATTGGTCACTGAGGTAGACGGTAATGCTTCGGAGCAAGATATGCCTTGTGGCGAAACGACGGCATGGGCTTCGCGTGGCAGGAAGTTATCAGATGTTGGGTTAGCGCCGGAGGGACACCGAGGAAGTTCGGCAGCTCCATTTGTGGTGAGTTGTCTGACTACTGCCATCCACTCATTCATTGTATCCTTCATAATCTTTACATCTTGACTCAGTGCTGCTACTACACTGCGATTTGGGAAGAAGATCAGTCTTGTCTTCCAGCTACCGGGATGAATATGATGATGGGGGAACCTTGGAATGGGGGCTCACTCGTTCCCACACGTAGATCTATCTACAAATTCATGACGGAGAGCTTTGTAGCTGCATGTGGCCAGCCCTTTGGACGCACACCTCTGGCAGCAACCGTCGGTCTGGCCCGGGACACACTTCAGTTTACGCCGCCTGCATTCATCACTATACTCATGATGTCAAGTCAGCTGTAGTCAAGTTGACCCTCTTTGCCCATATTTTTTGTCCACTTAGTCAATAATTCGATCCCAAAAAGACAGGCCAATGCGGACAAATATGACGAAAAGTGACAAATAAAAGGGCCGGAGCCTCGGTCCGAGTGTGCAGCGTACCAGGCTACAGCAGTGTATTTTCTGCGTTTAGTCGGGGGTGCAGGCCGTTCCTCGGTTGAGTCTTGGTCTTCATACTCTGTGGGTTTGTAGTCTGACATGATGAAAATGAGAGGGAGGAGCGTACAGCACGCGAGCACGTATTGGAAGCGGCGTGCGGAGCGGAAAAGCCGAGTGTGGTGAGCAAGATACGGATGATTGGCGAGGATCAAAGAAGGAGACAGGCCTTGGTTCCGTTGTCCTGAGAATGGTGCTAGAATAGTCGCAGACTACTCTGTATGCACATAATAAAGGCTGGCTCGGGAAATTCCGAGATTCCGAGCACACAATGAGCAAACCGATTCCGCGTGGGGAAGGCCATCCTAGACTCGTACTAGGCCCACTGCCCCCGGATCCCCCATCTTTCACAGCTGTGCCTACCACAGCGTCTCAGTGCCGTGGTGGGCAAAAGCTCTGGTATATAAGAGAATTTTCTTCGGGTATCGTGCTGCTGCTATATAGCCCTAATCCCATTTCTTATACCAGCAAAATCTCAATTATTTGTTCTCTCCCCCCTTCAATGAAAACACCAAAGTCTCTCTGGGACAGTTCAAAAATCCACCAGAATGCTAAGTTCCGCAGCATCTGCGGTCTTGCTGGAGAGAATTCTCCGGGACTCAATGCAACACCTCTTAATTGGCGCTCTCTCTCTCCCTATCATCTACATTCTGGTGAACGAATTTATCCGCAAAAATGCCAAAATTCCTCTTATGAATGGGCCTAAAGGTCTTCCTTTGTTGGGTAACATCTGGGATATACGTGTCAATGCTGCCGAAAAGTATCGGCAATGGGCCAAGCAGTACGGCGATGTCTACCAAATCATGCTTGGAAATATTCCTGCTGTTGTCGTCAACTCAGCTTCAGCTGCTAAGTTGGTGTTTGGTTCAAATGCCCAAACATTAAGTTCCAGACCGGAGCTATACACATTTCATAAGGTGAGTGAAGCAAAACGAGAATGTCGCAATACCGCGTTTTACCTTGAATCATTCAAGCGGCCGACCACTTTCCCAACTGTAACATTGCACATATTGACTTGCTCTACTCAAAGGTGCTGTCTGACACAGCTGGCACAACTATTGGTACTTCCCCATACAGCGACTCGCTGAAGCGGCGAAGAAAAGGCGCAGCGTCAGCACTCAATCGACCTTCTGTCGCAACCTACGTTCCTCACCTTGAAGTGGAAAGTAGGGATTTTATTAAAGAACTTTTCAACTATGGCAACGCTGGCCAGACGCCAGTGGATCCTATGCCAATGATTCAGCGGCTTTCACTTTCCCTCGCCCTGACCCTGAACTGGGGAACGCGATTGAAAACTCAGAAAGACGACTTATTCGGGGAGATTACCCACGTTGAAGAAGAGATCAGCAAATTTAGGTCTACCACAGGGAATTTACAAGACTACATTCCTATTCTGCGCCTGAATCCCATCAATTTTCACTCATCCAAGGCCCGTGAAATGCGCGATCGCCGCGATAGGTACTTGACGAATCTCAACAAAGCTCTTGATGAGCGTATTGCAGCAGGAACCCACCAACCTTGTATTCAGGCCAACGTTATTCTAGACAAGGAAACAAAGTTGAGCAAAGATGAGCTCACTTCAATCAGCCTAACTATGCTTTCGGGCGGTCTAGATACTGTCACCACGCAGGTTGCTTGGTTTGTCGCGCTACTCTCTCAGCTTCCCGAGATCCAAGAAAAAGCTATTGTAGCAATTCGTAAGCATTATGGTGAAGACCAGCCTATGTGTGACGAGAATGACGATCAAAAGTGCGCATACGTTGTTGCTCTTGTCAAGGAGGCTCTTCGGTATTACACAGTTCTCCGTCTGGCTCTTCCTCGCGCTTCTGTAAAGGATTTGCCATACCAAGGCACCGTTATTCCCAAGGGTACAATGGTATTTCTTAATGCGTGGGCTTGCAACATGGGTACGTAGCTCCTCACTCGTGCCATGGCTGAGATTGCCTGTACGAGATGTGCTAATCGATGTGACAGACGAGAAGGTTTGGACTGATCCTGAATTCTTTCGTCCTGAAAGATGGTTTGAGCAACCCGATGCGCCGTTGTTCACTTATGGTGTCGGCTATCGTATGTGTGCTGGCTCTCTCCTGGCCAATCGCGAGCTTTACCTCGTCTTCATCCGCTTGCTCAACAGCTTCTATATCAAGAAGTATGACGACGTGGACTGCCATCCAATCACTGGAAATGCAGACCCCAAGAGCCTGGTTGCTCTGCCTCCCCGCTTCAAATCATACTTTGTGCCTCGAAACGACACTGCTCTTCGTGCGGCCGTTGAGAAAGCCTCATGATAGACGAGCACGAGAACGCCTGTTTTGCGATCTAGTCTAGTAGTAAGGCGAGATAGAGAACACATTTTAGATCAATAAGTACTTGACACAATGGCCTTCAAGTTCAATCGTTTCGTGCTAGAAATATCTCAAGTGTGAAATAATGCCACATACTCTTTCTTGCAGCAAATGCCGTCGACCTTCAGTGTAGTTTCACGCCTCGCAGCTAGAGACATGGAGAATTGTCAACCAAAGAGGGAAACTCAGCATACTCAATTTAAATCTGGTCGCTGCTATACAAATGGTTTGCGAGGCAGTGGAAACGCAAGATTCCAGGTTGTTGAAGAAGTGATTAGCCTTCACGTCTCTCATAACTGTTGTGCTATGCGAGATCGCAAGTGTTCAGAGTCGTTTGTTATGATGCCGATGTCATAGAAAGCCAGAAGACATACTGGAGTTTCCCATTCAGGATCATATGCACAGAATAGCGTCTAGATCCAGCGTACTGGCTACATGGATCGCTTTCAGGCCCACTTTGTTCTACATACATTGTGTGTTGTAGATAGCAACAGCATTCTGATCATAAAGAGGTTTCCAACTGCTTGGGCTTAGCTAGAAAATTTCCCGACAAATTTCACTATTCTTTCGTAATAGTCTTTTGTCTCTGGATGCGTCTGAAGCATATAGAAACAGTGCGGCATTCCCTTGTATATCTTTAACTGTGTGTCAGCACCCTCGTTTTGCAACCTCTCTGCGTACGCGATTGCCTCATCCCGATGAATATCGCACCCTGCGGCTATGATTACTGTAGAGTCCAGGGTTATTAGTGGAAATTAATTTTCACGCACAGAAGCATGAAAATAAGGCTGAATGGTTAATAACTTACACGCTGGTGGTAGGTTTTTCAGGGACTGTGCAAGCAACGGTGAGGAGCGCCAGTCGGCCGTCGGCTCCGGCATGTACATATCCCAAAACCACTCCATCCGCGCAGCAGTAACAACACTGTCGTTAGAGTTTTGCTGATAGCTACCCATTTCATACGCCTCTCTGGGAAAGAATTTGGGATGGCACATTACTGGGAACGTGAGAATTTGCGCTACGATACCCTGGAATCCTTCATCTCGGGCCATGATGGCGACAACACTAGCCTTTTAAGTGGTTG
Source organism: Trichoderma afroharzianum (assembly GCA_037893235.1). Classification (NCBI taxonomy): domain Eukaryota; kingdom Fungi; phylum Ascomycota; class Sordariomycetes; order Hypocreales; family Hypocreaceae; genus Trichoderma; species Trichoderma afroharzianum. The sequence goes on from JBBLXW010000006.1 coordinate 118,729, forward strand.
GTTAACGCGTCCCAAGATTGGAAGCCTCTGTAAAGGAATTTCATGCTGGGTAGCATGACTTACTAGGTTTCCACCAGCACTACTTCCGTTGAGGATAATTTTCGATGCATCAGCCCCGAGTGAAGCAGCGTTTTTCCCGCACTACCTCACGTTAGTCCAGAGTCTATGCTTGAGCGATTTGTGTATCCCAACGTGATATATACACATCACCTACCCATTTCAGTGCATCGAAGCAGTCGTTGGCTGCATATGGAAATTTGTGCTCGGGGGCCCTATTTCATGTTAATAAATGAGTCATCCATATTGTTTCCCCATTCGTATTCCACTTACTGTCTGTAATCAACACTGACCACCACTGAATTTGTCCAACCGGCAATCATGAGATTTTCGGAATGTTCAGTGCAATGCCCACCAACAACCCACCCTCCACCATGGTAGCGTACAACCATCGCAGAGCCAGGTCGCTTATTTTTAGCCGTGTACAACTTAATCTCGATCTCGGCACCGTCACGAGTTGGGATCATCCGTGTCTCAGTAAGGACATCCTTGCCCTCTACAGGGCATCCTTCGGGCGCCGGTGGGCTGTTGAGCCAGGCTTTGCGAAAATCTTCCAAGGATGTCTCAGGCTGCCACAAGCCCTCCATCATGCTATTCAGCATCGGTCTGAGCGTTGCGTACTCTGGATCCAGCTCGCTGAAATGGCCGAACTTCGGTAGAGGCCTAAAGTTAGGGTCCACGGGAACATACTCGCCCTCTTTCTTAGTGATAACCATCTTGAGCTACTGGAATGAGATTGGCAATACTGGATGCGCTGTGGCCGTGTTTTACTTGTTTTATTTATATGTAAAAAAAAATGCAGTTGATGAGTCACCATTTCATCCGAAGGCAATATATATGCATATATACTTGACTTTCAGTGTACAAATCCAGCCGCGACGGAGTTGTACTGTCCGCTGAGGAAATCTGTCCGAAGTCAACCCGTGCCGGCCCAATTAAGTCATGCGAGGCGAATTTTAAATATTCACAAGAGCGCTCTGTATAATAATGATTTTATTAATTTTGTGTGCAAGTGTTGGATCTCTATCTGATCCAGACCACTGTACAAGCCTATGCAGGTATTGCTTGCTGAATTGAATATAGTGTGTTGCCCAAATAACTAGTCCTCGGCAGCATGGTGTGTTAATGTCATACATTCTTGTTTGTGTTTACTTGTATCTTCTCTTGCGAATGCCAAACCGCCAAAATACAGCTGAGGCGTGCTGCAACTTACTTGACTTCCGGGCCCACCGAGCCACAACTTACCAGCGGCTTTCGCAACTCAGCAGCGGCTCTCGGCATCCCGGAGAGTTGGCATCAAGGGTTCTGCCTGATCAAGTATCAGTAAGAGTCACGTAGAAACATCGTACTTTCAAGGTTACTCGGATTAAACGGTCACAGTATATTCATTAGACACGTCAGAGTTTTGGTCTTGGGTTGCTTTATTCATTCTCAAATCCATTGCAATTCATTATGATGTGATAATAGCTTATAATTAGAGCATAGGTAGTTTTGTTCACTGCGTCACTTCCGGTAAAGTAATAGTTTTATTTCAAACTTCTTCAATAAACTATTCTATGAGTAAAATTCTGCTGAGATGAGAACCTATCATTTACCGTTGCGATGGCTAGTTCAGGCCTTGGAAGGCCTTTGCTGCCTTCAAATGTTCCAGCCAAGTTGTTGGCTTATCCTCGAGAATAGATAAGCTCCAATCTAATTTCTCTCCAGCGTAGTAACCACCCTCATCCATCAGGCGGAAGTTTTGCAATAGCTCTTCGGCTGCAAAATCTGGCATCCCTTGTCCTTTTAATGTAGCTGTAAACATTTCGTGAGGGAGGGAGAAGAATTTAGCATCCTTGCCGGCATTAGGAAAGGCGCTCTTAAAGTCAGCAAGAATCTCTGTGGGAGTCTGGTATGCTGTGGCACCAAGCACGCGCTTGCCTAGGACCTCGTCACGCTTCAGTACGATGGCCTTGACGAACTTTCCCGTATCAGCCTCAGCGTCAAACATGGGGAAAGGCGCTGTTTCTGGGGTTGGCAGCGCCAGTGTCCACGGCTTTTCCGGCGACTCTTGAGCGAGCAGCTGTCCAGGGATATTCGACATGAAGAAACCCGGCTGAAAGAAAGTTGCTGGGATTCCAGCGTCTCGAGCATATTGCTCAACAGCGGCCTTACTATCGAAATGATAAACATTGGCCAATTTACCATTGGTAGCTTCAACGCATCCAAATAGAGTAAGTATAAGTAAACTATTTCTTGTAATTTGATCTGGGGGGCACATCGGAGCTTACCTTTAGCAACATCGATTAACGAACTGTAAATAAAGTGTTGTACTCGAGCATCCTGTATCCGATAGCTTAGTATTTGAGCCCAAAACAATCGATCATGCACAGGCTTGGCTAACCTTCGCCGCATCCACAATGGTCCTGCCTTGTTGCTCTTCACGTTCTTTGCTCATAGTATCCCAGTAGTTTGTGACAGCAAAGATCGCTGCAGCACCAGAAAACGCCTTGGCTAATGACTTGCCGTCATTTATGTCGGCCTACCGCCGTCAGTTACCGAGATCATAGAGATTTGTCTTGGTTGAAGAAAGAGACGGTTCCTCTTCTGAACTTACTGCAACAAGCTCAGCCCCTTGGCTTTCCAGCTTCTTGGCAGACGCCTTAGTAACGTCTCGGGTAATAGCACGGACAGTCCAATCTTTCTTCAGTTTAGGGTCGTCCAGGAATATCTTGGCAACAGAGCCACCCTGATTGCCTGTTGAGCCGAGTACTGCGATAATTCTCTTGGTAGTCATTGTGTCGGAGCTTAATCTGTGCGAACCGGTATGATTGAAGAAGCTTGTATAGTTTGAAGTCGAAGTTGAATGGCTACGCCCGCTGTGTTTATGAGACAAGTAGGCTGTGCTGAAACAGATGAAACTTATTGAGAACAAACACGATGTTCAAAGCTCACTAACATGATGGTTATATACTAACCTGCACACTTATGTAATTCTTTTCTTCCCATCGCTTCTTTTGAGGAAATCGCTACGACTGCGGACTAGACGGCCGAACTCACAATATTCTTTGAAGCCGACTCGACGAAGTTTCTCCGTTGCTTAGTCGCGTACACACCCGTGAGGCACTTGAACGTTTTGGATAACCTCAAGTGGATCTTAGCAACTCCTTTTTACTAAACCTTAATGACAGATTAAAAGTCTCTAATTCCCATGTAGTAATAGTTGTGTAAATTTACCCACTTCTATACTATGAAAGGCCAAAGCTGGTGTCCAATGGCGGTGTGGTAATAGTGAATAGAAAGAACTTGCCACGCTACTACGTCATTACCGGTACATCAAGTTAGTTCGGCTAGCTCTGCGAATTGACCATGCTTAAAATCACCCGGAAGCGATGGCTTGATTACTAACTTCGCGCTTCGCGACTTGGGAAGAAGTCCGCCTCGCGACCTGTGAAGTTCTCGCGAGCCACGACTCGGCACAATAAGTTAAAGACATGCCGCCGACTTTTAAGGCAGCTAGAACTTCGCTCAAACTCCCCATACCTCTTCCTTGCCTCAGTACCCTGCATCGCTGATATCATACCACTTCTTTGCTGCTTTTGTAGTTTTCTGGAAATTGTTCCGTGGTCCATCAAGACGCCCACGCAAAATCATGCATGAAGCAGCCGCCCATTCCGTTTCTGAATTCTCGTGCAATGCCTGCAGAAGGTATGCTTACGAATTTGTCCCACCATGGGGATCAGTCTGCTAACAGTCTCAAAATCTAGGAGAAAAGTAAAGTGGTTAGTGCTCACAATCTTGAGGGGCGGCTATCGCGTTTACTTCGTGAATATACGCCTAACTATTCTTCCAGCAATCGAGCTTTACCCATATGTTCCCTCTGTGATAGGGTAAGCGGCATATGCGAATATCCTACCTGCCACAAAAAGCCAGGTCCTAAGATCGGTCGGTGCAAACCTCTTGCCCTAATCAGCGTCATATCTTGTTGTCTTTTTTTTAAAAAAAAAAAACTGATCTTATGTTATAAAGGGAGTACCCAAAAACACGCTCGTAGGCACACCAATGGACGCAATGGACGCCCTGCGAGGAGAGCCACTCCGCGTGATTCTCCCGATGCTTCTCCCGATGCCGCCATCTCAAGTAATGTCTTACCCGCAAGTGGTTCGCCTCTTTCCAAAGCCAGAGAGCCTTTTGAAGGATCTTCCCAAAGTCTTCCACCATCAAGACAGTTCCCCCCGATAGCGGCTAGTGATGATGGACATAACACTCCTGCGAGTGCGACAACCTTTTCCCAGATCATGCATCCTTCACACGAGATTCAACCACGACGAGAGCCTGCACCTTCTTTTGAAGGTATGAATCCAGAAGCGATTGTGGCGCGCGTTTGTGAGGGCCTGGCGATCTCCAAAGATCTGTACCACTATCTGTAAGCCTCATTCTAATCTCAAATAATTTTACGTAGAACATTTCTAAGCATGTCCTGGCTATCGAGGGCGCTTCCAACAATAGATCCTACCGTGTTAACAAATGGCAACAGGATGGAATCATATTTCAACAATATGACAACCTTTACGCTTTTCAAGCCGTATAAAATCGAGGAGAAGCTCTCTCGCATGCAATCTGCAACCGAAGCTGAAGCTTTAGTAGCCGCGATATTCGCGTTCGCTGCGAGATTTCATTCTTCCTTCAGTACACCATCTCGCTCTACCGAATGCCCCCCACATTCTCATTTCGCTTACATCGCCTCAAAACGCTTGAATGAAGCTCTTGAACAACTTGATGATGCAGTGGCTCCACTATGGCTCCTTCAGGCATATATTCTCTTGACCTTTTACCAATTGACACAGAGCGTCCGGTCAAAGTCATGGAGACATCTGGGGGTTTGCATCCGACTAGCATACGAGCTGGACCTTCACCGAGTGGATTTTCCGTCCAATCAACAGGCAGATGCGGATAATTACAGCATCGATACGGAGCACTGGTCCATACTTGAAGAGAAAAGAAGAGCTTGGTGGGCCATCTGGGAGATGGACGTCCTTGCCAGTGCCATTAGGCGCCTACCAATGGCTATCAACTGGGGCTATAACTTCACGTTTCTACCAGTTCCTGACAGCTGCTGGTTTAGTGACAGCCCTCAAAAAAGTTGTTATCTTGCTGTGGATCCGAATCTCCGCTGGAAGCATTTGCAGGAATCAGGCAATCTTAGCCCCAAAGCTTGGTACATTGTCATCAACTCCTTCGTGGGCAATTGTCAGTTGCTTCTATCGGATTATAAACTCAATACCGATTCGACGACACATATGGCCGATGTGACCATTCTAGCCAACTGTCTTTACTGCACAACTAACTCCCTTCCTTCTGACCTTATCTATCATGGGCAGGCCCTAGATTTCCTGACTAGAAGGTCTCCACAGGATATTAGCTGTCGCCAGTTTCACAGCGACATATATTGCATTCACATCATGAAACAACTTGTCCAGTTCATGATCTTTCACCATCAGATCGCTGCTGAGGCGCCTTGGATGGCCGAATTTGATGCAAATACTCTGGAAATAGGAAGTGAAAACAAGATTTCTAACCATCCGTTATGGTCGAACTATATGAAGGCTGCCGAGGATGTTATCACCATGGTACGTAATAGTTCTGGTGAGCACTACAAACATGTCAATCCCTTCATGATCAACACGCTATGGATTGCCGCTGCGGCACAAATCGCCTGCCGTATATTTGGGCCTTTGTCTTTCAATAAGCAACTGGCGGAATCGAATTACGAGCTCCTCTCCCTCAATATGGATCGATCTATCATTTTCTGGTGCGGCATGGATATTCTGAAGCGTAGATTGACTAGAGTCGAGGCCTTGCTGAAAGGCTTAGCCGCGAGGCAAGGCAATGATAGAAGCCCGATAGATTTGGCTGGGTTCATGACATCGGGAATGACGGCCTCCCACCAAGAAGCACCTGTTACCGATTCGTCGAATGTCTCCGATTCCATAACAGACCCTTCAATGAATTCGAATATGCTGTCTTTGATGCCGCTTCTCGATGGTAGCATCGAACCACATATTTCCATAGACTATATGGATTTTTTTGCTGGTATTGAACAGTTTCTCCCTTATGACACATACGATTCATGAATACACGCAAATTTACTTTATTAGCAACAGACAGATATTTTAATTCAACACATGCTGCAACAAATGCGATAAGATGCCGTCGGGTGCTCCTGGAAGTAGCGAATTTCGTGGTTTTGGTGATGAGATTTAAAGAATAACGTTTGAAATGCTGAATTAATAATAGCTCTATACTCGATTCCGTCTATTCCTTTCAACAAGCCATTTTATTAAAGGTGCTTCTTAAAGAATACGCTACTAAATGTATGTATAATATTGTGATGTCAGTTGGTGAAGTTGTGAACCTGCCCTCTAACAGAGAACTGCGTAGTAGTCGCCGCTACAGTGCTTTGAATCTACTCTTAACTCTCACCGAGCTTTTTTCATGTGAACCGTTGGTTTGTGGGCACATGTTAGATCATCTATCAACTCAATTGGACCTGAATACGGTGAAACAAGAACTAACTATATAAATACATGTAGGCTGTCAATATCAGATAAGTCCTTTAATCAGAACAGATTGCTACTTGTTGCTGAGAATCCCTATTTACTTATGGCGGAAGGACCTTGAAGATAGTAGCCGAGATCATCGCCATTCACATCTTTCTTCGTAAATCCGTTTCCAAGAAAGCGAAATCTATTTGGAGAACGATATTCGATCTGAAAATCTTCACCTCGGATCTCCTCAAGAAGCTCTAATAAGACTGGTCAGCTCTCAGGTTAACAAGACAACATCTGAAGGGATTGTATCCAACCTCTGTAGTGGATAACACTGCCAGCATGTAGAGCAGTAATGCGGCCGTCGGTTCTTCCATTTTTATACCAGCTACGGCATGGTGCAGCCCATACAGTTTGAGACAGCATCTCTTGTGACCACACATCTAGGTCGTCTACCACGTTAGGCAACACACACACAGATCTATTTTATATACTATCAGTGACCCCGATTACTTGTAAGTCCACACGGGGGACGTTGAAACTTACTTGATGTCCTCTGATGCGATCTTGCGGCACCACTTTAGGATATAGGTAGCCATGGCATCACAAGAGCCAGGGAATACGCCGTGTGCAACCGGAGTATTAGGGCCCGCGAAAATGAAGTAGTTGGGGTGCTCTGGAGCCGCAATCCCAAGATAGCTCAGAGGATCGTTCGCCCAGAGTTTACCAAGCGTAGCGCCATTGCGTCCCACAAGGTTCCAGTTGGGCTTGTAACTCACATCAAAGCCAGTAGCAGTAACAATGATGTCGAATTTCTCTTCGCCTTCAGCTGTCAGAATGCCTTTCTCCGTTACTCTGATTATGGGACTCCAAATGGTCTTGACATTGTCTTCTTGCAGAGCTTCCAGATAACCATCACCTGGTGTCAGGCGGCGGCATCCCGCGGTGAATCTAGGGATCAAGCGATCAATCAACTCGGGGTTTTGGCGAAGGCGCTGGCGCATAATCTCATTATGCTCACGATCAAGCTCCTGTTGCTCGGGTCTACCAATGACCATAGCCTTGAAAAGCTCGTTAAACCTGTTCCCATAAGTGTTAATGTGGTGAAGAAAACCATCTTGAAGGATCATGCGCATACCCATGTTCCAACTTCTTGCGCAGTTGGAATAACTTCTCTGGATTTTCTCTAAACTCCTTTCTCTGGTCTTCAGTGAAAACTTTGCTACCATCTTCGGAAAACTGATTAAGGAAATTCGCCGCGATCCAGGTGGGGCTGCGGACGTATGTTGTGACCCTTTTGGAGGTCTTCTGGACCTGTGGCAAAACTTGAATAGCGGATGATCCGTTACCGATGAGAGCTATTCTTTGACCGGTCCAATCCAGCGATTGATCCCTGAAACACTCGTGAATACTACATCCCAAATTTGCTATGTTGCCTATTCATGCCACTTACCAATTCGCTGTATGAACGAGTTTACCCTTGAAGTTGTGTAGGCCTTCAATATTGGGCCAAGACCACTTGCTAGGGATTGTTAGAATAAGGGTTGTCCTGTAATACCTATAAAGATGTAAATTGCGACTTACTGAAGGAAGCCAGTTGCATTCACCAGAATGTCACATTCATCCTCGATGACTTCGCCTTGATGGTCAATCTTTAGTAGCCATTTACCACTGTTCTCATCCCACATAGAATCGATAACTTTAGAATTGAACAGCATGTGGCGCTCGAGATCCCATTTCTTAGCAGTGTCTTTCATATACTGCCAGATTTCAGGGCTGTTGGCGTAGAAGGTGGTCCAATTGGGGTTGGGTTCAAACGGGAAAACGTAAATGTCTAATAAACTCTCGATAAGCTTCATTATCGATCAAAAAGAGTAGGAAAAGGACGCACGTGCAGGAACATCACTATAGATCAGAGTCAGCTCCGTTGGCATAGATGCTGGATCGAGCTACTTACCAAGCCGCTCCAGGGTACCGGTTCTCATACCACGTACCCCCAAGATCAGGGTTTTTCTCGTAAATCTGGAGATCAATGAAGTGGTTCCATTTTAGTTCGTGCGTGAGCTTGTGAGCCAAAGTTATTCCAGACCAACCGCCACCGATGCATACAACGCGAAGTTTACGTTCCTGTCTCGAGGGCTCATTCAAGAGAGGGACCCAGTTTGAAGGTCGCTTCTCTGGTGAAAAATAAGAGTTATTGTTCTCCATTTGAAGGCTTCTTTAAGACAGGAGAAGTAATAGTGAAACTCGCACTGAGATACAAGTAGATAGATGATTTGGATTGTAAAGCTAAGTGATTGCTACGATAGATTCTGCTTTCAAGGTGGACGTTATCACCTTCTTATATGCTATAGTCACGATATCATGTTCGACATCTTTTCGGACGATTTGATACTTCTCAAATAAACCAGAACACGCCACGCCACAGCTGTGAATATGGGGTATGGCGGGGCATTCCGGGGCATCGCGGGGATGTCGCGGGGTATTCTAAGACGACCGGACGCACGAATTTGTTCATTACATTATTGCCGGCTGATGGAAAATAACCATTATCTCTGCTTTGAGAACGAAGGACAACATGCAATGAGCAGAATGTAGCTGTATAACGTCAAGTTATTACTCTCAATTTGAATTCTATCAATAAAACGGCATTTTTTCCCGTACATGTAGTACTAGAACAAATATACGGCTCTACATACAAAGTCTGTTTCTTACCAGAAGATCTAGTCTATATCGCGTGAAAAGCAATGATATTAACCTTTGATTGTTCAATTTTGGAACTACGCGACAATTTGCATCAAAGTGTACGCGCACCGGTGTATCGGACGTGTATGACTTAGCCGTATACTAAACATTAAAGAATGTTGAGTTGCGCTACAATTTGCATCAGAGTCTGCGCGCCGCGGTGCAATTTCATCACGGATCAATTATGTGGCTTGCATTCTCCGTTGTCCGGACTTGGTCTCCCGTAGAGCCACTCCTCTTGTGGCGGAACCACGAGATCGTACAGGTATGCCATTGCTAACTTCTAATGATGAACCCCGAAGTTTCAGCGCGCCCTTGATATCAGCCTCTGGCTAATAAATAGCCATTCAGTTATTGTATAAATTGTAACATGTTGTTCCATCTAAATCACCCACAGCCACCATCATTTACCTTCCAATCCATATTAATCAAGCTTTTATCACTTAGCCACCATCATTTACCTTCCAGTCCATATTAATCAAGCTTTTATCGCTTCTGTTGTTATCATTAAAATAGCCATCATGGCCACAACTTCCGAAAAACTTCGTGAGCAGTTCCCTGATCTGCTATGGAAGAAATTGCCTTCTCCAGAGGAACACCCTACCTACACTTGGCATGGCTTTGAGCCCAACAAGAAAGTCCTGCTGGAAAAGGGTCATACTCGTTGGCCTGGTCGGCTCCCGTTTTCCGTTGACAGCATAATGGAAAGGGACGTGGCTTTGCCTATGCGCGATGGTATTAAGATTTACGCTGACATTTTCCGCCCGGCAAATACGGACGTGGACGAAAAAGTCCCTGCTATCCTCGCGTTTAGCCCATATGGCAAGACGGGTACTGGTGTACCCAACTACGACATCATGGGACCCCATCGTATTGGCCTTAAGCTTGAGGATACGTCCGGATATGAAAAGTTTGAGGGCCCTGACCCTGCGACTTGGATGCAGTATGGATATGCCATAATTAATGTTGATGCCAGAGGTGCAGGGAAGTCTGAAGGTGACGTGGTCTTCTACGGCCCGCAGGAAGCCGAAGATGTTTATGATACCATCGACTATATTTCTAAGCAGTCGTGGTGCAGCGGTTCGGTGGGAATGGCTGGCAACTCCTGGTTAGCTATCTCGCAGATCAACTTCGCGTCGCGTCATGAGCACCCAGCACTGAAGGCGCTGGCCCCTTGGGAAGGTCGACACGACGTATATCGAGACACCCTCGGTAGAGGGGGGAGAAAACATAACCCTGGCCTGCACAGGTTTCTCTTGTCGGGCTTTGCTGGTGCAAATTCAGTGGAGAATATGCCAGAGATGTTTGCCAAACGGCCCTTTTTCGACGATTACTGGGAAAGCAAGTACATACATACGGAGAACATCAAAGTCCCAATGTACCTGCTGGCCTCTTTCTCCTCCCAACTCCATACTCGTGGATCTTTCCACACTTTCCGCACGGCAAAGACATCAGAAAAGTGGCTTCGAGTCCATCGCTATCAAGAATGGTATGACTTATATCGGCCAGAAGCAAATGCAGATCTCAGAAAATTCTACGACCGATTCCTAAAAGGTATACAAAATGGTTGGGAAAAAGATACTCCTCCCGTTCGCTTATCTCTTCTTGGATTCGAAGCAGATGGTAGTCTCACCAACTCCATCGAAGAACGGCCAGAGCAGGAGTGGCCCTTGGCTCGACAGAAGCTCAAGACATTATACCTTGATTCCACATTAAAGCAGCTCGTATGGGAGAAGCCAGCCATAGAGGGGTCAACCACGCACCTTGCCGAAGGCCTAACAGATAGTTCGGTGAGTAATTCTTATATTGTGATCTAACTTTTCCATCCAAGTCAGTTTCATAATGGATCTAAATTAATACCTCTGGACAGAATTTTACCATTCATTTTCAGCAACAGACAGAAATAGCTGGCTATGCAAAGGTCAAGCTCTGGATATCGTGTAAAGAGCACGATGACCTTGACGTCGCAGTTCAGATCCGCAAGATCTCAACAGACGGCAGATTACTCGAACATCTCAATTACCCCTGCCCTGTGCCAGTCTCTGAAGTTAGAAACGACAACATCGCAAAGTGCCTTGGACCTCAAGGTTTCCTTCGCGCTTCACACCGAGTTACTAAGGATATGGAGCTATCAACAACCCAAGAGGTAGTCTATAAACATGATAGGCGGGAACCAATTCCTGTGGGTCAAATCGTGGATTTGGAAATTACCCTATGGCCGATGGGTATGGTATTTGCGCCGGGTGAGGGTATTATGCTGCGTGTGGCAGGGTATGATATGTGCTATCCTGATACAGACAGGATAAAGCCGGCATATGATAACAACGAGAATGTTGGTAATCATACAATCTACAGTGGTGGGAAATACGACTCCCAGTTGATCCTGCCGTTTATTTAGATAGCAGGCTTTTGGGCCAGCCCTAGAAGTTTATAATCAAGATACATCAATTAACGCAGCTTCTTTGTGCATTGACTTCGATTTGACTTGGCTGAAGACCAACAGTAAGTGCATGGTAGGCTTAACCTACGAGCAGATATACAAGTTGCTCAGGAATTGGTGATCAAATGGCAAGATTAAATGAACAACTACAGCAGTAAATAAATAAACAATCACACTCTTATTACTAAGATTAGTAATAACCCGAATAATAGGCTGGGCTTTTACTATGTACCCGATAACTTATGCGCCCCGATTTTAATACAACAAGGTATATAACGCTACGGTCCCAGTAGACGTGTCCTCTTAATTTTACCTCATTATGAGTATCTCTACTCCCATACCGCGGGGCTACTGCTTCACCAGCTTCTAATGTTGAATACTATAGGTACCTAGGTAGGTATAGTAGTGATCGCCCAACACCTCCAGTATATTTTGGTCTTGGTGGGCACCTTCTCTTGAGAAGCCCTCAAAGATCAGGAAATTTAGATGCAACTCAGACATCCATAGTCTGTGACTGCTTTGCAATCTAAGGCTTTCGCAGCACATGAGGCATATGACGTACAAACAGTAGCGGCCTAGCTTTTATTTTCGGACTATAAAGAACACTAAGCCAAGTCGACCGGCTAATTCTAGTAACTAGCGAGCCACTGGACAACACGCACGAATGGGGCTCCAATATATGCTGCTCTGCATTTGCGGTGCTACTGTTTTATTCAGATGCAGTTCAGAGAGGCAATGAAGAAGCGTCAAACCACCAAATCACTTTATATTGGAAGTTTGGTAGCAATCCATTCAGCTCCCTAGACTGTAAACTAATGACTCGTAAGGATCGCAACTCTCGTTCATGCCGTCATCATGGATGACGGATGAGCTTCACCGCTCCCAACTCCGTCTTTCACTCACTCACTCATTATCCCATAGCAGCTCAATCCGGTGCTCTATGAATAAAACAAACGTGCCCTTCGGCGAACTGAGGCTACGTACGTCCAGTATTGGATTAACCAGCACGTATCACTTGACATTGGAGAGCTCACGAGCAACGGATATCGGAACATTAGCACAATGCGGGGTTAGCTTCCAGATCGTTCTGTTGAGTCTGTTCCTTCGCGGGCCAGGGGGTCAGCGTAGCTTGGCTCGGCATTGGCTCGCTTCTAGGACAATAAGCTTGCAGCCAGTGGTGTGGCTATCGGCTATTACGACGCAGGCTGTTCATTGGGGCGCAAAACAAGGTGGCCTAGGCTGATCTACTACTGCAGTTGTCGAGTATCAGCCTTTGGCGCTTATTGGGTCGGAAAATGACAGTCCTTGTATTTCCCTCCCCACGACTACTGCAAAGTGCCCGTTTCCCCACGCTCTTCATTCCTCATTTACTAGATTGGGAGACGCCACTCGGTGTAACTTAACCCGCTAAATATGCGCTCGGACCGTCTTCCCCCCCCTTACCGATCTCGAGTAGAACTACAATAAGAATAATACGATGGCATAAATAAAAGCCGGGGGCTGGCGGTGGCCCTTCTTCTGTTCTGCTTCTCTATCCTTGCTCTGCTTCTCTTCTTCTCTATTCTCTACATGCTATTGACCCGGAAATAACAGCAGCAAGTACCAGCCCAACATGAGTGATCCCGTCGAGCCTAAACCGGCGGAATCCAAGGCGCATGATGGCGCTTTGGACACGGAGAAGGAGGTGCAGGTAGAAAATGCCGGCGGGGACCACATTGACGAGAAGGCAGACGCTCAATTCGACGAAAATGCGAAAGTCGCCGATTATAAGGCGGATGCCATCGAGGCAGAGAACGCGGAGCATAATATGACGGTTCTCGAGGCCGTTCGCGCGTATCCCATGGCTTCCTTTTGGGCGTTTGTTATGTCTTTCACTATTGTAAGGTTTTTGCCTTGATACAACTATATACCCTCTTGCTCGAAATCGAGGATTTCCCTCAGGATCGCGATTCAAAGCTACATGTGTGCTGACTACACTATTCTCACAGATCATGGAGTCGTACGATGTCTTTCTCTGCAACAACTTCCTCGCTCTAGGTGCATTCAGAGCAAAGTACGGCCAGCCCGTCGATGATATCCCAGAGAACAATGTCATCGTCACCAAGTGGCAGTCTGCACTTTCAGTGTCTGGACAGCTCGGCGCCCTTATTGGCGTCTGTCTCGCGGGCTACCTCACCAGCTGGCTCGGATACCGCTACGCAACCCTGACTGGTCTGATGCTCTTGAACGTCTTCATCTTCGCATTTTACTACGCCGAATCAATGCCCGTAATCTTCGCGGCCCAAATTCTCGAGGGCATCCCATGGGGCATCTTCATTGCCAATGCGCCGGCATACTGCAGCGAGATTGTGCCTATCCCGCTGCGAGCCCCCTGTACTCAGATGCTGCAGATGTTCTGGGCTATTGGCAGTATTATTGTTGGTGCTGTCACCTACAGTTACCAGGGTGTTGATGGAGCTCTCTCTTATAAGTACGGTTGCTCAAGATCTCGTTTACAAGCATGCACAACGGCTAACACAAAGCGACATATTTAAAGGCTCCCCATCGCCCTTCAGTGGATGTTTCCCACCCCGCTTGCCATCCTAATATTCCTAGCTCCTGAGTCGCCGTGGTGGCTGATTCGAAAGGGGCGTCTGCAAGAAGCTGAGCACGCCGTTGGGCGCCTTGGACGGAGGTCCAGGCTTAACACTAGTGAGACCGTCGCTATGATGCGCCGTGTTGTTGAGCTCGAGGCCACCTCTAAGCCACCTAGCTACATCGAGCTCTTCAAGGGCACTGACCTTTATCGTACTCTTATTGTGTGCGGTGTGTATGCGGCTCAGAATCTCACGGGTAACCTCATCGCCAACCAGGCCGTGTATTTTTTCGAACGTGAGTTAGTATCATTATTGTTACAATGTCATATGTACTAATCTACGTATAGAGGCCGGTATGAGCAATAAAACTGCCTTTGCCATGGGTCTTATCACTTCGGCCTTGCAGATGATCTTTGTTATGCTTTCTTGGATTCTCACCACGTACCTTGGCCGACGTACTATCTATCTCTGGGGCTCAGCTATTAATGTCATTTTCCTCATCGCCCTTGGTGTTGCCGGGTCTGTTGGAAAGAGTAATGCGAGCTCTTTAGCACAAGCTTCACTAGGCCTTATTATCTCTGTGCTCTTTACATTGGGACCTGCTCCTGCTTCCTGGGTTATTATTGGTGAGACTTCGGCCATCCGCCTTAGGCCTCTGACAACTGGAGTGGGCCGCGCTGCGTACTATATCGTCGAATTTCCTTGCATCTTCTTATCAAGCTGGATGCTTAACCCAACGGTATGATCTCCGTTTACTCGTATCTTTCCAGTTACTAACCTAAATATGTTGCAGGGTGGAAACCTCGCTGGCAGATGCGGTTACGTCTGGGCTTCTACAGGTTTAGTCTGCTACGTTCTGGCATACTTCTTCTTGCCAGAGATGAAGCATCGGTCCTACCGTGAGATTGACATCCTATTCAAGCGTAAAGTTCCGGCTCGGAAATGGAAAGAGACCCAGATTGATGTTGATGAAGACGAGTAGATAGAGACGTAACATAGGTAGTTAACAGAGAAGGGGCATAATATTACTAAACGCGATAATTAATGCCAATGGGTGAAGAGTGATGTATACAATACAGTTACAATTGCTCCGCATTGTAAATTAATGCAAATGCGTTGTAATTCGCTCTTCAGTGAATTACGTATATATTGGTAATCTCGTTACCACTCGTACCTATTTCTATTAAAATCCAATTTAAGCTATAAAAGTATTACATTTGAAGTATACATTGGTGTTACATCAGTAAGTCCAAAACAGGAAAGACTAAACATACTTCTCTATATCATTGTTAGCCTTACACAACGCTAAGATGCACTCGCTTCTTAATTATAACGAATTATATACTGTTTAACCCACAGTAAACTCTCTTATCGTTGTCATAGTCAGTATAAAATTTGGTCCACACCAACCTGTCGGCACACCTTGACTGGTCTGGCTTCTTAATATCGTCATCTGGACACTCCGGCAAGGCCGCCTCCCATTGAGCCTCGGTATGGGATTTCCATGGCTTTGGCAGGGGCCAGTCGCTGAAATGCACAAGATATGCCCTACTTGCCTCCACCATGGCGTTCCATTCCTCTTCCTCATCTGGGGCAAGATATTTAGAGTGATCCTTGGCTCGGAACTCACCAGTTAACAACGCAAGGCGTCGATGAGGGAGGATCATGGCTGAGTCTTTAAATAATTCATTCAAAACTTCCATGTCAAACTCCCCACTTCGCATAGCCTCGTTGATTATTCTTTTGTATCGATGTGTATTAGGCTCGATGAGCATAATGTGCGACCCTAGGATCTGCTTTGCATGCTCACGATTGGTTAGCCAGTATGCGCGGGGCATAGCCACCGGTGAGTCTGGCGCAAGAAATAAGAAGTCCATGTTATTCAGCACGAGCGAGTCTGAGTCGAAGGCTAGAATTCTTGTGTATTCGATCAAGGCAAAAGCGTGGAATTTGGTAAGGCTGTCGTGCCAGGTCGAGTCTCCCTTGTCTGTAGAGAGAATGTCAAAGGGACGGAAAACGATATTAAGATCGCTGGCTCGAAGATTCTTGATGGCCTGAGCCTCACGCGTATTGGTACTCTGGAGTCACTAGTTAGCAGGCAGGTCTTGTGACTAGCATAAGGTGACTCACCTCATGGTCCCATTCCTTTGGGAATATCAGTACCAGATCATGTTTGGTACCGGAACGCTTCAGGCGGTTGAAGTTGATAATCTACAATGAGCCTCATTAAATAACAGTACCGATTGAGTCTTTAAACAGATTTCACCGTACAGTGTTGCATAGGTAGTTTATATCAGTAGCGTATTGTGCATATGCGAACCGCGGACTCCCTTTCTCTGTTGGTAAACTCGAGTGGTTGAGGGATAAACTCGAGTGAAGGAAGCTGAGGGAATTAGAGATAGAGTCCTTCTGAACGACTTTGTATATTGTAAGAGTGATGAAGATAGCAACAGCACACAGAGCAACTGCTATCCTCCTAGAAGATAGCAACATGATGACAGAAAACGCTGTATCAAACTCGCTCTTGTAAGAGCTGAGATGAGGAAAAGGAGGCGGGAATTCAGAGACAATTCATAAAAGGTATAACGAATTTGTTTGTTATGGAACTATTATTCCAACAAACCAGAACTCCCCAATCAATTACAATACTATTTTTAGCAAGAAAAAATATTCCATGGAGGAGATGACGCGTACTCTGTTTGCATAGGGCTACTAGATGGCGCTAATGCCAATGCGATACGCAAGAAAGCTATGTGCTCCGTAATGAAAACACCAATATAGCCTCTCTAAGGCTAGCTTCCCTTTTTATGGAATAGTTTATTTGAAAGAGACCCATTTGACAACAAGTTGCAGCATTTTATACAGCTGATACAGACTCGTATTGATGGAGCCAGGCAGTGGGAGGTGCGGCTGATCAAGTATGGCACTGGCATAACTGTAACAAATCATCTACAATCTGACCTTAGTCATAGTAGCCATTGGCCCATATCATTACAATTGTACTATCTTTACTATACTGGCTTCCCCCCTGCCCTCTACATCTTTTATCTATATTAGTGAGGTGTTGACTAATTAATCTCCTATGGATAGTCGTATTACAGATAAATCTTCATGGACATCGGAAATCCATCGTCTTGGAGAAAGGAGTAGTGGGGGTAACCCCCCTTTGTATATAACTGCGGGCGGCTCTGAAATTACTTACCACATCTAGCATTTTGTACGAGCTCGGATATAGTAGAAAATTGAGTGACGATATAAGTAGACGTTTATTGTATTTCATTTAAACCATTGACTTGCGTCCATCTTGGTAATGTACTGATTCTTAGTTAGTAGAAGTTTGCAATTAAGCTTAATTAAGCTTAGATAACAAAAGCTGTCTTTCGAAAAATCTCGGATGATAGATACATATGTTTTCCCTAATGCTAGAGAAACGGCGTGAAGCTTCTTGCTCCTCTCATTCACTAAAAGATCTCAGAATGTATCTAGTCGCAAGTTTGCAAAGCGAGTTTTCTGCATCATGGTCTATACGAATGATTCAACAATATATGTGAACCCTTCGGCCATCGTTCCGACAACTTATCTCTCCTTTGAAGTCGCTTGGATCACATATACTAGACCTTCTACCTCTACCAGCCAGCCACCAGGCTTGGTGAGCTCTATAGATGAGTACCGTGTCAAAAGCCTCATACAATGACAGTAGCCCGCATACCTCCTTGTACGATCGAAATAACGATACATAGGTGTATTGCCCGCGAATGAACATTCGTAACAACAGAGTTCACATGCAGAACCGCCGTCGCACACTGAGAAAAAGACTACTTCGAAGCAACACGAAATGTCGGTTGTGACAGAAATCGCTCTTGAATGATCAACCAATGTGGCTGGGAGATCATCTTTAGTATCAACGAGTGGCACTAGTAAAAGGCTGCAAATGTAGACTTTATCCTCTAAGATTGACGTTTTGGGCAGCGTGAAATATACTCCAAATGCTGTCTAGGCTAACTCTCATAACCCTTATAAATGCTGAAGAACCCCAAAAGTGGCTCGGCAATATATTCTACCATTTCTTCGCCGAGCCGAAGTCGAAGCTCACGATTGTTTAGCCGATGTATGAAGGGTCTCGCGTCTTGTGGGGATCACGATGGTTTTGTAACTGTCGTTTGCAAATTGCCAATCGTATGAGGTGTTTTATCTCCCGTTTAAAGAGAGTTTATTAATGATGATCTAGGACAATTCACTTCTTCGGGGCTCAATATTTTAAATAGTTGTACATTTAGAGAGAAAAAGAAAGCAAAATCCGCATCTTTCTTTTTGAGCTGATTTGGCGGCAGCTCAGGCTTGAGGCCTCTTTGTAGGGGAAATTTGGGTACTTGGGCTGACGCGAAGAACCTTCTATGTCGCTTCTTCACATTCCGTTCACATGTTTGTTGTATTGAGACGGTTACAGGTTAGCTGAGGAGAGACGCGTGTTCGTAAGCACTTCGGATAAAATACGACCACTTCCCTCCCAGGGTAGCCTCATTAAATTGTCTTTTGCATCAATGTAAAATTACAATTCACAATAGCGACATAGCAAAGCGAAACGTAGATTCGGAGTAAGGAGAACGAAGCCTGAGAATCTTTGTCTTCTCTTTTACAAAGCATTTTTACTTATAAGATATCCACAGTAGAAGCTACTATTACTACTCGTATACGACCGAATACGCAAAAGTGACCCATATCCACAGTTTTTACACAGTGTGTAAAACTTAGCCCCTCTCTGGGTTCAAGGCTTTGATTCGGCTGATGGCGGTGTGACGAATTGCGCCCGGAGTACTTCGTATTAGGTATAGATCTAGGTATAAGACAGCTCTAGGGCTCTATTGGTGAACAGGGTAGTGTGGCTGAAACAAATTCATCACGCCTTATTATTTCTTGAAATACGAACTCCATGTTGAAATTTTAGTAATAGTTGGCTCTTCAAACTTTAAAGATATTTGCGACAAAGTGAGCTTTTGCATGTTCTTGAATTATAATAGACTACTCCGTAGAATGGGATAGAATTCCATTAGTTATTTATGGCTAGATTCAGAACCCTACATGAGGCTTATCTGCTTGACTGTGATTGGTCCATCGGTCCTAGGTTGTTCCGAAGCAGTTCCCCCTGTTATCCCGCTGTGGTGAGAGTTAGATTGCAACAGGCGGATATCCATCGAGGGAACCAACTCTATCTACTTCAACTCCATGCTCACTGACAATCACGGCCCAGCAACCTCTATGACGAAAAGCCTCTTTGACATGCTCAAGCCCATAGGGTACCTCTACGAGAGATTTAGCCTCTTGCTCCGGCACCTTTAAGCCAACCCTTCATATTTTTATTCATTGATACTTGTGACTTCCCTTGATTACTCTTCCGTTATCGCTAAGCTTGATGTGCACGGATTGAATCCTTCAAAGATTAGTATGGCAACCAATATTCATCGGCAAGCACCTCCAATACCTGGCAAAAGACGCCCGGTGAACAAAACTTTTAGCGGCTGCGCCCGTTGTAAATCCAGCAAGGTTCGTGAGCACTCTTCCATTATGACCCACTTCCAACCTCCAAAGCACATCAGTTAAAGGGTGGCCCACACATAGGTAAAATGCGATGAAGCGAAACCCAGCTGCGGCCGCTGCGTTTCAAGAAAGCTACCATGTCCGGGTTATCCAGGCATGAACATACGATGGTCTACAAAGCACGAAGTGTTCAATAGCGTAAAAGGTTTGACGTGACTTCCCACCTTGTTCTTCTATGACTCTAATAGCACCAGATCCAAGCCTCATATGCAACACATCTTCAAGACCAGCACTAAACAGTCATCTTTCCTTCCACCCCACTTATCCGAAAGGCTCCCCTCCGCTTCAAAAACCCATGTCTACAACTGAGAATCATCTTCGACAAACGTGCTCAGATATAATATCGTGTTCCCCAACTGAGAGTAATGCTGTCCCCGACGAAGAAGAGAATACTCCAATATCGGCGATCGCGAGCGGATCTTACAAGCTCCCGAATAGTTATGGTTCGGCCTATTTGTTGGACATGAATAGCTCCATGGGCCCCATGGACTTTACAGACACTGTTCCATCATTGCCGGGCGTGATGCAATACCAGGACAATTACCAGTGGCTAGATACTTCTTCAGTTGTCCCATGGAAGAAGACTTCTATTCCGCCGGCCATTAGCCACCTTCCAGCAGATTTGGCAACATATTATTTCAAGAACGTCTGTTCGGTTTTCTCCAGCTTTGACTCGGAACTCAATCCGTTTCGGTCATACGTTTCCCAAGTCTTCTCGTACTCTGCGCCTGTATTCAATGCAATGCTGAGCGGTTCTGCGGCGAGACTAGCGGACGAGAAGCCACAGCTGAAAGTCATTGCTCTTCAATATCAGAGTCAGGCCTTGAGATGCATTGCAGAGAGTCTAAAACAAACGAACAAAGTCCGCGAAGACACCCTATTCGCAATATTCCTCATAGGATTGAGTACAGCATGGCACGATGGAAAAGATATCGGCATCGCTCACTTCCACGCTGCCCAGCGAGCCATCTCATCAAATGCAATATCCGCGAGAGGGAACAATCAGTCAATGGCCAACTTCTTCAAGTCTGCTCTCATCTATTGGGAAATGGCTATTAGTATAGTCAGTGATGAAGTAGAGTTCAGTTCCGACATAGAGGCTGCCACAGCGGAAGAAAGTCCCAATATGGCAACCATAGAAGCAAGAGAGTCCACCAATCCCCGTATAACTCCACACCCATGGACTGGGGTGTCATCACCTATCCAAGCTATCTTCAGTCGAGTCACAAAGGTCATCCGGTCATTGAGGCTGATTGATGATCGCTCTGATACTGGCCTCCTCAGACACAACAAACTCAGCCAAGACGCTACTAAACTAGAAGAAGCTCTCTGGTCTGTTGCATTGCCAGATATCGCGGAGATTGATGATTCGGGAGACCCTAACACGCCATCACACCACCACGTTCTTCTCGCGGAGGCATACCTCTTTGGTAGCTTATATCAGATATATCGCAAGTTCCCCGGCATTCTACGGCATCGTCAAGAGTACATGTCATCTGCTGGCTGCCCTCCGTTAGGACCCAAGAACAATCCGATAGCCGAATGGTGGAACTCGCTGTCCAATGCAGCTTCTAATGATACGTTTCTACGCTCTCTCGGGTTTAGCGTACTCGATCGCCTACAAGAGATTCCAATTACATCTGGCACAAGGTCTGTTCAAGCTATTCTAATATTTGTCGCCGCCGGTTCGCTGGCCATACCATCTCCATTCTTTCAAGAGCCCAATCAGCACGATGATTATGTATCGTCTCTCGAAGCAGGTGCGGCTTTAGAGCATGATCATGTCATGAATTTACGAGACTTCACAATTTCTCGGCTGGCATCCCTCCGGTCACTGGTCCATTCACGGCCAGTTGATCTAATGTTACAAGTCATCAAGGAGATGTATCGACGTCTTGATACGGGGGAAGAAGTTTTTTGGATTGATCTTATTTGCGAAATGGAGTGTGAGACTATGTTTGGGTAGGGTTTCAGAAGCCATAATCACCATCTCATTTAAAACCACCGATTATTCGATGAATGGCATCAAATCATGCAAAATAAGAGATTTATTAAGACACAACATGACATATGTTTGCACAATATCTTTAATACAAAGCCGAGTCCTAGCTCATTTCTGGTATCGTGGCCTCCAGCACATCTACATCCGTGATGGTCGTCTGTGGGCCTTTGAACCAGTATTTCCCACCAAGTCCGAATGGGAATACCCAACCCACCAAGGAAATTAAAGTGATAGCTCCAATCATAACTGGTGCATAGTTCAATGTTGTCTTCGAATCTTTGTTAGTTTTGTTGGACACATGGGGGCGGGGGGAGGAGAGAGGGGAAGGAAGCTCACTCCAGTAACAGGATACACCTGCGGCAACAATAGAACAACAAAGAGGTAGCAAATCCAAACACTTGAGATTGTAGCAATAACTGCGCTAGCCCGGCCCAAATTCCATTTGGCCGGTACAAAAACCGCAGCGCCGACGGTTTGGCGGGCTATGATAGGAAAGAGGTAGCTGACATTGGTGGCTATGGTGGACATAGCCGTAATAGCAGAAAATGCGACAGACGAACCAATGACTGCGGTAGAGATGGCAATAGAGATGGCGGCGACAAGGAAGGCAGCATGGAGGGGCATGCGGTGGGTAGAGGTTAGTTTCCGAAAGTATCGTGAGAAAGGTAAGACATTGTCACGAGATATGGCATATGTTACGCGCTTGAAGAAATTAGTTGAAGCCACAGTCAAGTGTAAAAGATTGATGGTACCTGTGCTGACATAAAGGCCGAAGCCGTTGCGCAGGTGCTGTCGATCCACAAGAGGACAAGGATAGCCGTGGAACCTGCAGGGCCGATAAGCTGCATAAGATATTCAGCCCAGTTGTTCGCGTACGTTGCTGACCTGGAAGTTAGTGGATATCTTTCAAGACGAAAATAAGGAGCATACCGGCGATGATTCCATCGAAGTCTTGGATGCAAAAGAGAATGAGGATCAAGGTTGGGATAGAGAGAAGCCAACCAGATAGTGTTGCCATCCACATTCCTTTCGCTACGACTGCCGAAGCCTCTTTTGTCTCCTCTGCTAAATGTGCAGACGCATCATAGCTGTATGCATTGTTAGAAAACAACATAATAATTTGTGATGCAAAGTCGCTGGGGTGTGAGAACATACCCAAAGAATATCCACGCTCCCTTCACAAAATCCACATCAGTAACAGTTAGAATGCCAAGCTCTATGGGCAAAGACTTACGAAAAGTGTCGAAATAACCCAACAGTATCCATCCGAAGCTTGCTTTTTGTCACCCTCATTGATGTTGTTAAAAAAATGTTGAAACACCCCAGATGACGGTTGGAAATTTCCGCTGGCCTAGATGCAAATTGTCAGCAAAAGTATATTAAAAGAAGATGCTCAAGGCTTGCCTTTGTTGGAAACCATATCCAGTACGCAAAGAAAAGGGAAAAGAATATTAGAATGGCAAAACGGAAGTAGAGTTGCCTATACAAACTTAGTAAGCCATGCTGGTCTGAGGGCACACACAGAAACTTACAAGACTCGTGGGCTAATGATGTTTGGAAGCATGGCGATCAGAATCCCCACGGAAGTTAGTATCCAAGAGAACCATCCTTTCGTCAAAACCTCCGCGTTGGGATATTGTATTTCGAGAGCAGATATGAGAAAGTTTGTTGCACCTTGTTGAACACCGCAAGGAACAGTTATCCAGCCTGCCCAATTCCACCACTCCACGAAGGAACATAGTCAGCTTTGGATGTGTGAGTTTGGAAGGGAATGCGATCTTACAGCAGTCATCCAACTCAAAAACGGACCCCATTTCTTACCACCGAGGTAAAAACTCCAGTAGTAGATACCACCAGCGACAGGAAGGGCGGAGGCAATCTCAGCCATAGCTAGTGACACAATGAACGAGAAGCCCCCGACCATTGTCCAGTTTGCAAACGCCGCTTCAGGACCACCAGTAGACATCACAAAGGCAAACATCATTGGAATGCCAGAGATGAAGTTCATGGTCTGCCTTACTGTTAGTATATATGTCATTAAGATAGAGGTTAAGGTGACGAACGGTGAATGTCGCTGCCCAGTTCTCAAACAGCCCCAGGGTGCGGAAGAATTCTTCGAAAGGTTAGAAGGTATCCAGCAGCAGATCATTATGAGAAGACGGATACCTTGTTTGTAACCCAGCTGTGCCAGTTGATATTCATCATTAGACAGAGCTTTTGGAGCAATATCGCTTGGTGAATCATGGCTTTGACTTATTGTCATTGAGTCCCTCTTCTCGGTAGCCATCATGAAGCCGTACGCCAGACTCTTTTCGAGCACAATGTAGGGTAGGTATTATTTCTGAGTCCAGGGAGCAATAGCGATTAAGCTATGATTCGGGATGCAGGGGTTCAATTAAATATAAGAGATCCTGATCCTGCTTATCCCTGGATCAGTTGTAGTGGTTGTTGGCTGTCGATAGATATACTTGCATGTTGCATGCAACAGGAGGTATCAGGATGGTTTTTATGGGACTGACTCTGCTTATACCCCGGATCCGGTTCCCTAGTCTTGCAGTATCGAGTATCCACAGATGCATTAGTCTAATTTAGGAATATTATGGCGATTACTATCTCCAAATCTTGTTCTATTCGATAGCCAGATGTCAACGGCTCTGATAAACGCTGTATCCACCAGCTTCAGCCATTGTTAAGTTTCCGCCGTTACCGAGAGTAAGGTTTCTCGTGATTATACCGATCTCCCCGCATTCTATCAAGACGATGAAGATTAGCGTGTCAGCGTTTGCTTCACGAGCCAATTTTTCTTGTTCTCGGCAACATCCTTGGAGTAGCCCCTGTTATGCGGAGAGAGTCTCCACAGCTATACTAGTCTCACTTGGGTAAATCATGGCGATGAGTTTTGGAGACGTGCTTATCTATTGGATAATGGGCGGAAGTGATATCTTGCCACTTCTGCTACGGAGGAGATCGGCTAATAACGTCTTCCCCCGCATCACCTCCAACCAATATTTGGCCGATCTAGGCAAATTATCGCGGTAGCCTCCATGAGTTTGTGTATTCGCGTGTTTAGTGCGCCTTACTCAGAAATGCAGGAACAATTTAGATAGCTATATGATCTACCGTAAGCTCTTCCAGGTATATTCAGTAGTGTTACTGTCAAATCTAAGCTGAAACTCTGTGAGCAAAGTCTGTGAGCAGACTCTGTGATATACAATGATAGGTCCAAAGATTGGCCAGAATCTGATGCAGTCGCCATTATTAGAACTAATGTTGGTATAGGTCACAAACTTCAACGGCTGATGGCGGATCCTGGTTTACCGGCCCCTAATCCGACCACATCCTTTTGGCAATCCTCCTCTCATCCACACGTGGAAACTGCGCAATCAGAGGCCCTGCCTGAAACAAGAGATGTGGTCATTCTTGGCTCTGGCATCACAGGATGCAGCGTTGCACAGTGGCTACTAAAAGAAGACGATGAAATCTCAATCACTGTTCTCGATGCTCGAGGCATCTGTTCTGGTGCCACTGGGCGGAATGGTGGACACATAAGATGTGTTGCTGTCCAAGACTATGATCGACTCTCGCGAAAATACGGCCATGATGCAGCTGTGAAGATGGTGCGTTTCTCGCTCTCCCACTTCGAAAGTATAGCTTCCACGGCTCGAGAGTTCGGGAATCGTGTATTCGAGGACTCTGAGGTTAGAGAGGTTCAAACCGTCTCCGCAATATTGAGCCAGACAAAAATGAATGATATGACTGCTATGCTTAAGCAATTTGAGGCAGCATTTCCTGATCTGAAAGGCCAATGGAGGATTTGTGGGCCAGAAGAGGCCACCGAGGTACGTTATATGCGTCCATATACCAGTGTCTTCTAACATGAACCAAGAAGTATGGCCTTATTGATGCAGCTGGCGCACTTATTGGCCGTGCAGGGGCTGCTTGGCCATATCGGCTCATCTTGGGAATATTCAGCTCTTTACTCGAAAAACATCATAAGCGTTTCTCAGTCGAACAACATACGCCAGCCACATCAATTATAAGAGTTCAATCCAATGAGTACCCCTACCTTATCAACACACCCAGAGGCTGCATCAAGGCAAAGCACGTTGTTCACTGCACTGAAGGCCATGTAGGCCATTTGCTCCCTCGCCTTCGAGGTCTCGTTTTCCCACGACGAGGTCAGATGACAGTACAGGCACCTGGACCGGAATATCCAGCTCTGGATGGCCGGAGATCTTGGAGTTTCTATTTCGAGAACGGTTTCGACTACCTGAGCCAAAATGCACGGACGGGCGATGTATTTCTTGGAGGAGGGGATATCGGAGAAGATGCATATCTCTCCCAACTAGGCGAATCTTCAGATGAGAACGAAAACGTGGTCGCAAAGGCTCACCTAGTTGGCATTTTACCATCCCTCCTTAAGAAAGCCCCCTCTGCAGCAGGACATAACCCCCGGGGGCTTGAAGTAAAATCTTCGTGGACTGGCATAATGTGCACACCACTTGACGGGCTTCCACTGGTTGGAAAGCTCCCACAAGCAGCACTTGATCGGCCTAGCGGTAGCCATTCTGCGGCTGAGTGGATCAGCGCTGGGTACAATGGGTACGGCATGGTGAACGCCTGGCTCTGTGGTAGAGCAACAGCAGAAATGATCTTAAAGAGGGATATTAGCTCATGGTTCCCAGAGCAATATCTCTTCACCACGGAGAGACTGGAAGATTTAAATGCCCGCTGGGCATCGGTCGTACAATCTTCTCAAGGCCTTCGGGCCTTGTTGTAGTATAGACTCGAAAGCAGACAGTATCCCAGAACCTTCATGAACTGGAGCCTGTTCCAATTGTGGGTTTCTTATTGAAGAATAGTGACTCCGATTCTCATTTCCGCATCGGAAGACTATATGATGATGTGTTTTACCTGAAAAGGACCATCTCCATAACTCAGAACCAACTTCGAGCCTACACTCCGACTCGTATTCAGAGTGCAACGCCTTATTATGTTGTATGGCTCTAAAGCGAAACTTACTCGTACGTACACTGCTTAATTCATTGCAAGTATACTTGAGATTCATCTGGATTCCAATTTCGCTAGAACTTATATGATGCTTAGGTAGCTTTAGAGTGCCTGAATGCGTGGGTGAGGTTGTGCTTGGTATTCTGCGTTGATTCTGGCCATTAGTGTGGCGCAACGCCAGAGGCACCAAGTAGGTGCTCCGATCCGATGTCGCTCAAAAAGTAATTCGTTGGAAGTTCGGAAATCGCGGCTTCTCACGGCAAATGAATGGGCATCTAAGATTACTAGTGTGCTCAGTAATAGCGCAAATTAAAAGGCAATTGCCCAAAGAGTCTCACTTGGTGAAAACTACGCCTTTCGTTCTTGGTTGTTTTCAGGTAATAAGATTAGAAGTATGGCCAGTAAGTCTAGCAGGTAGTTTAGAAATAACTCCACTCCGTAGGCACCTATGTTTGCCTTCTCCATGGGCGCTAATACGGCTTCGGCAATGCATCGCGATAGTAGCGTAACAGCTCCAGTTTATGTGATAGAGCAGAAGGCATGGGCATATGAGCCCTAGATATATCTTGTGACCTCTTCCTTCTCAAATATTTACAACCTAATGTCAATGCTCGGTAATTTAAAGATGGCAGATCTATTCAAAGAACTCACGGCGCCAAATGGCCTCAAATACACCCAGCCTCTTGGCCTGTTTATCAACAATGAGTTTGTCAAGTCGTCAACCAACGAAACGCTCGACGTGTTTAATCCGGCGTATGTCCCTTGTATTTGCATACCATCTGTTCACTCTGACAGACATACAACATGCACTAATAATGCACAGCGACGAGTCAATAATTGCCTCTGTTTTTACTGCTTCTGAAGATGACGTTGATCATGCAGTACAGGCTGCACGAAGAGCATTCAAAGATCCCAGCTGGAGCAAGATTTCGCCCACTGAAAGGGGCAATCTGATGCTTAAATTGAGTCAGCTAATAGAACAAAACCTGCAAACTCTTGCCGCCATCGAGACATGGAACAATGGTAAGCCATATAGTGTTTCTGTCAGCGAAGACGTCCCGGCCACTGCAGCAGTGATCAGGTATTATGCTGGGTATGCTGATAAGATCAACGGATCTGTCTTGGGAACTGGCCCCGCAAAATTTGCATATACAATTCGAGAGCCGATTGGCGTCTGTGGCCAAATAATTCCGTATGTAAAGATTGGAATCGACATTGTTGAGATTATTCCCACCTAGAAGTCACAGCTTTACTGATCTCACTAGGTGGAACTATCCTCTCCAGATGGCTGGATGGAAACTAGGCCCAGCTCTAGCTTGCGGAAATACTGTGATTTTGAAGGCGGCTGAACAAACTCCGCTGTCCATCTTGTATTTCGCAAGTCTTGTCAAGGAGGCTGGATTTCCACCAGGCGTGATTAACATCATTAATGGCCATGGCAGAGTCGCTGGCGCTGCTCTAGCTAAGCATATGGGCGTTGATAAAATTGCATTTACAGGAAGTACCGCTACCGGAAAAGAGATAATGAAATATGCCAGCCTCAACATGAAAAACATCACCCTAGAGACTGGCGGTAAAAGCCCATTGCTGGTCTTCGATGACGCAGAACTGGATCAAGTTGTCAAATGGGCGCACGGCGGTGTTATGTGGAATAACGGCCAAATCTGTACGGCAACCTCCCGCATTCTTGTTCAAGAAGGGATTTATGACAAGTTTCTTGCGGCATTCAAAACGCAAGTGGAGTCGATGCAGGTCGGGGATCCATTTGCCGAAGGGACTTTCCAGGGGCCTCAAGTATCAAAGGCACAGTACGATCGCATATTATCATACATCCAAATTGGTACAAACGAAGGGGCCAGCGCAATAACAGGAGGGAACGCAGTAAAAACTGTTGGCAACGGCAAAGGATTCTTTATCGCCCCTACAGTCTTCACAGGAGTGACGTCTACAATGAGAATATACCGCGAAGAGATTTTTGGTCCTGTTGCGGTTATCGTCAAGTTTAAGACTGAGGACGAGGCCTTGGAAATGGCAAACGATACGGAATATGGGCTTGGAGCAGCTGTTTTCACCGAAAACCTAACGCGAGCTCACCGAGTTGCTAGGAAACTTGAAGCAGGTATGGTTTGGATCAACTCGAGTCAAGACTGTAACGACCAGGTCCCATTTGGAGGAGTGAAGCAAAGCGGAATTGGGTCTGAGTTGGGCGAGTCTGGATTGGCTCCATACTCCATTATTAAAGCGGTTCATCTGAACATGTCCAATCGCTTATAAGTATATCTGTAAATATACACCTATCTACAATCTAAAGAGCCTTTAGGAAGGATGTAATAGACTGGTCTATACTGAATCTCACAGGCTGCTTATTTGATAATGTTTCCACTACCTCTCGTGCAGTAGTAAGGATATCTGTCTATCTGTCTTGATGTTCCCCAATGTGAGCAGCATTAAATATATACGAAGAGTCACTGCAGGCTCAATGTTCAGTTTTTCCTATCCCCATGACGTTGCCTATGTTGATTTGCGGACAACTGGTCTCTTCGATCAAAACGATTCTCAAGGTAAGGTAGTCGCATCCCTTAAAATGCGTATCGAGAAAAGGGATCTGACGCCAGTATACCCATGCATGTCAATAGTATTGTACAATAATGCTTGAGCAAAGGGATAGCTGATAGGATAGAGGAAAAGCTATACTAGTCACACGAGACTTCAAAAATTTATTATATACTACTAATTCAGGTTTAACCAATTATTTTAGCTCTCTCAGACAATACTTAATAAAGAATAGGTATTGATTGCATACGTAAAAGCTGTATAACATTGCCCGTATTAGGTTGAGCTCATGGAGATGAATTCGGCAGGGTCGTGGGGGGTCTCTTTTAACCTGTCTTCGATAATTTTACCATACTAGCCGTGGGAATTGTGATTCCACAAAATATAACCCCCCCCATGCCTCTCCTGTGTAATTCCCTCCACCGATCCAGCGGCCAACGGCATACGGTCCGCTGGCATTGAGTGGGTATTATAAGCACGGAATGAAAAGTTAGTGAATGTCTTGCTGATGAGAGTTCACCATGTTGGCAATCTCTTTTTTTTCGGGTTATGAGACTTAAATCTTTGAGATTTGGGAGTATCTTCTCTGCATCTTTGCTATGTCTCGCGCCGTGTAATATGGGGTAACTCAGTGGAGTCCATAGCAAAGCACACAGATCAAAATAGGGTTTGCACTGCCACAAATCCCTGAAAAATTCTTTAACAGCGATTTTTAGATTCTTAGATAGCCCTTAGGTTGGCATCTTTGGTCGGATTTAAAGGGTATAGTCTGCTTCTGAACATGCGAAGAAATGCGAATTATCTACCACGTGGGTACCTGCACTCGGTCATAGCGGTAGCAACAGTCTTCGATCCATGCACTGAATATCTCGCCAAGTTACCTCAAATAGCATAACTGCTGTAATATGCTAATGGGCGCTATCACGTTGCCCCTTGTGATTGGTCACATATAACGCAACTCTAGAACTCCGCGGATATCTCGATATTTCGGCCCCTTGACTGGATTGTGTCCAACGCGGGCCTGGAACAGCCAAGATAAGAACTACGACGTTTGTGGGAAAGTACGCATTGTTTGGGAGCAACGCTTCATTTAGACTACGTTGAAACATATAATGATAAGACTTGAGTATCGTGGAAGTTGCAATTAATAAGCTCGATATGTAACTATTCAATGAGTATGTAATGTAGTACCACCTAGTAAACACCTAGTAAACCGTTGGATATTCTGCCTGCTTACAGCCCAATGCCCAATTATCTACAGCAAGCGACATCGTTAAAATGTAGTTGTCTTCAAAGTGGGCAATGAACATGGGAACGATATCTGCAACGTGGGGCGGACAATGAAAGCAACAAAGGACACGTGGATGCTGGAACCGTTCCACAGCATTGCCATGAAAGTGGGTGTTGATGGCAATATGTTCGGCACTGATATCAGTGGGAAAACTGAAGAAATAGACCGCGGATGATTGAAATATAAATACACAGCTTCCAATCCAAATCGTAAACTGCAGAGCTTCCATGCAATCAACTTCACTCATTATTGATATCATCACGTTCCTTGGCAGGACCATAAATAAAACGACAATGTCTAGTCCTCCGACTTCGACAATCTCGCCACCAATTTACTATTGGGGCACACCCGTCGTACTCATCACCACTGAGAACGAGGACGGGACTTTTAACATTGCGCCTATGTCCTCGGCCTGGTGGCTCGGAAATCGATGCATGCTTGGTCTAGGTGCTGATTCACAATCGACCATCAACCTGATTAGAACCAAGCAGTGTGTGATCAACATGGCTGACGATACCATGGTCGGAGCGGTCAATGCCTTGGCAATGACTACCGGGTCGCAAGCGGTGACGACGGCCACGGAGGACATGGGATATTTGTACTTCAAACGCAGTCAAGGATACCAGTATGTGAAAGACAAATTTTCACGTGCAGGATTGACTCCTGCGGCTTCCAACGTGGTTCGCCCGCCTCGAATTGCAGAGTGTCCGGCTCAGATGGAAGCAGAATTGAAAGGAGTATACGACATGATGGGTGACATGGATATAAGGGGGTTTATCGCGCTGGAAGTGATGGTTTTGCAAACGCACGTCCATGAGAGCATTCGCTGGGATGGATACCCCAACCGAATTGACCCCGATAAATGGCATCCTTTGATCATGAGCTTCGCTCAGTTTTACGGATTAAAGTACGAGAAGATTACCCAGTCTACTATGACCCAAATCGACGAAGAAGCATACAGGCCTTTCGCCAATGCTGTCGACGAAACGACAGTAATGGAAGAGATATAACAGACTGGCTTCTGGGTTGGGTATGCGATGGGCAATGCCTAAGTTCAGGGTTGTGCTGGTGATAGAGTCTGGTCGACATGAGTCCAATATTACATTACAATGTTTTGCTAGTAAATAAGACCCAAGCTGAATTTATCATCAACATAATTCTATTTAAACGCTAACTGTATTCATATGTGACTGATGGAAGTTGAAGTATGATATACATATGTATATATATTTGTCAGGGCCCGAGCCTTTGCACCGAGTTTATTACTGCGATTGCTGTTATTGGCCTAATCTTTGCGGTGGATAAATCGTAACAATATAGCTATAAATAAATTAGCAATTGCTACGTAGGTTAGTAAGACTGGCTAGATTAGCCCAGACTACCAGGGGGTCTCTGAAAGCTCCGCGGAATTCAGAACTCCTTACTCCTTACTTCAGTTACAATTTGTATCAGCTTACGTCACTCCAGTGACAATACAACTTGCAATTCACCGAAAATTTCATTATTGCTAAGCTTCTGTTTACCATAACCTGTACTTCACAATCCGCCACACAATGGTATATATAGGAAAACCAAGTACAGGGTGTAGTAATTGCCGTACTATGAAGAAAATGGTAAGTAGACCAGTTTTCATCGTGCTCTGCTGTTCCTTCAAAAATGTCGCAGAAGCTAACTTGGCCGTCCTTGAGTGTGATCATGGCGTTCCATCTTGTGGGCGATGTTTGAGGAAGGGAGCTGTCTGTGGGGGCTACCGTGACAAACTTGATCTTACCTTTCGTGACCAAACTAAGCAGACCATTCACAAGTCTAACCAAGCCAAACACAAAATGCAGAGGCCTGTGGTCGCTACCCAATTGGTCAGCAACCCCATGGAGGCTAAATCTCCTAGTCAGCTTGATGAGGGCAAACGATTAATCACACCTGCACTCTCCGTTCCCATTACAGATCAGGCTGTAAGCTTCTTTTTCTTCAATTTCGTGCTGACGGATCCCATTTCGGGTGGTGGGCATCTCGAGTACCTTCCAGTCATATATGACGGTATTGCTCGCGACCTGGCGCTGCCTACTGCCATCGTTGCTATCGGCATGGCAGGCATCGCAAATTTGAGAAGAAATCGAGATCTATTGCTGGTAGCAAATGCACAATACGTTCTCGCTATCCAGCTCACTCAAGCAGCCTTGATAGATGAAACTCTACGTATCCAAGATCAGACTCTTGTGAGCATCTTACTTCTTGCTTTGTACGAGGTAAGTGGTTCCTTATCGGGTCTTATTTTGTTCTCGAGGCTTGTAAACAAACGACGTTTCTTTAGACAATAACGTCGGCTAGTGCCTAACCGGACACCCCCCTATTTTGGACACGCGTTTTTTCCCGTTTTCTCCCTACTTTAATAATAACACTAAAGTAATACTTACGAATTTTTACGTATTTATTATTATTTTTTTATTTAATTTTTTTTATTATAAAAAAAAATACTTAGTTATTTTAAAAATTTAATCTTTTTTATAATTTAAAATATAAAAAATAAGATATTTATTAAAAAAACTATATAATACTAGGGAATTTTTTAATTAATATTTTATAACTATTTAACTAATATTATTATAAAAAATAAAGTAAATAAATATAATTAATATTTTTTTAAAAAATAAAAAATAGCTTTTATTAAATAAATTTTATTATAAAATAACTTAAGCTTTATTTTATTATATTATTAAATCTAAAAGTCTACTACCTAGATTATTAAAGCTAATAGTAATAATTAATTACTTAAAAAAGTATAAATAAAAAGCTTTTTTTAATAAAATTTAAAAATTAAAACTATTAAAGATAAAATTTTTAATTTTTACTATTTTAATAAAATAATAATTAAAATTATAAAAAAATTCTTTTCTTTTTTAATAATTTTAAAAATTAAAAATATTTTTTTAAATAATTAATATAATATAAATAAAATTAATATTTTTAAAAGCTATAGTAGTAATAAGCTAATATTTAAAGTAGCTAAAAAAAAATTATTATTAAAAAGTAACTTAAATTATATTATTAAACTTTAATTCTTAAGTATATCTTAGTAATAAGTTAAGTTTTTATACTTTTAATTATTTTTAAAAGCTTAAGTATATAATATTAATAATTTTTTTTTAAATTTAAATTTCTAACTAACTAAGTATTTAAGGTATTAAAAAAAAGTTAAATTAGTAATATTATTATTATTAAATAATTATAAAAGATTTTTATTCCTTAAATTAAGCTAAAAAAACTATTAAAATAATTATTTATTATTAATAATTATAGAAATTATTATATAAATAATTTCCTTTATAAATACTTTTATAATAATATTTATTTATTATTTTTACTACTATATATCTTTTATATTCTTTAACTTTTTAATATTTTAATTTTTAAACTTATTAAAACTTATTATTACTAAGCTTTTACTAACTTCCTTAAATTTAATAATTTTATATTATATAATAAAATAATTTTCCTTTATTACTATTATTAAACTAAAAAGCTTACTTTAACTAAAAAAAATATCTAAGCTAAGTAAGTTAAATTAAAACTATAGTTAATTAACTTAATAAAACTAATATTAAATAAGTATTTTATTTTAAAAAAAAAGGTTAATTTAGCTAGCTTAATAAAATAATCTAGCTATAAATACTATTACTAATAACTAGGAAAAAAAAAAAAAATTTAATTATTTTTTAAATACTAAAATAATTATAATAAGTTTATATAATTATAAATTTAATTAATATTACTAATTTAACTACTTAACTATTTTTTTAAAAAATTAAAAATTAACTAAATTATTAAAATACTAAATTAGTAGTAGTAGAAGTTAAAATTTATAATTTATAATATTAGTTTAATAGTTTAAGGTTAAAGAAAAAAAAAAGTAAAAAAAAAACCTAAATAAATAATTTATTAAGATTAAAGAGATAATAAATATAAAAAATAAACTTAAAAAGTAATTATAATTATAAATAATATTAGTAATAGTTACTATAATTAAATTTAAAAACCTTTACTACTTTTAGCAACTAGATTAAAATAAAATACTAAAAAATATATAGAATAATGTTATTATATTGTTTTTCTCCCTTAACACTGATCCAGAATTTGACCGATTTAGCTGTCCGGAATGGGGGGGTGTCCGGTTAGGCACTAGCCGACGTTAGCGTGTTGCTCGCCACAATCACTGCATATCTGGTCGAATCATGTCACAGGGGCAACGGCGCTTATTTCTCAGTTCGCCCAGCAACGACTAATGGATGCTGTTGGAATACGCATCTTTTCACATCTTCGCTCACATGCGGTATGGAGCTGTTTGGTCAACATCCTTGCACTAATTATAGTCTCACTGACCTGATCGCGTCCTAGATAATCCAGGCTCTTCAACGATCCCAGCACATTCCTGACGAGATTCAGAGATGGTCTACTAAGACACTAGACTTGCAAAGCACTAGCCAGGCTTTCGAGGATCAGCTTCACTATTTAGCCATAGATCTATGCTCTCTGCGAGCTTCTGTTGACAATGGACTACATACAGATAGGCCTACAATCATCTCCAGGGCTTCGGCTCTGGATGACAAATTAGCAGACTGGTCAAGAAGATTATCCATTACGTATGGGATTGCAATTGACCAGAGTCTTGCAGCGAGAGACACACCAAACCCAGCACGCGTCAATTCTTATTCCGATGTGCACGTATCAAACGCGATCAACTGCCACACCCTCCGTATTCTTATCAATGAACTCATTCTGAACACGCTTGATCAGGCGAAAGGAGAAACCAATGTGGACTATCAACGCTTGCGCTCACAGCATGCCATGAACACGCTTATAGCTGAGGTCTGTGCTAGTGTTCTTTCGTTCACGGACAGAGAGCGGCAGCAGGCGGGCTTTATTGCCAGGGGCGGCTTCTTATTGTGGCCATTATACGTGGTCTCGGCAGTTCCATGGGCCTCGAGGCTCTACCGTGATTGGGCTATTGCACAGTTGAAGGAATTGGGGGTTAAGACGGGCATCTTACAAGCAGCTTTACTAGCCCGTGTACTGCAGATAAACGGCGAGATTGACTTTTTGGATAAAGACACCAATGGCCAAAGAGATATTTAGAAGCAAGAAGAAGACGATTTGAATGGGATTTGAACTCTTTTTAGGGCTATAGAACTTCAAACCAACCGGCCCGACTGAACCTTTTTTTCCGTACCATTGTATAAACAGCAAATTATAGTCGCGCGATGATGCTGACGAGATACTTCCTCAGGCTCTTGCATTAAGGGTGCAGCATCATTTCGTATCTGGCACCTTGAGAAACATTGTACAGCACACGCTACATCTTCCCAAGTCCAACATGTCTCACCGCGCAGAATGGTCCTGATGATTGCAAAACACGACTCTGCTTAGGGATAGACTATCTGTCTCTCCGTCCGTGCCTGCGGGGCCCACGGATTCCGTGGCATCTCGTTGCAGAACCCCGCCATGGCAAATACTTGCCGGTGCTAAGCAATAGAAACATATATAACCTTACATACAGCACATATTACAGTAGAAAGGATGCATGGCGGAGCCTAGCAACTCATTAGGGCTTACTTACCTGGCAAGTCATCGCAAGGAATAACGAATAGCAACCAACTCTGACCATTTTACTTGCAAAATCAGCGACCTTGTTGCTTTACCTGCTCTACGTGCCATGGATTGGGTTGCATGCAGTTGTAACCCTTGTTCTCCACAGAAATTGTCGGTCTTATCACATGGCGGTGTTCAAATTCTATAATAGGAAAGCATTGGTGGCGCGCGTAAGGTATGGATCGGTTGTGCTGGGTGTTGATCGTTTGCGGTGATGTATAAAAACCCAAGCTCCAGCTTGAACCATCGCTTCAAACTATAGCGTGAGGAACTTGGTATGGCTCAAAGTACCGAAGACGCTATATTCTCTTATCAATCAACCGGGCGTGTTCTCAAACCTGCCAAATTACTGACTATCAATTGCTCTTGTACAGCCAACTTCAGCGGCGATGGGATCAACTTCGACCCTCCGATGGGCGTTGATCTTTTTGTTTATCATATTGGTCAACTGCGTCAAGCTTCCAGTCGACAAATCGCAGAACGGGATAATGACAAAGGCTCCAGCACGTAAATCGATCAAGCAGGACGACTTTTACATTACCAGCTTCTTGCAAGACCAGCTAGACACCCTGTCATCTGACCAACAGTGCTGGCTCCAGCCTGGTGTCACGGGCTTAAGAATCCTGCTGCAGGGCAACATTTCACAGCCTCCCGCTTCGATAAGGAACTTTGCCTTAGGCATACGCAACATCAGTAGCTCTGGTAACGCCTTCTCCATCCATTTTGAAACAGACGAGTTTCTCGTCAACGACGTCTCAGAGTCGACGTTCATCATTCTCGGTTTGATACATCGTGGGTCTGAGCCTCAGTCTCATCCAGCGCTTCCGTTTCGTCTAACAGCGCAGTAGTCATTTGCATGACACTTGCTTTCTTTCTCGTCTATCCTGTTATTCTTCTACTCGCCTCGGCAACTGTTTTATGTCATCTAATCGGCCGGCCTGTGAATAAGAAAGTTGTCGATAAGTGGCAGATGATTCTCCAACTTGGTGTTTTCGCTCCGCTTGTGGCTGGAGGCATGGTTACTGGCATTTTTGCAAAGGGAACGGCAGATCATTTTAGTTCGGAGCATGGTGTAAGTGTTCAATTGTTACAGCATCCTCCAGAAACTAACATTCAATGCTCAGATTGTAGGCCTTGTTACGGTGTCCCTGACAATCGTCGACGTGATAATCTACTTTTTCCTGCGGCGGATGAGTAGGGGATTATCGACTTTTGACTCCATACCTCGCCGTGTCAGATATGTCCATTATGCCGATGTTGCGCTTTGCCAAGCCATCCTCATGATATCGAGCTTCGTGCTTCCCGACGGCATCGACGACTTTGCGGTCATGAGCCTTTGCGACACAGCCGTTCTGTCAGATTCATGGATATTTTCGCTCGGCATGGTGCTCGTTTTTGTCTGGAATGGGGCGATGGCTGCGATGACGATGCAGTGGTTTCTTGTAAGGCGGTCCAGGAAGGTCGACGCGCAGGAAACAGTGCCTCTCTGCACAGTTGATTCGTCAAGACTAATATCGCCCATAGCAGAGACTGTGACTGGCCTTAAATGAACTACAAGGACCACTCGGACTCAATTGTGTATTCTGCTGTCCGCGCGTAGAGTATAAATGATGGTAGAAGTGGTTGGTGAGACAATCACTCGGCTATTCGAGACAATACATAGGGAAAATTGCGATTCTATCGCCTACTTTGCAAACTGCTATCGATTCTTTATGATAAAATGGCCCCATCAAGTCAAGTAGGCTATTCATCACAGGCTAGCATATGCCTATGACCTCCAAGAAGTTATGTGCGGTTGAGCGTCGTCTAAATGCTACTGTGGGAAGAACCAGCACGTCCACTAAAATACAGGGATGAGAAAACATAGTAGTTTCTTCACGTGGAATTTATTAGAAATTTTTTTTTTTTGATGCCTTTAATTAGAGGGCTGCTAGTAGTCTCTCTATCCGAGAAGAAAAAAATTCAATCTGATGGATTGTTTTACAATTTTAAATGGCTGGGTATCTAGAGAATGTGTAAGCCGGTGCGGCAGATTTTGTACAGCTAACAAGAAGATCAGTAGGACCAAGTAATCAATCCACTTTCAGGTTTTGATACGGCAGAGAGAGAATAGGGACGCGCGTCGCCGGCTAAGTCTTGCCGCGGACGCCGCCCCGCTCTGACAGCTCATTGGAGCGCAACGACTTCCATATCCAGAATAGCTGCATCGTGGATATCGACCTGAAGACAACGGCGAGGTACGAATGAGATCAGTTTATAGCATTGCAAAGAACATCGATTTATGCTTGAACACAAATAGTGGATAAAAACTCGAGTAACTAGCTAATTAGAGCGGCTGCTATTGAACTCCATGCTGTTGGTATTGGAATGTGCAAGCCCGTTCGCAATATGTAGAGCGCTGGGACACACGAAGGCGTCGCAGTATACGGCCATCTCGACCAGATACATGCAATAGCCGCCCTTGGGTTATAGGCTCAGCTGTTGACGATAGTTTCAAAGTATATCCGCCGTCGGCGCTCCGGTTAAAGTCAGGGTGTACAAATATGACGGTATGGGGACAGATGATTCAACCCGGGCGATATAAGTGCTCTCAGTGGAGGAGCGCCTTTCTTAGGATCAATTACTGTGATGAGCTGCAAGGCGTTTGCGGCTCGTGAGCGTGATAAGTTCGCTACGTTAGAGGCGGCACTGCAGACCAAACATGTCCTAGGTAATATGAAACGCATTACCAGCTTCAAAATGAATAATTTAGCCGTCCTTGGAACAGAATTCACAAAAGGCCAAAAGCACGATAGAAGGAACTTGTTAATGGACGTGTATCGTGCGTCATTGCTAATTTCTCATTCCATACTAACATAATCTACAGCGTGGTACCGCTGCAACTTCTAATGCAGAATTGTAGCTTCTAGTTGTGATAATATGATTCTCGTCTGCAGTTGAGTTAGAGACACATAGTTCCTTTAAGGATCGCAACCCCGTGTGCCCCTTCTCCAATGACTATCGCTATTCGAATCGCGACATGCGTCATTATCCCAAATTTTCATCAATACAGACTTCTAGTCCTCAAAATAAAGTGCTGCGCTGGCAGCCATGTAGCCTGTACCTTTTCCCGTTAGTTTGGGGTCCGGCCCAATGAAATTATTCGGAAATCCCACGTCCAATGGCCTAATACTATCCAAGTAGCCAACTTGCTCCGGGGTGAGTTTTACTGAAAGGGCCTTAATATTGTCTTTCAGATGTCCCATCTTTCGACCACCACCAATGGGAAAGACCCTGGGTGCTTTGCTGCGGACGTACGCCAGCGCAATCGCCGTCACCGACTCGATGCCGCACTCGGCGGCAACCTTGGCAAGCGCCTCACTGATACGCAGCTGATCTTCTGTTTGATCCGGACTAGCGAGTGGACGCAGGCCTTTTCCGCTCCTTTTGCGCTCCTCGACCTGCTTGCAGGTCTGAAACTTGCTACCTCCGATGGCATCCCATGGAGCGAGAGCCATTCCGTAGTGGACGGCCATTGGAATAATGTCGCGCTCAAAGTCTCACATCATCACATTCCACCGACCTTGGTAGATACTAAATGGCGTCTTGCCGGTCGCTTCGGCATAAGAATTTGCAGCGGCCACAACCCAGGCCGGCGAATCTGAAGCGCCGAGATAGAGGACTTTGCCCTGCTCTACCAGATTATGGAGACTGTCCATCGTCTCACGAATGGATGTGACATGATCGTACCAGTGGATGTACAGGATGTCGATGAAGCTTGTTTGTAGCTTCGTCAGTGAATCCTGGACGCTCATGTGGAGGCTACGACGGTTGTTGCCACAGTATAGAGACGAATTACCCTTTCATAGCTCGTATATCTTATTCTTTCGACCGGCCGCTCTGGCCGTCGGCAACGGCTGGAACGGCCGGTGAGCACTAGATATACAGACGTATGCCCGGTTGATTGGATATCGCAAGTTTCCTTCCCACTTAGGACACTCAAAGCCTCCGTGGATCAGTTTATTCTCCCATCCTACTTCGGCTCATCCCGTTGCACGCATCTACCATCGAAAATGGGGGTCTGCGTGATCTTAAAGGGTAGAAAAATCCTGGCATGAACGAGTATAGCGGCGCGATCATACAAAAAGCAGGTGAAACAGGTTGTCCGAGGATAGTCTCATCCGACGCTATACGACGTCCCGAAGCCCCTCAAGTACCTAGGTAGTAGAGATTATGCTTGGGTTCCTGATTTGTAATCGTTGAATTCCCTCGAAAACGTCGTCAAACTAGGCTTGGGATTTTTGCTTTCGAACCCCATGTCTTGATCCAGGCCGTCTCGAACAATCATGGAGGGCCATTCGACACCCAGTTCATTATCTACCATGCGAGTCTGCCTTCCATGTAAGAAGCAGAAACGCAAGTGTGATAAAGCACTGCCGCGGTGCTCTGCCTGCAGATACCGCGACCAGCACTGTATCTACTCTGATTTCGTTCCTGATGACGACATCTCATTCATCAAACAACGTTTGGACACATTAGAGTCACTAGTTCGAGTGGGCGTCGTGCCGGAAGTGACATCACGCCAATCCAATGCAGCAGATATCCAAAGTACAGGTTTAGTACTGCCAGCAAGCTCAAATTACGATGAACATTCATTTAAGTTTCCGCCAATGTTCGTCTTGGACACCCGGGTCTGGCGAAAGGCCATGGCGCCAATTGCTACACCCTTGTTGTCTCACCCACAAGAACTCCTCGCAGTCCTAGGCGCCGAGAATGACACAATGAAAATCATCAGCTCGTATTTCACTACCATCCATACTTGGATTCCTATGGTTTGGAAGCGGCATTTCGCTCCTGAGTTTATGCGACGGTTAACAAACGCCAATCTAGCCTTATTAGTGGCCTGTATGAAACTAGTGACGAATGAGCCTGCGGACAATCATCAACCTCTAAAGTCCCTCCTGTACACACCGGTGAGACAGTTTAGTGAAAAGATGGAAAGCCCAGGTTTACTTCCCCTTCACTTCATCCAAGCTATTACCCCAATCTCCGTTTATGAAGTCGGTCACGGCATTTACCCTTCCGCTTACATGTCGATCGGCCGTGATATACGACTGGCACAACTTATGAGCTGTCACGACCAAACTGCCCCTTCCGATCACTATCACGCCCTGTCTCGAGGAGAGGCCGAAGAGCAAAGACGAACCTGGTATAGTCTTCTGTTGCTTGACCGGTACAGGCCGCCTCGTATCCCTTGCCTCTAAGAAATACACTTTGCTAATGCCAAGTGAAGAGTTGCCAACATGTCGTTCTTAGGTCGTTCCCTATGTTTTGGTGACTTTACCAACAATGAACGACTTCCTTGTGACATCAGCGACGTCAATCAAGGCGACCCCTTTTGGTCGGCTATGCCAAGTAGCGCTACTACTCGGGCGAGTCATCATTCATAGACATGATAGACAAGATGCCACCCTTGCGGCAAGGTTTGTTAACGCTATGCAACTGCAGCGGACGATTAACGCGCTTCTACGCATTATCACGGCCGAGTTTGAACAGGATCCTGCCGCATTTTGCATACCCCTTGCCATGGGACTAAGCACGAAGATGG
The DNA here is from genome assembly GCA_037893235.1 of Trichoderma afroharzianum. NCBI lineage: Eukaryota > Fungi > Ascomycota > Sordariomycetes > Hypocreales > Hypocreaceae > Trichoderma > Trichoderma afroharzianum. The sequence goes on from JBBLXW010000006.1 coordinate 160,755, forward strand.
TACTCTGCCAAATATATTCGTGCAACATGTATAGCCCACCAAGTAAAACGGTAGAAGAGGCTGACGCACAGGTTGCGGCACTCACAGACCTTAAAGCGGTTCCAAAAGAAGTGGCATCATTCCATCGTCGATTCACAGAGCAGGTGGATGTCTTCAAGATTGGCCCTTTGATCTGCCCTTGGCTCTACCAGGCCATCATGATTATAACATATTTCTTGCATGAAACTTGCGACCGCCAGCTAGAAAAGTCACGGATACCTCTTATAAACTGCCTAAGAATTATTAAAGGACAATGGGCCGTTGCTGGTGAGGTCTTCCCGAATTTGCCCTTGATGATCCATTTGCCTTAACAATCAGGTATCTATCTTGACAATATTCATTCAGATAATATTATACCACTCTGAAACAGTCTGTTGCTTGGGCAAAGTATTCGGTTGATGTACTGAAGGGCAGCTACTTATATGAAAAGAGTACGCAATCAAATTAGTACTAAAGCTAGCGAATAATATAATACCGGTTGCAGTCAATGATCCGTCGCCTCATCGTCAGCAGCATCGGCCTCCGCGGGCAGCGGCCAATCGACAGTGGCGCAGACATTTCCAATTCAAAATTGGCTGTCACTTGCCCCTGGGTGTTCAAGGGGCTTTATTAGAGCATACCAAATTTTGTATGCTAAGATTCAATCGTCGTGTGCAGGGTCAGCCCATTCCTACAGACAGACTTACGAATCACACAAGGTGGTGGCATTTCCATGATAGATACTTGTAGATATAAATATCTTCGTCCCCCAATCTTCAAAAATAGCATTCTTTATACTGACTATTTCAACTCTACAACTCAAGTACGTTACAGAGTAAGTTGAAAACCAATACATATACATCATGGCCACAAGCAAGAACACAAATATCCCACAACCACGAACTATTCCGCTGCTTGGTAACATCCAAGATGTTAATTTGGAGTACCCGCTTGGATCCCTTCTTCATCTCGCAAACAAATATGGTATGCATACAGTGCTGTAGTTTGCATGCAATAGCCAAATTCCCTAACTTTTGCAGGACCAATATATAGGTTATCCATCGGTGGTACCAAATTGGTAATTCTTTCTTCATATGAGTTTGTAAGCGAGGTTTGTGACGACAAAAGATTCAAAAAGTCTATTCAAGGCGACCTTGAGGTAATAGACCGTATCCAACTCAATTGTTTTTGCTTCTGACTTTTCCACTGCAGGAACTCAGGGCTGTTGTACACGATGGACTTTTCACAGTAAGCAATCCTAAAGGTGATGAACAACCAGCATCAATGCACTAATAGCACACAGTCTTCGGGAGAAGAAGAAGAAAATTGGGGAATTGCGCACCGTGTGTTGATGTCTGCTTTTGGGCCAATGTCGATCCGGGGAATGTTCGATAACATGCATGAGGTGGCGAGTCAACTTACCCTGAAATGGGCGCGCTATGGTTCATCTACGCCAATTTCTGTTGGAGAAGACTTCACCCGTCTTACTCTTGATACTGTTGCACTCTGCTCTATGGGGTTTCGATTTAACTCCTATTACCGAGACGACATACATCCGTTTATTAAAGCAATGTATGCCGTACTAAAAGCCGCCGGAGACAGGAACATGCGCGTCCTACCGTCCATCCTGCATAAATCCGCAGATCGCAAATTTGAATCCAATATCGCAATGCTTCGATCGACTGCTGGTCAGGTCTTAGCAGCTCGGCAGAAAGCTCCGAATGCCAATGGTGATCCCAAAGATCTTTTGAGCGCCATGCTCAATGGCGTGGATCCAAAAACCGGTCGCAAAATGACGGAACAGAGCATCATTGACAATTTGATTACATTTCTTGTTGCAGGCCATGAAACCACCGCTGCCACGCTTTCGTTTACCATGTACCAATTAGTAACGAATCCCGACGTTTACCGCAAGGTACAAGCTGAGATTGATCGCGTCGTGGGGACTGGACCGGTAATGATAGATCACGTTGGGAAGCTGAAGTACTTATCCGCGGTGTGTATCAGTCCTGTCAATGCATTCGGAAGCTCTTGGTATAATTGGCACTAACATCTGTTTCTATTCAGGTCATTCGGGAGACTTTGCGATTCAATGCACCAATCTCAGCATTCGCTAGAGAGGCGACCCAAGATGAAACTATTGGGGGCAAGTACCGGGTCAAAGCTGGCGAACAACTCGTCTGCCTGCTAGCAAAATCCCACCTTGATCCGAAAGTCTTCGGCGATACCGCCAACGAGTTTGTGCCAGAAAGGATGATGGATGACAACTTCAATCGCCTAATGAAAGAATTTCCGCACTGTTGGAGTCCATTTGGTACAGGACGACGAAGCTGCATTGGTAGGCCTTTTGCCTGGCAAGAGATGATTCTCGCACTCGCTATGCTTATGCAAAACTTCAACTTTGTTATGGACAACCCGTCTTATTCGTTAATCATACAAGAGACTCTGACTATAAAGCCAAAAGACTTCAAAATTCGGGCTATACCTCGAGGCGGGCTTATGCCTTTCCAATTGGAAGCACGGCTTGCTGGAGCTTCCACTGGGAAGACGCAAGGGCCACTAACAACCGGGGATCAACCATCTCCCTCGGATTCATCAGCAATTCCGTTAAATCGTGTCGCCAAAGTAAGTGGCAGCACAAAGTTGGCAATATTCTACGGCTCGGATTCTGGAACATGTGAATTTATGGCCCAGCGACTGGCAAATGATGCTTCTTCCCATGGCTTCAGGGCGGCAGTGGACACATTAGATGCTGCTAGAGAAGCACTCCCCACAGACGGGCCAATTGTCATCATCACATCTTCATATGAAGGACAGCCGCCACATAATGCCGGCCTCTTTGTCGACTGGATCCAAAATATGGACGGAGAAAAGCTAGCTAATGTTGCTTACGCTGTTTATGGATGCGGTACGGCTTAGTATTGAACCTTCTATTATACTATATGACTGATATGTTTTAGGTCACTCCGATTGGGTGAAATCTTATCATCGCATTCCCCAACTAGTAGATACGACTCTGGAGAGACTCGGTGCTCGTCGTATTGTTTCAATGGGAACTACTAACGCCAAAGACAGAGACATGTTTGGTGACTTTGAATGCTGGGAGGATGAACTTCTCTGGCCTGCAATCGAAAAGCAGTTCGGCGGATGTATAGAAAACGACAAGACACCCACATCCGGTCTCTCAGTTTCCTTTTCGACTCCTAGAGCTTTAACTCTCCGCCAGGATACTAGAGAGGGGGTTGTGGTGGCTGCCCGCTCTCTAGTAACTAGCAAATCACTCTCTGCAAAGAAGCATCTCGAAGTCCGACTACCCAGCAATACAACTTACTCAACGGGCGACTATCTCGCTGTACTTCCTCATAATCCGAAGGAAACCGTCTTGAGAGCTATACGGCGCTTCAATTTGGCATGGGACTCCCATGTTGTTATCACGGCATCAGAACCAACCACTCTTCCAACGGATAGTAGTATCCCTATATCGAGTCTGTTCACATCTTACGTGGAGCTTGGACAACAAGCAACTAAACGGGTTTGTACAATGCTATAAAAGATACTATTCTGAGCTCTTCATCTAACATTTCAACCTAGAATGTTCTTAGTCTCTATCTTCTTGCTGAGGAGGGCAAGACAAAACAGGAGCTTCATCGCCTGGCTACCGATGCCTATGAGACGGAGATTAGGCTCAAACGGGTCTCTATGCTTGACATTGCCGAACAATTTCCAGACCTCTCAATACCTTTCAACAACTTCCTCCTCCTTTTACCACCTATGAGAGTACGAAAATAGTAAGAATAACCCTTGCAAACATCCACTGTTGAATACTCTTAAGTTTCTTCTAACCTAAATTAATTGTACAGTTCAATCTCATCCTCTCCGCTTTCAGATCCCACAACAGCAACCTTAACGTATTCGGTCATTGATAGCCCTGCCCTATCTGGCAACGGCCGGTATATGGGTGTCACATCGTCGTATTTGTCGTCGCTTGTACCGGGGGATCGACTCCAGGTCTCTATCCGCGCTGGTCAAGGTGGGTTCCGTCTGCCAGCTGACTCGAGCAAAACGCCAATAATTTGCATCGCCACCGGTACTGGTATCGCTCCATTTCGGGCTTTCATTGAAGAGCGTTCTATTCTTCAGAAAAGTGGACGCTCACTTGCCCAAGCAGTTCTCTTTTATGGCTGCCGAAATCCTTTAGATGACGACTTATATTATGATGAGTTCTCCACGTGGGAAGCCGCTGGCGCTGTTGCTGTTTTCCGATCCTACAGTCGCCAACCCCAAGCTTCTCACGGATGTAAATATGTACAAGACCGCATCTGGCATGAACGCCAGAATGTCACGCAGCTGTGGGACAGCAATGCTAAGATCTATGTTTGTGGCTCTAACGCAATGGCAGACGGGGTCAGAGAGACTTTGATTCGTATCTTGTCAAATACAATTGAAACGAAAGGAGTAGCAATGGGAAAGAAGGAAGCAATGGAGTGGTTTGAACGTATCACCAGCGAACGATATGCGATTGATGTTTTTGACTAGAAGCATCATAGCCAGTGACTTTCCACTGTTTAGACCTCTTAGGAATTTCTTCAGTCATCATATACAAGCAAACTTGGCAGCTGAAGTTATTCTGTGGTTACGAGACTGGCTGATAGTTTTCTTTCTTCATATTACCACCAATAGAAGTACAGTTATATACGCAAAACTTCGACATAATATAATTTTATGTCCATTGATATGCAAATCTATGCGCAATATGTTCCAAGTCCTCTACTTCGTGCTTAGCAGAGTTGGCTGATGAGCTCCAGGGCGGTGGCGCAATTTCGGTCGCCATGGTGCCGTGGAGTCCCTGGTATCCCAGCTTATAAAGTGATGCTCACTTTTCTCGCCGCAAAACTATAAGATGACCTAAGGACTTGTGTGGCGAGGCTCTTCGAGCTTTAAGATTCACTCTACTATCTATAGTTAGGAGTATCTTAGCCACGGTGTTTCACGGCGTTGTACGGAGTAGGGCGATATACGGCGCTTCACGCAGTTCTACACTTATCTAAGGTGTGAGAGCATTTTCTTTAATAAATATAAAACTTCATAATGGGAATGTTTTCAACTCTGGGTCTCAAATTATCAAACTACTACTGAAATATATTTCTCTATTCGGCAAATCACACGTAAAATGGGAATATTGAGGTATTAAGACAGTGGCGACGCCGCAAAGCAGGTGAAGCTAGGAGAACCGCTTACATTCCATTTCTCCAAACAGACTATGAACGGTGGAATATTTAAGGCATCTATGGGTGAGACGCTTGCAACCTGGGACTTTGAAAACATAGAAGCTAGTAGAATCCCGTTTGAGGAAATAAAAAAACTATATAGAAGGTAAGTGCTAAAGTTACCTCAACAACCTGAACTAGACATGCACACTGTCGTGTGACAGTTCATACTGTACTGGTATCCATCTTATTCCCAATTTTTAGCTGTCTGACAAACTACTTAGATGGGGCGAATACAAAAACGGTTTTGGGATGATACTTACGGGTAACATTCAGATCAGTTCAACCTTGCCACACTTGCAAGGCGATCTCATTATAGATGCGTCTCACCCTTTTCATGGACCGCGCTTTGAGGCCTACAAAGAGTTAGCTTCTGCTGGAAAAGCCAGTGGTTCACTCATGGTAGCGCAGCTATCTTATACAGGACGCCAAGCTCTGGCCGCAAACTCGCGAACCGCAGCAATTGCACCGTCTGTCGTGCCATATCAGACGTTTTGTTAAGGCGCGGTAAACGTTTCATGTTTATTCGGAATCATATTAATAAGTAGCTTGAAAGCCACGGATGCACAAAATACAATGTTTGTGACAACACGAGAAGCATCTTAAGCGGATATTGACCTCCTTATTGAAGGAATTGTGCACGCAGCGGAATACTTGGAGGCTGCAGGCTTTGATGGAATTGAGCTACACGGCGCCCATGGTTACGTGATCGCACGGTTTCTATCGCCGCGCACAAACAAGAGAGTAGACCGCTATGGAGGCTCTCTGGCCAGCCGTATGCGATTCTTGCTAGAGATATCCAAAAGAATCCGCGCGAGGACATCACCATCCTTCATCGTCGGCGTCAAGCTTAATATTGTCGAGTTCCAAGAAGGCGGCTTTGGGGCAATTGAGGCCGCTGAAGTATGCCGCGTGTTACAAGATGAGGTCGGGATGGACTTTGTCGAGTTGAGCGGTGGCACTTTGGAGAAAGTAGGCCATGAGTGGACTAAAGAGACAACTATAAATCGTGAGGCTTTCTTCCTCCGATTTGCTGAATTAATCGTTCCGCACTTGGGAAAGACAGCCGCAGAGCGCCGCACCAAAGTTTTCATTACGGGAGGGCTGCGGACAGTCGATGCCATGGTAAGCGCGCTGAGCACGGTAGATGCAGTCGGTATCGCCCGCCCGGCTGCTCAAGAGCCTTGGATCGGAAGAGATCTGCTTAGTGGGAGAGTGGCGAGTGTAATCAAGCCAGTATCTCCCTTTGACAACGGTAATACGCTTGGGCTCATCTTGGCTGGTGCCCAGATGCAGCAGGTGGCTTCTGGTTTCCAGCCGTTTGACTCAAGCGATGAGGAGACAATCAAGTCCTTCTTGAAAGATAAAGAGGCCCACGAAGCAGCTGCCATTATGGACCACGAAAGGAAGCGCCCGCGGTCCCCCTTGGTGACTTCCGCTAACAGCACGCCATACGAGAGTCCTTGACAGTCGAGGAATCTACGGTCCTCCGTTGATAAGGGGCCATAAGGGACATTTATGAAAGTGTTCGTACATCGAAGTAGGAGAATAACGTCGTTATCTCAAGTGGTGCAATACCGCTTCCCATCATGGATAGCGTACATGTCATTATCACACGGGAGTATATAATCGACGCACATCTATTTACATTTATATATTTTAGATTTTGGGATATAGCCCATGCGGCGTCTGGAATTGTCATCCTGCGGAATACAGACTGGATGTGGGATTCAAAGGAGCCCCAGTACCGAATTAGCTGTTGTCAATTAAAGATCCCGCCAGTATTGAAGCATTGGGCTGGGCATTGTTGGCTGTCCAAGTATGCGCAATTAGCCCAAGTCCAAGAGACGATCATTTCATCAGCGGCACGGAACCAATGTCTATCTTGCCTACGTTTAGATACTGTATTAGTATTAGTCAGGTCGGAATTATGGAGAATATTGTGAGGTTCACATCCTTCGAAGCTTAATAATGGCTGGGCTTAGTACGGAGTACAGTACACCCTCTTGTTGAGTTTACTTGTTTCATAATCTTAACCTGTCCGTTGTAGAAGTTGTATGATGGAAGTAGCCTATCAAGTGAATAGGCGAAAATGTATGAGGAAGTCTCTCTCTTGATAAAATTAGCTAACCGACTATGAAGCCTGCGACTTATGTTTCTTCAAGAAGATCAAATGCGATATGCTTGAGCCAACCTGCTCCAACTGCTGGCTTTACAAAGCGGAATGCTACACTACGCGAGCGCGGAAACGATTCAAATCTGCCAGGCCACAACCAGGGGAGCCGCCTTGCTCGCCAATAACTCCTGATCATGCCGCCATAGCCAGTCAAGATGGGTATGTAGGTTAGTTGTTACCTCGTAAATATGCTTGACGTTAGCTAACTACAAAAGAATGAGGCGAATTGAAAGCATTGAATCGAGGCTTGCTCGCATGGAGGAACGAATCGAACAAATTCTCAGTGCTGCGACTGTGGCTACTACCCAATCTCAAGGGACACCATCTCTGGTGACTGCTGCATTGTCACCATTTCCAGTACAAAATCAGCTGCCTGGGCAGCCTCTAATTCGTTTTCACGATGAATTTAACGGCATTTTGAGTCAGCCCTCTGGCGTGACTCCCCTCATCGATTTGACTACATCTGAAACTCCTACTTCTGACATGAAGTGGACTAACTCATATCCTCACCTCCCCCCTTTTGAGGAAATCCAGCCCATCATAGAACACTATTTCACACATATAAACTCATTAATGTCGCTCTTCTCGCAAACGATCCTCCTCCCCAAGCTACATGGTTATTACGCATCTGAGTGTCAAAGCCCTCGAAAGACATGGGCAGCAATAAATATCGTACTGGCGCTGGGTGCTCGCTTGCCCACTTCTCCTTCTGCTGATCTCGACTTACAAAATGAAGATAGCCAAGTGGCTAAGTATGTCAGCAATGTTCAATCAGTCCTCTCAGAGTTGGTTACTCGAGACGTGGACTTGCTTAGCCTGCAGGTTATCCTAGGACTAGTCATCATTTTCAACAGCCTGAAAGATTCAAGTCCTGCAGTGGTGCTTATTGGGACGGCGATTCGCCTCGCCCACCGTCTGCGCCTCCACAGTCGAGATTACCAACACAACAGCCCTGATGAGGCTCTGCAGCGAAGCCGCGTCTTTTGGATTGCCTACTTGTTTGATAAGGATATATGTATTCGCCATCATACGGCATCAGTTCAAGCCGACGATGACATCGACCTAGAGCTCCCAATTGACATGGCCCCTGACGGCGCTGGAAACGTTTACGCTAAAGATGGTCGTTTCTTAGTCAATTTCTTCCGACTCTGGCTACGATTGGCGCATGTTCAAGGCCAGGTATATGATCAACTCTTCTCTACCCGGGCCTCCAAGATCACGCCACAAGAATGCCAAAGGCGCGTTGCTCTCCTCCACAATCAGCTGGAGCGTTGGAGATTGACAATACCCGCCCGAATTACAGGCGGATGTTGTAACTGAGCATGCCAACCGCACAACGGTTTTCTGGCTCTGCATGACGCACTTCTCGTATCTTGGATGTCTAGTTATAGTTCACGGGATGTGGAGCCACAATGCCAAGTGGCGAAAGCGTCTGAGGCCCTCATCCTTAGGGAGTGACGATATAGACTGCCCCAGATCGCTTCCACCCCTCCCTGGGGGCTGGAAATACTGCGTCCATATGAGCAGGCACTGCATGATCCTAATGTGTCGGGCTCCCTTGAGCGACTGTAGCATATGGTAAATTCGTGAAGTGAGTCTCGGGACTAGATATCTGCTTGGCCCGCTAACAGAAGATGGTCTAGGACGAATGGATGTGCCTATTTCTCAGCCTTGATTATTATTCTGGCCAACCTCCTTGAGAACCCCATGCACAAGGCAGTGGACGATGACTTACAACTCACACACCATGCCGTGGGAATATTTGACAGGATGAGTGATGCGTCCAGCATTGTGCAAATGAAACGTCTGAATGTAGCTGCTGCCGAGCTGGATCGTCGCGCGAGGCTGGTCGTCAAGCATGTACGGCAGTTCATTGCAGTTAATGGGTCTCCTCCATTAGAAAGACAATATCACCGGGAGATCGATCAAGGCTCGCTCACTGGTCTACAGTGGGACTGGGGAGACGATGGTGTTGAAGCCTGGCCGAACATGGATGTCTCATTAGTGAGTATACGGGATTTCTATCATAATAACAGAGGCCCGGTTCTCATACGTATATTCATGATACTAACGGAAGGCCACAGAACGACGCCTACAGTAGCATCATGTTCAGAAGCGACTTGCCAGGGGTTGAAATTGGGCCCTTTAATGACTGGATAGAAACCGAAATGGGTAAACTATTCAGCCCCCCGCAATTTAGTGCATTCACCGGGTTTTCAGGGTAGCTTTATACTTCACTGGTTTATTATCGACAACAGCACGCTACCCAAGCTGTTTGGACAAGAAGATACTGTCAATGCGCGCACGACAAGGCTGCGGATGGTAGAAAAGAATGTTGAGACCCCGTAATGAATCGTGTACCTACGTCGTAAGGTTGAATATGTGGGTGTTTTCTCATGGGATAAACCGATAAGAACCCCCTTTCAATTGCCTGGGAGTTAGGAGTTGTTGATTATGAATACCTGAACTTACAGGCAACGAAAAGCTGCTATTAGTTTAGTCCTCCTATTCCCGCCGCGGAGCACGTACCCCCCGCCTACTAGCAGCCAGAAGATGTTGCCTTAGATACCTTAGGTACCCAGCAGGCCGTAACATGGTGGAAATCAATTCATCCTTTGAGTCGCCTATACGATATGTACGGCATGTGTAGCGACAATCCTGCTCCCTGGACTATTCTGCTATAACCATGCCTTCCTTCGGCGGCGGCGACATTCTCTCGGTAAGTTACGATACTTTAAAAGAGACTCTAGTACGTCCGATTGACGAATGATTACTATTAGGCTGCGGCAGTTGCCACAGTAGTGGTGGATGTAACGGTGCATCCCATGGACACCATCATTACAAGAATCCAATCGCCCGCCTACAGGACGCACTATCGCCAGCTGAACGGCCTGTTCCATCGCAGTCTGTTTCAAGGGCTCTATCAAGGCTTTGGACCAACTTTGATAGCTGGAATACCATCATCTGCAGCCTTCTTTGCAATCTACGAGGCCTCAAAGAGCCTCTTTGAAAATGCACAGAAATCGGGTCATTTGCAATTTGTCCCTCTTCCAATTGCACATGCAATCAGTGGTGCGGCCGCGGATCTCATGGCCTGTGCCATCATCAATCCGGCCGAAGTGCTTAAGCAGAATGCACAAGTCTCCCGGCAAAGGAGCACATCTCCTGAACAGCGTTCGCATCTAATGCAGGCCCTGAAGACGTTTTCACGGCAACCCACCCGGCTATGGACAGGTTATACCATGTTAGTAGCCAGCTCTCTGCCAGGGACTAGTCTGACGTTTAGCTTGTATGAATGGCTCAAGAAGAGATTGACGGCGGCGGAGGACAGTGGCCTGACTCGTAACATTCAGTCCCAAGCGAAAGTCAGCGCCATGAGTGCTGCCGTCGCAGCTGGCTGTGCTTCGTGTATATTTGTTCCGGTGGATGTTGTCAAGACGAGAATGAGGCTGGCGGCGGGCGGCAAACCCCCAGTCAGTTCCAGTGCAAAAACAATCGTTCAGGGCCCCATGGCTACAGCGAAGACTATTCTTCGGACCGAGGGGGTGAGAGGCCTGTTTCGTGGACTCACCTTTACATTTTTAGCAAGCATCTTTGGCGCTGGATTATACCTAGGTTGCTACGAGGTGTGTAAATTATACATGGCAGGCGACCGAGGGCCTGACAAGAAGCTTAGTGGATGATGGCGCCAATTGGGGATATTTTTAGAAGAACCCGTAGACGTGAAAGATATTCTCCGACGTCTAGAACGGCACGGAATGTACAAATAGACATAGCACTTCTCTCACTACACGGATGCCCGGCCAATGGATTGCCAATGGCCAAATCATGAACCTGACCTCTTTCAGCCCATGCCGTAGAGCACTGTGAAACCTCCTTAAGATCTGTCATACATCGCCGTTGGCTCAACTGAGGACCGGAGCTGCTGCCCGTTGAGATACGTAATCGTCTATATTATTAGCGGCTTGCTGCGTCATCTCGCTCAGCCGCACCTTGGGCAACCCACCAGTTGAAGCTTATGCGATGCAGGCACAGCCAGGTTGGAATTGAGAAACCTTGCCAGCAAATTGCATAGAGCTTGGCTGGTGATTTTATCTACATACATTGACGCCCTGCTTTTTGGTCTCCATAGTATTCAGGATGCAAATTTGAAGAAGCCTTCGGATAATATGGTGGCCTCCAGCGTATCCCCCACGTTAGCTAGCTGTAGCATAACCTCATTTACAGTTCCTAGCAAACAAACGCTCGTCTCGACCGATACGGACTCCGATACAACACCCACAGCAGACGAGAAAGAAACTTTGGATACCGAAAGCAACAAGTCACCACCTCTCAAAGGGAAGAGGAAGCCAGTGCCTGGCAAAGGCTTCAGCAAGTCGCGACAAGGTTGTTATAACTGCAAGCGACGCAGAGTCAAATGCTCTGAGGCGAAACCAGAATGTTGTAGCTGCAATCGCATGGGGCTCATCTGCGTATATCCAGAGGCTCCGCGGCCTACCCTCAAAAGATCACACAACACAGTTTCATCAAGTTCAAAATCATGCGTTAACCTCAACTACCTACAATTCTACCATCATTTCCTTCTGGAAGCTTACCCCCCTGCGCCGTATGGTGCAGAACCAGTCTGGCGCAATGTTGCCGCCATGTCTCACGAGGTATGTAGCTCTACCAAAATCTCAACGAAGTCAAATTGTACTGGCCTGTTGACGCCCTGAACAGTACGGGCTCCTTGCCAACGCCATACTTGGACTTTCTGCCCAGCATCTCACCTTGTTCCATGGCGCAGACTACTCCATCCAGGCACTGGATCTGCGTGTCGCCGCCATCAATGGCCTCAACGAAGCCTTGTCACAACCATGTCTGACGACCAATGACGCCGATGCGCGATACGCAGCTATTATAGCATTGACTTACCAATCTGCCTATATGCAAGATGCAATGATGGAGTTCATAACGATGCTGCGAGGGTGGATGTTTATCCAGACAAAAGTAGTTCCAGATCTCGAAATGTCCATGTTTCGTAACTTTACAAGGGAGGCATTTGTAGGCAGTTTGAAACAACATATCGCTCGGCATCTGATCAACAGGAGTGCAATCTTGCTGGATGACTATCTTGCCTCTCTCAAAGTTGTCCGGGTGTTGTGCCAGGGAACCGCAGAGATCAAGTATCTCTCTGCACTCGAAAGGCTGGGTCGCTTGGCTAACCAGTCTCCCATTGAGGGTGCGTTCTAATATTTTTTTTTGGTCATAAATGAGTACATACATTAACTTATCAAAGCGTTCTTAGAGATTGCGCCTTGCTACGGATTGACAAATAAGATGACGGAAGAGGAGTTTAAGGCATTCACAGAGCCATCCAACAGCTGCGCGCGCGTTTTACTATCGCATTTTCTCATGTTTAATTCCGCTTTAGAGCAGCATTTTCTGAGTCCCAAGCCAAAAAACTTTGCCTTTTGCAAAGAGATTAGTACGGCATGGGTTATTAGGGTAGCTGCAGGTCTGCCTCTCAGGTTTCAGCAGCACATGATGTGGCCGCTGGGAATGGCGACTGGCTCAATGAAGACGTGATGGTTTTATACTATTCTGAATCTAGTCTCTAGAATATTAGTGCATGGTATATTTTGACCAAAGCAAACCAAAATAGCCTCCTTTTACAGAGTGTATCCTAATTCACATACAGCCCAGATGTTTAGAAGTATGCCATGATATTGTCATGTAGATCTAATGCCGTGATTCAAGGTGGAGGAGCTGCCCAGATTAGCGCCGAGTGGGACGGTGTCGTTTTGCAAGGCTTGCGAAAACGACGAAAGCGATGGTCTGAGCCAATGAGTAATCAGTGGGACCTGTTTAAGCAGCGTTCAAATATAGAATACCAGGCACAACGGGGTTAATCTGTCTCAGGAGTAAACCTCATTCAGCCTTATCAAGGAGTAAATCGTGTCTATTGCGAATGGCCATCGTTTTCATCCTTGCAAAAACCGTTGTGGCCGCGTACAATACCCGCTAGAAAGGAGGCAGTGGCCATTTCCTATGTCAAGATGGCCACGATTATCTCAAAAGCGCACTGGGCAAGGCGAATGCATATTCGCATTCGCATTCTGTTATAAATCACATCTTTCCTGCCAGAACTGAGAACGACACCTCCTTCAGTTTATCGCAACTTCTTCATCTCAGCGTAAAATAAACAGCATGGTGACGATTACCCTCACGCCCACTCTCTTGTCAGGAGCCACTTCAACTGTGACAGCAACTTGTACAACTGCAGTCCCCGAATCCAACGGCTATGTTCCTCCCGACGCGTGCAACGCCAACTATGGCTTTTACCCTCGGTGGGAAGATAATGCCGCCTTTGCGATTGCATTTGGCTTGACTACATGTGCGCATCTTGCACAGGCCGTGACTTTGAAAAAGGTTCGGGGGAAACGAGCCCTCACTGCCGTGCGTTTGTTAATATTTCTTAGCCATTCTGCTGGGTCATCATCATGGGTGCATTATGGGAATGCGTTTGCTTCATTCTACGCACGTTGGGTGCAAAAGATCAGCAAAACCCGACATATGTGACCCTTTCGACACTATTATTTCTTCTCGCTCCATTGTGTAGGACATCACCATCTTTGAACAGCTCTGACCGTGTTCTGACAATATATTTCCAGGGATAAATGCGTTTGCCTACATGGTCGTCTCCCGCCTCATCTACTTCCTCCACCCGAAACAAACAACACTCAAGATCCCGGCTCGTTGGCTTGCAAAGGGCTTTGTGGCCGCCGATATAGTTTCTTTCATCGTTCAAGCTGCTGGCGGTGCGCTCATGGCAGATCAGCACAGCACGGAGAACGCAAGCCTTGGAAGAAAAGTGTACATGGCCGGTGTTGGGGTGCAGCTCTTCTTTGTGCTGATATTCGCCGTTGTCGTTACATCCTTTTACCGACAAATATCGTTTGATATCCGTACCGGTACACTGAAAAATCGGAATAGGTGGATACGTCCTCTCACCCTCGTCATATTTTTTGTTCTTATTCTTATTGTTGTTCCTAAACTCTCACCGTTTACACCGCACCTCGTACTAACACCAACTAGGAGCGAATTATATTTCGACTTATCGAGTTTAGCGGCGGCGTGTCCTCTTCCAATGAAATACTGCGTCACGAAGCCTATCAGTTGTATCTTGATGCGTTACCCATGCTTCTTGCTCTGGCGTCTTTGAATGTGGTGCATCCTGGGATAGTTCTCAAGGGGCCCGGAAGCAGTTTTCCTTCTTCTAAAATTCAATGGTGGAAGGGCCGCTCTGCTGCTTTTGAACCAATCACTCTTCAGTCTTTTGGTCGGCGAGGACATTCATCAGCTGAGTAATGTGGTTAAGCCAAAGGCGAAAGTAGTAGAGATGTATGGATACCAGAAAGGAATTGGACTAACAATGGTGATAATTTATTAAATTCATCATGATATTGTTCTCGCATCCATCGCGATATTTAGTTCTTACGGCACAATTTTAACGTTGCAAATTACTTGAGTTGATTCAGAAATATGTTCACAAAGCTGTTATTAGAAATAAGTATAGTTCAAGTGAAAGCGCGGAGTCATGATGAGTACATACATCAAGAAAATACCATTAGATTGCAGACACCTAGGTAAGAACTTGTAGACGTGCAGAATCATCCGCTACATATGTGGAGACCTAAATTGCGACCAAAGAGCAGGTGAGCGCTATGATTGATGAATTGTATACTCGCATCCACCACGGAGTACGAGCCTATTATATGAGTAGATCATATTTGGGCCGCTTCAGGAGCAGTTGAATATAAGTTTGTAAGATGGATCTTTTCAGTTCTAGTCACTTATTGAGAACTGCGAGTACGAAGCTACAAGCCTCGCCGTGATATGAGCTGAATCAGATTGAACACTCAAAATCTACCCTACAATTCTAGCACAGCTCAAATTCCATACCATCTAAACCTTGTAGAGGCGATACCCGAGGTTAGCCAGGGGGCCATGACCCTGCCGTAGCGAGCCAGCTCTATCTGTGTTGGTCATGATGATCTCGTAACAAAAGTACCACTGAAGCCCCATAATTTAGGGTAGGATCGAGGTTTCCGTCCGCCGCGGTGATGCCGCATCTGTCAAAAATCTGTTACCCATGAATAACGAGCCAGTTTCACCTTTTCATCATTCAACCAACCACGCTGCATTAGATACGAAGTGAGGCTACCAATCTCATACCTATATACTTTGTGATAGACTTGGTCAACTTACTTGCAACCGGGGCTGTTGTTGAATCTCCAGGAAGAGAGGTCAAATGACAGCTATCGGTATGGCATTTGGTCCGCGGTAGCGTTTGTAAGCCCCCTGCTCTCTGTATTCCCAAGAAGCAGCAGCAGCATCCACCTCTGCCACCCACCTCGATTTTCTGGACGCGTTCTACCAGGTGCATTGCATGAACATGCTTCGCCATTGCATCAACCGAAAAAAAAATGATCGATCACTATCAGGGTAGAGCTTTTGGACTCTGGCCCGAGAATATTTTGACACGAAAAGATGGCATGCATGGTAGGACTACCTTGAGCGGGACAAGTTTGGGGATGGCGAATAGTGCAAAGTGATAAAAAGACACAGCCGGCGAGGAAGAAGACCGGGATAATATTTTAACACCCTTTCCTTAACTGCTGTTTGCAACCAGTTCTCATCAAGAACCACAGACATCACTGGCTTTGAAGGACGCGTAGTACGTACCAGAGTTGTGTAACGTCAATGGTAAATGCTCAATCACAAATGACGACTAGGAACCTAGAGGCTCGGGTTTTGTATACAACACTTCACATGCGGATGCCTGTACTGTCTCTTACGCAGCATACAAAGCGTAGCAAACAGATACTCCAGTAGCAGTATGCTTATGGTAGCAGTGAGAATATTGGAGCCTGTACAGCGTCAAAACTGACTGCATACATTATGTAGTATTGATGATTCATGAACATCTCTCAAAAGTGATACGACTCCTCTGGGGCAGGGCGTACCCATGCCATGTCCGCCTTGGATATCATCTACAGTAGGCGATCTGCTTAAATTGTGGCCCCGTCTGGGTCTTGACGTGTAGATCTGCTTTGTTATCATATATAGTTTAAAGCAACAGCCCTCCCAAGAATGATATCTTCGCAGCGGCCCTGGCTGTGGGGGGCTTAGAGAGAATAATTTAAATCCTGTTATCAACTAATTGAAGAGAAAACTGCAAACTCGCAAGGTATAAAGTAAGCAATAAAAACGGTGTATGTACATATCTCTAAATCTCAAATTGCATCTCTGAGTATGGACGCAAGTCGAACTCTACGGACTCTTGTTAACTAGGTGGTGTTTCTCTAAAGTTGATCACAGCCCATCTCCACAACAGACACCAAGAAAATATGATCATATTATGTCGCTGATAGTGCAATATACTTGTGAAATTCGGGGTTTTGACGGTGTCCTGCAAAACATTGGACACCAAATACACCTTGTCTATTCAAATTGCCGGTGTAGCACTGACGGGATTCCTCGTATCTTTGTCCATATTACTTCTTGATGTCCCATTCAGTACTATAATTGGTGAATTGGCAACGTCACTGTCACCCACCCCGAAGATTTCTGCTTAATGTGCTCCGTAGTTCCCTCTCTCTGCATGCTGCGTCGCCTATGTGCGGATTCTATATAACGACTGGTCCGTCACCACGGGGCAAACTCCATATCAATACTCAAGTTATTTGTTATGCCATTCTGGTCGATCCGTTGGATTTCGTAGTCGGTTTTCTGGTACACAAAGTAAGTAAAACTGCCTATAAACGATGCAGCTGATATTCCTCTGAACTCAAGAAAATATCCCACCTTTAAGTATGTCCTCCGTACTCGCGTCCTTACTCGCCAATTCAATATCTACTGTCTTCAATATTCTCTCTCCCGTTCCCCGCCGACCAGTGGACTCTTCGCGCTGGACAGCACCATCGTTCTCATCTAGGCTCATGATGTACCCATCCGACCTCCTGCTGTGGTAGTTGGAGTCTCCACGGCTAGATGCATTATGGCTAGCGTAGAGAGACGTGGGGAATGCGAGGTCAAAAATGGCTTGAAAGCAGGGTCGCATGACGACCAAGGAGGCAGCAATGATGGTAATGTTCATTTCGACGACGATCATGATATGTGTAGGGATGATTAGCCCTGAGCGAGGAGAGTATTAGATTTGTCAGGAGATATTTGACGGATCGGGTGGAAGGACGTACAAGTGAAATCTGTTTTGACGTTGTACAGATCGGTAATCATGTAGAGTCGGACTATAGATATTATAGTATCTCTGGGAAAAGTCAACAATAGTCTGTAAATTCAGGGGAGAATTTGCATGTACATCAAACCAAAGAGGATCAGAGCAGTCAGTTGCTTCACCTCGATGCGCTTGTTCTTGGCAAGATATAGTACTGGTAACGGAATGCAAATCAGGCATACACTAGTAGATACGTTGACGGAGCCGGTTACATAGTTGAACATGACCGTTGTATCAATGCAATGCCCCGGGACCTTAGGTAGCCAGCTCTTATATACCGGGTCGCAGGCAAACATACTCACCAGCGTAGCAGCTGTGAAGAAGCCCGCGAGAACTACCATGAGGGTGTAGTTGACAGCACGGGAGAATTTGACGAGGGGGTGATCGACGAGGCTCATGAGGTCGCGATAAACAAACGTTAGGGAGAGTTTACTGAACAAAAGCGGAAGCTTGGTGAATATTTGGATGAGCCAGAACATCTGCTGCTGTTAATCTATGCGGAAATATGGTGACAGAGTTTGATGTGACTTACGAGGCTGGTCTTGTAGGACCCTTGGAGATCTGGCGGGAGATCCCTTTGGTGGCGGCCATAGCCAAATGCGGCCGTGACTGGAAGATGTTAGAATTTTGAAGCAATCAAGACACATGAATAATAGCCTTTACGCACTTGTAATATCAAGGATCAGATGTATGACAGCAGCTAGCTGTAGTATGGTCAGTCAAACGGAATTTTGCTTTTCCCACCCAAGACGCTCAACTCACCATAGCCGTGCTGACCAAATAATCTGAAATCGTGAGCCGGCTTTGCGACCATCGATGCCAGACTCTTAGTACGACGACGGATAAGGCTAGAACCGTGATGGAAATGTCAACCCCGAGAAAGAGGGCAACTCTGGATTCTGGCATCTTGACGACGGCGGCTCAATGGACCACCAAGTTGAAAGAGGAGGAAATGACAGTCATGATCTTCCTCTCTCCCTACGGTCGAAACTAGCTACTATGTCTACCTATACTTCAAACTTGTTACAGTATGTGGAAGAAGAATCCTACATAGATAGGGATGGCATGGGCGCCTTGCTGACTGTGAACATGGGATTGTAGTACTCGGACATGGCCATAGCGTAAGTGCAGACGTGGAGCAGCACACCGAGTCCGGCTCAGAATCCGGTGCAGGGGTTTGTTTTGCGCTACTGCGCCGATGTCGAAATTGAGTATTAGTCGAAGAACCACATGCCGGCAAAGTGCGCGAACCCAGCTTGGAGGGAATGTCTCTGTTGGTTAACCACAGGCCCCGCCGAATGTGCAACAAGCGGGTAAGTTCCGAGGTCTTTTGGTCCTTTATTTATCTCTACCTAGATGGGCTGAGGATTTCTCTTTCATCCATCACCCATCCACGCTTTCCGTATCCAACCATCATGGCGGCTGAGGACGAAACCGTCATCAATGTGCCGGCAAGCACTGAGAAGTCGAGCCACACCAGCATTGCCAACGAGGAAGTGGCCGCTGCCGATCGTAGTACCACGACCAAGGACTCTGACGATGATGGCGAGTTTTATGAAGACCCCAAGGCCGCCCGGCGACTGTTAATCAAATGCGACATTCGCCTGATCCCCATTTTGGGATGCCTATATCTCGTGTCCTTCTTGGACCGGTCGAACATTGCCAATGCGCGGCTTTTCAAGCTGGAGACGTCGCTTCATATGCCGCCGACTGGGTTTAACACTTGCCTGTGGATTTTCTACCTTCCTTTCGTGATCGTAGAGATCCCGAGTAACTTGTTTATGAGTTTGAATAAAATCAAGCCCAACCACTGGCTTGCGGGAGCGATGCTGATTCTTGGCATGTCTTGGATAACGTGTGATTTGAGATGTATTTTCTAACCAGATTTAGGTATTGTGTCGATGTGCCAGGGACTCACGAGGAGTTATGGTGGGCTTCTTGCTTGCAGATTCATCATGGGCATCATGGAGGCTGGTCTGCCGCCCGGTAAGTATCAACCTACTATTCTTTTGAGAGTTCCGTAACTGATGTCTCCAGGGGCCGCTCTTCTTATTGGGCAATACTATAAGCGCAGTGAGTTTTATATCCGCTTCTCATACTTCATCTGCTTTGCTCTGCTCGGTAGCGCTTTCAGCGGCGTAAGTCTTATATCCCCCATGTCAGAGTAACATCGCTAACGAAGCACAGCTCCTCGCATACGCCATCGAGCACATGAATGGAATGCATGGATATGAGGCCTGGCGATGGATTTTCATCCTCGAGGGCCTCTTTACCTTTGCCTTCGGACTCGCAGCATGGTTCATCATCCCAGCCTTCCCACAAGAGGCAACCTTCCTCAGCGAAGATGAGCGAGCTATGCTTCTCGCCCGTCTGCGTCACGATCGCGGGAGAGAGAGGGTTGACTTCAAGGGAATTAACTGGCTGAAACTTCTTACTGACTGGAAGATCTGGTCGTTCACCCTCATCTACTTCTGTGCCGACATGGGCGCGGCATCCATCTCATCCTTCACCCCAACCATCCTTGCCCAGCTCGGTTGGAGCGCCTCACGAGCCCAAGTCATGAGCATTCCTATCTGGATGGTAGGCATCGTCGTCACTCTGTCTACTTCCTACGCGTCTGGAAAACTCTCCCTCCGCTGGCCGTTTGTGCTCACCGGCGCCATCTTCTCTCTCATCGGTTGGTGTATACAGTACACCCAGGTCCAGCCACCGGCGGTGCGTTACTTTGCTCTATACATCATTGCTTTTGGATCATTCATGCAGTTTCCCATCCTCATCGGCTGGCTCAACAGTAACCTACGCGGTCGCCCCCAGCAGGCTGTCGCGAGTGCCGTTCAGCTGGGGATGGGTAACTGTGCGAATTTTGTGGCGAGCAATGTGTTCATCACGAAACAGGCGCCCACATACCCTACTGGGTTTGCTACGGGTGTCGGATTCGCAACACTCGCAACTGTAAGCATACTTTTGGTGACAGGGGCCTTGGCTTGGCATAATAGACAGTTTGACCGGAAGCATCGGGATGGGGGCGAGAACGTGGAGGACCAAGAGAACTTTAGATACATGTTATAGATCACTGCATGCATGTAGACATGGAAGGGGGGGATACAACTTTTACGCAAAGTACCGCGGTAATTAATGAGTCTAATTCTGAATAATCTAACGCAAACCTCGACAGCTTCTCTCTTTAAACCGGTGTAATATATACTCCATTTTAAATTATCCATGCAAGATACGTATACTGTAATATTCTCATGATAAAGGTACCTAGTATTCATACGGTACTTACTCCGTACATACTGCATCTTTGCCGCTTATCTCTAATGGTGGTGCCTAATGGCGCCGAGAACATTGAACCTTTCCGTTGAAGGGCAAAAGAGATTGCGGCATCCAACTGACATCTCCACTTATGCGGTTGGTCCCTAGCGTAGTAGAGCATACCCCTGAAGCCATTCGAAGCTGCTCGGCTTCGTTCGTCTCGGGATGCATAAGCGCTACCGACTTTGAACCCTGCGACTTCTCCGCCAGCCCACATATTAAAAGTTCCAAGCTTTAATAGGTTATTTCTGAGCTTGTGGTGGAGAGGAAATTCCTTCTTGATTGCATACCTTGGCACACGATGAAACATTGCATGGGATATGTAGCACTGTGTGTTGGACGAGCACCATGCAACAACCTGCGATTACAAATGCCTCGCGGTCCGAATCAAACCGCGAGAGTTCCCGGATTCAGGTTAGGCCAGTCAAGCTGAATCATTCACCATGTGTAACCTGCGGCCTTTCGGATAACGGTCCTGTCGTGACGAGCATTTCAATCGCACCTTTCCTTGGCTGATTTGGAGGTTGCAACACAGCAGCAGAGACGACAGAGGATCCTTACATTATATACTATTCCAGCATCTGCGTGACAGCGCTTGTAAGAGACAATGGTTTCCACTTCCATTGAAACGCGGCTATTCATAAACGGCAAGGTATGAAGTGACTGTGCAATGTCCTTCTTCCCTAACTCACATCCCACAGTTCCGGCCGTCCTCTAACAATGAGACGTTTGATCTTCTTTCTGCAAAATCTGGTTTATTACTAGCAAAAGGTAAGGGCTCTCTGGTGACTGTTTATGCTCTGCCGACATGGCTTCTGACACGACAATGGAACAGTATATGAAGCGACCAAGGAAGATGTAGACGACGCTGTAGCGGCAGCCAAAGCCGCCTTCCCAGCGTGGGCCAGTCTTTCACCGTACGAAAGAGGCAGATATCTTGTGCGGCTCGCCGACCTCATCGTGGAAGCTAATGTAGATCTAGCGCATCTGGAGGCTGAGTCCATGGGTAGACCTGTATCAACGTACTTTGATGCGACCGTGGGTGCCAAGTACTTCCGCTACTTCTCTGAGGCAGCATATCCTCAAGGAGGTTCAAGTTTGAATACTCCGGGGTTTGTGAACATTACTTTGAAGCAGCCGGTAGGTGTTGTTGCGGCGATTATTCCTTGGAATGCACCCCTCGTCTTCTTTTGTAAGAAGTTGGCACCAGCATTAGCCGCCGGCAATGCTGTCGTTCTCAAGAGTAGTGAGAAGGCGCCGTTGACTGTCAGTTCTCTCTGATACCCTTCGCAATTGCTTCCCATTCTAAAACTTCCGCAGTCTCTGTACGTCGCCATGCTCGCTCAAAAAGCCGGCTTTCCCCCTGGCGTCCTCAACGTTCTCTCTGGCCACGGCCCCGTCTCGGGCGCAGCGCTCGCTTCGCATATGGACATCCGGGCGTTGACTTTCACCGGCTCCAACCGCACGGGAAAACTAATCGCCAAGATGGCCGCCGATTCCAACATGAAGAACTTGATATTTGAACTTGGGGGCAAGTCGCCTGCCATCATTTTCGACGACGCCGATATCGATGCCGCGGTACGAGAGACCCAGTTCAGCATCCAGCTCATCAGCGGACAGACCTGCATGGCAAATTCGCGCATCTATGTGCAACGCTCCATCGTGGAATCGTTTTTGGAGAAGTTTAAGACTGCCTTCACGGCTGCTCGACTGGGTGATCCGACCGACCCCCAGGTCAACCACGGGCCGCAGGCGGACAAGATTCAGCACGCGACAGTACTGCGGTATATCGAGCTGGGAAAGAAGACAGGCAAGTTGGTAACCGACGAGCAGTCCGCTTCGGGCTTATACATCAATCCTACGATATTCAGAGATGTCCCTGAGGATGCCCAGATCATGAAGGAGGAAATTTTTGGGCCAGTGGTGATCATAAACACATTCGACACGGAAGCGGAAGCAGTGGCAAACGCGAACAATACCGAGCACGGTCTGTACGCATCGGTGTATACGAAAGATCTGGATCGAGCGATGAGGGTTGCCTCGAGGCTGGAGGCGGGAACAGTAGGCGTTAACTGCACAAGTCCGACAAAGGGAGACGACATGCCATTTGGTGGGCAAAAGGGGAGTGGAGTGCAAAGGGAGAGTTATATCCATAGTATTGAGACATTTATGGAGACGAAGTCGGTTTTGATCAAGGTGGCGGGGCTATGATTGGAAGAGATTAGGTCGGTGTTTGTAGAAATCTTAAACATCCAATCTAATTGGGGAAACTATAGGGTAATAATACTACTAGAGGTAGGGAATTGCCATAGCTAGAGAGTAACAAAGATGAATCCATCTACCTTTATATGGATGACTACATACTTTGGTAGTTGATTAGCCCAAAAGCTTAGAAAATCTACAAATAAGGGCCGCGATATAAAATTGAGCTTTCCGATACCTCTAGCGTTGAATTGTTTCGGTATATGACCTAGTCGCCTCTAAGAGCATTTGAAGGTATTAGTCTCCATCAACGGAGCCACTCTCGATGAACATCTAATTACTATATATTCAACCCAGTAGCTAGGTGAATACCGTCCCATCCTGTGCCTAGATTGGTAGAAATCTATATGATCTCCCCGCCCAGCGCAACAATATTATCCCTAAAACACCGAGCTACTCTGAAACAATTCCGTGGTAGAGAGGCCACCAACAGTACAAACGCTTCTCCTCTGCTAGTAGATATTATGTGCTTTTTTCTGGGGCTATTCAAAATGACATGGTTGTGCGGCGTCTGCGCTTCCAATTTGCGTGCGATTTTCTTGCATCTGAAATGACGGTAGTTTAGGTTTACTGTCGCTCATAATTCGTCCTGGATGTACAGCGTTGAAGGCAACAAGTGCAAGAAGCATGGGAAGCGAATCCATCGCATACTGGTAGGCTTCGTGTAATGGTATAGTGCTGTCGAGTCCTTGCGCGTATTCGCAAATGCGGAAGATAATTCGAAGCTGGCAAAAATAGTTAGAAGAATAGGTTCTTACATAGGCCTTGCCTATAGATGTATCCTTACTGAGATTAAAGCCAATACAACAAATTGAGTGTAGAGAAGCAGCATAGCGGGGCTTAACTTTGTTGACTTGGCCTTGTCGTTACTTTCCTTGCGTACTCGGAATAAAAGCCCTAACGCAAACAAGCAGAAGATGAGAATGAATAGCTGTTGTATCCCAACACCAGCCATGTATATATGTAGTCCCTGAAGCACCTTATCTGTTGGTGCGTCTTTTGCTGTTGCTCTAGCAGCACCGTACACTTGGATGACGAATGATACAATGTCCAAGAGTACAAACACGAAACCAAAATGCTGCGCCTTTACCCGCCACACGCGACGATCGTCCGTATAGTTCCAGACCATGCGACCGAACATCATGTAGACGAAGGCGTTTGTCCAAAGTGGCGCAATGAGAATGAGGACAAACCAGGCAGCATAGTAGTTGAAGGAGTCGGACTGCTGGATGCTAATCGTGCGGAAGATGTACGTCAAGACTTGCCATATGCCTGACATGATAATGACCCAGCAGTATTTCTGCTTGTAGTAGATTGCCTGCCCAAGGTGAACGGCAGTTGTTAGAAAAAAGAGGACGAGAAAGGTAATGGAGGCGCCGAGTGAAGGAGAGAATTGCCACATGTCCGTGGACTCGCCATCCCCTTGTTGCGCCATCTTGTGTTTGGTGTTGCAGAAAAGAGAGCAACAACTGAGAGAAATTCGGATGCGGATAGATTTTTGTCTTCCAACCCCCTTCCTTACAAGTTATAAATTAGTTTAAGAGAGATATATATATTGGTATATATATCTAACAATTGTCTTCACACTGCCCATACGGCGTCGGGACCACTCTATCATGCTTTAGTTATCAGATGAATGGGACCGTCAATGTTATGCGATTCCCGATTGGTCGAGCCGTAAGGACATTTCCCATCTAGTACTAGTGGTATACGCAGCTTTCATCTGGTTAGCCCCTGTGTCTTCGGACATAATGTTGCATCCGTTGAGAGGGAAGAATCTACACCATCTTGTCGTGGGCATGTTGACAAACTTCCTGACATCCACCAGTATTTTCTAGTCAGAGCTCCCATGACACGTGTAAAGCCAGGCCAACGCCGAAGAGCAAGAGCACCCAAAGTCCGGACGGGCTGCCAAACATGCAAGTAAGTGATTCATCAACCCTTGTCCACCCGATTGCGGGTCCAGGTAGGCGCACTGGAGATGCTAACGCCGAGATTCACAGAAGTCAGTCAGCTTCCAGTGTAGCATAACAGCAACGGCGATAACTTACTCTACTTATAGTTCGGAGGCTCAAGTGTGACGAGACCCGCCCGTCTTGCATGAGATGTAAGGTTATATCCTTTGAGTTAGCATGTACATGTATTATGTATACTTTATTGAATGCTCACCTGAGTAGGCACCTCATCCGGCTACTCCTGCGACGGTTACCCAGTCACTACCAAACCATCGTCCAATCCATCACCGGCACCGCAACTGAGATGGATGATGATACATGTGCAGAATCTTGATGTACCTCGTGTGGCTCGCTCCATACAGTTTTTCACCGAACAAACAATACAGCAGCTTTCAATGTTCTTCCCGGATGAATTTTGGAGTACAAGGGTCCTGCAGTTGGCCTACACAGAACCCTGCATTTGGCACGCACTTGTCGCTCTATCCACATACCATGAGAGATACATAGATCAAAGTGCCGGTGGTGACGCCTCGTTTGCTCTGCGTCACTATAATCTTGCCATCAATAGCCTCTCCAGTGTCCGACACAACCTGTCATTGATACACCTGGTATCATGTATTGTATTTATATGTGTTGAGGTATATTGCTCTCTCGGTCTACCAAATTCAGCTACTGATTTACCTAGATTCTCCGAGGACATATGAGATCCGCCATAAGGCTTTACACATCCGGTTGCAGAATGATGAGAGAAATACGGCCGATCATATCGGCTGGCGATCATCTCTTCAACCTTATTTTGGCTTTCTTTAATCGCCTCACACTTCAGATATCATGGGCAAGTATTAGTACCTCTATGATGGACTATGAGGAAAGTCTAATATATAGTAAACATAGATTTTTGGGAACTCGATAGATGGGTTACTGGATATGAGTTACGCCGTACCTGAACGTCAAAAGTCAAGCCCGCCCGAATTTACGTTCCAACAACTTTCAGAAGCTAGAGAAGCAATCCATGGCATTGCACTGCAGTGGATGCTCGATAGACCTTCGGATCAAGAAGCGCTAGGTGGCCTAGTCAACTGCTTTGGAGAATGGTGCCGCGCATTTGATGCATTCCAACAGAAAAACAGCCAGTTACTTGCAGGTGCTGTGAACAAGAGGGCCCTCACATTGCTGGAGCTGCAGAAACGGTACCTAGCTACTCACTTGTGTACTGTTGACTGCAGAGGAGATGACGATGAAACTGTGTGGGATGAATACTCTAGTCAATTCAACGAAATGCTCGATTTTGCCGAGGCATCAATGCAAATTTATGACTCGGAGGCAACATCCAACAAGCACCCCCGTTTTCACATGGATACTGGCGTTATACCTATCCTCTTCGCCATTATTACCAGATGTCGTGACCCCTTCATCAGGAGAAGAGCTATAGAGCTAATGACCTGGAACCCAATGCAGGAAGGCCTATGGAACAGCGCTTTGGTGGCCAAGGCCGCACAGAGACTCATGAGCTTGGAAGAAGGCACAGTTATCGTTGGATGCTCAAATGATATACCAGCTGCAGCGAGAGTTCAGGGCATATCTGTCTATGCTGGTGATGAGCGGCGTGTTGTGTTGCGGTTTTCGCAACCATTGGGCTCCTGGCAAGAGTTAATGAACTATTAGAGTTTCAACAAAGGCCCCATAGCCGGAAAAACAT
The DNA here is from genome assembly GCA_037893235.1 of Trichoderma afroharzianum. Classification (NCBI taxonomy): domain Eukaryota; kingdom Fungi; phylum Ascomycota; class Sordariomycetes; order Hypocreales; family Hypocreaceae; genus Trichoderma; species Trichoderma afroharzianum. Next base: position 187,726 of record JBBLXW010000006.1, read on the forward strand.
TTACATGGCTATAGATAGAGCTATCAGATTATAAAGGAAGCGATCTGTACCGTTGTGCTCTTTATGGGGGAAAGGGTTGGGCATTAACCCTAATTCATGTTCAACTAGAGTTACTATGAGAATTATTTATCCTCTCTAGATAATCTCGTTCTTGAGGTGAGAGCTTTTGAAGTATTAACAATTTCCACATAGAATTGATTGCATTAATCTTCACAGGGACAACACACCTTCTAATTGGCAATCGTGATCAGTCATCAAACATTAACCATCTGTATCTCACTGCCTCAGTGTAATCTGATTCTCTTGAATCTCCCACTCACATCTTCTAGTTTAAAACTTGACGTATTATGATCTGATTTAGTGATGTAGCAAAAAGCCGCATTGCCCTTTGTTAGACATCGGAAGATGGTCATCGTCTAGTCAAAATCTCAAGTCGAGTTAGGAGATCTTTAGTTTAATTATAAGAAAATTCTTTTAGCATATCTATAATCTAGAGATGATGTTTGACGACAAACCATGTGCTAGATGCCCTGGCTAATATTATTCCATCTTCGTCGCGTATGCTGCACTTGATCCTCATCTTATGTCCCTCAACTACATCGATGCTGGCTGGAGCTAAAATTGTTTGCCCAATGAGAACAGGTCTCATAAATTTAATTTCCATTCCCCCTGTGACACTTCCTGCTTCAAACATAGTACCTTGTTTTTTCATTACAGTGTTGATCTCAAGCAGTATATTTGAGGACTCATCAAGCAAAGCCATAATCATTCCACCATGCTTCATTGATCCGACGCCGCCGAGGCCGTCCTCTGGAGCGTAAAGTGTCTGCACCTTAGCAATAAGTGTTGATGTATCCTGTAGCACATCTCGCTCCTCTGTCTCAAAAAAGCATAAGACGTGTTTCAGAGTAGTTGGTGTGGCTAGGGTCGTGCTAAAGAATTGGTCTCGGTGATCAGAAGCTGGGTTCCGACAGTTAGGGAGGAAGTAATAAGTGCCAGAAGCCTGTAACAGCCCCGTACACCATGGCATCGTTCGAAAGTAGGCCAATGCATCGTCGTATCGCTTAGACTTGGAGTTGGGAGGGACTAGGTTGAGAGCTGGGCTGTAAGTGCGATTGAGTTGATGGATGCCGTCCTCTTCCGATATTCTAAGACGTTGAATGAGCTGAGTTATTTTATAGTGCCGCGTTTCTCCTTCTCGATTGCGATTAATGGTGAATTGGGTTAACAAGCGATGATGAGGTTGCAATTGAGCGCAGAAGATATCGAACTGTATGCTGATGGAAGATTTCATGCGAATAAGAAATGGGATAGGTAAGGTGGAGAAAAGGTACGAGAAAGCTGTGAGACAGGAAACAATATGATTGTCATCAAAATGAAAACATGTACTTCCTAGGGGCAGGGCTTAGACTTTATCACCCTTAAAGCGGGAAGTAATGGAGGAAAGGCAAAGTTAGACCAGATGATCGGACCACCGGACCATCGGACCATTCTCATCGGACCAACAGGAGCTACTTGTATGCTATGAGACCTGTTAGATACCCTTACAAATGTAAGCTCTCGCAAAATTACCAGGCAAATGTCCGCCACTGCATTGAGAATTGAGTCGGACCGAGCTGTGAGGGTGCATGAGCAATGATAGTCTTTCGACAACTTATCCACAACCAAATTTAGTTTTCAGGATCCTATAATGAAGGGTATTATCCCCTGGTTGATGCATAGGTAATAGGTGCTGGTCTATGGTGTGCCTGAATAAAGAGTAAAAGAGAATAGCTAACAATAGCCTTCTCACGGCCCCAAGGCTTAAACTCCTGGAAGGCATTTCTTCAGTTCTTTGAAACCAATGCCCTAGACCTTTCGTACACTCGTCCTTATCGTAGACTCCTCCTCCAAAGCTCACCTTGCCGCCCATCAACAACAATACTCCATTTTTCGAGGAACCAGGGTGAAACATCCCAACATTCACTATCCCATGACTGTAAGCAACGTCCTTTCGTATCTGTCACTACATTGTTGGGTTCTGTTGCGGATGAAGACCAGACCATTAGACCTCCTAGCACAAAGATATCTGTTTTAAATTCCGTCAAATTGTATGCAAAAGGCATAGCAGCCGAAGGCATGATTGCCCGTTCACGAAGCAGTGGGAGTGGGATGAGATCTAGGCTGGCATGGTGAGGAATAAGTGAATGGCTTAATGTGGGACGAAGATTCGCCGGCATCGTATTAGTCGTCGGTAGATTCGCTGATGTGAGAAGGTCTTTTGGATCAATCTGAGGCGTAGCATTAGGTTGATAGAATGGTGATATGTAGGGAAAACTGCATGCAGCCACCTCGTTTAGGTCAAATCCCATGCATATAGCGTTATGCATAATTGCTGAGCAAACAGCGTTCTGCATGAAACGAATCTTACTAGCACCAGGATCGGCTAGATATATGACGAGTTTGTGCAAACTGCCGATGACCTTTGGCTATCTCTTGTTCGATGCGATATTCTGTCACGATGGCAAAGTCCGACAAGGCCGGCTAGCATGGTGTCTTCTGTATCAGGCAATTGGAGCTCGCTGCCACTAGCGTCGCCTGTAGTTGAGGGTGAGATTTTAACTGGTGAAGAAGAGAAAGTATTGTGTCTTGCAGAGGCTGGGCCTCCTGAATTAATGAATGGCTTGGTCCTACTTGAAGAATTGCTTGTGACATGATTCGGCTGAGTTTCAGAATAAGAAGTGTAGTTACCCAGGCGGCTGTGGTAGTAATTGAGGTGTTGATTGCCTTTGAGATCCTTGAAGACTTTCATCCCGTAGTCTCTCTCGCAGTTCTTTCTGCCGATGTCCTGAGCCCAAGGCGAGTCAGTCTCGGTCAATTCCGTATGAAGTGATAGGCCAAAAGAGTAACTGACGGTAAGCCATTTGTGCAGAACGATTTTGCTCTTTTCATGCCGCGTTAAGAACGCGTTTCTTAGGCCGCCGCTAACTTTCCGTCGTTGCGGCCTCAGCAGCAGATTCTTCGAAGAATAGTAGGTCCGTCTGCACTCCTTTCGGATACGAATTTAACAGAAACAAGATAAGCATCAAGTGCAAAGCAAGGAATCCGGCACAGTGAGCCACTTGCCATGCACGATCCATCGACTAGGACTTTAATCACCGTCAACACCGCGCTCCGAATCTTCACCCCATCTTTACCACCCTCATATTTCTGTAATCCATTGCCGTGTCAAACTTGGCTTACAGCTTAGGAGCCAATCAAATAGGAACCTGAATCCGGATACAGACGAAACAAAGACCGTTGTGCCACATGACCATGGAGGTAGCAGCACTCTGCACAGACGGTTATCGCCGTTCTCATCGAACGGTCATTTACCCAAAGTGATCGTATAGATTATGATGCCAGAAGCCTTCCGCAAAACTCAATTTCATCTTCGTATTTCTGCCTTCTGTTGGAACCAAAAGCCATTATAGGAAAGAAAGCCAAAGATGTAATTTAAAATAATCCTCATTACTGGTGGAAACACTGGCTTGGGGCTGGAAATTGCCCGCGCTCTGTGTCGGTCATCTAAGTCCTACAAAATACTTCTTGCTGGCCAATCTCTAGAAAGGGCAACAGCTGCGATTGAGAAGTTGGCATCTGTGCAGCTCAACGGCTCTACCACGGTGGAGCCCATTAAACTTGATGTTGAAGATGACGAATCCATCAATGCGGCCTTCAAGTTCGTGGAGGAGCAGTTTGGGCGATTAGATATTCTCGTGGTGAATAACGCAGGTATAGTTCATCTCTGTTTCAGTGGGTTGAGGTAACCTGCTGACCACCAGTGTTAACAGACAGGTGCAAATTTCGATCGTGAACTGCATTTGGGAAGGGTTAGCCTACGGGAAGCATGGAGCAAATCGTGGGCAGTCAATACGGTGGGATCGCATGTCGTATCTTCCGTCTTTACCCCATTGCTTTTGACGTCGGCTGATCCGAGGCTCATCTTCATTGCAAGTGGTACTGCAACCCTGCACGGGCAGACGAAGAAAGAGAAGAATCGGGATGGAGTGCATATAGAAGCGCCGAGATTGGAATGGACATGATGATGCGCGAATGGGCACGGGTACTGAAGGAGGACACGGTCAAAGTGTGCGCAGTAAGCCCAGGTCTGCTGGCTACAGGACTCGGTGGCGATCAAGAATTACTCAGGCAGATGGGAGTTATAGACCCACAGATTGGAGTAGAGCTCGTTACATCAGTTATTGAAGGCGAAAGAGATGCGGATATGGGCTTAGTTATCAACAAGGCAGGTGTGCAGCCATGGTAAAAGACCTGGAACGTAGTTATACAGGGGCCATTAGATAGCCCTAAAGTAAAAGCTGACGTGCACTTTTGGAGATTGACTAGATTAGTCCAACTGGTACGAATGATACATGTTTATTGTAGATTTAGATTAATAAGGGGTTCTAGCACTTTCATGCAACGTTGTGCGTTTTGTGTAAAGGTAAACCAGCTATCTGCGACAAAAAGTGAGTCACTGAAAACGGATTGATAGCCCTAATTTCAGCAATTAATAAAGGATGATACTGTATTGAGATCCCAAGCATGGCACATTTGCGTCTCTCAAAGTATCACAATGCCTAAACGAGCTTTCTCTCGGCCTCCAACAATTCCAAAAAAGAGTCTCTCAATGATTCTCTAAGAGGCATACACTTAATCCCCAGGATCCTTTCAACGTTCTTTCCACTGACGCTGTACACCGTGTCGGATATGTCAATGCCTTTGGTTCCCTCGGGAATGCGATTTACGGGCTCAGGAATGTCCTCTCTGAGTGCATCTACCGCGGCCTGATAATTGAAAGGCGAAGCGACCAGAAATCTCTGCCCACCTGCCTCAGGCCGTTTGTATGCTTCTATGTGAGCTTTTGCAGCGACACCAACATCAACAAAGCCCGCAGAATCGGTAGGTGGTACTTCTTTTGCATCCAGTAGACTCCAGAGTACAGCAGTTGATTCGTTGAGATGTTTCAGATCGGTAATTCCAGCGATATAAGGGCCAAAGATCAGAGGAGGGTTAATCGTCGCCACGGAGAAAGCATGCTCCTCATGTTCTATCCAATCCCAAATGGCTTTCTCAGCTAAAGCCTTCGAAGAACAATACGCTGACACAGCATCCGCATTGGCTGACTCTACATACGTCATTAGGTTCCAATCCTCTTCCGAATATACATAGCCTGGTCGAAAACCTTTTAATAAGTAAATGATGGCCGTGAACGACGAAAGCGTTACCACGCGTTGTACGCTGGAGCCATAAAGGTTGACAGCACCAAGCATTGGAATAGCGCCTCGGATGGCTGGATCGAGAAGCTGACGGCAATTATCCTCGACTTTTAGTGTAAAAGGCGCGGGCATCATTGAGGATACCAGTGATGGGATTTGACGCCCCAATAAATGCACTTTCGTAATTCTCTTTCTGAGTAAGGTCTCAAATAACATATACTGAGAATCTTTCGGCGTCTTCTGCAAAAGGACCTCGAACCTTTTTAGCAGATTCTGGCGAGCGAACTGTGCTTCGAACGTCGTAGCCTTGCTGTAATGCCTCTTTAATAACATGGCCGGCAAGAAAACCGTTTGCCACGGTGATAAGCAGCGTCTGTCCTGAAGGATTTGTCATGGTGCAGACACGATGTCGTGTGTTATTTGATCTTAATAGCGAGAAGAAAATCAGAGCTTTAGAAACCCATAAGACGAGGTACGAATTAAACATACGGATAGCATGATTTTATTTAAGTAGCCGAAAGCGCAATTAGGTAGTGATGTGATGATTGGGATATTGCTACATAGTGTAAGACTGCTACCTTAATAGAGAATGGAAAATATAGATCTCGGGAGTAATCTCTGCTTACAAGCTGGAGGTTTCAGGGTGTAGCGGGCATAAGGATGGGGCCAATGTGGGAGATTCACGGCAACAGCCGTGCAAATTCAGTAGCATACTCAAGCCATAACTCTACGCGGATATAGGGGCAATGTGAGAGTACGTAATGGTACCTCGGTGATGTAACTGAATGGTATAACGGCTAACGGACATTCGGAGAGTCCTGGTTATTTGCAATGTATTACATCTTGGCATGGATTATTATACTGCAACTTAAAATAAAAGATGCCTGGAAAGGTGGAGCGTCTAGAAGAGTAAGTAGACCTATTGGCTTACGCCAGCATCTGCGGCTATGCTGAAAGAGGAACCATAACAAGAGGTGAATGGAATAAATGTATCCAAGATATGTTTGAAATCCATGTTATATCTCCACTTGGGATATTTCGAAATGTTTTAGGAATACTTATCCAGGTGATTCTCCAAACCATACCGGTTAAGCCAAGTATATCAAGCTTAAATCAGTTGATAAGTTGGCTTACAGTCACGACCAGAAATTTTGTAATACAGGCAAGTGGGTCAATGGCTTACCCGTCAAGCTGTGGATATACCTGTGGTGTGGTCCTACCACCCGCTATTAACATAAAAATAAGATTGGTCATTGTGTCCAACTACCAGCTATATAATGAGATTGCCCGTTGTATCCTACTCACTATGGAAACATAAACTTGACTTGGTCAATGACCTTCGAAAGGTATCCCATAATGTCTGGTATAGGTCGGTTCGTCACACATCAGCCTGTGGCTAGTTTGCTATTTAAAAGGCATGAATGTTAGCAGGAGAATGTGTTATATAATTCATATGTCGCCGTATCATCCTAAATTCGGAAGAGCAAGAATCGATCATACCATTTGCCTCATAGCCACGAGGGACATCTACCAGAAAGTCGTTCGATTGGGCATTGACAAAGTTATCTGAAATCGCCGGATCTATATCTGTTGATGGGAGACTGCTGAATGGAATGGCAGCCACCAGGGCTTGAATTATTACACCGACAGCTGCAAGAGACAATTTAAAATGCATTTTGGTAAAGTAAATAGATATATCTAGAAAGGGTGTTGCGTGTATTGTACTTAATGAAGCTTTCCAATCTTCACTTCACAAAGTCAGGGGCACAGCCTTTTATATATACAAATTATAAGATAACGTCGGCAGCGCGGGACAAGCTTAGCCCTTTTAATAAGTGCTCTCGGCAAAAGACTAATAGGGGGAAAAATCCGGGATTGATATAATAACTACCTGCTTGTCAATCCCATCTACTTGCGGAATTAGCAGGATAATGCCCGTCTTACCTACATATTTGAGACTAGGTATGCTAGATAGAGTACAGAGTATTTCACCCTCAATTTCAGAAATCCCTTCACTATTTTAGGAATTGTCTTCTGATTTGCCTGAGGTCCATTCCAATTGCTCCTTTCCTTTGACACATTATATGAAGAGACCTAGTAGCCAGTCATCCGCCAGCTGGAGGACTGATATGAATGCCCATCTGATAACAGTACATACGTGTAGCAATCCGTATGCTGCCGCAGTACTCGTACTCCGTACGCCTCTAACACTTGTCTTTATCGGCACTTTCAAAAAGAAGAAGGGCCGATAGAAAGCCCGACGTAAATGTATGAACTAGTACAAAGAAGGGAGCTACTTATGCTGGATTGCCGTATCAATGGTGTCATTAGAAGCAAAAGGTTAGCGTACCCCAATGTAGATAGGCTAGTATTGATAATGACTTTCTAAAGCAGTACATTCTAAACATAGCGGGAGTTGGTAAGTTGATAAATCGAAAATTGAACTGAAGGTAAGTTGATAGATCAAAAAATGGAAGAAACGAGAATAAGAGAATTCATGCAGCATGCCGGTATGTAACGTGTAGAAGCAAACTTCTTTTTCTTTTTGTCCTATTTATTGACAAACGCCGCAGATGACTGTCATGGATAACATGGAGTGTAAGGAGCAGTAGTGCTCTTCCACGGTTTCCAAGTGAAATTAGTTTAACAGATTAAACGTTTCTCACAACTCGTATTAGACTTACGCCGTGAACGGGTACTTGACTTCCCCTTCATATTGCGTATAATTGTTTAAATGATCTCATCTCTGTGCTCACTCAGCCATGCACCAATATAGACATGATGCTCTGGCCACTTGTTTTTGTCAACCCATTCCTGTATAGCAGAGAAGTCTCTACATTTGTGTCCATTATTATAATGATAATGGACATAGTCACTCGTGGCCTGTAGTGTTGCATCTGCGTGGCACATCAACTGCTCGCGGACGTAGTCGATGCAATGCAATGTATGCGGGTCATCCCGTGGAAGTTCTTCCATAGAAAGATGTGACACAATTCTATTGCGAACCCGATACAAGCAGTGAATTGCATGATAGACGTCAACTTGATACACGCTCAGTTCTGGGTGGGCTGGATGTGGATTTGAAGCGGCAGCTCCTTGTGCTCGCGCCCATGACGAGTCAACAGCAACTATGCCATCTTCTGGTTTCAGTATTAACAAACGGGAGCAGTACGTAGCCAGATAGTAGAGAAATATTTACCCAACTGAATATCGCTCCATAGCTGGGCGTTTGCTTGTGTGTTATTTGCTGACCCTTCAAGTCCGTAAAAGAAGAAGGTAGAGTTGTAATCCCAAAGCTTCCAGTCTGATGCAAGACGAATTTCAGCGAATGTGCCCTTAGTTACGAGAAGTTACTTACAAGGATCAACCATTGCATGACCACCTTGCGGCATCAGAATATTTTTCGCTTTATAACCAAAGGCCAGAAACAAAATAACAAATGTTTGTAAGAGACAGAAGATTTGAAGGAGCCACTGCTTTCTTTCCATACAATGTTTGCAGCATTGCATAGAAGAGCATGGGCTTTCATACTCAATTGTTGATGAATCGCTCATTTCAATCATTATTCATCGCTTGATCTTCCCATCTATATAAATGGAGAGGGAGAAGAGACGAGGAAAAATATAAATGAAGGGGACGTCGGACCTTTGAACGGTTGAAGGTTGCCGGCCCACCCCCTAGGGCTGCCCCACAGCTGCCGCTGGCCCGCTACAGCTGCTGACTACAACCCGTCTAATGGATTGATGGCAGGCCTGGGGGCCTGCTAGCTATCATATTCAATTCCAATACTTTTTAGCCAAATTCATGCGTGAAGTATATAGTCTAGATCATTAATCACTTTGAAGCTTCAGGTTAGGAAAAAACGTTAATTCGAAATTATTACTTTGCATATTTATATCCGGAATAAACATTATTATTATAGGCGAGGACAAGTAAAGCCTTAGAACCCTGCCATCCCCGACTCAACGTACTGAGTGATGTTCAGTGTTCTTGTCTTCCATCGGTAATATTGCTGGGTCCACGGAAAGAAGAACGTATTTTGTCCACTTTGGTTCAAATAATAAAAGGCTGGACCATATTCCGGACTGGTAGCAAGTTTGTTAAGCTCTGCTTGCATAGACGCTGTCCATGCTTCTTCCATGTCTTGGCGGGGCTCGAGGGCATAGCAAGGGTTGTTAATCGACTTTTGGTGAATAATGAGAATAAGCTTGCGATTGAAAGCTGCCTGCATCTCTAGCCCTCGGATTAAGCTTCCCCAAGGCGTTGAGGTATTAGGCCCATTCACAAAGATGAGATTGGGAAATGCGGATGTCATAGTCCCTGTCGTGACCGTCTAATTTGAGACTTTACTTAGTAACAGGAAGCAGTTTATGTACTCACCATACAATGCATTGGGAGAGTGTCTCCAGTGCTCGCTAAGAAGTTGACCATTACGGCCTATTGTAGGTACTGCTCCGCCCCAGCCCTGCATTTTGAACCCAGTTCCCCAGATGACAATATCTGCTTCGATATGCGATTGTTGCTCTTTTGTCTGAGATGCTGTAGATGAGTGCCCATCTAGTTCGGGTTCATCAATCTGTAACACGATATCCCTTGTATGCGGCCGTTTGGTGATAATACCAGCATCATCCATAGCAACAATGGGGTTGCTAATTACCTCCACATTGTTCTTTTGGAGAGTCTCAAAAAAGCCCGAGAGTGAGACCAGCGGCCTCTTAGACCCAAATCGTCCAGTAGGAGTCAATTGTTGGAGGAGAATAGGATCAGAGACCTGCCTTTTTAAATGCCGACGACAGTAACGCTCTGTGTTCTTGGCAATCCATGATTCAGGTCGAAAGGCGAAATACGCCCAGATTGCAAAGAGATTTGCAACCAGGAATGCGTATAAAGCAAGAACTCCAGGGATCCAGCGAAATACCCATTTAATCAAGGCTGGGTATTTGAAGTTGTTGAATGGATGGCAGTAGGTCATGCTTCGGCAGAACACCTTGACCGATTTGGCTTGTGCTTGGATACATGGCAGCACCTGAACAGATGTTGGTCCAGTGCCGACGTATGCAACGGTCTTGCCCGTGAAATCATAATGCATTGGCCACTCCGAAGCATGCCACATGTCGCCCTTGAAACGATCCATCCCAGGAATTTGAGGTTTGGATATCCGGTTGTATGTTCCGGCAGCCTGAACCAAGACGCGACAAGTCCAACGTTTGTGCGTCCCAGATTTCCCGTCCAGTACATCCACAATCCATAATGACCGTTCTTCGGACCAAGTTGTCTGTGTAACGCTCTGGTTAAATGTAGTACAATTGGTAATGTTGAAATATTTTGCAAAGTTCCTATAGTATTGAATAAGTTCCGAGGCTGTGGGGAAAAGATAGTTCCAGTCTGGTAAACACAATGATGAGCTTGTGTATTAAAGCAAAGATTTGACATGCTTAGTTCAAATACCTGGATTTTGGTGCCAGCTAACCTGGTAAGTGCAACTGAATACGTCGCAAGCCGCCCCAGGGTAAGTTGCAGCTTTCCATACACCACCGTAGTCACTGTTCCGCTCAAGAATTTGTATATCTTGCAGTTGCAGGACTTTCTTTCGCAATAGCTCCGCTGCTTGGATGAGGCCGCCTGCACCAGCGCCAATAATGATGCAAAATTTATGAGCTTCAACTTCGGAGTCCATGATGATATGGTAGCAAAGTGCAATAAGTTCTTTTTTTGTGTTGATATTGTCTCTATGAACCCAAGTACAACTACCGATAGTGATCCTTATATAGCCCTTTTGTTTGAGAAAGTGTTTGGAATCATTTTCTTTGTAGATGCCAAAATATTCCAAAAATAACACGCTCAAAAGTCATTAGACAATAACTGACGTACATAGCTGAGCCATCGATTAGTACAAGAATCATCACAGCCTCAAGAGAAGCGCTTGGAACTCACAAGTAAATGCGAGTGACATAGGGCTGGCAAATTGTGTCTAACTCGTATTTTGCACTTCTCGTCCTGCACCTGATACATAATTGATCGTATTCGTACTTAGCCTCATTAACGAAAACGACCCGCGAAAGTAAGCTGTGAAAGTCAGCTGTGGGGAAGCCTGCCACGAAGTTACGAGTACACAGCCACGCTGTTGTTGCGAAGTGCAGAAAGAACGACGGATAGATTAGTCTTCTTTCCGGAAGCTTTGCAATGAATCGCCGGATACATACATCCCATTGGTCCAAGAGGTCACAAGATGCCCGGCCATATCGTGGCCTGAGGCAGGTTGAAACATGCCTCTCTATTAAACACACACTTCGACAGATAAAGGTGATAGCTTCAGGGTTCCGCGACCCTTCCCAACTATAAAGGTTGCTAGTGGTTGAAGTGTTGCTGATAAGCGTTGATATAGTGTGAATTTCAGGTTGATACCAGTGGAATACGCTAAGACTTTAACTAATACATGAAATTGAACAAAATAAAAGTGTGTAAAATAGACCACATCATTGTTGCAAGTGAGAACGAAAACGAACTAAGAGCTAGTGCATTGTGGAGGAACGTTAGCGACCTCCGCTGCGCGCGTGTAATTCTTAACCTGGTATTCCAAAATGACCTTTTCATGTAAAGACGCATAAGCAGCTGCTTTAACCTTGGCAACGTACTCTTGGTGAGTTGGATACAAAGCATTCAACTTGACATCGGAAAATGGGTATGTGTTTCCAGAGAGACCGTTGTTAATGCCATTGTACCCGGCTACGGGCACGGCAAGTTCTGGGAGACGGATTCCGCCCTTGGTATTGCCATCGGCATCTCGAACGTAGTCCATAACTCCACTTGAATTCGTGGCCACTTCCATGTAAGGAAATGTAGGAGGATCATAGGTAGGATCACGGATCCAGAGGGAAACATGGCGATAGATTGCGTCAAGAGTAGGTTGCCAGTTGACGGTGCTGATATTAGTCGTGTCTGGAAGAGGACCAGGCATTCCGTCTACTTCTCGTTGAGGGGCGAGCCAAATTAGGTCTCCGAGGTTGGCGTGAGATGCTCCAGTAACTTCCCATTCGCGGAACTTATGTGTGTTTGGCTGTCGAAGATAATTTTGAGCATAGTGCAACGACTCGGTTTCAGAATTCATCATAAAGACAGGGACTTTAAGATCGGTCCGGACTTTTGTAAAGACGGTGCGACCACTCTGGCCGGGAGTAGGGTGAGCAGGGACAGGACTGAAGTCAGAAGAAGCACCCGCACAAATGGCGGGAATGATGGCATCATATGAGCCATTCAATGGCTGGACACCATTTGTATAACCCAAAACTCGGGAACCGGATTGAGAAGCCCCAACAAGGATGACATGCTCAGGGATTTGACCTCCAGTGACATTGCCACTGCGCAGAACGCTAGCAGCCTGGCTGACAATATCATAGGAAATCGCATCGTCAGGAATGTTCAGCGTGCCATATCGCACCGGGTCCCATTGAAAGAGACCTTGGGGATTCGTTGCTCCGCCTTCGATACCGGTAGCTTGAGCGTCAATACTGGCCCATATGTAGCCTGCTTCATAGACTCCTGGAAGATCGGTAGACGTGATGTCGAAACCACCGGAGACGTTGATCCACTCGACAAGGACATCGCCGTTGAACCTTTTATGATCGGATGGGCGTCGGACGAGCATACGGGTTTTGTATGAGGCAGTACTGTTGTAGGATAACGTCCAATGACCATCACTTGTCAAGTTACCGACAACATTGTATCGGACAGCATCCCCGCTGAGAAAATATTCTTCTTCGACATAGCCTATAGAGGAGATATTTCCAGCATATGCGCTGAAAGGATGGCCTTTGGTTCCCGCTGTGATTGGGCCTTGGACTATCGGGGTTTTGCCGGCAGTGACTGTAATGGCATGAAGGCCGATGAGGAGGCTAATGGAGCTAAGCGTGCGGAGCATGGTGTGCGTTGGCTTTTCTTTTCTTTTCTTTATGATTGTAAGTGTCGTTGAACGCTTGGAGGACTTTCTAGTGAGAGTGTCAAGTTTATATACCAGATTACTAGCTTCTTTCTTCCTAAACAAAGAGCCATTAGACTATGGTGTATGGCGGAGACTGTCTACTGGAGGCCTGTCGTGCGACTGTCCCAAGAAGGAAATTATCACGACGAATAAAGTTGGAGTTACCTGTCGATCTGCCCCGCCACAAGGAGCTCTAGCGACCAAGACTTCCCGAAGCCATTCTAGGAGAAGTTGAGCTAGATAGATGATGAATCAACAATTAGATAGGAGGCGAACCGGACCAAACTTGTTCAAGGGATAATACTGCCAACACATTGCTGGTATGCAAAACAGCGGTCTGGAAATGATTTCCCAGCCTACGATGTAAAATCTTTGTTTCTGATATACTCTAGGTCGTGTCTATCGCAGGTTTCTAGGTATTTAACTTCTTTGCCCTGTGCCATTTCCGCGAGGTTAATGGAGTTTCCTATGACGTAGGCTCATTTTTGGGCAAATCGCCAGCTTTGGCATTTCCAGAACATGATTCCCTCTTTGTATCTCCTTAACCATGTACTACCCGGGACAAAGTCTGGATGGGCACTGTTACAAAGATATACTATTCTAAGATCTTGATGAAGCTGTGAATCAAGTTCCAGAATGATAAGATTCCATGGCAACCCAATGAGAATGCGCAGAGTAGAACGTATAATATCCATAGTAGTGTTAAGATGCGAATTCTTCCGGCTTGCCAGCTAAGCATTACACATTCCGTCTGCTGCCCTATTATTTGTAATTTGAACGTGTTTAGTAGGGTTAAAGAGTATATTTAATAGCGTCAAAGCATTATATTCATTTTACGAACTGCGCCTCCTTTAAATACTCTCAGAGCTTGCGTCATCTGAAGCTTATCCGTGGTCTACGTTTGGCGGGAAACCTATCAGCTTGATGCCTCCCTTCTCTCATGAGAAAGCTTTGAAACTTTTGCTGGATTTATGGATGTATGTCTGTTAAGTTGGATGTTATGGTATTAATCTCGCCATAGATGACTTTTCTACTCAAGTACAGATGCACTTACGCACTGCTACCGGACCGCCTTGGCACATCAATGACAACATGAAAGGTGTCGTATACCTCTGTTTGGCTTTGATCCTTGGATTCTCCAACAATGTTAGAAGCCTTAACAAATTTCCCACATGTTGATCTTTTAGGCTGGTGGCAAGGTGTTTTGGTTATTCTTGACAGTGCCTCAATATGCCCTTTCGCGGACTAGCTGTTGTAATCCATTACCACAATTATAATGCTCAGATAATGTCCTACATTAACTGTTTTCTAAATTAAAAGAGCGCAAATGCCCATTTCCACCATGGCCGTTTTGCAATCAGCGACATCATGCTGCTGGAGCTCCCAGCACTTCCTTATTACCCTGAGAACTGTAGAGCAATTCCCAAACCTGCCGTGATCGGCTAACATTTCTTTCATGCAGCTTTCAAAAGATTGCTGTACCGTTGGCTGTGCCATACATCCTGTGACACATATTGCCCACACAATACCATTCGCAGGACAAGATTTTGGCCGAGTACGAAGTGTTGCAATGGTTCTTGAAACAGCACTTTGTATCTCCGGAAGTTTCGGCAGAGGTCCAGATACGATGGTATGTAACAGTACTAGTGCCGCGAGAGCAAACATACGAGATACCCACAAGACATTCATTTCTTTATCTGTGAGACCCTGACTAAATATGTCAACGTCATCCCACAAGAATATAGGAGCGAGCACATCTACCTTTTCATTTATCTTCAACTGTGCAATACCACTTTCGAGGGCAGTCTCAATTCGTTGGCCCTTGACTGCTAGGTCGCGAGTACTAAGTAATCCATTTTTGATACTGTTATCCTTCCATTGTTTCAGGTTGGCCAAATCACCAATTAATGCCATGATCCAGTTTTGACAGCCCATGATAGCCGCTGTGTCTAATCCAGGAATACTGAGCCATTGGCTATAAGGGAGCGCTGGTACTTTGCCGGTTGAGACACACGAGAGAATGTCGAACCAGATGGCCGCTGTGATGAGAAATTGTAGGCCGTCACGATCTTTATTTTCCGTGAAATTAAGATGATCGTGCATTCGATTACGTTGGGACACATCACGACGGTCTCCTGGTGGGAATATGTCTTGTGTTGTGAGCTGGCTTAATGTCGAAGTCAGCGCATTCAGATGCAACTGCCAGTCATGCTCGCCACCTCGAAACACCTACAAGATGTTTAGCGCCGATACAGCGGGAGAAAGAGAGCATATACTAACCTCAAATGTAATAAGCATTATGCCGGATGACAAAAACTCTGTCATTTTGGCTGCATCGTTAAATAATTGTTCTTCTTTGCAGCTCATGAATGCACAGAGCTCCCTCAGTGCCCTGGAGTGGCGGTCAAAAGCTATGCATTGTTGGCAATATTCCTCCTCTCGGCCGAGTAATACACTCTGGTGAAGGGATGACAAACTCAGGATGGCGTGATAAAGGGGTCCTTGTTGTATTAGTATCGAAAGCAGCCAGCCTCGATTTCCTGACCTAGAGGCGTATGAGTGGTAAGGGAACTGCCAGGAAAACACTTGGTCCAAGTAATGCATCAGTAAACTAGCATCGTGTGAGTCGATCCACGGCATCCGCCTCGGTTCTTGCCCTGCCAACTCTATGTTTGCTGACCGAGTGCTGTTAGCACTTCCAGAACCGGACTCATTGTTTGGTGAGGTTGATGCGTAATCTCTGCTGTCTAGCCCAGAATCAGGGAGATTGCTGCCGTGATGCGGGGATATCGATCCACTGAGCCCCCAATCCTGTTCTTCGTTAGTCGGCACTGCCTGCAGCCGTGGTGCAACCTCACGTCGGTTTTGGCGAGCTCTATTCTGAATTCTCCTTAGGCTTCGGAAATTGTCCTTGACTGCTTTTTTGATCCTCAGCTTCTCCTTCTCTTCTTCAGCGGCGCCATCCATCCACTCCGGCTTCTGCCCGTAGCCGTGACATTGGACGTTACGGTCGGTGCATTCTTTGCAGGTGGGGGTTCTCGAATCGCATTTCCGGTGCCGAATTCGGCATGTCCAACAGCCCGAGGGACGAGTGCCCATACCGAGAGAGTGTCTTTTCTATTGACTTTAGTGAAGCGATGTGATATGAGTGAGATGGTAGATGCCGGTGACTCCAATGATGAGCTTGAGCAGCCTAGACGGTCGCTTTAGGGGCAGAATGCTCAATGCCGACAGCGGCTTCGGCAACCGGCGATGGCGCGGGGTGGATTTCGTTCAGTAATTGGGGTACACGCTCTGTACCCTTTAGATCTTCTTGCGTACTCACTCGTACGGAGTGTTGGAGAAGGCTTCTTTGGCTCTTCCGCTGTAACAACTCCGCCAACCCCCCCTGCCATGAATTGTATGTCTAATAACTCGCCAATTGTGGTTCAACCTGCTCATCTTTAGTAGCACCCACGTGATAGTGATCCAATGTCCAATGCCAACTATCAGTGGGATAACATTGATGCCCAAGTGCCCAAGGCACAGCGAAGAACCCCACCAACGTCTCTAGGATTACCTTATCGAGTGCTGCAAACTTAATATGGTGGAGAGGAGCAGGGATTTTTTACTTTCTTTTTTCACTGTTCATAATACACTCTGCCATTGGCCTCATACCTTGCAATACCGCGTCGGATTGTGGTAGAACAAGAAGGTGCTGCCAAAATGTTAACCCCTGCACTCAAAAGCATTTACCAAAAGTACAAGGCGGATACAGACTTCGTGGCCGAGTGGTTGGCCGTTACCGCCAAAACCAATGGTTATGAAGTCGCCGCTACCACCTCGACAGCCACTGGGGGCAGGCTCAAAGGGAAAGCTCGAAAATTAGCCAAGGCCGGAGCATCAAAGGCGTCTCAAACGGCAACGGTTGGGGTGTCCTCTGGCAGTCCGGGAAATGGCACAGCTGCCCCCAAATCCACCCACCTTATCAAGATCAAAGACTTTGAGGCCCTGGCAACCTTTGTCTCCAAAGTCAATGATCTCAAGATCCCTAAGGACTTCGTTTTTGCACTTGATCGTGTGATAGTTGGTCAGTCACTCATTTTATCAGGCCAGAATAGAACTGACAACGGCTACAATAGCGCGAAAGGGATTCGCAGACCGTCTCACCTCTAGTGGGCTGGAAGTAAACTCACTCTCCGAAGGTCGTCATTCTTTCTTCGTTGAGGTACTGGAAAAAGTTCGTCACATCTTGAAACCATTGATAGGAACTACCAAACCCGACAGCGAAGAGACAACCAAAGCGGACATCAAGCCAGACGGAGTGGCAAAGAATATCTTTAGTGCTTTGGAAGTGTACCACACATCTACAGAGTTCCAAAATGCTCCAGATGTTGTTCTAGCACCTGTCACTGAAGTCAAATATGTTGCAGAACAAGAAGACACCTTTATGGATGTCATTTTTGCATTTACGGCGCTTTTGGATGATTATCATCGCCTCAGGGTCGAGATCAAGTCTCTATGGACCGACTACGTTTCTGGAAACCTTGATCTAGCGGCAGTTTCTATTGCGACCAACGTGGCCTTTGAAATGGCCCGTAATATGGAAGAGGAAATAGAATCACTGCTCGGCAAAGAAGGAGGCGGTTCCTTTGTGGCTAATCGATACTTTGCGGCCCTATGCACGGTTTTCGGTATTGAAATGAATGCCAAGAAGCAGCCGAGGGATCCTTACAACCTGGATGCATACGATTTGGCGGACATGTGCATGATGAATAGCCTGACACTGCTTGCCAGCTACGTACAATCTACTGGCCGATCTGAAATGCATCTCCAATCTTACAACGGCAGCTTTGGCTGGTACGATGAAACAGTGGGTGACTCTGCGCAGACGCGTCGACAAAAATGGAAGCAAGATATGACGGCAATGCTTGAGTTTATGCCGGACGTGAGCTTTCTGGCTTCGAAAATCGACTGTTCAACTATAGTGGATGAGATTACCCGCGGAATGGCATACTTGGCCAACGACAGGACAAAAGACCCGCCGTTCTGGCTAGCCTGGGCCACTCAGATCTACCTGGATATTTTGCAGTTTCTTGGCCAGGACTGTGATCGTGGGTATCGGGAAATGCAACAAGAATGTCTCAACATTAAATATTCCCTGCTCGATATTGACGCTTCATCCAAAGAACGATCCAAAGTTCTCCATGCTGCCTGCATATGGGACAATGATCCAGTGTGGATGGCTCGTAAACTCATGTTAGACCTCGGTTTGTTTCCAAACGAGATTGCACCACCCTTCAAGTGTCTCCGTCGGAACCCTATATATTGCGGTCTTTTAATACACAATATGCGTTCAAATCTACATTCTTCCGGTATGCAGTTTGCTGCAACCCCTGGGGCGCTTCTGGGGGTAACGCAGCTGTATCATGCACTTCGACAGGAGAACATGCTAGCCGAGGATCTCGATTGGGAAGACCTGGAAACGCTGCGGAAACTACAGGGCAATCCGTCATTTTTTGTGGGCGACCTACCGATAAATCGTGAAGCTTACTTCAAGAACTACTGCCTCAGCATTGGAACGTCTGTTACCAACTGGCGCCCAACAGACGGAAAAGCAAGCTCAAGATAAATAGCGCCAACAGACGGAATCTGAAGTATACAGGGTACGTATCGTTATCGACTAACCATCGTCTTGAACATCCCGGGGCACGTCAGCCGTGGTCACCATCCGCGGTCGAGGCGGTTTTAAATGAGGGTGTTCGCAAGCAGTATACGGATAGCAGAGATCATTTCCAAGCTGAGTTCAAGGATATCGTAGAAAAAGAAAGAGTAAGTACTTCTTTTACTTCAAGTTGAACCGTTCAATTAGTTTCCCGAGATATAATAATCCCTCTCAGAATTTTTACTGATACAGAAGCTAGCTGGAACTTGCCAAGCTTTTCCCTCCCGGCATCATACGGAAGCTTGCCTTAGCTATCCAAAACGAAATTCCGGGCATCTCTTTTAATTATTTCACCATGCACAATGAGGCATCGAATTTCCTTGGAAGGCTACAGGAAGGGTTTGGTCAAGTCCTAGGCCCGAATGTTTTGTCAAAAAATCCAGATGAACTGCCGTTCGCGGCTGGCCTTGCTCTTGCAGCTGCTGCAGGTCAGATGAGTCCTCAAGGGGACAAAAAAGTAGAGAAGTCGGATGTATTAATGCATGTTGCCGCGGATGTCTTGCAACAGTTTCTTCGGGAGGGACAAGGAAGTGTTATAAAGGAGGCTTCGACCAAAAAGGCTCAGCCGGAAGATGTGGAGAGCCTGGAAATTGGGGACATTGATCCATGGGGAATTGAAAAGCTTAAGAAATCTTATCGCTTTTAGATACTGCTCGATTCCTACGACTAGACCGATTATATTCACTGAGCGTATGACGTATGTGTCATGGCGATGAGATATATATCATGGTTAACCAGTATGTGGGCATATAAACAGGACATAAAGCATTTCACCCCGGCGTATCATTGTAGCTTTCAAGTATTACAATTGTGTTATTCCGGCCTTTGGTCCCTAGTTGGCTGATCTGACTACATTATCTTGGTCAAGTCAAAGTCAAACGACAAGGCCAAGGTTTTGGAGTCGTGCCAATTATTATGATGAATCGCATAATTTTCTCTATAATCATGTATTTTCGTCTTCTATTTTTATTTTTCAGCGATCAGTTATTTGTCTAGTTCTCAGCATCTCGCAGCGCCTTTGAAATCGCATCCATTCCACCAAGAAGTTCCTCCCTTGTCGGCCAGCCAAAACCCAAGCGAAAATGCGTATTAGGCATCTCAAACCAGTGTCCAGGGCCAACGTATGTCTTGTACTTCTTCAACAATCTGTCATAGAATGCATCCGTTCCGCCTACCGGTTGTTTCTTCATGCGAGGGAAACAAACCACGCCGCCCACTGGCTCCACCCACTCCAAGAGTTCCTCTTTCTCAATCCATGACCGAACCATCTGCAGGCGAATTGCCATCTCCTGATTTGTAGCAGAAAGAATGGTTTCTCTTTTCAACAGCAGCTGCGTCGCAATCCATTCGTTAATAACGCTGCCACTGATGCTTATCTGCTCCTTGGCGGCCAAAAAGGTCTCCTGAAGCTTTTTATTCTGGGTTATGACCCAGCCAAGTCGAATTCCTGGCACGCCGTATGATTTCGATAGAGAGCAGACGCTCAAGACATGGTCACCGAGTGAGGCTGCGACGGGGAGTTGCCGGCCGTACTTGACGTCCCTGTAAGTCTCATCAACCAGAAGCAAACAGTTTTTCTGCTTGGTGATGGCAACAAGGCGATCTAGAGATTCCCTAGACAGCAGCGTCCCGGTTGGGTTATGCGGGCAAGTGATGGAGACAATCTTGGTCTTTGGTGTGATGGCTTGTTCGATGAAAGAGAGATCTGGTTCGAAGCTTGATTCAAATTTGAGATCCACGAAGGTGATGTCGCAGCCAATTGCCCTCGGTGTTTCCAGATTGGTTGCATAGTTTGGTCGAACCACAACGATATGATCTTGTGCAGACAGCTGAGATGTTGAGATAATAAAGAGAGCTCCGGCCGCACCACCAGTTATGAGAATATCATCCGCGCTCAGGCCAGCGTCGGCAGCAATGGCTGCTCGCAGCTCGGTACTCCCCTTGTGTTCATTATAGAGGAGAGTAAGGTCGGGAATGGTTAATCCAAGAGAACCTAAGGACTGGTCCGCGATGGAGCTCTCAGAAAGATTGAATTTGATCTTATCGTAGCCGTATTCCTCTGGCGATTCAATCTCAATTGGCATCCGTGTATATTTCATCCTGGGATAAGGTTGATATGTGTCACCACAAGAAAGGCTAGAGAAGGAAGAAATGGAGAATGGGAGAGCTGAAGGTGTGTAGGGTCGGGAAGCACCTAACCTACATGTCGAATCTTCCTACCAATATATAGGGTACGGGCCGGGATAGTTACTTCTATGTCGAGGCGACCGACTGGGAGTTTTCATAACCCAGCTAACCCGAGTTCCCTCGGCCACGCATGTAGAAATGAAGAAGCGGGTCGACTCTCCTTACTAGCCATACCTATGAGGTGAGAATCCGCGGGAATTCATTGTGTTAATTGGCAACTATTTGCTTAGCATTCGGCATCGATCGCATAAATGTGGCCTGACAAGGCTGTGTATCCATGGCATCCCGTCGTGGCGCGGGGTAGGTCTGGCTGCATCCACCACTCTGTATCAGTAAGTTCTCGTCCTACACCGTAGCAGAGACTACGGAGACGATTTGTTAACTACGGCACTGAGTAATGAATCAAGGTCTGTCGGAAAGTGTGGAGCATCGGCGCTCGAGTCAATCAACGATGTATCAACTTTGCACCGAGCTCCGATTGCTGGGCGCGCATCTGAACTTCTCCCATTCCGCAGCCCAAACCACAAGTTGCCACCACAGCGGATTAGAGGCGGCTTCAGTGTACAATACAGTGGTTCGGCTATCAAACTGTCACTAGAATTCCATAGGCTAGCCAGGACAGTGAGGCCGCCCGGCTTATGTGAATCTGCCAATGGCCTGAGCCGTCGAAGACCGCATGGCGCAAGCCACGCAAAAACTGGAACAGTACTAGGTAATAAACCCTGACTTTGTACAACAGGAAAGTCGAGCCGATCAGGTGGGACATGGGAGAAATGTACCCACCAACTTTGTCCAATAGGTATGTTTACAGAATCTCCCCACGACTTCGGCTCGACTTTCCTTTCCCAGCGTCAATATGGGAGGTGATAGCGTCTGTTCCACTCCTTAATAGCTTGTCTCCTACGAACTTTGGCTTATGAGATGCATCTCCTATATCGCAACAGCTTAATGACACCGGCCGATAATTCGCAAAGGAGCAATCCATCCCAAAAAGGCGGCCGGAGCCTTCTGGGCTGCCTTACATGCCGCGCACGGCACGTTAAGTGCACATTGGAGCAGCCCGCATGCAGTAATTGTCTAAGATTATCCATCATATGCAACGGATACAGGCCCCAGCTTAAGTGGTTGGTCTATGGTAGCCAGGATGGGGAAAATGTCGTTATCCTCCATGGAAACGAGCGGTCCGCCAGCAAGAGCGTGAGCAGAAGAGAAATTTTTAGCTGTAAGCATGATATCTGTTTCTCTTAGAGCTACGTCAATCATGCCATTGTATCGGGCGTGCCAACCTCATAATACTTTCTAATTTGCTGAATACGCAGTGTCCGAAAGGAGATGCACGTCGCAGAGTCTAATTGACAGTGTGAGAGTGGATCACTATACGGATATCATTCAGTCCATAGATGTGATATTAAAGGACCTGGAGAGACATTCATTTCTGTATATATCGCCAAAGGATGGCCGAAAGTACAAAAGTGCTTCAAGTCAGTTCTGTGGCCCATTTGGTGTACTTCAACTTGAGACTAGTTCATAGCCAAATCTCTCAGGGACAGCCATAGTATGGGGAGAGTAAACATGAAGAGTTGGCTTGTTATTTGCGTAAAACTCGTATAAATGTTTTATTAAATAGACATCATCTTGCCCACACGATTAACTCAACTGCGAATCCGCATCCCGCGTTTGGCTTGAGAACAAAAGTAACACGTGGAGATTGACGGTTTCATCACCCACCTAGTTGAAGTAACATGTTCCGTCGATGTACATGAAATTTGGTGCTAATAACAACCCTCGAGCTAGGGTTCGGTCAATTAAACTCAGAAACTAGATAAAGAGCAGATACCAATTGCACCCAAATGCATACTCATGTTACATAATATCACATAGTCTGCATTTATGTGTTTTGTAACCTTCAAGGATACCTCTTGCATGATATTTCTCGCTCGTAACATTTCATACTCAGCCCGTTGGGCTCGAACATTGCCAGCCCACCAAAGTCGGCGAATCGATGTACCCTTCGACTAGAGTCTTGAAGCCTGCATAGAGCCCTAGGACGCAGGTCACCAGGGAGCCCACATAGATCACTCCATCAAATATGTTCCACCACAGTTCCTTTCTCAATCCCCGAATTCAGCGCTTAAGGCCGTGATCTACCCGCTCTACTCGGCGATGTAGAGGATCATAAACCTCTTCCGGCAAAGCTGAGTCCCTTTGCGCTCTGAACCCAAGCGCCAAGAAAACAGGAAAGGTATATGTGAATTGCAGAAGCGCTCCAGCTCCAACGAGAACCGTCCAAGATGTTATTTGTGGTACAGACAATGCGACAACCCAGGCAAGCATCCAGTAGACAGGAACAAAAAAGGCCCAGATCCACTTTCCGGATGCACTGTTCAGATCAGGGATCCTAAAGAAGTGGCGGCCAACACTGTTGTATAAGACTTTCATACCAATGTTGGCATATAGAACTGCGGCGATGACATTGGTCAATAGTCCAATAGCGTTGCAGACTGTTTGCCAATTGTATGGAGAAATTCCCTGATAAGAGTTGATGTATGCGTACTGCCCCTGCCTGGTGTATTGTTAGCATATTTGAAGAATCAAGAAGGTGAAGGCATCTCACATCACGTAGCAGTAAATACCATACACCATGTAACATAAAAAGATGAGAAGATCAGCACATAGGAGACCTTTCCAAAAGTCCATCGGTCGTCGCATTTCAGCCATTAACTCGACAAACATGGTCGCACCACCAAATGAGAATACGGCATTCATCAAGCCGTTTACATTATCCACTAATGTGAGTCCTGGCGGTGCAGCAATGGAGACAGAAACGGGATCGGGAGCTTGAATATTGAATTCGGGGTGAGTTGTAGCATAGAGAATGTAGTTTGGCGGACTATGAGCCATGACGCCCATTCTATAGATAGGTAAGTATAAATTATGGCAGAGGTAATAAGGCCATCAAAGAGACAGCAGACTTACGTTGCGAAGATGACAAACAAGTTCAGAAACACACTCAGGGACCCCACCCAGCCCAGGTTTTTGAGAGTTCGGATCTGTCCTATAAGGCAACCAGCCAAGGCGCTGATCAAAACAGATATTATGAAGCATAATTTGTTTTGCGACAACTGACTTATGGACTGGCCGTTTGTGATCATGATAACCATGACGGTGAGAAAGAACTGGAACGATTGCAAAATATTGCACACATGCTGAAACCACGGTCCGTATATACGCAAAGCCAGATCGCTGTACCCTCTTAGGGGATGTTCGTCGCTGTCAAGTTGGAGAAATAAGCGCCACAGCAGAAATCCGCTGTATCCGGCTAGAGCACCAAATACAGTATACAGGACGACGCCGGGAGCAAGGCCCATCTGGGAGAAGGCGTAACCAGTCGAAAAAGGTCCCAGCACATCGGTTGTAATCAAGTAGAATATGGATACCCTAAGAATCATTAGCAATGGCTTTTGTTGTAGTCGAGTATCGTGTAGTTGCTATCCGACTTACCATGTAGCAGTTCTGGCCGCCCTAGCAGCCTGGGTCCATTCGCCTTCAGAAATATCCAGTGGTGCAAATGCTTCGGGTGTAGGTTTCTTCTTTGATTCGACCCGCGATAAATGCTCCACCTCTCCGCAATTGAGGGGAGCCATGCCTCCCCCAGATTCTTTGTCAACGGCATCTCCACCAGAACTGGTAGCATTAGTAGATGCTGTGATATGCCCAGGTTGAGGGCTGCTCAACTCCCGAGCGCGAGAAAGTTTGGCAAAATATATAAACTCTTCAATAGGAATTTCGGAATCTTTCATGGAAAATATGTTGGCAGTCTGAAGATTCCCACTGTCTTTAGGCTTTTCTGCGACGCAGGGGCCATCATCCAAAACTGCAATGTCATCCTGATGTATCATAATGATATGCAGGCCGGATCAAAGAGGTCAAGATGTTAACGATATGGATGGAGGAAACGGACAAGTTTGATTACTACGAGAACATACGCATGCCATAAGAGTCCACCTGATATATATATATTTATTGTACATCAGGAGAAGCGCCCGCGAACTGTGCGTCGCTACCAGGCTCGTACCTAAACGCCGTTAGCTTGTAACCACGACACTGGTGGCTCAAAGCCCAGAAGCTACCTATCTTGATATCCATCGAGCCTGCTACGGTCTTATTTCTCCACCACAATCTAGCGTGGTCTGGCATCGGAATTGGCGTTATCATGCCGTCACTAGCGCAACTCGATTTGGGTGTTGGCGATGTCGGCAGCGGCGCAACGAGCCTTGATTGCCCCCTGTCTGTCTTACACGAAGCAAGTCCCATTTCGGCCTCGGTCTTCCCAATATTATACTATTAAACTTACGGCTAGAAACGGGGGACAAGTAGCTACGATAAGGGGTAGTTTGGGGAGGTTTAAAAGAACCCTTGCCACCTAGTGTCTATCATCATAAGTTTAGATGGTGGGTGAGCTTAGACAATATCGAAAATAGCCGCAAGAACAAGCTCATCATGATGGATAATCACCATCTCCCATCATGGAAGTCTATGCCGGCTGTCCCGGGAATGCCACACGGATGTGCTTGGGGACTCTTTGACCGGAACAATGTCAAAGATGAAGTAGGCACCATCAATCTCCTCCAGCCATCTACCATTGTAAACGCATCCAAAGAAATCAAAACAGGGAAATCCGTTATTCTTAAGTAAGATACGAGTTTATCCGCATCCAAGACAGTCAACAACTTAACAATGAGTTACATAGTTGGCCTCTTGATAGAGTTCACGAACCCAGCTTTGACCGTCCGAATTTGCACGTCACAGTCAAGGACTGGAAAAAAGAAGGAGGCCCTTGGTATTGCTATGATGATGAAATCAAACTTAACACTCAGTCCGGAAGCCAGTGGGACGGATTACGTAGGTCATTTGGATGGACGAGCTACTAAGTAATGCCACTGACACCACGATAGGCCATTGGGGTCATTCTGTTACTGGCATGTACTATAACGGCATTCCGCATGAATCTGTCCTTGATACATCGCACCTTGGAGTCGAACGTGAGTTTTATATACATAATATCAATTGTTACCCCATTTCAATCTGGGTATGCTAACAAACACTGCCATATTAGACTGGAGCAAGCGTGGAGGCATAGTTGGACGTGGTGTTCTCCTCGACTATGTAGCTTTTGCTGCTCGGCATAATATCGAGTATGATCCTGTGACAAGACACTGCATTACTCTCTCTGATATCCTAAAGATAGCCGAGGAGCAAAGCGTGACGTTTCAGCGTGGCGATATTCTTATTTTTCGAACTGGATGGGTCAAGTGGTATGAGGAACACACGGAGGAAGAACGACGATCCAAGATAAAGAATGGAAATGATCATGTGGGCATTGAAGGTAATGAGGAGATGTTTGCGTGGCTATGGGATAATCACTTCGCGGCCTTGGCGGGTGACACGGTTGGAGTTGAGGCCTGGCCTCCTACTTTCCCATGGTGTTGGTGTTTCAATCCCCAATGAGGTTACGCAAGCTGACATTTGAATAGGCCTTCATGACTACGCAATTTCTATGTGGGGGATGCCCCTTGGAGAACTATGGGATTTGGAAGCATTGGCTACAGCATGTGAAGAGGAGAATCGATGGACTTTCTTCTTTACCAGCGCGCCACTAAACAATCCTGGTGGAATTGCAAGTCCGCCCAACGCTGTTGCTGTCTTTTAAAGGTGATGGCAAAATTATTCATTTGTTCAAAGTACATAGATCAATAGAAAATGTTTCTTTTGTGTGTGGAACAAGTATCGACAATGTTCACAAACTGTATCAAAGGCCAAGTATGTGACACGGTAACCATGGGTAGTCTGAGCCTTACAGCACGCTGCCCGTAATGGCTCTGAAATCCCCGCCCTTAGTGCATCGCAATCTAAGTTCTTGACCATGGCAAACTGCACTACAGCTTGGGCTGGCAAGCTGGGTAGTTGTGCCGAGCCCCGAGCCCCGAGCCCCGAGCCCCGAGCCCCGAGCTCTGTGAGATCGATGGCCAAGCCAGACGAAGGATATCGCGGCTTAGAACCAGATATTTTTGTGGAACGTCAGACCTATTTATTTCAATGCAATTAATGACAAGGAAAGCATCCTTTTCAACTAGAAAGGAAAGTCGAGCCGACGTCTTCGGAGCGAGTTTGGAGCCGATTTTCTCGGAATCCACTTCGAGAGCCCTGGAAAATGGATACAGACACAAACGCCTCAGCGGTACGGAGTACATTTCACCAATTACTCAGAAAGCGGCCTTCGGATTACATTCACTCCATTACTGCAACACCGAGAACAGCAGGCATCAGAAAATAAGAGACGGGGAAAGAAACGTATGGAACCTTCAATGCTTAAATATTATTTAACTTCCATTATGCCTACCGTCCCTCGGAAGCCTATTCGCATCCTCATCAGCCAGGGGCAGCTTGTACAGTCATTTTCACAGTCTCTCACCACAAACCGACAGCATCGCTCCCATGGCTCAAGTTCAACAAGCTCCATATGGAACCTGGGAAAGTCCAATTACCCCAGACCATTTTGCCTCAGGATCTGTGATCCTTGATCAGTTGGACGTCGACGTAAGCAAAAATGGGATAGATCTCTACTCAAATCTTATTACTAACTATTTAAATAAGCGCTCTAATGGCAAGATCTATTGTCTTGAGATCCGTCCAGCCGAAGAGGGAAGAGGCACCATTGTAGAATATGTGGACGGAACTGCCAATGAAGTACTCCCAAGCAACTACAACGCATTGTCTCAAGTGCATGAGTATGGCGGAGCCTCTTTTGTGACAAGGCACAGTGATAACCACATTATTTTCACGGATTTTGAGACCAAGGCTGTCTACGATCTAGATCCCAGCACTGGGCATGCAGACATATTGGTTCATGAGGACAAAAAGCTTTATTATGCTGACTTTGCCATTCCACCAAACAATCAGAAATGGATAGTTGGGATACAAGAGAACCACCACACAGATGATCCTACAGCCGCTGAGAACAAGATTGTTGCAATCAACGCCACTACCAAAGAAGTCACGGATCTTGCCAGTGGCTGCGACTTTTACGCCTTTCCACGGTTCAGTCCAGATGGAACAAAGCTCTGCTGGATCCAATGGAATCATCCTAATATGCCGTGGGACAATACACAGCTCTTCCTGGCTGATTGGAAAGACGGACAAGTAACAAACATAACTAGCATCGCCGGAGCTGAGATCAATTCCAGCGTTACTCAACCTTGTTGGGATACAGATAATACTCTCTACTTCGTCGATGATAGGTCGGGATTTTGGCAGCTCTACGAATACTCTAACGGACGGAGTAGACACTTGAAGTTATCCGGCCTAGAAGATGCAGAGTTCTGCTTTACAGATTTCTTCCTCGGCGCCGCATCATACACGCCATTATCGCCAGACACTATTGTCTCTTTTTATACCAAGAACGGGACGTACACAAGCATCGTCATTGATACTAAAACCTGCAACTATCGAGAACTCCAATGCCCCATATCTGATATCCTCGCAAGTGCCATCAAGGCAGTGAGTTCGACGGCAGTAGCCATCATCGGCTCCACCGCATCATCGCCTCAAGTGCTTACAGTGGTGGATATCAACGAGGGAGGACTTGGTCAGGTATTGAAACATTCGGCGGCAACTCAGCTACCAGAAGATTATGTTTCCCGTGCAACTCACGTTACATTCCCTCGTGTGGCTAGTTCTGAAGGAGGCGAGGCTCACGGACTCTTCTTGCTGCCGAAAAACCCCAAGTACGAGTGGGATCAGTCGCTGCCCCCGTTGATCGTGTCAGTTCATGGTGGGCCAACATGCCAAGCTGGGTCTGGCTTTTATCTGCGTGATCAAGCTTTGACGACTCGTGGTTATGCGGTGCTACAAGTAAACTATGTTGGCTCCACTGGATACGGAAAGAAATATCGTCAATTACTCGATGGGCAATGGGGAGTCAGCGACATTGCTGATGCGGTCAGCGCTGTCGATTATCTTGCTCGTCAAGGCTTAATCGACAGACAAAGGGTCGGGTTGACAGGGCACTCAGCCGGTGGATTCTTAACTATGCAAGGCATGGTGCGCTATCCGAATGTTTGGAGAACAGCTGTCGCTGAGAGTGGCATATCGGACCTAAAGAGGTTGATGGAGGACACACACAAATTTGAGTGTCGGTATCTACAGCCCCTATGCTGGCCCAATGGAACATCGAAAGAGGAGCAAGAACGAATCCTTCTAGAAAGAAGCCCCATACATCACTGTGCCAAAATCCAAAGGCCTATTTTGTGTTTCAATGGAACAGAAGATCCTATTGTACCTCAAAACCAAGCAAATACATTTGTGGAAACGGTAAAGCAAACAGGTGGAATTGCAGAGGTGGTGCTGTATGAAGGCGAAGGCCACATCTTTGCCAAAGGTTCAAGCTTAAGGGACATTGAAGCTCGTCGGTATGCTTGGTTCAGGAAGTATTTGGTAGATTAATACAGATCACAGATACAGAAGCCATTGTATAGACAATATTCTCTATTTTCACAATTGGAGTCTACATTGCGCACGGTTGAAGGAATTTGCGAAATGATAAGCTTCAAACCAAGGCAGTAAACCATTTACGGATATTGTTATCAGCCTATCGTGTGACCACACCTCAAATGACGTTGAATTTAGAGTTTTCAATGTTGAGAAAATAATTCTATGAGATATTAATTATATAATGGGAGCATTACTATTGAACTACTAGAAGAGAAACGTCCGGCGGATATAGAATGATTATGTTCTAGGGTAGCGAGGAAGTTTTGTGAATAAGAGCTACAAGGGCCCACGAGATACTCTTGAAATTGCTGGTTATGTCTTCATTTGCACTTTGCTCATTGAGTGATTACCATCTGCAATCGATTCATTTCTGGTGTAAAGCATTGCATTATTTTTGAGATGTTTAGGAGAAAATTTGCCTCCATCCGGTAATCGGTATAGCACTTTCATAATGTCCTCTGTCGGATGGTTAATGGACCAGATAGGCGCCTGCGGCATTGGCACGGGCTCTTCTGCTATCATCCGATATCACAATGGACTAAGCATACTATTAAAATTTAATTTTTCTAAGGAGCACAAGATATCCTGATCCATAATCACCTACCTAATACGCTAAGTGATAACAATGGAGTTGTAACTCCGTTTTTAGTACTGCTTGGAATTATTTACACCAGTGGGGCTAATGGAGATGCAACTCCGTCCATTGCGAAGTGACGATGCTATTTCCCCCTGCGTCTAGATCTATTTGCGGTAATGTCTACAATTTACATATTTATGGTGATTTGCTCCTCTATATAAGAACCCAATATTACCGCTGATTGTATATGTTCTAGCATTCATTATACTACAGACTAACAGTATATCGCCTTACAATTTTACCACCATAGGAGGCGCGGACTATCAAATCATTACCCAAATCCTGAGATTCTCAATAAAAAAGCAGTCGCATAGACAAACATACTCTTGCCATGGCACCTTTCAATACGCAAGATTCCAAAACTCCAAACACCCATCTCACCAATTGCCAAATCAGCACTCCCCACCCTCTGAGTACTCCACCAGAAGAAGACTCCCTCTTTACAATATTTCGCCGGCTCGTGCCTCTCGTCTCCAATGGCAAGATAATCCACCTCAACGCAGGTTTCATGCCACCCTCTAACCTGGTGGTTGGGGATGCTATCAACCGTTTCTGTTCAGAAGCCCTTTACCATGAATCGCCCAAGCCGCTATGGAAACAAGACACGGAGCAGCTGCGTAGTCTCCTAGCACGCTATCTCCAGATCGAACCCTCCTCGCTGGCATTTGTCCGTGATACTACAGAGGGCTTGAGCTCATTCATGCACGGCCTTCGGTTCGAAAAGGGTGACAATGTTGTTATTCTTGACTGTGAGCATCCGAATCAATTGTACGGATGGCTGTCCCTTCGTGCGAAGGGACTAGAGGTCAGACTCGTGCCGACTTTGGCCAGGGCCGCGAAGATAGGGCGTATTGAAGCTGCCAATGCAGACACCTTCACTCCTTACGTCGACAATAAAACAAAGGCGATTGGCCTTAGTTCCGTCATGTTTCATAGCGGGCAGCGTAACGATGTGGCTGATGTTTGTGCCAAATTTCGCCCACAGGGGATTCACGTCCTTGCCGACCTGACGCAAGAAGTTGGCTTTGCTGATGTCAATATTGCAAAATTGGGTGTCTCAGCTGCGTCGTTCAGTATGCATAAAGGTCTGAACACGCCAACAGGCATCGCGGTGCTGTATATGGATCCTGAGGTTGTGGCGGAACTGGATCCCATCCCACCGCTCGTTGGATACGGCGGGATAGCCAACATGTCTGAAGATGCGCCTCTAGTTGAAGGGCCGATTGAGTTTCATCCCACGGCGCGCCGGTACGAGCATACAAATATGGGGTGGATAAACGTCGTGTGTGGACGAGCCTTTATGGAATTTTACCTTGATGTGATGGGCCCGAAGAATGTAGAGAATCATCTGTACGGCGTTGGGGATCATTTGAGGCGGACCTGCGCGGCACTGGGGATCGAGATTATCGGACCGCAAAACAAGAAGCAACATTCGCCGCATTTATATGTGCTGGGATTGCAGGATGATAAGTGGTATGGGCATTTGCGGGAAGCTGGAGTGATTGTAACGAAATTGGTGACGGGAATCAGAGTGTCCCTTGGGTTCTACAACAACGGAAATGATGTTGATAGGTTGGCAGATATTCTCAGAGCTGGCATAACCCAGGGGATTCCATTTGCGTAGACCCAAGTCTCAAGAGAAAAGAAGGTGTTATTGATGAGGTAGCGGCCGTTAGCTGGGAAGTACTGAATAAATTAGACTTGCGACGATGGGTCTGGTTTGGAAGATTGTGATGGTATGAAAGCGAGGCGTAGCTGCATCTGGCTGGCGAGGGCCCAGGTCCCCGAGCACTCCCCCAGCGCCTGTAAGAGGTACTCCTCCTCCTCCGGTGTCCCAAGTATACTAACGACACGAATAGCCTGTACACAGGCGTAGACGAGAACGAGGGGCGAGTGCCGCAAATCATACTTGACGCGGTAGGTGCGTACGAGGGTAACGATGTTCTGTGCTGAGGTGGTGCAGTACTGGCATGAATAGTTACGTTCAGCGTCTTGATCGCCTGCGACGGTGCTGTCATAATTCAAGGCGATACGAGCACTGTTATATAACAAGCTAACTGGATTAATGGTCCATCTGACCTTCGATCGGATGATAAACTTACTGAACCGCTATTAATCCTGGCACTGCGTTGAGATTGGCCATGTCCCAGCGAGTCCATTTTGCAAAAGTTGGCAGAGATTCATGCCACCGCAATAATTCTAGATTGAGTTTGTCCAGATTGGATACACGAGAGATGGCTTCCTGGTTGATTCGAATAGGAAAGAGGACAGTCATCATGCTCTCTACGATTCGAGATAAACGAATCTGCTCTTGGACGAAAGGTATGTTAGAGATGCCCCCAATGGTGTCATCATCGTTGACTTCGAAGCCCACAGGGCGCCAATACTCCATTGCGGGTCCATCGCTGTCAGATTCAGGTCAGGTCACAAGCGTTCAAAATGAGGTAAAGCTGTCTCACGGTAATATCTTCAATGCATCGACTTCAGCTGCATTGTATACCAGATGAACCGGCCTGCCTAGGATGAGACAGATGAGCTTATCGGAGTTATAGCATCCCCAGTATATACGTCGGCGAATCTCGCTGTCTTCATGACTGCCGAGTGAGGCATCACGAGGCACCCAATTGTCTGGGTCGCGCTGGAGTCCAAGGTCTTGTACCATGCGGAAGGCAATCCCAGAGAAACTCCAACCTTTGGACAGGTTCCCTCGGCCAATCTCGTAGAATGCGAGACATAGAAACGTCTGAACTGTCGGAATGGATGGCTTTGCAAGCCCAGAGACCATGATGATACTCTCAGCAGCCAGAAAGAATTGCTCGCTAAGCCGTCTTTGTTTGTCGTCAGAAGCCACCATCGCTCCTAGCGCACAGAGCGCCATGAGTAGCGCTGCGGACCAGTACTTGCAACCTTGTCTGTTCCCGAAATGGTCTCGTAGGAAAGCCTCACGGTAGACAAACATGAAGTAGGGATACTGCCACCTAAAGAAATCAGTAAGGGCACGGATCACGACATCGCCTTCTGAGCTGATGCCGAAGTGCTCCATAACGTGTTCAAAGTTAGTCACCACACTTCCGGCTTGCCCAGCCCAGGAGAGCGGAGGGTTACGTCGACTTTGAAAGTATCTGTGAGACTCGACACGGTAGATGCTCGTTGCACCGTGGAAGATGAGGCTGCCATCCAAGTCGAACTCGAGGTTTGTAGAGCTACATTCGTGCATTTTCAACGCCTCCGCCTCCCGTCGCACTTGATTGTCGGGTGGGAGGTTGGGAAGTTGGTCAGCTGGCAGAGAAAGAAGCATCTGTTCCCGCTCTTTGTGGGAGGCATTCTGGAGACTCGTGATGAAAGATTCAAGCGACTGGACTCGTCTCTCAAGGCTTAGGGCATACTCGGAGGACGCTGGGCTACGTTTGCGGTCAATCACAGGGTATTCGCATTTCACACCGGCAGCCGTGCATTTTCCGCAAGGTTCTGTACGAGAACATTTAAACTGAGGCATGTTAATCTTGTCTTTGAGTGAACCATTGAGTCCAGGCATCTGTAGGCATCATACCTTGCGATATTGGCATCGCTTGCACCTATTGACTGTCAGCCTAACGGTTCCATTTGGGAATTGATTCATCATACGACAGCCTTCGTCTATGCTTCGAAGGAACACCTGGACTTTGGTGAGGCATGGCGAGGATCTTTGTATGCCCAGGTGCATATAGTTTCTGCTTCAGTATTGAGATGACCGCTTGAATAAACTAGAGGTCGTGCTTGTCGAGTCATCGGTACATGCGAAGCAGTCAGGTAAAGCACATGCCGCTAGTGTTTTAGCTGCACAATGGGGTCGGCGGTATAGCGAGCCAATCATCGGTGAGTTAAGAAGTCTAACCTGATGAATGGGTTCACCAAGGAGGCTTCTTTTCTCAATATTGTCTGATAGAGCGCAAAAGACTATCATGAGGCAAGGCTGAACTCATAGTCGTGTTAGATCCGAAATTAAAATTACCGCTATGCCCTAAGCGATAACGCGGCAGTACATGTATCCTTACTGGACTCTCCAATTGCTTTTTAGTAATACCACAACATCTTCACGAAGTAATGAGCTACGAGAAATTCTGCAATTGATGCGGTCTGTCATTGGGCCTATACATGAGAGATTTAAGCTTGATCACAGGCAGAAGATTTAACCAGTAAAGTGCAGGCGAAACCATCGGTAAAACATTGCTACA
The DNA here is from genome assembly GCA_037893235.1 of Trichoderma afroharzianum. Lineage (NCBI taxonomy): Eukaryota > Fungi > Ascomycota > Sordariomycetes > Hypocreales > Hypocreaceae > Trichoderma > Trichoderma afroharzianum. Next base: position 222,236 of record JBBLXW010000006.1, read on the forward strand.
TATTGTATAGAGATTTTTCAGCTCTCCAAGCGTGTTTCCTGAGTGCCTCCCTCAAGATATGGAAACCTTATAATTGAAGGCGGAAAATGCAATCAATACTACCCGCCTGGTCATTGATACACTGCGATTGCTTGTTATTTCTCCCCATATTGCCTATGCCATTTAGGGACAGTTCTTCTCCAGACTCTGTTCATTTGGGGATTACCCCGCGATGGGGTCGAAGCTACGATGCATGTTGGCGTTTTCTACTCGCGGAATCGTCCAAATACGGGAGACGGGGCGAGCCGAGACTGGCTTTTCCCTGTTTTGGCCTGCTGGGCGAGCTTTCACCTCCACTTCTTTGCGAGAAAGCCTCAGCCCCCAGCTTCTGACATGCAGTTGACTTCGTATGTGTACAAATTTTTCAAGATATATTAAAGTAGCAATTTGCACTTCATTAATGGATCGAGACCATCTATTACCTTCGATTATACGGAGGATTCAGTGAGGTACATCTCTTAGCACAAAAGTCGAACCAGCCCGAACACCGCAATGGGAAGTGTCTTGAAGCCTATAACTACCACTAAGTCAGACGTGGTGATGGATGAGTTTTCTGGAGAAACAATTGATGATCACAAGCCCACCGATGGCTTTAGCGATGCCGAGAAGCAACTAGAAGACACAGGCTCCATTCCATGCGACTTCGTATACAGCTCCAAGGAGAGTACTCGGATCCGATGGAAACTCGACTTAATTCTTCTTCCTATGGTAAAGATCCACACGACTATTTGATCAAACCTAAGAATGGTTGACTTACAAGAGAAATAGATGGTGTTTACTTACATACTTAACTATATGGACAAGGTTGCCTTATCTGAGGCCTCCATATTTGGCCTGCAGAAAGACTTGGTGGGTGGCATGCAACGCTTAATGAAAGTTGGCCCAATATCTGACTGAAACCAGGGTCTTGTTGGACAGCAATATAGCTGGTCATCCTCCATCTTCTATCTTGGATACTTGGTATGGCAGTATCCCAGCTCGCTCTTAATGCAGAAGCTTCCGATGTAAGCTGCTGCTTCAATTCAGCCAGTTAAGGCTATTGTCTAAGTCTCCATAGTGGACGCTATTTCGGTGTCATGATATTCCTCTGGGGCCTCACAGCGATCACAACGGCATTTACTAGGGGGTTTGCGACACTTTCTATCAACCGTGTCTTCCTCGGAATCTTCGAATCGTGCATGTCCCCCATTCTCACGATTCTCGTATCCCAATATTGGACTCGAGATGAACAGCCGCTTCGTGCCTCTTTGTGGTGGTCGGCCAGTGCTATCGGTGCCTTTATTGCTGATTCTATTACCTACGGTGTATCTGGAAAAGACCACTCTGGATCCAAATATGCTGTCTGGAAGATTATTTATCTGGTCTTCGGGTCGTCAACACTGCTCTGGGGTATTATTATCTTTTTTGCAGTGCCATCGTCACCTATGGAGGCGTGGTTCCTTAACAAGAGAGAGAGGACGATTGCTGCGGCTCAAGTCAGAAACCCTGTAGTTGAGTTAAAGTCAGAGCTAACCCATCATTTGATAGGTCATGAAGAACCATACTAGTATAAAAAATACCGAATATAAATGGCACCAAGTCCGAGAATGCTTAATTGACCCGCAGCCTTGGATACTAGCAATTCATGCCTTTCTCCAAAGCCTACAGGGTGGAGGTCTGACATCGGTGAGCATTATGCACGGTTCGGAGGTTATTGCATTCTGACGGTTTTCTAGTTTTCCAAGATTGTTTTAACCGAAACCCTTGGTTACACTAGTCGTCAAGCCACTCTAATGAGCATGCCATCCAATACCATTCATCTGGTTTCGGTGGTCTTTGCGTAAATTCGACATTGGTCCCTTATAGTCTGCACAGCCTGCTAATATTTCCCAGTGGTTGGTTTTGTAGCCATTACAAGAATACAAGGTGCTACGTGATGATCGCCACGAACAGCATCGTGTTAATTGGTGCGGTATTGATTGCCTGTTAGTGTTTCTTGCCGTCAGCCACCCACAGTTTATGACGCTTCTAACCATTTGACAGATCTTCCGCGTTCCAATCATAGCGGTCTACTTGCGTCTTTCTACCGTTAGTGTAATGTCCGAATGCTTGCCCTAAACTGCACCTAACAAGAGTCAGTCATTTACATGAACACGGTCCCGTTTGGCTTGGGCATGAGCATGGTTTCGTCAAATATTGCAGGATTTACCAAAAAGTCTACCGCAAGTGTAAGCAGATATGTCAATTGCCGGTAACCAGACCTCATTCTAAAGATGATTATAGGTTGTGATGTTTCTTGGGTATTGTCTCGGTCAGTTCACTGGGCCTCAACTGTTCATCGAGAAACAGGCTCCAAAGTTCCAGACAGCTTTTAGGGGCTTCTATTCCTCCATATCTGTCATGATCTTTTTGGAGATTGCACTGGTGTAAGTGTAGTATGCTTAGATCGTTTCGCCCAGCTATTAACTAGTTTCAATCAGCATTTATATCAGGTATCAGAACCATAGACGGGATCGCCTTCAAGCAAATACTAACGGCTCGAACGTTACCGAAAATGATTCGGATCTGACGGATTGGCAACAGCCCTCATTTAGGTATGTCTGGTAAAGTTACATCTGCACAAGATGAAGGGGTTCCTCGCGTAGCAGACGCGCTGCACAACCACAGGATCTCTTTGTATTCAAATGGACCTTTATTTCACTTTAGTAATCGAAAACTCAGCTAGCAAATAAGAAATTCAGCTTCAAATTTCCCATGATTGCACCTTTTTCTTTCCCTTTGAAGCTTTAAGTTATTACTACAATTTTTATTTATTTCACCCATAGACTCCACCGAGATATTGCAGTATGTTTACATTCAGGTTAAAATGAAAGATTAGGTGTATAGATAAATATTGAGTTTCATAGTTGTAATACAGCCATAGCCGGTTCATACATACAATGCTCTCTATGTCTTAGCTGGAGCCATTTTATTGCATATTTCCTTTGTCATTCACAAAGACCTCTAATACAGACCTCCGAGGCATGAATTCAGCCATTAAATATACATTATACCGTTATATAGAGATAGGATTAGCGTTATTCCATCAATGTTATCGAGAAGCGAAATCATCCATCACGTGATGCCGCCACGAACGGCTATCTCAAGACTAGATCCAATAGACTTGTTATTATCAGCAGTCCCGGCATTTATCGTCTTCATCTAATCCGTAATCTACAATGCAATTCATCATGCGCTCATGCAATACCTGTACAAGAAGAAAGCTTCGTTGTGATGCCCTGAAGCCTCGTTGCTCATCATGCCGCCAGTCGCATGTCAAATGCGTCTACAACTCGTCATCTCAAGCTGTATTTGAGTTTAGAGATGAGACGGAGGATATCAAAGCCCGCTCAAGACATCGGAAAAAGAAGGCGAGTTCTTCCACAAATACAACGACACCCCAGCAGACAAATTCTTCATCATTGAACCAACAGAATGAAACATACGAGCAGAGAGAGGAGCCGGAACTGCTGGAGTTGCCATCGCTCCCAGTCTTTGACACGACGACAATACCTTGGATTGACGGGATACTTGACTCAAATCTGGGCCAGCAGTGGGATCCAACGACAAACATAGCAATGTTATGGAACACGTCCGCCAATCCCGTCGTCGCTAATGAATTCCCCGACCAAACCCGTGGCCTATATACCAATCAAACCATTGCTGAGTTGAGCACACCTAGCTCAGACTACCAAAGCCCAGGTTCCAAATCACTCTCAACAATCTCCGATCACGTCTTGGCACAACATTATACACAGAGTCTAACATCAAAATACAGCTCAAAGGAGCAGGGTTGGAACAATCACACCTATTTCTTTAATCGCTTCAACTCAACCCATTCATTTGTAGTATCATCCCTGTACGCGTGGACAGCTGCCCACCTCTTCTGCAGCGGAAGATTGCAATCTGAAGCTATCGCGATGGATCATTACAGCAAAAGTCTCGTGGGAATTAGAGATCAACTTGGAATTCACCTCTTGGAAGAGAACGAAACTGAAATTGCCAGTCAGATGTGGCTCCGACTTCTGGCTCGAGATGATGACCTCGATGCTGTTGCTGTGACTCTGTATTTTCTCGCTTGGACTGACCTCCTCCTTTCAAGGCTGGCATCTTTGAGACGGATGCTCAACCTGGAAGCCACTTTACTGGATCTCAGTGGCCATGATCAGTCACATACCCTCTATGTCAGAATGGCTGTATGGTTCTGCTTTCTCGACGCACGCGCTGCGCTATTTGGCCAAGGTAACGATCGCATTATACAGTCCATGGGAGACGACTCGGGCTTGATGAGAGCCGTGGAAGCATCATATGACTTTCTGCAGAATGAGTACAGTCTCCTGTACCCTGAGGAAGAACGGCGGCGGGACGAGGCTCATAAGCCCCTCTATGTCGCAACATGTCGCTTAGTAGCTCTTCTGGGAAAACTGTCTCGCAATAGCGGCGACACAACAGAGGAGTGCCATGTCATGGCTTCCTTGCGCGATATTCAGCGAGTAAGTCGAACCTATGATGATAACCGGAGGGACGACATTAATTGATCGATTTCTATCAGAATATTGAAAGCATCAGCGAAGAAAAAGCTGTAGAAAATAAAGTGTTTTCCACCTACCTGACAACAAGTGCGCTTTTTCATGCGGTAGAAATATACGCATCGAGAGTCTACCAGCCCAATGCATCATTGTACGCAAAGAGCAACCATGCAGAAAAGATCATAACCATTACCAGCCAATTCTGCCGGAGGCTGAAGCGGCCAAGAACGGAAGCGCCCCCGACTAAGATATGGCCAGTGCCTCTGATCATGGCAGCAATTGAGGCAAAGGACTGGATCTACAGAGACTGGGCGCTGCAACAGACGAAGAGCTACTACAGTGCGGGGAAGCATTTTGTGAATGCGTGCACATTTGTCGAAAAGGTACATGCCGCCGAGGAGGCGACGGGGTGTCGTTGCAATCTTCATCAGATCGCCGAGGACATGGGCGATGATTTTGTCATATGATAGACTTTGTTGATTGCGCCGGCGGAACCGCATTCGACCAGTTTCGCGAGAAGAAGCAGCCAGACGGTCGCCGATTTGCACTATTTGGGACAATAGCGCGACCGCTAGGCAACACGACAATGGATGATGCTAATTACAGTGTGAAATCTAGCTGAACCTGGTAGATACTTCGAATGCCTCTTGAATATATAACCTTTGCTAAGGACACGGGAAAACATTCTGCATTCTCTGCAAAGTAAATACATTATCCAGCGACCAAATCCCTTCTTCTTCATTATACACAGCACGACGCCAATGGGCTCTCAGAACATGCCTTCTTTGGATACTCCCATCACGCAGGTCCCTGACCCATCGTGCTACCAGCACATTGTTGTCGAGGGAACGCCGTACGAGAGAGGCTTGTCACATGGAAGACAGGCAAGTGAGAAGGTTCGCGCCAATATCGAGTATTATAAGCTTCCAGGAAAGCTACCGCATTGGTAAGCATAGCATTACACCGGTGAATTGGGGTAAACCACATAAATTAACCCCATGAATACAGGTCTATATCTTCCAAAATCATCCAGACGGTGTACCTCCCAGGCTTTAAAAAGTTCTACCCAACCGGGCTCGAAGAGATCAAAGGAATCGCAGATGGTGCCGGTGTGACGGTTGAGGAAGTCATCATGCTCAACGCTCGATACGACTTGGGTAGATGCATGTATCAGCTTCAAAACGGTGGGGAGACTCCACAAGACTCTGATGGGCATGACGAATGCACAAGCGGCTTCTTTCCCCCGAAGGCAGTTGAGTCTGGTCGTGCTCTAGCCGTACACAACTGGGACATGTCCAGCCACCTCTATAACCAGGACCTCATAATCTACCTTGAGGTGCATCCAGACCCGTCCGAAGACCGGCCATCGATGTTCATCCTTACGGAAGCTGGTCAGCTCATTCGCAGCGGAATGAACTCTGCCGGCCTTTCGGTTACGGCAAATTCGTTGCTTTCAAGCCAAGATTACGTACCCGTCTCTCATATCGACCGCGACGGAGTTTACCATAGAGTGACTGACCCAACACCTGTTCTCCCCCTCTCTGTGGCTAGGCGCATCTTTCTTGAATACAGCAACTACGCTGAAAGTCTCGTGGCTATCAATGCCTTTCCACGTCATGTATCAGGAAACCTTCACGTCTCGACAGCGGACGGATTTGCAATGGCAATGGAGGTCGCGCCTGACCGCATTTATAAATTCTATGGCAACATCGACGACCAGTACCTGATTCATAGCAATCACTTCCTTAGCCCCGAATTTCTCAGTCGTGACAACATTTTTGACCGCTATCCTGGAGGTAGCAGCTGGTTCAGATGTTTGCAAGCCGAAAATGGGGTGAGAGCAGACTGTGCTGCAGGGCATCTGACGCCTGAAAAGATCAAGGCAGCGTTCTCAGATCATTTGGCATACCCTGAGAGTCTATGTAACCATCCGAACCCAAAGCAGAAAAACGCACCTAGTGCCATTCTCACAGGATATACCTCAAAGCAAAATATGACGGTAGCATTTGTTATTTATGATCTCTCAGAGTTGACAATTACCGTTTGTAAGGGGCCTCCTTGCAAAGGAATGTTACAGTCGTTTAAGCTTCAATAGGGTTTAACAATTGTAGATGCAAGTACATGTCTCAGAATATATTTCAAAGTTGCCATCAGATATTCGCAAATGGAAAGACATACATTCTATACCTACTTTTATTCTTTACGTCTCCCGATCCACAACCCCCGCCCCAGCTTTAGCGTGTTCATGCATTTGATCCTATATATTAGGGTTTTTCAAGATAGTAATTTCAACAAGCTGGAACCCCTTCTCGTGACTTGCTAACAGAGTCCGGGCTTCAGATGTGAACTTTTCCAATGCCGCGCGGGAATACTCGGCTGCTATAAACTCTTGACATGCCGCCACAAGTTTGTCTTGTATATCCTTGGGGACGGATTCCTATCACCACAATTGTTATTTACGTGATAGAGTAAATGATATGGAGAAACTGCAGATTAGAGATCCGTACATTCAAGACTTGCGACAGGTCAAATGCTCGTTTGTACCATCCTGTGGAGAGCTTCAAATCGAGTTCGGCCTCAGACAGATCCGGATTCTCCTGACGGAGACGCTCTTGTACTGCAGTGGCGCGCTCCAGAAAATCCTCTTCTGTGAAAGCAGGAAGAGGCAAAAGGTCGTTACCGGTAGACTTGCTTTCAGCCATTATATATGCGCCAATGTCTGCGGCGAGAGGAAGATGGCTGATGGCCAGAGACCTGCCTATATAAAGACTTCAAATTGAATGGCTTGGAAAAGCAAAAAAATTATAACATAGAGATCGAAACTTATGGGAAAGGCGGGGTCAGCCTTTCCAAAAGACATGTGACCACGAGGAGGCCTTGACAGTTCCAAATTAGCAATCACTCGATGTGCATAAAGTATTTATGATCGAGCAGTCGCGTTTAACAGGTAATATTGCGCTACTATAATATGATGTTTTTACATGAACAGCTTTGATTGTTCAAATAAACGGATCATTGTACTAAGCTTGTTTCTTAAATTGTAGCCAATAAAAAATGAAAGCATGCTTGGGTTTATGCGTAGCTGTGAGCAATGTCCCAAATACGACAACGTGCGAAGTTACGATAGTTCCAATAACGTAGCTGGTAGGTACAGAGTAAGGCTTGGTAGATGAAATGTATCAAACAAAGATAGAGAGAGGATGCTAACATATATCTTTCGCTTAGACTCACAGCGCACAACATGTTTGTTAAAATTACTGTCCAATATCTTGTGCTTTGAGTCGACAATCTCCCCTTGGCGGTAACTGCTTCATGCGAAAATCGCACAGATGATTTCATCTTCTCTGGTTCATCGCAGTGCAGTCCGATATTATGGCACGTTTCCAATTACGCAACCTACAAACTACAAATTAGGCTGCTACGTAGCATTGCATATGGTCGCGTCATTTGCTAGCTATTTTTGTTCAAGCAGCCTGCGTGTTGGTCTTGTTGCGCTTCTTCGTTGAAGGATTGTTATGGACTTTTTGCAGCAGGTTGCGGGGCAAACAAAAGGCCATCGCCCCGACAAGCACATCTAGAGGATTGCAGTGAAGCGTCAGATGCTCCGCTCTGCCCACTTTCAGCGGCCAGAACTATAAGTACTGCGATGCGGTAGTTAATGAAGTTCGTCGGAGCCATTCTCATCTGTCCGTTGACAGAAACCCCGGATCTATACTCGTGTATACGAGGATTCAGGGAGCATTGTGGAACTGCCTGTTTGTAACTGGTGTAGAACCCGAACCCGAACCAACGAACGCCGTATAGCTCTCATCATCAAGGTTAACATCGGCAACCATTTGCCGGTTATCAATCCATTAACTCCATAGCTACAAGCAGTTACCTTCAGCCCCGCGGATCGTCTTTAAACTGATGCTTACGTTGCCTATATGCACTTCACATTGCCAGTATATCTGTCTTTTTAAGCATCATATTTGACGGTATCATCTAATCAACATTGCATATCAGAGGGAATTCCCAACCTCTTAATTCTTACCCATATCAATATTCTCCATGGCTGATACTATAATCGACAACTTGTGCCGCCAGATCGAAGCTGATAACCTTTGTGGCGTGGAGGAAGCCATCAAGGCAGGCGTTCCGATAAATCAGTACTCGACAGCGGGGCTTACCCCTCTCGGAACTGCAATCATCTGCGGCCATTTTGCTATTACACAGTTTCTTCTCAATAAAGGCGCCGATATTAGCCTGGCATACAAATCAGATCTGTGTCTTGACAAGACCCGTGAGCAGTCTGATTTGCCCGAAGTTTGCGCCGCGATTCATTGCGCATCTGTCTCTGGATCAGCGGATTTGATCCGCCTGCTCGTCGATCATGGCGCAGATATCAATGACTCTGGTGGAATTGACTATGGTGCTCAAATGCTTCCGTTGTTCTTATCAAGAGGAGATGCAACTAAAGCGCTTATTGAACTCGGCGCAGATGTGTCTCGAAGTAACTCATCTGGCTTCACCCCTTTGTTACATGCGATGGCTCGAGAAGATGTCTCATCCACTAGGCTGCTTGTGAAGAATAGTGCAGATGTCGAGGTCGAAAGAAAAACACAATACCGAGTTAGGGTACCGTTAGAGAAGGGCAAAGAAGACACGGAAGAGCGCCTTGTTGAGGGAACATCGTCGCCATTGATGGTTGCGTGCCATCAAGGCCGCCTTAGGCCTACGTCTTTCGAAATGGTCAAGATACTGGCCTCCGCTGGAGCAGATGTTAATCGGCGCTACTTTATCAAGACTACTGAGTGTGATTTCAGTTTCACCGCTTTGTCCTTGATTTGCGGCTCTCGTACGCCCACCCCTTTAGTAAAAGGGGCTTATGCCAAAAAGGATCAATACGGTGACAAAGAAGTGACAGCGATCAGAGAACTCATCGCTGCCGGTGTAGATGTCAACAATCCTCCAATTATTACTTACTTATGTGAGGGAGAGATGCCTTTTAGGGATTTCGAGTTCCGCTTTGATGTGATCCAGAAGCTGGTCAATCATGGTCTGCACCTTGACGCCCAGTCGGGTCGAGATCCGCTGTTGGCTCTCTTGAAGTCATTTACTAAGCACCCAGAAGCTGAAACCCAATTCCTCAGTATAGCAACGGTATTAGCTACGGCTGGAATGAAGCTAGGCCTTTGCAGAGACGAGATGGAGTTGGCTGGTCTCCCAGCAGATTTATATAACCAACTCCGAAGTATCGATGGTGACGAATAATTCAGCCCATAATGGCACATTGTAACTATTCTCGCATCAGGTTAAAGGATCTAATTAATTGTTTGGGGGGGGGGGGGGGGGGGCGGCTGTAACCAGCCCTAGGTCTCGAATCATTTGTGCACTACATTTCAGCTTATCAAGTGTTGGACGACGGATTGAGCTATCTATTCTTAAATATATTAGGCTATAATCTCAGCAATTATACTGATTACGCGCCCGCATAATCGAAACAAGGATCTATCTTTTAGGCAGTGAAGAGGAAAGAAGCTTTCGGTTAGAAATAGGCATAAAATTTGCCGTACTTATACGTAACGGAACAATATCGTGATCTAAAAGTGATCTCCATACGTGACGCTGTGTCTAGTAATTCAACAAGCTAGCATCAACTGCGACAATTCTAGCCGAAGTAGTCGGATCTGAGATATTCCTTCCCGTGGAGACATAGAATGTATTGGTGTCAAAGTACCTCGTCCAAAGGCCAGACATGTTGAATCAGGCATTAAAGGGTCGGTCGGACCTCCAATTATACGCTTGCTTTTCCCAGTCTTGACATCAACATGGACGATTGCGTTCTCAGGGCTGTTCGTGGCGAGAAGAATATTGCCGTGCGAGTCGAATATGAAATCATCAAGACCGGGTGCCACAGGTGAAATATTTGCAACCAAGGAGGGCTGAGCTCTTTTGACAAGATATCCTTTAGAGTCAACTTTGACCTTATAGATTGACTGAGTCGAAGGATTTCCAAAGTATAGATAAGACCCTTTTATCCTCATAGCGCTCACACCAATGGGTAACACTGCGCCCCCGGGTACTGTCATTTCTTGAAATGCAAAAGCTTTAGGGTCGTAGTGGCCAGTTGAGAGATCTAGGCGGCCAATAGCCCCAACGAAAGAATCGGCGATAAGCACAGACCCAGGGGCCTGTGGAATAGCAGTCACACCGTTGGGAAATGACGAAATTGGTGCGAGATCGCTGACTTTTTTAACAGTCGCTTTGCCATGTCGATCAAAAGTGAGTTTAAAGCCTTTGAACGAACCAACTGTTGTAGTAAAAGTCGTCAGGCTGGTGAAATTGCCACCAACAAAGAAGAAAACCTCTTCGCCATATGATCCAGGCAGTTCAGTTATGCCGAGGAGGCTATTAACCTCCGGAACGGAGGCGAGAACTTTAGCCTTGTTATCTGTGTGAAAGGATGGTCGGGTTACTGTGAAAATATTCGAGGAGTAGAAGAGGCTTGTCGCAAGAGTATCGCCATTACGGCGTACAACAATGCTTTCCAACCAAGTTTCCTTGGGAAGTTGAGCAAGTACTCGTGCTGCAGGAAATCCAGGTGCATTGATGGGACCGCCTAGCACCGAGCCACCAATGGCTATCATAAACGCGAGAAGTTTGAGAAACATCTTGTAGGTCGTAGTACCTGTGTTGAGACTAGAACTGGCTTCCAGAAAGATGACACAAGAATGTTGATGAGAGACACTCGTAATGTAATGGAATACCTATGATGCTTTTATACCCCTATAGCCTTTTGAGCAATTCTTTCGCCAGTTTTATGCTGCTTACAATGCTGATAAATTATTACAGAACAATTAGCAGCTATATGATGTCTTAGAACTAATTGTCGTCATGATACAGTAGCTTTAAGTCCCAGCAGACCCAATAGTACTATGCCTGGCTTTTGCCTTCTCATGGCGCGGCAGAGGGCGGCCGCTTATGGCCGATCCTTGTAATGTGCACGGAGTGCCCACATCGACATTTCGAATTGCTTGTGTAGTCAAGGGAGGAATGTGAAAGAAATTCAGACATTAGCCAAGCCGAGCGCGAAAATAATGACAAAATAGTACATGATACATTTAATATTGCAGACCATTCAAAAAAGGTAAAACCCTGAGGTTGCTCCATTCATGCATGTTTGCCGTGCTTTATAGCGTCCATAATATCGTCGGTGCCATGATGAAACATCAGACAGTTCCGACACTTGTGCTATAATACAACGGTTACCTATTTCTGAGTCTACGAAAAAGATAGCGTATAGCCACTCTGTCAGGTCATGTCTCTTGAAGGTACTACAGCACAGCTGTCAAGAAAGCTGTATATTCTATGTGCCCAATTCGGATTTGGGGTTGGCCAGCCGACCAGCTGGGTAGAGTCCGACAGCAGTCAGAGTTAGCGTAGAGATGATCACTATCAGCACTAAATTCTGACGCTTTATGGGAACCTGTAGACATGGCATGGAGTATAGGCAGCTTGGAACGAGTTTGACAATATGAAGATCAATGTAGGAGGGCAACAACGTTACCAATAGGAACGCCACGTTAGGCACTGTGTATCAAGATCGACTACGTGGATAAACACACAAACCTGCATATCCTCGAGGGTTGTCGTCAGTGCTCGAGTTTGAGAATAGCAAACTGTCGAACACCAGATGCATCTTCAATAATTCTCCATTCGCATAAATTGACAATCATCACGCCAATAACAGTGTGCGTCTCGAGTTTGCCCAACTTCCACAGATTAATTCCGACCAGCAACATTCGCTCTTCAAAGAGAGCAATTCCAGCCATATAGACCTGTTCTCTCTTGAAACCGGGACGGCGACGACAACACATCCACGTGACAATATTGGAACTAATATCGTGACATACCTTAGGCTTGACTACACGCTTCCTAGATCTACGGCTACGAACTCAGTTAACGATCATATAACAGACATGAGCATTGGGGCATTTTCTGATGCACCCGTCGCAATTTCAGGTTAACTATCCATCCAAGGCAACGACCCTGCGCTGAGGTCTTCGGCGAACTCGATTCTGGATTCAGAACTAACAGGGTCAATACCGAGTGCTATAACCCAGAGCTAATTTGCGAATCGCTGAGAAGAAGCGGTCATCAAGTGTGAAAGACTACAATTTGTTCTATATGAGCTGAAGAGTAGCAATAGGGCGATGCCGCTATAGCTTAGGCACGAGCCATTGGGCCTCTAATAGACAAATCTACCAAATTCGACCGTCAATCGAAGGTATCAAAGCATCTACCGCCCATCTTGGCCTTAGCTTGGACGACAAATTCTGATTCGCCTCTTTACGCAGTACAGGAGTTCCTCTCACCGGGAATGGACGTGCGACATGCTGTTCGATGCATGCCTCGCCACCTTCGAGTCATTACCGCGTATTTTGCATGCGCCAACCTTTCTTCACAATTACAGGCGCCTCTAGACAAATTCGCCATCAACATGTACCGTAGATCAGGAAGAGCTATTACTATATAAGCTGGTTGTATGCATCTCAGGAACTGTCGTCTGTTTCGAACTCGATACCGCCAGCGAAACAGGCTTTGAGGAGCGACATGACGGCAATTATGTGTGAGAATAGGCGAAGGCATGGATTGCAAATGGGAAGAAGTGGCCAGCTCGCAAAATTACGGCTGACCCTGGAGTTGACTTCGATACCGCATAAGTTGAGTGTTACCTTATTGTCGCGGTTCTAGGCCCAGTGGATGAAGCTTCGGCCATAAACCGAAGTTAAAACGAAGGATAGACTTGTTAAATCTTCACAAGATACGGGTTTTGTTCTCCCCTCTTTATGCTAGATACCCCCTTCTAGTCAACCTGCCGGGTATTCTCCAATATGCACTTGGAGTATTGTCTGCCTTTCTTATCCACGGAATCAGCCTTCAGACGCATCAAAGACAGCAAACATCCCTCTTGGCCCCTGTCCACCTTCTTGTTGCTCAACAGGCACTCGGCCATTGAGCCACATCCTATGATAGTCCAACCCTGCCCACTCCCAGCCTAATTCTGAGAAGACTTTCATGCCATTTTTGTTTGCACCAAATACCTCGGCGATTAGGCTTCCAGTAGATGATGACACGCTTGGATGTGTCATAGCGAGCTGGAGTAAGAGAGACGCGTGATCGATAGAATCTGCTATCAGAGGCCCAACTCGGTGTCCATGTTGACAGCGACGGACCAAAATAATACCCTGCAACTCCTTCGAGCTGTTTGAGATAGCAAAGCCGAAAGCATCTGGGCGAGAGAATAAAGCGTCTTTGGTCCAAAGTGCCGGTCGCTGGAGGCCGGTATGCATATGGTCAAGGGCTGCCAGGCTGCTCTCATCGACTTCCTTTATATCAGTCACCGTATAGCCGTCCTGGGGCTTTTTTTCTCCGTAATTGACTGGTAACTCAGTTGCCGATACGCGTGTCATGAGCTTGAGCCTCGTTGCCTCAACAAATCCCCGCCTTCCATAAGTTGCGACTTGCTCTTGTACTGCATCCAAGCCGACGGTGTGAATGCCATTCTGCTTGTAGGAATCAAGCATTACTTTGAATAAAATCCTTCCCCATCCTCTACCTTGGTACTCCTTGTTAATTATGAAGAAGCCAACCCATCCGGTTTGGTTGGGGTATTGGAAACCGATCACCATCCCAGAAGGCTCCTTATTATCCTTCGGGATTACAATGAGCCAGTCTTCGCCATTTCTCGCAACTGTAAAGTGCGTTTTAGCATCCAAGTCATCTCGGTTCTATCATCCATTAGTTTCTTTCATCACGTAAATGAATCCAAGATCTGAGCTTTACCCATCCTAAATCTCTCATTCGGCTCCACCAAAGATCCTTTACCTCATCTAGAGACATTCCCGATCGAACGGTAAAGTCGGATGAACCCTCAAAGACCATCATTCTATTTTCAGGAGCTAGTTGCTTCTATCGGATTCGGATTCTCAGCACGCAATGCAGACATACTGGTGCTACCCCGGAAGTAGTCAACAGACCGTAAGTATTAACAAGGGTACTAACCAGGGTCAAAACAGGGAGGTCCTTTATATCTTAGCCAGTTTTTTCAAAGTATTAATTTAAACAAATTATCTAATATTTTATATATAGCCCATTTACTTAAATTACAGCTTCGCATCGGGCTAGCATTAAAGCTACTAGCTCGTGTAAGAATTCTATCGGTACTACGTCCCAAGCCTTTTATACAATAACTCGCAACCAGTCATAGGTCATAGTCTCTTACTTATAAGTATTTTAAATCCAGTCCTTTATCCAGTTTCATACGTATTCAATTAGGTTAAGGTCCGGACTAAAGGGCAGCTAATCAATAACTCAAACACCACAGGCAGTAAGTTCCCCAAAAATATCAGCAGCAGCATAAGCAGACGCATTATCTTACATCAGATAGTAGTCTAAATACATTCGTATCCAGCCGTAGATTAAAAATACAATTCTCTCGCAATAGCTAGCCTTCGTTATCAAACCCCATTCTTTCTCCCAGAACAAACAAGGACCTTTATCTACACCGCCGGAAATACAACCCCAGAACATCCAACCTCTCTTCCTTCACATTTTCTCAACAATACAAATCAGGTCAAACTCTTCACCGGGCTTCCTAATTACCCAAACCCTCTTATAAATACCCGGCGAAACCCACATCTCGTCAGACCAAAGAATCATAGCCCATTATACAAGGGTCCAGTCGCGATGTTCTAGTACCCAAGCCAGCCGAAGCTAACAATTCTTCTCACTAATAGGTAGTTTAACTCGGGCGACGTAGCGTTAATAGCCCAGCTTCCGTAACGCGTAGCAAATACAGTAAGAACCAACGTTCCAACCAAGGGCAGCCGGAATCTAGCTAAAGGGCATCAACCAATTAACCCAGCTTACTGTAATAAACGCCTCAAGTTCTTTAAGTTAAAAAACGGTCAAGTTACTTAGCCGGCCGAGCCGCTTAGTCGGGGTCTCGTTATACATTACAGCATATTAGACTTAGTTACGTAATAGTTATAGTTGAAGACTAATTGCGTTTTATATATAGCTAAGCCGGTACATTAGCTTAGCATCGCAACGTTAATCACAAGTCGTATCTGTTCGCATTTTGCGAATTTACCTAGCAAAACGAGGCCTAGGTAAACAGCAAAGTCAGAATGTAAACACGAAAACACGAAAAACGCGATTTTTAAGGTACTTCAAGGCCCCTGTCAGAAACACCCTTGTTGGTACGTATACACGGTTGGCTACTTTGGCCCGCTGATAGTATGTTTCAAGTCGTTATGCCTGAACCGATGGCAAGGCTCTGTTTCAAAGGTATCTGCAAAAAATAAGCTTTGTAGTTAGCGGGGTCAAATTGCATGGAGCCCGATATTATACATATACGAGTATCCCCTAGGAGGTTGGGTCACACCGCTGCCAGCTTGCTTGCAGGTTTACAACAAATCATTCTCAGTGAAACCCGTCCTTGATTGTCTAGAGCACTACGCAGTATTAGTGCTTATGCAACCCCGCTGGCTGCGGCAATTCTGAACCTTCACTTTGGTAGATGTGGACCTGAAGGATTCCATGCGAATTAGATACGATGATCGCGTGGTGCCAATTTTGGAACAAAGTACGACAGAGAACTTTACTTGAAAGACCAATCTGTTCCCAGGTACAAATACATGACATTTTCGCATTTTCATCAGTATATCCTTTGAGAATCGCACTGATAGATTAATGCTAAGCAGCACTGTGGCCTTTTTAAGTTCATCTCTGGGTTAGCGGATGACAGAAACTCTAACAGCTTACTACCTTTCCGGCCAACGTATGTACTAGAGACATTAAAATCAACACCGGCGGAAACAGCGACAGTTTTTTTTTTTCTTTTCTTTTCTTCTTTTTCCTTTTCTTAGTTTGATAACTACATCTATTTGATGAGAAGGTATTTTTATACATCTACCATAGCCCATAGGCTGTTTCTATTCCGAACCATATTCGTCAGGAGCAATGAAGGCAAGCTGAGCTCGCTAGGGCCATAGGCAACGGCAAATCTGCACTAATCACTGCAAGTCTGCAAGAGAAATTTGGTAGGGAGCACCAATGCTATAATGTAAGCACCTATAATTCGTCTTTTTTTTTTGGTTGAATTCTTTACATAAAGCATTTTCCAGTGGATGACGCGTCTTTTTACTGATTGAATTAGTTGGGTGACCGAACATTTCGGCGGTACGAAGTATAAAGGCGAGAGTTGCGGTTTGTTACGTGAGCGCTGAGCGACGTTTATACAGCCCAGCCGACTCCCATCCAGATTTAGTATCAAAAAGGACATATTCAGACTGGAGATAGGGGGCAATAAACCCGTATCTCAACAGATCCAGATTCATTTCGCTTGATAGTCAAGATTCCATTCTGCCGATTCTGTCGGTATTATATGCATCGTCGCATGTAGTGGTACCGAGACAATTGGGGTTTGGCGGTTGTTATCCGGCCCTTTGAACTAGAGATGACGAACAGGTCGCAGCTACTTTCAATGCATGAGTTTTTCGGCTTCTCAATTTCTTTTTGGAAAGCAACACTTCGTACCTCATCTTACGACTTGGGGTGGAAAGGTTAGGTAGGAGTTGCCAAAGAGATCAAATAAAATGCTACCTAAAACAGAAGTCCAATGTCACTTACACCAACAGCTAAGGAACAACTAAGACGGCGCAGCCGGTTAAACTCATTAGAGAGGCCTTTTTCAACTGAAAATTTGGATTTTGTTCTTTCATCAAACTACGAGGGGAACATACGTATTCCGCCCGTGATTGTCAGCAATGGACATGGAGATATATAGACTGTTGAGTCATACACCTCAATAAATTTGTGGAGAATAATGCTTTTTGAAGTAGACATGGCATGTCTAGTAATAACTAGAACTATTGGAAAGTTACTATTTACACATATTCGTGCGCCTCTTGACGATTTGTCTGATGTACATCGTTAGGGCTATGATGTGCCGGCGTATCATAGTACATGCGCGTTCGATCGGGTTCGTATGCAGCTGAAGTAGGGAAAGCCTTTTCTTCAGTGCTTTTTGCCCCTTTATATGAGGAATCATAATGCGTTGATGTCGCCAGTTTGGTAGACTCGGCAAATTGTGCCGCCGGTGTGTAACTACCTCGTAGAGTTCCCTTGCGATCTTGGTGAAAGATGATAGAAGCATATACAAGGAGTCCAATGAATGAAAGCCTATTATTGATGTGTTTTAGAATATATTCAGTACGTGACAAGGGGGAGTTATAGGTCATGGCGGTCTTACACAATAGCAATGTTAAGAATCAAGCTCAATACCGTCTGTCCGCCAAGCATAGACAAGACAAATAATACGACAAATATAGTCGTCTGTATGAGGTTTGTCGCAAAGAAGAATTTGGGTGAGAGTGTCCGGCGTGCTCGCTTGATAATACAGACTATATCAAGAAGCAGACAGATGACGAGAATGCCCTCCATAACGGCGAAGACAGCCAATGAGCCAGTAAAGACCCTCTGGTCGATCCTTTCTTTATTTGAAACAATGATTCCAATTCCAAAGGCATATATGGCAACTTCAACAACCATAATTAAAATCCGTATAACCCAGAATGGAACCAGCACGCGCTTGAGGAAGGGCGAGTTTCCAACTGGTGCGTGTGACATTTTGGCAGCGGTCAGCTAGGCTCGTCCGAAGATATTCAAGATAGGAGGATTGTCGATTGACCAGAGTTTGGACTGTGTATAACAGAACAAAGGCTGGAGCATTAAGCCTTATTGTAGTTTTCCTGTGCTTACACCCGTTGAGCCTTACTTGATGCCAAGAGCCAGGGTTGTGACTAATCCAATTATACTCAGTCCACATACAGAGCAATACTGGGAATACAACTCGGAGCTAAAGCTCAATTCATGCTATCTACTATACTCCGATCTCCGAACCCAGTCTCTGCAGCATCTATTTAAGGAAGCAGTTTGATCTTATTGGCTAGAGAATTACTATACAGCCCACCAGTTCTAAAATTGTGTATAAATTTGTCTCACAATAGTGATACCCAGGGGCGGTGGTCCAGCTTATGTGCAGTATTAGCACTGCGACGTGTCTGCCTTACAGACACTCTGTACAATCGTAGGTATGATGATGCAAAAGAAGTCTTCATAATACAAGTAAAACAAGGATCGAATAGTGGAGCAAGCTATTTATATGCGGGAAATCACACGTCCCAAACAATGGAATTCTACCAAGCTCGTACCTCACTAGCTTGGATTTGAGCTTATCTGACCTCTAGCTCTTTGAGGAGATCCTTATTTTTAGACTTTGCTACTAGACTTCGTTCATGGCATCACAGTTCTTGAACGCTTGCATCAAGCATTGGCATGCTAGCCATAGAGCATCTCCGGGCATGCAACCACAACATAGTGGTCACTAATAATAAAACTAGCTGGTTTAGTATCAGCTTTCTTAGGTTTTTTTCATGGCTTTGAAGCCTCAACTACCAATTATAGAATACTGAAACCGTACTCGCTTACCTGGAGAATCTTCCCAGGGGGGGGTTCTAAGACAGAATTCATCCAGGTGTGGACGATATTTTGCAGTCAGTAGGAGGACGGTAATTATGAGTCAATGAATACACAACACGCTTAGTGCAAATGAATTTAGCATGTAAATTTAATCGCCCTCATAACGAGTTGACTCAATCAGAATGAGACGCAGCAACAGCTATGTAGTATTGTTGTGCGCACCACCCTGAAGGGACCGACCATCGATAAGCATGCTAACCTACAGCAGAATCATTTATGTACTGCGCTTGACTTTTCATTGTAACAAATTGTAACAAATTAATACAAGCATTCATTTGATCGTCCTCTTGTTCTAACACTGAATCTCCTACGACATAGGCGCTTATGCATTTGACTCTCAATTGTGTACGACTTGTTAAGAGACAGTCCCGTTTGGCAGGGACCGCGTATGGCAATGAATAGTGAGTCTTTTTTAGGTTCTTACGGCCTCGAATCTAATTCGTCCAGCTATAGGGTAAAACTCAGCCCCAGACTGGGGGGGGGGGGGGGGGGGGGGGGGGGGGGGGGGGGGGGGGGGGGGGGGGGGGGGGGGGGGGGGGGGGGGGGGGGGGGGGGGGGGGGGGGGGGGGGGGGGGGGGGGGGGGGGGGGGGGGGGGGGGGTGATATCCTCTATGGTCACGCGACATCTTATAACTGCCATTGTGTGTGATTGTTTTCTGAATCATCTTCTTTATCTTCAACGATACGCCCCGATATCAACCCCGGGCATGGTAGTATCATCAGAGGGGCTTCACAAGGGATCATTCGACTATGGGGCGATGGAAAGCGGAACGGCTTGGCGGGCGGGTGTTTAGTTGCACATCTGACAGAAGAACCTAGTGGAGCCTCTTGTTTTTTGGAAGCTGGAAAATTGTAACTTACTGATGAGGACATTAAAAAAGTAAATGGGATATCTAAAGTACTTCACGGTCCTGAGTATGACTAGATGTTTCGCACAATCCCTCAATTATGATTGCCTCATCTATGCGTGATTATTGGTGTTCACAATGGGTTTAGAAGTGGAATCTAGATAGAATATACCATCTAGGCTAAGGGAAAATGGTTGGTAATTCCAGTAGCTGCAGAGGATGTCGGCTCCCTGGCCAGTCGGGCGCCTAAATGGCCATAGGGCTTTATTCACAAGAGTAAGCTATTACAACCTGACACCCATCATACACAACAGTCAAATCACCTTGTCCGGGACACGAACTCCTACGGATAATCTGGACCGGCACAAGTTTCGTGACTACCACCACTCGCCAAGATTGAGGTGGCGTTGGAGCAGGCTCTAAGCGATGTTTCTGTGTCCCATCATCTGCTCACAGACGCAACAGCGGCACAGATCTTAATTGGCGAGCAAGTTATTTGGGCCTGCATAGTCAAATTTCTCCATGAGAGCCTGACTCACGAAGTCATGATTTGGTGAAGGTGTACAAAAACGTCACAATTGATACGGTCTTCGCCAATGAAAACTTTTTAAGAGCATTTAGAACGATTTCGCGAGGCGCGAAACCGGCTGCTAGCTGGATCTGCTTAAGGGTCAAGGGGCAAGCTGTGTATGGCGTAAGCCATCAAGGCACTGATCATCAAGGTTACGGGAAGTTATGGCAACTTCGACTTTGTCAAAGGTAAACAAGCTCCAATCCTTTCCAGGGCCGCAGGCTGCTATCCACTGATGGTCAAATGGCGTAGCGTTTCATCGACCAGAGGCTGCCCCGCCGTTAGGAGAAAAGAGGGGTGCAGTCCAAGTTTTCTCCACTGCCATGAATCATCGCCACCAGTGTTCCGCATACCCGGAAGACTATACACGCGAAAAAGACCATCCATACCTATCATTGACAAGTAAATATACCGCTCAGCCCAAAAGTGGTATAAGCCGTGGGTATAGATTTGTGGATTGTGAGCCGGGTCATGTTGTGATCAGACCTAGTCTTAAATGAGCTGCGTAGGCAGCAGCCATTCGACACGCGACATATTACTGGGTGTGATGGTATTTAAATAGCTAGTATAGCGGTAACATACTTTCAGTGGCCGACCAATACGCGGAAACTCTGGAACGTTAGAGAATGAGATGGCCAGTTCAACGGCAGGCTGATTCTTTGCTTCTCCAAACCTTCATATTGAATATTCTTCAGAAGACTCATTGTAGACGCATTTTGATGCTGATAACAAAGGAAAACGCGTGGCTCTTCTATACTTACAGTAGAGTTGCTTGGAGAGAGGAAACCGGAATTGAAGCGATATAGAAGCAGTGCCCATAACCGGGATCAGAGCCCAACAACGCCGCGACAACCGGTCTAGCCGAAGGCCACCCCCCTAGCCTTTAGGTTGAAGCGGTATACAGCAGCAGAGTAGAGATATAGTTCAACGATCATTGGGTATTTTAACATAATTATTATAACGTACAAATTCATCATTCGCTCATATGATTGCTCAACATGTCTAGCAATTAAACTGAGGACCAACAACGGCTCTATTTCCAGTACCCCTCCTGAGATTCAATAGAGTCGTTATATCCGCTACGTGAAGAATGTATAGTGATTTCGGTTTGTACTAGAACTGGCTTCGGCTTGCCGAGGGTTGAATCTAGCAGCGCTCCGTCAGGATCTCGTGTTGTTGATCGCTTGGCACTCACTGGACCGAGAGAGTAGAAGCCGCCGCGTTCTCCGGAAGCGTATTGGCGACCACTGGAGTTCTGTTGGCCCTTTCGGAACTGTTTAAAAATATCCGGTTAGCAAATGTATCAACGCCTTTGTATCTAGCTTTGAGACTTACTAATCGAAGGAAAACGGGCAAACAGCAGAGTGTGATACCCATGGATGGCTCGATACCCATTAGTAGGACTTGAACCTGGATGGCATCCAAAGCACCATTGAAGCCGTATGTAGTAATAATTCTTACGATAACTTCAATGCAGGTCCTGTAATGGTTTCAAAGACAGTGTCAGCGCATCATCCTTTCACTCCATCCAATATCCAAACTGGTGGTGGCTTACAAGAATCCAAGGGAGAAGAGTCCGATTAGAAGTCGTCTTTTGCTCTTGCTGAGACTCAACTTTCTGATGACAGGCAACGGCATAATGAACAGAATGGCATCTGTTAGAAGCGAGAGGATGTCGATAGCCTCGTTCATTCTGATCAGATTCGCCTGGGCGGCCGGATGAGTCTTCATGCCTGTCGACCACCACCATGACATATCTCGGAATATCAAGAGGAAGCCCAGGACACTCGCAATGCCGACGCAAGCTGTGAGGACAAACATGATCTTGACTGCTAGACGGAATGTACTTGATGGCGTGCTGAGGAGGCGGTAGTAAAGGCAAAGGATCGACAGTTTGCAGCAGTAGCAGGCCGCCGCCCATAACAAGTTCAGAGAGAATGTAATCTTGGACACGGGCACATCGATGCCATCCGGATTATCAAGATACGATGGCGGCAGATACACAGCCACCAGTAATGATATGAAGAAGGCTGCCGTATTCAGCCATGCTGCAATGGAGAAGTAGTCGCTGATCTCGATTGGCTGATGAGCGGTAATCTTCGCGTACAATCGTAGGCCGACAGCTACCGTTGGCAGCACCATGAAGATGATGGCGAGCGGTGTTCCATAGTGCCGCTCACTCCACAACTGTTCCATGAAATCTGAATCCATCTTGGAATACTTGATGCGTCCGTGCTGGTGCTTCCGAGATAGGCGCTGTGCACATTGGACCCGACTTCTTCTTCGAGATTTTGCCTGTCCCCTCTTGGTAGGGTCAAGACCACTCCGGGAAAAGCACTGACAAGGTTACAAAAGAGATGCAAGGGAGAAGGGAAAATGATCAGCGGTAGCGAAGAGGCATACAGATATTATGCACTCGCCACGTGGAGATGCAAGCGTTCAAAGGCAGGATAGGGCCGCGCGAGACATTTCCCTTTTGGCGTCATTATGGCCCCTTGTCTTTTGCTAAACCACCTTATCACGTCTTTTCAGTAGCATCCCATATTTGATCCCTGTCTTTGCAGTAGATCGTTCGCAGCGGGCGATGTTAGCGCAAGGTCCTGCAGCTTGGCAGAGAAATCCTGAGTCAGGGGGGCGATTCCAAGTTGATGGACTAAGGGCTAGATTGCCTGAGGTTCAACTTAGGGCGACCTTGGACCAAGAATCTTGCCAATTCCAAATCTATCAATAGCAAAACTCGAATTGTCCCCTGGAAATTATTTCATCGTGCCAGGGTCCACTGGCCCACGAACTGCTGCGGGCAAAATCGAATTCCAAACCCGGTTGCTGAAGATTGCGGGATCGGCCCTCAATTCTGCATCCCCCCTGGAGGGACCTTTGCAACAGAACAACGCCATCACCACACACTAGACTGATAAGACTGATAGTGACAGGGACCGAGGCTCGAGACTCACTAACAATTGGCTTGTGCGGTCGTTGGGCGAACTGACATTCTAGAATATGATTGATGGATGCAAGTGCTAGCCCCGGGGATACTCCTTGTTTTGGAGCGGGGCGGAAGTGCGGCTGATTGAATGACTTCCAACGACGCCGATTGATGGCAAGACGAGCTTAGACGAGCTAGAAGTTCGCCCAGGACCTTCCGGCTTCGGAAATAAATCATTTCCCCTGCATCAGGCGAAGCTTGTTTCAGTAATAGTTATTGCTCATCGGACTATTGGTAACTGGTTCCGAGTTCTCGCGAGCAATCGTTTTTCATCCTCCTGGAGTAATTTCAAGATACTATCCCTCAAGAATCTGCAACGGAAATTTAACCGGACTTGGTCCTAATTGGGTTTCTCTCCTAGATAAGGGCAGAAGACGCGAGGTTACATGCATAATCTACTCTTTCATCGTGAAATTCGACCGCCCAATGTCGGTACGAGGATGTAAACATTCCAACGCTGATCCTGTGTCTAGCCCTTTCATCGACATTCGCCCAGCAAGATTGTGCGCAAATATCTACTCGTACAGCCAGTGGTTCCAGATCCCCACAAACCCCTCGTTACAAATGGGTCGCAGAGGGGCTCATGGTTGCTAAAATGAGTGCAATCAGCTGGGAGAGGGCCTATCAGCTCTGGACCCCCATAAATATATCAGCGCTAACTACTCAGTCCCCTCGTTAGCGATGAAGGAGGTGGCGTCTAATGGTGAGAGGGCCAGTAGCCTGTAGTTCTGCGTTCGGAGCAGAGAAAGGAGAAATTATTTGCATGACGAGCTTATCATGAGTGGGACAAATTTCTATGTTCGTGAGAATACTAGTAGCCCACTTAACTTCTGGGTAGGGGGCCCAGGTGATTGGTTTCTCCCACCTATCCAACTTATATAACAAACGAGAGTAATTCCAATGCGGAGTATTGAATAAGGCAGCATCAATCGCGAATTAGTGTGCAAGGCTAGAGAATTGTAGTAATAAAACAGTCAATCTATGACAAACAGTTTCTCTTTACCCCAGGGAAGACTGGGGATGACACCTGTAGGAATTACCACATCCCGACCGGATCGAATACGAGTAACGGGGAATGCGATAAGGTGCGCGCGCTGCGGAGCAACTGACTCGGGCAATCGGCGAGAAGGAACAGTTATGGAACACATTCATACATACTCGTACGAGCAGTAGCTTGTGTTGAATATAATGATCTTGTTTAGTGCGAGCAGGCTACCTATCAATATGGAATATTCCGACTCGGCTAGAAAACCGTCCGAACCATTTAGAGCTTGCAAATTTGGCTATTGGTTCCTGGTTCCCCCTAAGCGAATAGCTGCAGCAGGAACCAACTCTAGCTTGCCAAGCTTGCATGCTTGCATACACAGTAGTTTGAAACGTAGAACGTGTATGATCGTTTAATCTTTAATCTTTGCCTGTGACACAAGTAAAGAATGCTGCTTCACCAGGCTCATATTATTCCGATGGTATCGTTTCAAATGCAACCGTGTGGGGAAGCTGCATGCATGGATATCCGGGGAAAAGGTTCAGCTTCCAGCATGGCAACGATCCACCCGAAACAGACATGAACCCAAGTCTAGGGTCTTACACACACGTGATGTTACCTAGCTGAGCAGGCGATTCCAAGTTGTCAACCCTTTGCGGTCGGAACTTTATGGGCTGCTGCTCTTTTGGGATAAGTCTGGGAAGCCTTCCTGCTGTTTTGACACGTAAACATATCAACTACAAATCTACCCATACCCCGCTGCAGTTATCTGCAAATTTTATCATTCTCTGGCGCGCGTGCTGGGTCCTCACCAAGCTTCATACAACCACCAAAAATCGTGTCTATTCCGGGAGCTTCGCAGCCAGGGTACCTACGTATTATTTTTCTTGCCATCGCAGTATATAAATGGTCTCATTGTGTTCGACTACTCGTTGTGTGGGTATTCCAATGGTATTAGTTTGCAGAGTTGGTCCCCGGCGCCGTTGTCTCGCTGTATCTTGGCAATTCAAAGCCACCGAACGCCACCGATATAGATGCAGAATCCGGGATGCAAGTCGCACTTTATCCATAATTCTTACCGGTGCAATTTCTTCCGCTCCGGGGAAGTAATGAATTGTTGCTACAGTGCAAATGCTATATTCGCCACATCAGGAAGTCTTATCCTCTTCGGTCATGGCAAAGATACGCAAGGACATATTTTCACACAAGCTCATCATATTCTACGATCTTCTCCTCCCGTTCGCTACTATATCACAATTATAGTATTCATGCCAGTATGTGGATAATCATTTTCTAAACAAGTGCTCTTAGATCTATGTGATGTAACAAGCTGAGCTCCTATAGTGTTAGTATAAGAGGGATTCCTAAGGGATAAACCTTATACTAGGTTTATATTAGCGGATAAGCTAGGCTAGATTATAGGTAATTAATAAGGATAAAAGAGGTTTATTTATATAATTAGTAGATAATACTTTTTAAAGTATAATTAAGTATTATTTTATATTTATAATTAACTATTTAAACTATTTTAATAAATAATATAAAGTAAACTTATATATTTAGTTATATTTTTAAAGTAATTATAAGTAATAATTACTATTTATTACTTTTATATAAAAGTGATCCTTTATATACGTTACTTTTATATTAAATAATTATTAATTAATTCTTAGTTTATTAGTTATTTTAAAGGTATATACTTATTATATTAATATAAAATATTAGCTTATAATATAATATCCCCCTCCTATTAATCTTATCCTTAAAATTAGTTATAAAACCCTAGTATCCCTTACATTAGCGTATTATTATATTTCTTAGTATATAACTTCTTTTATACTATTTATTAATTTATCTTAAAACTTTACTTTATAATCCCTTTATATATATATATTAATATTATATTAGTTAAGTATTATATAAAACCTTAAGCTTATTCTAAATCTTATTTTATTAAAGCAGAGTATAATTAAGTAAATAAAAATTACAGGAGCTTAGCTAATTAAACTTCCTTAATTAACTTTATAAAAATACCTTATTTATAATATATTACTTTAGGGAAAGTAAATAAGTATAAGTTTAGTAGTTATTTTATTTAGTATTAATAATATATTACTAATAAAAAGGATTATAATAAAAGTATTATTATATCCTCTCGTAAATATTTTATTTCTTTCTTTTTATATTTTTATTATTAATAATTTTAATAATTATTTATTTTTAAAAAAATTATAAAAAATATTTTATATAAAAGTAAAAGGCTAAGGTAGCTTTTACTAAGGCGCTTACTTATCTTTAGTAAATTTATTATTTAAAGTAAAAAGTAAAAGAAAAAGGTAATAAAGTTTTTAATTATAATATAAAGTTATTAAATATATAAAATAGTATTATATAATAGAAGTTTAATACTGCTTTAAATACTTAGTCTATTAGTATAATTAATATCCTTAACCTAAGTTTCTTAAATAATTTTCTTTATCCTAGAGGTATATCTTTAGCTTTTAGTAAATCTTTTTCTAAAACTTATTTAAGGCTACTTAAGAATTCGTAAAGCTTTTAATAAGTTCCTAACTATTTATACTTCTATTATATCCTTTCTACTTTACTAAATATTAAAGTTTATTAATTTTAAAATTTATTTTTAATAATATTATTTTATTAATTTTATATTTAAGTTCTTTGCCTTTAATAATAATTTTATTTATAATAAGTTCTTTTATATTTTTATTTATTAATACTTTTTTTAATAATAAAATATAAAAAATTAGGTATATTAGTTTTTTTTATTTATTTAGCTACTTTAAGAGGTTTAATTTATAATTAACTTTATTAATTTTTTTTAGAATTTTATAAAACTTAATTTTTTTATAATTTAGTTTATTACTTAGCTTATTTATTTTAATATTAGCTTATTTTTCTCCTTGAATATATTAAAGCAGGTAGACTATATTTTCCTCCTAAAAGGTTAATTTTTTAAACCTTTTTTTATTTATATATTTTTTTATATATTTTTATATAAGTTTAAATTATATATATAGTTCTTAATATAATTCCTTAAGCTTATTTACTTTAAATATAGCTTTTTATATATTTTTTTTATAGTATTTTATATACTTATAAATAATATTTTTTATTAGTGTAAAATAGTAAAAGTTTTATTAATTTTAAAACTAAATTATTATAGGAAAATTCTGTATTAAGTAAGTATTTAACTTAGTTATTTTAGTTAAAGTTAATATAACTTTATAAATATACTTTAATAATTTAGTTAATATATTTTATTTATTTATTTATTTAAGGGTAGTATATAATATTAACCTTATAGTTTATACCTATTTTTACTATAGTGCTTTACTAATATTTAAATATAAACGTTAATCTTTTATTAGAAATAATTTCTATAGGTAATTTATATTTTAAGGTTATATATTTTTATATTATATAACCTAATTCTTCTACTATACTTCCTTTTTTATATAAAATAAAAATACTTTATTTTATTAATTTATTAATAATAATAAAAATACTATTATATATTATATTTATTATAAGCTCCTTTAATAATAGTAGCTTAATAATATAATTAAATAAGATAAAGCTTTAAAGGTACTTTAATATTAATAATAGTTATAGTTTACTATAAAGTTTTTATTAACTAGACTTTATTTTTATATATAAAATATATAATTAAATAATTTCTTTAATAACTTTCTTTATATTTATAAAAGCGTAGTATTATTATATTTATTATAGTATTTTAATAACTTCCTTATATTTATATAGTAAATACTTATAAACTATTTTTATTACTTCTTTCTATAATAAGTCTAATACCTAGATTTTTTTATTCTAGTATAGGATTTCTTTTATAAAGGTTATATCTTTACTAAGTTAATTTAATATTTATTTATTAACTTTATCTTTAATTTTATTAAGGATAAGGTTTTTATTTTTAATAATAAAGAAAATATTAATAGCTATTAATTTATAATACCCTTCTGCTGTTTTTTAAAATATTAATAACGTAAGTTTTAGTATTAGTTTAAAGTAGTCTTCTTTATAACTAAAAACGTTTACGTAATTATTTTCTAATTTTTTATAGGGTATAATTTTAAAGTTATACTTAGCTATAAACCTAAAGTATTTTTTTTACTATATAAAAATATTTATTTCTTTTATAGTAAAACTTATAAAGTTTTTATAGTTTAAATATATAGTAATTTTATACTTATTTCCTAATAAGTATAATCTCTATTCCTTAAATATTTTAAAAATAATTATAAGTTTTTAATTATATATAAAATATTATAATTTAAGGCTATAGAGTTTCTTAAAGAAAAAAGCTACTAAATATAATATTCCTTTATTATTTTATTAATTAAGAACTCCTTTAATTATATAATTTAAGGTATTTATTTTAATAATAACTAACCTCTTAGGGTTATATATTTATAATACTAGTATATTAGTAATAGCTTCCTAAAATACTTTAAAAACTTCTAAAGCTTTTTTTATATATTTAATTAATTAATTTTTTTTTTATTATTTAAATCTTTTTTAATAAAGTCCGTAAGTAGTATAGTAATTTTACTATAGTTTTAAATAAATTATTAATAATAGTTAGCTAATTTAAAAAAACTTTATACTTCCTTAACTATTTTAAAAACCTTCTATTCTATAATAACTACTACTTTAGTAAAGTTTATTTTAATTTATTTTAATAAAATAATATATCTTAGGAAGTTAACTTCTTATATATAAAATTAATACTTTTTTAATTTTATTAGTAAATTTACTACTTATAATATTTCTAAAACTTAATATATATATTATTTATATTTTTCTAAAGTATTAAAGTAAATTAATATATTATCTAAGTATATAATAATAAACCTATTAATATATTCCTTAAAAACTTTATTAATTATTTTTTAAAATATAATTAATATATTAGTAAATCTAAAAGGTATAATTAAATATTTAAATAGTCTATAATATATTTTAAATACTATTTTTTATTTATCTTTTTCCTTAATTTAAATAAAATTATAAGCTTTTTTTAAATTAAGGGCCGTAAACTATTTTATAATAGTTAACCTATTTTTAATTTTTAAAATTAATAATAATAATATTTAATCCTTAATAGTAATCTTATTAAATTATTAATAATTAATAATTAATTATAACTTTTTATTTTTCTTTAGTATAAATATTATAAAATATTTTATTAATAAATTAAAAACTTAAATATATTCTTTTTTTAATTATTTATTTAATTATTTCCTTAAGGTTTTAAGTTTCTTTTTATTAAAGTTATAAATTTTATAAATCTTAAGTTATTTTCTATTTATTAACTTAATAAAGTAATTTTATTATAAATATAATAATAACTTAATATTTAATATTACTTTATATAATTTTTTAAATTTCCTATATTAATAAAATATCTTAGTAAAAGTATTCTTAAGTTTTCTTAATTCCTCTTTTTTTTATACTTTATATAATATATTATTAAATACTACTAACTTATTTTTAAATTATATTATAATTTTATTAATATAAATATATTTTACTTTTTTATATTATTTATTATATTATAATAATATTAATAATTTATTTTCCTTAAACTTAATTATTTTTATTTTTTTTATAATTAATATAAAAAATTCTGGTTTTTTTAGTAATATAGCTTTACCCTTTTATTCTTTTTAATATAATTAATATTTAGGTATATTTTTAATATTTTAATAAACCTTATTAATTTTTTATTAAATAATAAGGTTATTATTAAGTAACTAAGGGTATTTTAAAAAAATATTATTTTTTAATATATTTAAAATATTAAATTTAATATTATAAGTATTCTTATTAATAATTAATAAAAGATAATTAATTTTATATTTAATAAATCCTTTTTTTATTTCTTCTTTTATAATACTTACGATTTATAATACCTATTCTTTTCTTTATATAAGGATTTCTAATTCTTTAATTAATTATAGTAATATTAAATTATAATTTAATCTACTATTAATATATATAGTAGTAATTTTATTTTTAAATAATATATTTACTCTTAGTTTTTTTATTTTAGTTATTTTAATTATATTAATTTACACTTTTTTTTAATTAAGGTTATAAATTTCTTTTATAAAAATATTAAAGTCCTTAATTATCTATTATTATACTTACTATTATTACAGCTTTTAATATTATTAATATTTATTAATATTAATTTCATTAAAGTAGTATTTATAAAAATATATAATATCCTTTTTATAAGCGTAGCCTTTATTATAAATTTTAAAATTAAATCTATTATAGTATAATTAGTAGTAAAGTTATTAATAATCTTTTTTTACTTATTAATATTATTTATAATTTTTATTATAATATTATAAAAAGTTAAGCTTAGGGTATCCCTTCCTTTAGTTATACTATTCCTTAACCTTATAATTAAGGTAATCGCAGTATTATTAATTAATATAATTTTTAAAATTAAATTTTATATAATTATTATTATATAAGTTACTTTATTAAATCTAAAAGTATTAATTATAAAGTTTAATTTTCTAATATTTAGTATATAATAATTTATTATATTATTTTATATTTTATTATTTATATTTCTTTATAAATAAAATATTATATATAAGTTATATTTTTTCCTATTTAAGGAATTAGTCTTTAATTATAATAAAGTAGTAAAAGTTAATATTAATATATTCCGCTAATTTATTATTACTAAATACCTATTGCTAAGTAATTTTATATTACTTAAGTATTTATTAAAACTTTATTAATTTTTATTCCTAGGTTTTTTTTAATTTATTATTAAAAAGCTTTTATTTATAAGGGTAATTTAATCCTTAGGGGTCTTATAATCTGCAGTTCTTATATAATTTTAAAATATCTAAGTTAATATATCCTTAATTTTATCTAGTTTTTTCTTTTTATTTATAAATAAATATATTTTTTTATTTTTTTTTTTCTTCTATAAGTAAAATATTAAGGGCTTTATTTTATACTTTCTTATACTTATCCTAAGTTATATTAACCTTTTCTAAAGTAATAATTACTATAAGTATATTATTAATAACCTAGTTAATTATTTATTAGCTAGTTTTTTTAAAGGTTATAGTATTAATAGTAATTTATTTTAATTACTTTTTTTTAAGTACCTTAGGCTACTATTTTAATATTTCCTTTCCTTCTTTATATATAAAATATTAATTATTATAGCAGCTAATTTAACTAAGTAAATTATAAAGTATAGTTTTAATAATATTAATTTAAACTTTATAAAACTTCTTATTTTTATTAATAGATTTTTTAAAATTATTAAGTTTTTTATATTTACTTTAGTAATCTTTTTCTTTATAATTTATCTTACTATAATAATTATATTTACTTATAAACTTATAAATATTAATAATATTTAAGTTTATAAATCCTAGTTTTTTATTATTTAAAAAAGCTAAATTATATTTCTTACCTTAATTAATATAATACTAAAGGTATTAATAAACTTTATTATTTCCTTCTTTTTTAGCTTATTTTTCCTTTTATTACTTAAATTATTAATTATTAATATAATTAGCTTTTTTAAAAAGTTTTTTAAATATAACTAAAAGATTATTTTATAATAACTTATTTTTTATATTTAACTTTAGTCTTTAATAATATAGTATTTTCTTAGCTATATTTTTAAAGTTAGTTTTAGTATAAATTTAAATAAATTTAGCAGTATACTTAATATATATACCTTATTATTAAAACTTAAGTAATATATTCTTAACTTTTTTTTTTTATTAATTTATTTAAAAAATACTTTAAGTTACTTTTTAAATTTATTATAATTATTAAATAATATATTAGTAAATATTTTTCTATAACCTTATTCTTTATATTTAAAGTTATAAAAGTATAACTTAAACTAATTCTTAAGTCTTTTAATAAGTTAGCTTCCTACTATACTAACTTATTATTCTTTTAAAGCTATAGTAATTAAAAAATATTTAAAATATAACCTTATATTTATAAAAAACCCTTTAATTTTCCTTAAGTTTTTAAATAATATAGGTATTAGTAATTTAATAACTTCTCTTAGTTTTTTTTTATAAAAGCCTTCTAAGGCTATAAATAAAAGTTTTAAAGTATTAAGTTATTTATTAAGTATATTAATAATATTTTATTAATCTTTAATAATTTACCTTATATAAGTAACTAAGGTTTTAAAATCTAGGAAATATTATTATACCTTAGCTTTATTAACTAAAAGGATTTATAGTATTTTAAAAGTTATTATTATTTTTATTATTTTTTTAAATAAGTTTAAAATCTTAATATTATTATTATATATACTTTAAACTTTACTTTTATAATCTATTCCTTTATCTAAAACTTAAAATTTAACTATTTAATATTTTTATAATAATATTACCTATAGTTTAAAGTAACCTTTAAATAAAAGTTATAAATATATAATAAATTAAGCTCCTATAGTATTAGTATAAAAGGGATTTCTAAAGGATAAACCTTATATTAGGTTTATATTAGTAAATAAGTTAAGCTAAATTATAAGTAATTAATAAAGATAAAAAGGGTTTATTTATATAATTAATAAATAATATTTTTTAAAGTATAATTAAGTATTATTTTATATTTATAATTAACTATTTAAATTATTTTAATAAGTAATATAAAGTAAATTTATATATTTAGTTATATTTCTAAAGTAATTATAAGTAACAGTTGCTATCTATTGCTCTTATATAAAAGTAATCCTTTATATACGTTGCTTTTATATTAAATAACCGTTAATTAGTTCTCGGTCCGTTGGTTATTCCGGAGGTACGTATCTGTTACGTTGGCATAAGATGTTGGCTCGTAATATGTGAGTATATGTTCATTGCAAATATGTTGTAAACCAGTTCACTCTTTCAATCAAGTCCATACTTATCGAAAGAGACGCATCGAGCACATCGCCTATTTGTAAACACTTTCACTTCAATAGCTGTGTTCTCGACTTGAGTGAGATGACACAGCTGATTCACATGAAATCTTAAACTGCAAAATGCCACACAATGATCACTTGGGTGGCCATTACGTTCCATAAATGGTAGTCAAATTACTTGAGTATCGCCCTCTTGTGGTGTAGCTACCCAGATTCTCATTTGACAAGCCATCTAATCATATGCCATTTCCTCGTATACGAATCTTCTCAGAAGTCTTGAAATTTGTCAGTCAAGTTGAGCTCTTCTTCTTATCGTAGTCTCATACCCCTGAACAGCCCATCAATTACGGCAGTTACAGGGACTCCAGTTCTTCAACTAGCCGATTCGGCCAATGAGGAAATCAGGAGCCTCATCGGCTGCTTCATCATTATAGAGGAAGTGTGCAGGGAGGATAAACAAAGTGCCGTAACAAACGGCATCAGTTGCTGCGCAGAAGACATCAAGCTTAGAGCTGGGGAAATTGGGGATACTGCCGCCGTTTTGGAAGTTTTGCGTGTATCCAAAGAGTACAACACCTTTGATCTGGTTTTGAATGGTGGAACTCAGGCCGGAAATAGAACCCGACATGACCGCAGTACCTTGACTATACGTCATGCGTTAGAATGCAAGATATCTGCGGATAGTATTAGCAGCATAGTCACCTGTAGCCACCTGCAACGATTGCTGAGTTGGGGCATTTCTGGTTTGCCTGATTAAAGAGACGCTTTGCCTCGTTAATGGCAGCCTGACTCGTCCCTCCAGGGAGAAAGTTCGAAGCCAAGTCAGCAGTGTACGGGCTGCCAACGCCCTGAACCCACACTTGAGAGGCACCATAATGGCTCTCAAGAGCGTTCGCGACGGCTGGACCAGCAGATGCTCCCTATGAGATTTCCGTTAGAACTCAGAAAGACATCATATTTGAACACCATATGTGCAACACTCACCATGTTACCAATTTCCGTAGAGGCACGAGCAAAAATAAAGATAACTCGGGGGCAGGCAGATGAGCTCCCTGATTCGAGTTCATTTCTTGTTGTGCTTAGCTGGCGCTTGGCGAGAGACGCAACACCCTCTGCAGCATGTTGTATAGGAACAGCAGCTGCCAGAGCCAGATAAGGTAAAAGATGAAGGAACTTCATTGTCGTTATTAGTGAGATATATATTGATATGCAATTTGAAAATCTTGTCCTGGGATCTAGGTTTGAACTTGGTCGGTCGTCAATCAGGAGAACTATGGGTATCCAACGGGGTATTTATACAAGACTAATGTCGCTACATGTTCTTCTACCTACACCAAACATCTCCTTACTAAATGAAAACTGCAGTTTAAACTTGGCTAGTTATGGATTTGGCAATGCTTGAGAATCTCTCTCACAAAAGGCTATTTCTCTTCGACTCTCTTAGTTCGCAACACTCACTCAAAAGAGGGATAGTGCCCGCCTTCAGATTTCCGATGACCTCGGGACAGGGCTTGTAATAGGCTGCAGCCTCCTGTAGCCTGTATGCCAAGTCTACTATTATCAAAATTGGAGAGAGTAACAGATTGCTTACGTGTTTCAAACAACCTTTTAGTCTATAATGCTGTGACTGTAGATGTTGGAGCTATCGCCATGCTACGTACCCCGCAATCCGGAGTGCATTGTGCCTCGGCTTCTACTATGACTTGGAATTTCTTTCAAGTCTACTGATGCGAGGCATAGAGCCAAGCATACGCTTCAAGTGGCATTCCGTCTTGGCAAGGTGACCATCGCGTAGACCATCGATGTACGTTTTGGCGTTGAACAAGCATTAGTTGCAAATACGTCTACGAGAGTGGATGCAATATGGCTCAGCTGGACGATACATCAACTATTGGCATTCAGTTGGCAATACAGCATCGCAAGAATATACAAAATAGGCATCTGCATGCGGTCACATGTTTGCCTCATCTTATCGGCCGCATGAAGAGCAAATGTGTTGACGCGGGAAGTTTTAAATTGACAGGGAGAGTTAGTTAGCGCATCTCTGGAGGCCCCCGCCTGCTTCTGTTAGTGATGCGCTAAGTGACCTCACTAGCATTAGGAATTGAAGTTTATTTAAGCATAACTCCATATATGGAGCAGGGTTTCTTCCTCGTTCATAGTCCCTTGTCTTTCGTTGGGTATGTAGGTTGTCTCGAGCTAAATACGTCACTCCAATAGCGTTGTAGGCCAGGAGGTGAGTCAACCATGAGACAGTGGAACCAGACGTGCGCCCTGAGCCGAAAAAGACACTACCCACGTAGTAGAAGAAGATGTTAACTCTTAAATCTTATGTGGTAGGCTGTAGTTATAAGCTACACCTGTCATGGTTGCCAATTCATCAAAACTTCGGGTAAGAGAAGTCATTAGGGCGGTACATCAAAGGGCACTATTTCTAAGCGAGAGATAGAAGAGGATATCAGAGGAAATGCACTTTTGAGGCTTTCGGATACAGCCATCTTCTATGGATGAACATTCTATAGGCACCTTATGTGAAAACCACGATATTGACCAAATAAAGTGGAATTGTACCTTAAATCTTAGCCGCTCGTAGTTGTCCTATCTTACTGCCACTGGTGGAAACTCTCATTTCCCAAGCTATACAATACAGCATCTCTGTCCTAAAAGAAAGCACAAATCCCCTATCTTCAGCACGTGAGTTTCTAAGTTTGACAAATATGAATCACAGACCTCAGTCTCGTTACACGCAGCTGTGATGAATCTGTCATCAATTGACTGACTAGGTAGGTGCTAAAAGAGCAAGCATTATAGTAAGCGTCCGTGCAGCACAACAGCAAGGTGACCAATTGACTTCTTCTATTGACAGCCTACAATGGATACAATATTTAAACGTTAGTGCCCTGTAATAACATGCAAGCCTCTAAATACTATGGTGCTTGTGTGATCGAGACAGCACTGTTCACATTGCCAGAGGTCGAACACAAGTCTTTCTCTATATAATATGCTAAAGTAATATGCTGTTATTCATCTCTTTTCTATCAGTTGATGAGAAATGTGGTGATATCATGACTTGCGGCATCACTCATCGTTCTAGGGTATGTCTGACGGTATATGATACATATATGACATATTCCTGTCTGCACAGCGGGTGCAGGTAATTGTGTCCTAGCTCATTCTCCTGGTATTTCCATATTAATCTATCCACTTTTGATGAGTTTTGTAATAATGTTCTTCAAGGTGAAAAGAAATATGGGAGATAACAACAATTCCACTATACGCTGTTTCCATCCGCTTAATGTATTTATATATCATCTATGGGATTAGTCCAATAAATTATTGTGACATCAGCAATGAATGTTCGGCCTATGCTAGGTATGAGACACTACAACAGAGGTAATTATCATGTGATAACTCAGCTAACGGATTGATCTCCAATGTGACCTTGGTGGAGTAGGTGTAGACATTTTGAACAAAGACACTTGAGACAAAAAGTTCCTGAATGCTATAGAAAGGTTTTATGAAACTAGGAGGAGTTTTTGGAGGCGGTTTAAAAGCTCGATTTAGTTAATACTGGTATATCCGCTCCAGTTCATGTCCAAAAAAAGGACCAACGTATCAATGTAGCATATGAAATCTCACATGAATTACCTATCTAGAGATTACCTAGCTCAAATCGGACAACGTTCACCAAAATTAATTATTAAGCCTATTGTGGCATCTGGTATAACTATCTCAGATCCTATCTATGACGACCTGTGCAATAACCTCCGAAGAACATGGGTATGTCTCCAGGAAGCCCGTCTCCTTTTTACGGGGCAAGTCTAGAGAAGTATTCCAGCTCAAAATAGTCCAATAACACGGCCCAAGAGCCCAAATTCCACTTTGGATTCACTGCTCTGGACGATAAGGTCATCAAACTAGAGCTGGAGCGTGATGGAATGGTGGATGAGGGCACTATAGCTTTCAAAAAGGAAGGTGCATTTTACTGTGGAAGAGGCTCGGCGTTATATGATGACTGTCTTCGGGATTTGGTGATTGTTATGGTGAGAAATGCGGTGAAGCCCTGCGGCAGAAACGGCAACTGTCACTTCCAGGCTTTTTTTTATGATACCTCAACGCATATACAGGGAACCAATTACGAGCCAACTGTAGGCGGAGGATAATAACTCCAGTTGTGGCTGCGGTACTTTACGATTTCCTTCGATAACGATTCTCATTAGCATATTGAATCTTCTCATACTGCCTATTTGGACTGTTCCTGTTCAATACTCAAACATCAAATATTATCCTTTCGGGCCTTCAAGGCACACTCTTCGAAACTTCAAGAAACAAGCGACGGCCAATTACATGCAATTTACATCACGATCGAGCACCTTAGATGTATGTACATCAATATCAACAATAAAGGGGCGAACTAAGAGATGCAGGCAACAAAACTGTGCATCAATTGCTCCGTAGTGAAGCTGTAAATATAGTCTCAGCCTTTTTAAGCTATGGTGATGCCCCGTATTTGCATTGGCACTCACACCGTAGCATGTGATGGCTCGGGCATCACTATGTAGATGCGGAAACTTGTCGCGATATATGGTCGTCACGTTGCAGCGCAAGGGTTAAACGTGCCGTCGGAAAATACTCTCATGGAAATGTTTCATCTACACGAGCATTTAGGCAGAAGCCATTGCGATGCAGCTGCATGGGGAACCAGGCTCAGCGTAGCATTGCAAATATTGGTGGTTTGGAGCATGAAACGAATCCTACGGGGTTTAAGTCCACCGATGCGAAGCTCCGGCCGACGCGCTCTACACTGGCAGGGTTTACTCATCCTCGACTACAGAAGGTGATCTAGCAGCACAATCAGCAGCAATATTGGGAAAGGAAAAGAAAGAGAGAGAAAACCTCCGAAGCAGCTGATAGTCGGTTGACTCGCAATCTATTTCCCATTTAAGGTTATGGTGGGTAAGACCAGACACCTAGTTTACCACTCTCAGACGATTATATCAACATGTCTTTATTGAACCAGCCTAGTGTGAGGCTTTTCCACATAGCAACCACATATTCAATACGACTTGGTCGGAAACAATACTGTTGCCGAGCTGAAACTCGATCAAATATGCGATGGGTTTCGCTTCGGCTTTACTCTTCACAACATCACATCTGGGGCTGTTTGTGATGGAGAGGGGGTGAAGCGGGGTGCAGGACACCCACAGCCTTGGTTGCCAGTAGAAGTTGCCGATGGAAGTCCTATGCATACTGCCACTCGCATGTCTACAGTAGAGACAAATAAAGTACTACCTCAACAAGGGCTATTGACAGTTGAGATCCACAATAGCTGACCCAAAGCAGATAGCTTACGGTAGCTATACCGGACGCTCTTGACTCAGAATGGAAGGCCGCGGCAGACGTGTTCATACTCGCCTGATGGCCCGATTTCAAGCTGTACGAGTATGTTCCTGATTCAGGGCCCACGACATCAGGATATCCGTGAGCTAGACTTTGCGGGGGATCGGCTCAGCTGATTTCCGTCTCCGTACGCCCGCTTCCCCAGCTTTTGTCTCCAGACCTTTAGTGTAGATCCGGACGCATACCCGACGAGGGTATTCGGGAGATGCAGTACTTGGTTCGATACTTAAGAGAGAGTGTGTTATTGCAAAACAGGACGCTGCTTTGTTTCTCAGCAATATCCTTCTCATATGGGGAAACCGACACACATTCAGCATGGATCGTTGTCTCTAGTAGCTATGCTTAACGCCATCACATACGTGTGGTTTTCTCGCCAAACGCCGGTGGTACATGAATCGGCATTTTGTTCATGGTACTATGTGAACGCGAGCTGACACCTGCAGCTGCATTTGGCTGCTCAACGGATCATCGCATGCACCCCATGGCGCTCGGTTTAATGCTCGGCGTTTTACCCAACAGTGGTCCATTTTAGCTGCACGATCCCTACAGGTATAGAAGAAGCTTATGGCAATAAAGAAGCTTAATTACTTATTCGTATACATTATTCAAACTCATGATCATAATCATACCAGGGCTAGCCAATTCCAGCGCAAAGCGCCGTCCATCCACCAATTGGTTTGTGCTTCTACTCCATACCAACCACGCAAGGGATGCTTCTTACGAGTAACCTATTTGCCGTTGGCGCAACGAAATAGTCACTCTCGTTGTCACCACACGGGTCGCTTAGGTGACAGTGAGATGGCATCCTCGGTAACTATGTGCAATGCCTCTTCGGACCGATCTTGACGTGTTTCCATCTGTCATGGTTTTGCATCTGCCGGCCTCCGCGCGCGCCTGGCACCTATTTCTCGGGGTTAAGTCTCTGAGAGAGTTTCATGCGCAGGCAGTAGACAGGAATATATAAAGGCGCTGGTTGAGGCCTATGCTATGCTGAGGATTCCAAACCAACGGGTCTGCAAGGACCATAGATCCATTCTGTCAAGCAGAACCCATCTGAAACACTGACAATGTGGGACGTTTTTCGCCGCCTCGGGCTCGGCTCCCTTGCCGCCGCAGC
This sequence comes from Trichoderma afroharzianum, assembly GCA_037893235.1. Lineage (NCBI taxonomy): Eukaryota > Fungi > Ascomycota > Sordariomycetes > Hypocreales > Hypocreaceae > Trichoderma > Trichoderma afroharzianum. The sequence goes on from JBBLXW010000006.1 coordinate 262,274, forward strand.
TCTGTCTTCTCTCGGCACTGCCGCTCCCGCCAATGTTGCTATTCGGTCTCTCGAGGAACGTGCTTCTTCTGCCGACCGTCTCGTATTCTGTCACTTCATGGTTAGTGTTTATTTACGAAGTATCAGAATCAGGACTAACATGGCATTTTCATGACAGATTGGTATTGTTGGTGACCGTGGCAGCTCGGCAGACTATGATGATGATATGCAACGTGCCAAAGCCGCTGGCATTGACGCCTTTGCTCTGAATATCGGCGTTGACGGCTATACCGACCAGCAGCTTGGGTATGCCTATGACTCTGCCGATCGTAATGGCATGAAAGTCTTCATTTCATTCGATTTCAATTGGTGGAGCCCCGGCAATGCAGTTGGTGTTGGCCAGAAGATTGCGCAGTATGCCAACCGTCCCGCCCAGCTATATGTCGATAACCGTCCATTCGCCTCTTCCTTCGCTGGTGACGGTCTGGATGTAAATGCGTTGCGCAATGCTGCAGGCTCCAACGTTTACTTTGTGCCCAACTTCCACCCTGGTCAATCTTCTCCCTCAAACATTGACGGCGCCCTGAACTGGATGGTAAGTTGCAACTGCAGAGCTGAGAGTAGGAAAGCAAACTGATGTGTTTTTAGGCCTGGGATAATGATGGAAACAACAAGGCACCCAAGCAAGGCCAGACAGTCACGGTGGCAGACGGCGACAACGCCTACAAGAATTGGTTAGGTGGCAAGCCTTACCTAGCACCTGTCTCACCTTGGTTTTTCACCCATTTCGGCCCCGAAGTTTCATATTCCAAGAACTGGGTTTTCCCAGGTGGTGCTCTGATCTATAACCGGTGGCAACAGGTCTTGCAGCAAGGCTTCCCCATGGTTGAGATTGTTACATGGAATGACTACGGCGAGTCTCACTACGTCGGCCCACTTAAGTCTAAGCATTTCGATGATGGCAACTCCAAATGGGTCAATGATATGCCCCATGATGGATTCCTGGATCTTTCAAAGCCGTTCATTGCTGCTTATAAGAACAGGGATACTGACATCTCCAAGTATGTTCAGAATGAGCAGCTTGTCTACTGGTACCGCCGCAACTTAAAGGCGCTGGACTGCGACGCCACCGACACCACCTCTAACCGCCCGGCTAACAATGGAAGCGGTAATTACTTTATGGGACGCCCTGATGGTTGGCAAACCATGGATGATACTGTTTATGTTGCCGCACTTCTCAAGACTGCCGGTTCTGTTACGGTCACGTCTGGCGGCACCACTCAAACGTTCCAGGGCAACGCCGGAGCCAACCTCTTCCAAATCCCAGCCAGCATCGGCCAGCAAAAGTTTGCTCTAACTCGTAACGGTCAGACTGTCTTTAGCGGAACCTCATTGATGGATATCACCAACGTTTGCTCTTGCGGTATCTACAACTTCAACCCATATGTGGGTACCATTCCTGCCGGCTTCGACGACCCTCTTCAGGCTGACGGTCTTTTCTCTTTGACCATCGGATTGCATGTCACGACTTGTCAGGCCAAGCCATCTCTTGGAACCAATCCTCCTGTCACTTCTGGCCCTGTGTCCTCGCTTCCAGCTTCCTCCACTACCCGCGCATCCTCGCCTCCTGTTTCTTCAACTCGCGTCTCTTCCCCCCCTGTCTCTTCCCCTCCAGTTACTTCTCGCACCTCTTCTTCTCCTCCCCCTCCGGCCAGCAGCACGCCGTCATCGGGTCAGGTTTGCGTTGCCGGCACCGTTGCTGACGGCGAGTCTGGCAACTACATCGGCCTGTGCCAATTCAGCTGCAAGTAGGTTGCCCCTATACCCCTTACTTGTTTTCTTAACTAATCCTTTGTAGCTACGGTTACTGCCCACCAGGACCGTGCAAGTGCACCGCCTTTGGTGCTCCCATCTCGCCACCGGCAAGCAATGGGCGCAATGGCTGCCCTCTACCGGGCGAAGGAGATGGTTATCTGGGCCTGTGCAGTTTCAGTTGTAACCATAATTACTGCCCCCCAACGGCATGTCAATACTGCTAGGGGAGAGATCAATCTCAGTATGAGTATATGGAGGCTGCTGAAGGACTAGTTAGCTGATTGTATCGGCAGACAAAACCGATAGAGTAAGAAGTTAAATAAAATGCAATTAATGTGTTGTCAAGTCTGGTTGTATATACATGTAGATACCCTCGAACATCATGACACTTCTCTGGATTATTATGCTTTCGTCCCCCTAAGGATAGTAAGGTTGAAGCTGTATATGAACGAATGCAATGGTCATCCCTGAAGAGCCAATCTCATGACGGTAAATCCTTTCACTCGACCCCAGTCAATTTGATATCTTTCACGATCGCTCTAAGCTTGTAATCTTATATCTTCTTTATGCTTGATTGTCCTTTTTTTAACGCATTTTTACTATGAAATTTCCTTTCGCCAAGGGCGGTATTATTACGCTTATTTCCCCAAAACTGTGGTCTCAGCTGCTTATGCTGACGTCCTTTCAAATGTCTCAAGAGAGCGGCATATTCCTACATTATTTGTAGAAAGCATAAACTAACCCTTAAAGACACCTATTCGTCACCTCAAGATTATTAATTCTCAAATATCAACTCGATAGATTTGATCAGCCGCTACCTTCATCATCTAGATATCATCAATATTCTATTAGAATACTATTTCTCTATCTCGTAGAATTTTATACATAGTAATGATCTTATGAAGTTGGGTGGTAGTTCTCCATGACGAGATCTTCCTTAGAAACACTCTCTGCCAAAAACCAACCCTCGTTCTGCAAGAGAGTTATCAATTGATCGCGTCCAGATGAAGCAGAGTCCAAATCCGAGGTTTTAAAGGATGCCTCAACGAGGTATTCAATTCCAGTGCCACTTGAATTCTCGATTGGCCAAACTTCGATGTCGAGCTCAACCCCATTCCAAGTTCCCGTAGAGCGCTTAGTGAGAACCGGTCCGTAAATGACAGCGTTCTTCAGCATGTCTGTACCCCAACTGTCGGATACCCAGTCGTCGAACATGCCTGGTGCGTTGGATTCGAGCATACTCCTTGAATCCTTCTCGTTGGGGTCATCTGTACCGCTGTATCCTTTTGATGACGCCGTATAGTCTCGTTGAATAGAAAGGGTTTGTGAAGCATAGAGCCAGTCGATTTGTGCGTCGTAGTTGCCTTGTCCAGAGTTCCAGCCATCACTGAAAGCTGTGTTCAAAGCACCATTGATATCTCCGTTGTTAACTGGAAGACGCCACTTGTATGTGAGGTCGAAGCCGCTGTCGTTCTCGATGTTACGGACACGGCAACTCCACCCGTTAACGTGAAGATCTTGCGCAACCGTGTCAAGGTATTGGACGTTGATCTTTGTAACAGTTGTTGGCATAGCAAAAGTAGAAAGTACCGTGGGAGTAAGCTTGAAGTCGGATCCCAGAACCACTGTAGGGTCCATCAAAAGGTGCACTTCGTAGTCAGGGACCATGGGGCCATCCGCTGCCATTGCAGCAGAGAAAATGATAGCCGCAGCGGCGGCTTTCATGAGTGTGTGCCACATTTTTCACAGACGGTGAATGGTCTCGTAATAATGAGTTGCTCAACTTGATAACGCGCCAAATATTGCAAATGAATCGAAAGTGACACTCCCATCACATACACTTTCAACTTACGAGGTAATGCATTCAACTTTATATACTTGCTGTGCACAGCTCCTGGAATTATACTCAGCACGGCTTATAAATTTACCCCTGTGAAGCTACGGGGTTTACATGGGCGTATGTCTTCTCATTGAGGCAGGCTGCCATACTGATGATATCCATTTCGTCTGCTTTCGTCACCGAGTTTGGATGTTCTACGGTGCCCACGTGTTTCCTATTGCCCGTTTCATTGCATCGGAGCCAAATGGCGCTAATTAGTATGTAGGGCTTAGTTAAAAGAAAATCCCTGCTTATAATCGAGATCGCTATGGGCGGCAAAGGGTCAGGCAAGCTATTTGCCATAAATTTGTCAGCGAAGGGCCGCGAAAACTCCTACGAGTCCTTATAATATAACGCTGTATATCTCAAAACCTCTACACTTATACACACTCATCAGGAGCCATCCTAAGAAGTGTGTGTTGAGTGGTTGGTAGACATCCCTGGCCTCTTTACGTGTTGACTCCCTGTAGCGGCCAAGATGGAGTACTTAGCTTGCTATTAGTCTCTGAGCTGAGACTCATTATGGTCACCGAATCATGCAAGCATCGCAGTAAAGAAACGCATGCGGGAATTATATATACATGTGTAGTAGCCAAAACAATGCCGTATTTGCCGGACGGGCTCATTACGTTCTAATTTTGAAAGCATTTGAACGTCTGAGGTGGGGGGATGTAATGCTTTGAGACAACTAGTGATACATCTCGCAACTACCCTTGTATGTAGACAAGAGCGCTATTACTTTATAACCTGAAGCTTCTGTATATAATCAATCTTCTTGGGTGATATGGGCATGATACTCCATTTCTCCTCCTTTTGAGTATAAAATTTTGCTCCTGTCCGGCCCCACAACCTAGAGCGGGAATCTGGTACCGAAAGATCTGTTGAGCTTCCGTCATCTCGCTCGCAGAGCGCAGCTCTCTTTTGCGATTGGTAAACATCGAAATGTGGTAATTAATAGATGCTCACCGCAAGTAGCTAATGTGAATATCGTACCCCAACTTGTTTTTTCTTTTAAACTATTTTCTCAATTCGACGATCATCCGTCTTGTTACTATGAAAACGTGATGTCTAGTGGCACTAATGGGATAAACGTCGCAGTCAGAGAAAAAGAGCGAAAGTGAGGTATATCGAGGAAATATGCGTTGGGAATACAAATTTCAACATGTCTCTGCTTTCTTTGAACGTGGTTAAAAGCTGACTGCTGGAATAATTATCCATGAGCTGTTGTTGCCGTTTAGACCTATGTAGCAAGCCTACAGATTGGATTATCCATGACCATTATGTTTCCCTAGCCATTGATCGACAATATTTTTTTAACTTACAGCTTATACAACCAAGGAAATAAATCTTCCAGCTCCGACTACATTGGCAAATGGCTTTATGAAGTTATGAATCTTGATATATCCAATATACCATTGCGCTGTAATACAAGGAGAGATTTGTAGTTGCAAAATGGTGATAGCATGCAATCAGTAGTTTCATTTCGCCGTCAGAAATCTCAGAGCCTTCGTATACTAAGTAGGTATAGAGTGCGACAACATTCAACGATGTAGTTACACGATTTAACATGTCCATAAGAGATGTCCTAAGCCGGCGGATTAGTGCCATGGCATGCCATAAATAGCAAGCACGCGAGGCTTAATCACACATACTGCCCTAGACTTTTCTCACCTTATATAGCAAGCGGGTATTAAATAACCAGAAAGCCCGAAGGTTTATGTTCATTAAAGATTAACGATATATACGTAATAGCTACAGACGCTCCACACAAACGTGCTACTATTGAGGTTTATGTGTAAATATTCATTTTATGATCCCATTTTTCACTTATACCAGCTTGCATAGCCAGTAGACAAAATGGCTAAGCTAGGTAAGGTATGTTGCATTCGGAAGAGAGCGAGTGGCATTGAAACTTCGGTACGGGTTGTGGTGGATAATATTCCGTAAGTAGAATGCTCGCTACTGCCGCACCAATGGCAGACCTCGACGACTGTAAAAAAGCAGAACACTTGCCAATATACCCGAATGCCAATTTCTGTTTATTTTGACGTAAGTACTGCCGATCAGTGTATATATAGCAAATTACTAGTGTTGTTTTACATTGTAAGACAAGTCTAGAATTCGATTCAAAGCCAAGTAAACAATTGCTGCAATATTCACCACTGAACCAAGAATTGTATAGTAAATACTCATGGATGGAAAGTATTACGATGCCTTTAGAAAGCAGCACTTAGGTGGCAGCCGTTACGCTGGAAAGGCCGCCCTCTGACAGGCCTTTGCAATAACCCTACAGATAATAAGACACAGCCGGCTCTATAGTTACATATAGCCGGGCGGCAGCCGGTTAAATTCCTCTGACATCAAATGATTCTTGAAGATCTGAGTGATTCTAGAGGCGAACTCTGCTACCTTTGAAGACAAGGGATTTAGCCTTAGCATTTGTATAGAAAGAATTACAGTTGCTGGAATATCTGCCAAGGATACAACCCCCCGCAATCTCGCAATGCAACGCTACATGGTGTGCGAGGCAAAAAGGCGATTGGGGCGCTTTTCTATAAGCATGATGTAGCATAGATATTGACATCTGCCGATTCATGAAGAGTGGATTGATTCAATCTAACCGAGACTTATGAAGAAATAATTCCAGCTTAGCAAAGCTTGTCAGGACTACACGATATACTTATAAAAGACCTGTGGTTTTCCGTTATCCTAGACGACTTTGAACTCTTCATTCAGCAATACTTTCCTATTCTTAAAATCAGATCAAAAATTACAATGAGACTCTTAGAAGTTGGCACGTTGTTACTCGCCTCGGCGACTGCTGTTGCCGCACGAGTGGCTGCATGCGCGCTTCCATCTACATACCGCTGGAATTCCACTGGTGCCTTGGCCAGCCCAAAATCAGGATGGGCCTCACTGAAAGACTTCTCCCATGTTATCTACAACGGCCAGCATCTTGTCTTTGGATCCTTCCATGACACAGGATCGACCTGGGGTTCAATGAACTTTGGTCTCTTTAGCGACTGGTCTAACATGGCATCCGCAAGCCAGAACAAAATGACACCCAGCACTGTGGCCCCAACTGTATTCTACTTTGCCCCAAAGAATATTTGGGTAATTGCCTATCAATGGGGACCAACTACGTTTTCCTACATGACGTCAAGCAATCCCTCAAGCGTGAGTGGATGGTCTTCACCACAGCCACTTTTCACCGGCACCATATCTGGGGCCAGTCCTATCGACCAGACAGTCATCGGTGATAGTAGCAACATGTACCTGTTCTTTGCAGGGGACAACGGCAAAATTTACAGGGCTAGCATGCCAATTGGGAATTTTCCAGGAAGCTTCGGTTCATCGTCGACAGTCATCCTGAGCGATTCGACTAACAACCTGTTTGAGGCTGTTCAAGTCTATTCCGTCCAGGGTCAAAATCAGTATTTGATGATAGTGGAGGCAATAGGAGCAAATGGGCGCTATTTCCGGTCATTTACAGCCACTAGTCTAGGCGGCACATGGACTGCACAAACTACAAGTGAAAGCAGACCCTTTGCCGGCAAGGCGAACAGCGGCGCGACCTGGACCAACGACATCAGCCATGGCGATCTAATTCGTACCAATCCCGATCAGACAATGACAATTGATCCTTGCAACTTGCAGTTCCTATACCAGGGACGAGCGACCAATTCCGGTGGCAGCTACGACCTCTTACCTTACCGACCAGGTCTGTTGACTCTGCAGCACTAGCTGAGGACATTTCTTGTCAATAAGCTGCGACATGGCATCTGGGCTACAAGCGTAAGATGGTCAAGTGCCGAGGTACTCAGGTCAATGGGGGCAAACATCCAGGGTATTGAACTAAGAGACGAGGTCTAGTGATATGCCGTCACTCTCTAAAGCTACTAGGTAGATAGTTATCTATGGCGTTTATCACTGCATAAATGCAAGGATGGTCTAAATGGAAATGCATTGCGACCACGACTATAGCAACATATTGTGATATATAGACACGCATACTTGTAATATTAATTAACGCTGCGAACATGTAGTGACACATACTGTAATCCTACGGAGATCATCGGCGCTATTAACTGATAAAGTAGTGGCCTCTTTCGGGAGACTACCTAGGGAGCAACCGCTAACGGCGCGGATCTGCAAGCCATCGATCAAGGACGGCGTTGAACGTATCAGGATCTTGGAGAGGTCCAAAGTGTCCGACACCTGGCAGTACAACGAGGCTTGATCCCCAAATCATATCTCTCGTCTCACCAGCAACTCTTCGTTGTACGAGTTCCTCCGAATCCCCATCCCCAATCCACATAATAGGTGCATGGCTAGGATCTTGAAAGCGCGTCTTGATTTGGGCAAAAGATTTGTCGTTCCAGTCTGGAAAGGTGCTTTGCATCGTGGCCATTTTCGCCATGAATTCGTCAAACTTTTCTGGATTCGGAGATAAAGCTTCGTATTCGCTTTTCATCCTATTTTGCAAATCTTCCAAGAAAGGCAATCCCATGATGCCAGTAACATTAGCTTGATCAGGCTGATAATTGGCGCCAAAGATGAACGCGCGATCGACTTTTTCTCCATGGTGCATCACTAGGGACAGGGCAGTGTTGGCGCCATCAGACCACCCAACAATCGAAGCCCTAGACACATTGAGATGTTCAAGTAGAGCCACCGTATCGTTGGCGAATAGGTCATATGAGAGGGGCACCTCAGGGTCATCGTTTGACCGACCATGAGCTCTTGTATCAATTGCGATGACAGGATGTCCCTTGCCAGCAATGTGTCTGATCTGGAGACCCCACCAGTTGGAATTGATCTTGCCGCCATGTTGGAAGACTACGGGGGTTCGCCCGCAATCCAGTGGCGGCCCGAATAACGCATACCAAATATCGATATTATTAATCCGAGTCGTCCCGGAAAATTTCGGATCTGGGAGATGTGGTGTTGGAGGCAGCATGTTGTAAAGTGGAATATAGTTATCCAGCGACTGCGATGAAGCAAAAGAAGACACCGTAGTAAACCCAAGAGAAATCATGGCTACGTTGCGAACGATGTGGGCCAAAAACGCCATGCTGACGATTAGTAATGATAGTATGACGGCGAAAAGAATCATTCAGCCATCATATTTGAGGTATTTCGCGTTTGTATTATATATTATATGAATGCATGGATAGTGGAAATTCTGGTCGTCAAATTTTGCGTGATACGAGTAGCCGGTTGCCGCCTCGGAATAATGACCGTATCCGACGGCGAACACTGCGCGGGGACATGACGTTGAGTAGGCTATGCATAGTCAAATCGGAAGTGAAGCATAGCCTATAATCAAAAAGCAGCCTTTGATCTGCTTCAAATACAAAAAGTACAGATCATTTGGTACGTCCAGGCTCTCATCGACCATGGCTGTGGTGCGTGTGGTAGCGTGCCTGTGGACGAAGGAAGCGATGTTAACAATGGAGAATTGACTGCCAACATGGTCACGAATGCTCGCCGTGGCATGGATATGGTCAAAGCGGTTGCCAAAAGTGAGAAGAGCACCATTGAACGGGCTGAGACCAAGAGAGAAGGTGTTTCTAAGCTGTCAAAGCGCTTGGGCATCAACTGTAACGGTAGCTCTAGCTGTGGTGTTGGAGGCATCGCCGGAACCGAACGAGGAACTATCGACGATCTCAGAAACACCGTTGCTGGTGGCGACGACGGTCTCTGGGGAGAAGGACAGCAAATAGCTTGTATCTCACATGCCACTGGCCGCCTTTGCGCTTTCTACCAAAATGTTGGCGATCGAACCTTCAACAAGGACCAAACCCTAATGTACATGCAATGGCTCCTTGACCACGGCTGCGAAGTCTGTGGTAGTGTCCCTACCGACGATGGCAATGACGTTAATAACGGCGAGTTGACTGTCAATTTTGTTGCATAATTTAGGTCTACTGTGGATGGAATGGGATTCTTCAGAAGCTGCGGCCAAGCTACTGGTAGTTTTCTCTTAGCAGGATGGAAGAGGGTGGATTGCAAACCGTTTCTTTCACTTTTCAGGGTTGAACATGATATATGCCGCTCTTTTGGGGTATCCAGTCTACCAAGTCTTGGAAATGCTTACCATAGTCACGGGTAGTAATTAAGTTATGATGCATCTATAAAAGTTTTGTTGTTGCCAAAGGAAAAGATGACGGAATGGCTGTAGACGTGAAAGATTGACGTATAGAGACAAACATCTAGGATGCAAAAACGACCACTTGGCGTAATTAATCCGTATCCTCTATTCAGGCTCAAGCTATCTTCTGTGCTAGGATACTCTTCTAGCAATCGGAATCTCTGACTGACATTTCTAGAATCGCATGCGTTGACACGCACTAGCTACGCCGGGTCTCGCGTCTCAGTTAAGACAGATTTTCGATGCTCCGATTCGGCACTGTCCGTTTGTGTAAGCATCGAGAACCAGGTCTCTCGGTTTTCTATACTTCCTTTGGTTTAAACCACACCAACAACGTGGGGAAAACATCTCCACAGCAGAATGCCTGATTCTTCCAGCTTTGCTTAGTAACTTCATGCTGCGGCCAGTGACTCGACGCTAATTCAATTTCCGGGCACCAGCCAGTTTGATGACGAATTTGATCCGAGCCTAATAATCGTATGCCAGAGAGCAACAACTTTTACCTTTTACTTCCTTAGAACTCTTTCGAGGGGCGCAATTGTTCTAAGAATAGTTACCTGTGATCTTTAGGATCGGGTACGTCATCTATAGGCACCACATTTCTACATAGATGTGCCAATGAAGGCTTCGATAATACCGTCCTGGACTCCTGTTGAGCGCTGCTAACCTTAGGTAGACAAGACAAATAGGGAGCCGATTTGCCGGGTGTCTCGTAATTGGCGTGCAATTTATTTGCCGATTAGAGCGATTGGATAGGGGGTAATAGGTAAGAATTCGAAGTTGCATGCAATTGCATACGTACTCCAAGCTGAGTACTGAACACCTTGCAGGTAGGCCTTTGCACGGCAGAGAGATTGGACCCGTACATACAAGTGATCTGGTCCGTCAAATCTCATACGGTTCTATTAATGCTAACAATTACATCCGAAGGTCGATGGGACAATTCCGGACTGCTTAGCCCAACTAGGAAAGCTAGATCACAGATTATGAAGCGCGCAGTCGGTCCTCTAGATAAAAGGAAGCGAGTTTCTCGCTGCCAGGCTTGTGCCAAGAGGCAAATAAAGGTTCGTAATTCTACGTAAACTGCCGAAGAATTCCATGGCTAATAACTCTGCGATCAACAGTGCCAAGGCGGCGTTCCATGTGAATATTGCCAACGTACCAAAAAGATATGCACTCCACAGGCTGTATCCTCCGCTACTGATTCAACCGCGTTTAATATCAAGTTTGTCAAATACACGCCACCACAGCAATCGTCATTAGAAGTTGCAACACTGCCCTTGCAAATACAGACTCATAGCAATGATCTATACCTAAGCAGCTTTGCCGCATCATTACTTCGGTGCCAGTTTACCCCAGATTTCACTGATGTAGCGCAAGACTTATTACCATTGATGCAAACATCGCCGCCATTGCGGAACTTGGCCATCGCACTTGGGGCCCTAGATGCAAGTAGGCGTTCGTCGATTAGATCATTCTCGCAAAAAGAATCGCCTCAATGTGTTGCATACCGCTCATATAACCTTTCATTGCAGTCACTCCAACAGCGACTGCAAAAAAGTGATGCTGCGGTAAGCGAAGACGTGGCATGGAGCACATTTCTACTGGGACTATTCGAGGTAAAATTCATCGCATCACGCTAAAATGTTAAATGCAGCTAAGAACATCAACAGTTAATGTCCGAATCGTCTGGAGAAGGATGGGCAAAGCATATGTTCTATGGCACCTCGAAAGTTTTACAGCTAGCTGGCCCAGATGCGTACGCATCATCGCTGCAACAGAAGCTTTTGAACGCATTTCGAGTGCTTGAAGCCAATAGGACAATTATGTTCGGAGACGCAACGTTTTTATCCGAGAGCAAGTGGAGGGTATGCAACAGCATAAATCACGAGGCTGCAGAAATTCCAGACTGCATGGCGAGCATCACAGAGCTAATGATCCACACGTCAGCATTCAGCAAGCGGTAAATACGGAACATTCAGGTTTATTTAACACTATACTAACGTAAACCAGACTTTTTGAGCAAATTGAAAGCATCCCCGAAGACGAAAGGCTTTTCAATCCGGCAATCACCGCCCTAGCACATGAAGGCACTGAACTACATCGCAAAATCTGCAACTGGTGCGATAGTGTCTCTTTACGGCCAGATCCTGCGGACCCATTTACTCAGCTTGCTCTCGCAAAATATCATGCCATTCGGCTTTTCCATTGCAGAAACTTCACCTATTATACCTGTTGGCACCCCGTAACGATTCCTCAATTGGACCAAAGGGAGATTGACGCATGCGTTGCGGCCATCATAGATTTGTGCGATAAAATCCTTCAATCCTCAAACATTCCAGGTGCCATTCTCTTGTTTCCTTTAAGAATGGCAGGTGCGCATTCTAAGTTCGAGTGGCAAAGAGATAAAGTGCGAAATCTGCTCAATCAGATACATAACGACGGCTTCGTCGTGGCGGAAAGAATACAGATAGATCTATTCGAATTTTGGGAGTTTCAAGATGGTCAAGATAGTATTCAACCGGGTGTTTAAAAGACTCTCTATATAGATATACCAAAAGATAAATACTAATTAGAAATAAGAAAGAAAATGAAAATTTTCTAGAGTTGATGCAGGCGCGTCTTATTCGACACGTTTTGCATTGGTATTGAGCGAGCTATAAGCTCTATGAGATAGCATTTAGCTGATCTGAATATTGAAGAAGTCGGTGACGACACGTGTGCGTCTGCCAGGAGAGAAATAGTCGTAGCCAACAATTTCGTTGCAGGTGTTGACGTAGATGGTGACTGGAATTGCTCCCTGGTACATAATGTCCCACTATGGCATGGATTAGCAGAGTTTTATGAAGATTTGGAATAGGGCGTTACTAACAGATGCCACATTGCCGTCAGTAAACTGCCTTGTAACGAGGCCACCGAAGACAGCCTCGTTCTTGACGAGGAAATCTTTCTCAAAGATGGGATAATTGGAGTTGACATAGCCTTGCCACACATATGGCTTCGTCCCGTTGTAGATGGTCATCAGGTTATCCACCAGGCCATCCTTGGTAACATTCGCGTAGTTGAAAATGGATGAGGCTGGAGCATCGTCGTACGCCTCATTGACACGAACAAGGCGTTTGGCAGGGGAATTGTCAATGTATCCAGTCATAATGTGAGACAGCGTCTCGTCCCTACAACTCGTTTTAGCTGTGGCAATACCAGTTAAAGTAGGCTACGAACCACTTATGTTGGACAAAGTTTGTCGTGAATTCAGGCTGCACCAAAGGAGGCTTTGGCTGCTTGAAGCTGGATGAGTATTCGATCATGGACGAGGGAAATGGAGTGCATTTCGGAGTTTTGGTGGCAATAGTAGGCACCACAATGGCGGCAGCAAGGAAAATATGAGTGAACCACATTGTTGCGTTCAAATGAGTGAAGTGAATAGAATAACTGAGTAAGTGAGTGAGTGTTGAAGTGAAATTGAGATTTTGAGAGTTTGGAGATGAACGTAAAGCAGAGTCAAAACCATTATATATACTCATTCAACTGAATCAGACGCGTAATCCCATACGACAGAAATGAAGCTGCGCCATCAAAATCATCGTCCCCTATCTCCAGCGCGTCTAAATCTTGCCCATTTCAGATTTCATTGTAGGATTCCATAAACTAAATCTCCCCGTTGGCTCTGAAAAAAGCGTTCAATTGCTTCCCAATCTGGCAATGCCGATCTCTTCAGTGGGGCGGGAAGGGGGGATGAATGTGGATACTTTGAGGATGGGTTTAAGATGTAAAATTCCGAGTGATACAGTAGTAAATTAAAAAAAAGTTTAGTTAAGCAGCTAAGAATACTACAATTAGAATATGGAATAGGAAAACTCCTTACCTGGAGAGAGTAAATGCCTATTCTGCCATACCGTAGTTAGGCATTATCGGTACTCCATAGATGTCGGCGGATGATATCCTAAGATCCGATCTCATACCCAATACAACGTTCCAGTATTTGTCCGATGCTGACTCCACATTCTAAGGTTCTTTCTATAATACTTATCCAGCCGTCATAATTTCACAATTTGACAGCTACTATGTAACCCGAGCGTTATGAACGTATTATTAGAGGAGACGCAGCGGCCGATATTCTCCAAGTTCGCTCTCCTTCACGGTCAATTCGTGAATCCCCAGGTTCATCGCGCGGAGGAGGACGAAAACGAGTGACGCATTCTCTCCTTGCTACGGAGTACTGAAGGCCGTGTTTAGTAAACAGCTCGGGTAAGCCTGAACGCAGAGTTGGCACATACATCGCGGCAATTGGTCGCATAGCCCCTTTGCCCCCACACTAGATTGTTTGTGAACCCCGACACTCCCAAGTTCTCCAAGTCTTTATGCCCTACAGCACGAAATTCGATGGTGCCTAACACACAGTTTCGCCAAGCAAGCTTATGACTGATTTATATGCTCAGATATAAATAACTCGTTGTCGAAGCACAAAGGTAGGCATGAGAAGATATGTTCATCACCGTACATAACCTCTTCGAGCTGCGCTTACCGCGGGTCCCTTCCGAGTCTGCTGTATCTCACATTCAAATGTGATAGAAATATGGAAACAAGCGCTTGGACAGCCACAATACTGACCGTATCGACTAATAGCTCCAGGGCGTAATCTGCACAATCTTGGTTTAATGATCTGTATTGCTGAGGCAAGTGCACAATATTCTATCTTAGGGAACAGTAAATGGTTATATACATGTATTCATCACGATGATCTTTCACAACCTTTCCCAAATTTCCAAGCAGGATTGCATGCTTAAGAATTGTTTTCGCCCTTGTTCTGCTTATATGGGAAAGTGCGCCTTAGATTAGTTTTCATTTGTCATTGTGTGACGAACCGGGTTCCTATAGGTGCTATAGGTCAGCTGTTTTTAAGGGATAAACCTTAGAGTAGTTCTATAGTTTATATTAGTAAAGTAATTAAGTTAGTAAACGGGCGATTTTATTATTAGCTATAGAATAAAGTATTTAAATATTTAATCTAATTACTATTAAGTAATAATAATTAGTTATTTAAGTATTTTAATAAGTAATATAAAGTAGATTTATATACTTAATTAGCTAGGTTAAATTATTAGTAAATATTAATAATTTTATTATAGATTATTTTAATATTTTAGTAATTTACTTATAAATTTTTAAATTATTTAATAATTTAATAATTTATTTTTAATTAATTAATTAATTTATTTTTTATTTAAAGTTATTTACTTTATAGGCTTATTATTATAATTATAAAAGCTAGGCTATAATATAATATCTTTTTTTTATTAATTTTATCCCTAAGATTTTATTATAAATAATATATTTTTTATATATTTATAAATAAATATTTTTTATTTTATTTTTTATTATTTTTTTATTTAATTAACTTACTTAATTATAATAAATTATATTACTAAAAATTTTTATTTAAAAATATAAAAGTAAAAAAGTTTTTTTAAATTTATTTTAAAAAATATTAAAAAAATAAATAAATACTATTTTTTCTATATTTTAAAAAAGTTTAATAAATATTTACTATTTTTAAATAATTTTTTATAATACTTAAATTATATATAACTTAATAAGTTATATTATAATATAAAAGGTTTAATTATTAATTAATTAAATTAAGTATTTACTTAATATTTCTAATTTAAAAATAAACTTAAATTTACTAAAGATACTTTAGCTAAATTAATTATAAAGGTTTTTTAATTATAAAAATAAAAAAAAATTTCATATAAATAAATATATTATATTATTATATAAAGTATTATTAATTTAAATAAATTAAATAAAGTTAAATATAAGGAGGTAAAGGTTATTTATTAAGCTATTATAATATAATTAGTAAAAGGTTTTTTTAAAGCTATTTTTACTTTTTTAAAGTTAAAGAATTATTTAAAGTTATTAATAATAAATCTTAAATTAGCTTAAGCCTTAGGCTTTAATAAAGTTTTTCTACTAATATTATTAAATTTTTAAAATATTTAATAGGTTTTTATATTTTTTTTTTCTTTTTTTTATTATACTTTATAATATTATTTACTATTTTTTTTTATTTTTATTATATTAATATTTTTTATTTTATATTTTTCTTTTTTTACTTTAATAATAATTTTATTTTAAATAAATTTTCTAGTTTTTTTATTAATTTATACTTTTTTTAATAAAGAAATATAAAAAATTAAATATATATACTTTTTTTATTTTTTTTATTATTTTAAAAGTTTAAGTTTATAGTTTATATTTTTAATTTTTTTTAAAATTTTATAAAGTTTAAGTTTTTTAAAATTAAATTTATTATTTAATTTATTTATTTTAATATTTACTTATTTATTTCCTTATATATATTAATATAATTAAATTATATTTTTTTTTATAAAGTTAATTCTTTAAGCTTATATTTATTTATATATTTAATTATTTTTTATTAAATAAATTTAAATTATTATTATAGTTTATTATATAATTTAATTATATTTTCTATTTTAATTATAGCTTTTTTAATATTTTTCTTTTACTTTAGTAGTTAATAAGCTTTAGGTTTAAATCTATAGTTTAAGAAAAATAATAATTTTTTAATTAATTTTAATTTTATATTATTATATATAAGTTATATAATAAAAAGTAGTTTTACTTAGTTATTTTATTTAAAGTTAATATAATAGTATAAATATATTTTAATTATTTAATTAATTTTATTTATTTATTTATTTATTTATAAATAATAAATTATATTAACTTTATAGTTTATTTTTAATTTAGCTATAAGTATTTTTTAAAACTTAAATATAAATATATTTTTTTTATTAAAAATTATATTTTTTAGTAATTTATAATTATTTATAATATATTTTATTATTATATATATTAGTTTTTTTATATTACTAACTTCCTTAAATAATATAAAGTAAGTTATTTTTATAAGTTTATTAACTATTATAAAAATATTATTATAAAATACTTTTATAATTAGTTTTTTTAAAAAAGGTAGTTTAGTAATTAAGTTAAATAAGATTAATTTTTATAGTTATTATAGTATAGGTAATAGTTATAATTATTTATATAGTTTATATTTAAAGCTTTTAGCTTATTTATATATTATATATTTTAATATAACCTTTTATATTTATATTTTAATATTTTTAAATATAAAGTATTATTTAACTTACTATATAGTTTTTTAGATTTTATAGTATTTATTAAGCTTATATATATAAATTAATTTTATTATTTTATTTTATAAATTTTCTAATACTTAGATAAGTTTATTTAGTATTAGGTATTTAGTATTTATAAAAATACTTTTTAAATATTATTTATTCTTTTAGTTTTTAATATATTTTTTTATATTATTAATAATTAAATTATTTATTTTAATTTAGTATAATATATTAATTAATTAAATTACTAAGTTATTATATTAGTTTTTTTTTAGTATTTAAACTTTAACTTTTAGGATTTTTTAAAAATAGTTTAAGTATTTATTAAGTATATTAGCTTATTTATTATTTAATTTATTATAATATTTAATAATAAACTTAAATTTAAAAAGTTACTTATAGTACTTAATTTATTTATAAAATAGTTTTTATATTATTATAAAATAAGTAATATTTTAATAATTTATAAAAATTATTATTAAAAATTAACTTTTTTTATAATAATATCTTTAATATTATTTACTAAGTACTTAATATATAGTTAGAAATTCCTTATTATAAATAAAATATTTAAGTTTTAGTTTATATAGTTTTTTAAAAAAGTAAGTAATTAACCTAAGTTTTTTTTTTATATATTATTTAATTAATTAAGTATTTTTATTAATTACGTAATCTAAAGTATTAGTTTTAATTATAATAGGTTTATTTAAGTTAAATATTATAAGTATTAGTATATTTATAAAAGCTTATTTAAGGTAATTAAAAGCTTTTTAAATATTTTATATTAATTTAAATTTAATATTTTTTTTTATTAAGTTTATAAGTAGTATAGTAATTTTTAAAAAGTTTTTAATAAAGTATTAGTAATAGTTAGTAAATTTTAAAAAGCTTTATATTTACTTAATATTTTTAAGTAGCTTTTAATTATTAATTACCTTAAGTTTTTTAAAGTTTATTTAAATTTTTCCTAAGGTAATAATATATTTTAGGAATATAACTTTTTATATATAAAAGTTATATTTTTTAAGTTTTACTAAAAGTTTATTATTTTATAGTATTTATAATACTTTTTTAATATATTCTTTATATTTTTTTAAATTTTTAAAATAAATAAAAATATTATTAAAGTATATAATAGTAAAATAATTTATATAGTTTTATAATATATAATTAATTATTTTTTAAAAAAATACTAAGGTATTTATAAGTTTAAAAAGTATTACTTAGTATTTATAAAGTTTATATTTAATATAGAAGGTAGTTTTTTATTTATTATCTTTTTTAATTTAAATAAGGTTATATACTCCCTTAAGATTTAATAAGGTAAAGATCTTAGCTTTTATTAATTAGTTTTTAATTTTAAAAATTAATAATAGTAGTATAATATTTTTTTTAATTATTATATTTAATTATTAATAGTTTATAATAAATTAAAGTTTATTATTTTTTTTAGGTATAAATATAATTAAATATTTTACTAAGGATTTAAAAAGTTTAATATATTTTTTCTTTAGCTAGTCTTTAATTTATTTATTAAGTATTTTAAGTTTAGTAATACTAAGGTTATAAATTTTATTAAATATTAATATTTTATTATTTATAAATTTAATTTTATAATTTTATTAATTATATTTTAGTAGTTTAATATTTAATTTTTTATTAAAGATTAGTATATATTAAAAGTTAGTTAATATATTTTTTAAATATTTTAATATTTAGTTTTAGTAATATAATTTTTTAACTTTTTATATAATTAAGTTAAAAAATCTAAATTATTTTTTTTTAGGTTTTTTAATATATTTAATTATCTTTAGAGGTTTATTTAGTTTTATAAATTATATTTATTTTATAATTTTTTTATTTTTTATATATTTTTTTATTTTTTTATTTAATATAGGGGTTATTAATTTTATTATTAAAGATATTATAGTATTTTATTAATTTTTTTAATTTAGTTATAATTTTACTAAAATATTAGCTAGTTTAGGGTAAGTTTACTATTTTACTTAGCCTTTAATTTAGTTAATATTAAGGTTATATAACTTAAGTTAATTATATTTTAAAAATATATTATATTTTATAATATTTATAATATTAAATTTAAATATATTTTTAATTTTATTAAATTAGATTATAAGGTAATTAGTTTTATAATTAATAGTT
The DNA here is from genome assembly GCA_037893235.1 of Trichoderma afroharzianum. Taxonomy (NCBI): domain Eukaryota; kingdom Fungi; phylum Ascomycota; class Sordariomycetes; order Hypocreales; family Hypocreaceae; genus Trichoderma; species Trichoderma afroharzianum. The sequence goes on from JBBLXW010000006.1 coordinate 281,442, forward strand.
TTATTATTATAAGTAAACTATTATTTTTTAATATTTATAAAAGTATATAATTTCTTTTTTTTTTTAATAATTTAACTATAGGTAGTTAACTAATTAAAGTATAATATAGTTTATTATAGCTTTAGAATTTATATAAACTATAATTAATTTATTATTTAACTATTTACTTACTAAGAATTTTTATAGTTTTTTTCTTTTTATTATAATATTTAGGTTATAGTAAATTATATTATTAATATTATTATAATAATTATTATTATTTTAGGTTATTTTATTATTTTACTTTTTATTATAGGGGTTATTTTTAATATTATTTAGTTTTAAAATAATTTAATTTAATTTATAAACTTAAATATTATAATATTTATATTAAGTATATTTAGGTTTTAGGATATACTTATTAATAAACTTATAATACTTTTAAAGGTTATTTTAGTTAATTTTTTATATTTTAGTATTATATTTATATCTACTAGTATATTTTTTAAAGTTAAAATTTTATTATACTAAGTTTTAAGTAATATATATAAGTATATAATACTAATATTAATATTTTATATAATTATTTTTATTATAAAGTATAAATTTATTTTATATATAATTAGTATTTTTATAATTTTTATATTATTTAGTAAGTTTATATAAGGTATATTATTTATATAAAAGTAATTTATAATTAATAATATTAACTTTATTATATTAATTTATAAATAAAATATTATTAATATAATAAAAGGTTATTTTTAGTAATTTAGCTATTAGGTATTTATTTATATTATTTTTAATATATTCTTAAACTTACTTTTTAAATATTTTAATTTAGTTATAGGTAGTATTTAAATTAATTTATTTAATTTAACTTTATTATTTAAGGAGTTTTTATTAATTTTTAAATTCTTTTTATTAAACTATTTTATTATATCATTTATTTTTTTTAATAATACCTTAGAGTTTATATTTATTTTTAAAATATTTTTAATTTATTATAATTATTTTATAAAGGTAGTATATACTTTTAGGTTTTACTAAATTATATTAATTATATATATATTTTTTAAGGTTATTAATTTTTTCTTAGGTTATTCTTTTATAAAGGTTATATTATAATAAAGGTACTATATTAGAAAGATCTTTATTATATTATTATATAGCTTTATTTTATTTTTATTTATAAATAACTTCTTTTTTATTTTTAAAGTTAGGTAAATTTTTTTATTTTATTATTTTATTATTATTTAAATATAATTAAGTAGCTGTAAGTTTTATATTATTAAGGGCTTATTAAACTAATATTTTAGTATAATTTATGTTTTTTTAATATTAATAATTTATAAATATAGTATATTAGTTTTTAATTTTTATTATTTCCTTTTAAGTAATTTTCTTAAAGGTATTTAAGGTTTATATTTTAAATTTTTTAAAGAATTATTTTAATTTTTATTTATTACTAAAGTATATTTAATATTTATTATTATAATATATTAAGAAGTATAATATATTATAGTTTACTAAGGGTTATATTATATTAATAGTTTAGTTTTTTTTAGGTTTTAGGATAAATATAAATTTCTTATTATTATTTTTCTTTAAAGTTTAATAATATTTTTTTATATATTTTTTTTTATAATTATAATATTTAATATTTTTATATTATATTTTAATAATACTAAGGTTTATAAATCTTAGTTTTTTATTATTATATATTATAAAGTTTTTTTTTTTTTTTAATTAGTATTATTACTAAAGTAAAGGTACCTTAGGATTATTTTCTAAGGATTTCTTTTTTACTTACGTTTTTAATATTATTAAAATTATTATTTATTAATATAAGTAGTTTTTTTAATAAGTTTATTAAATATATTAGGTTTTTTATTTTTAAAGAGTTTATTTTTAATATTTAAGTTAAGCCTTTAGTAATAAAGTATTTACTATACTTTATTATTAAAGTTAATTTTAGTAATTAAGTATATAAAGGTAATAGTATACTTTATATAAGGTTTTTTTTATTTAATTTAAAAAAGTATATTTTTAGCTTTTTTAAATTTATTAGTTTTTTTATATAGTTTTTTAAATTATTATTTAAATATAATATAGTTTATAAATAGGGTAATTATATATAGCTTTTTAAAAGTTTTTTTTTATTTAAAATTCCTAAAATATAATTTAAATTAATTTTTAGTAGTTTTAGCTAAGTAAGTTTTTATAATTTAGATTTTTATAATATTATTAACTATAATAGTTAAAAAATAACTAAAGTAGTTTCTTATATTTATAAAAAACTTTTAAATTTACTTAAGATTTTTTTTAAATTTATTAAGTAGTAATAGTTTAATAATTTCTTTAGGTTTCTATTATTATATTATAAAGGTTAAATTTACTATAAAATTTACTATTAATTATCTTTAAAAAATTATAATAATAACTTCTTAAGTAATAATTATTTATTATAATTATTTTATAAAGGCTTTAAGTATTAAAAAGTATTATTTAATTTTTTATATATTAATTAATAGTTAAAAAGCTATTTTAATATTTTTAAAAATATTTTTAAAATTACTTTATATTTTAATATTATTATTATAATTACTTTAAATTTTACTTTTATAATTAATATTATTATTTAAAACTTTAAAGTTTATAAATTATTAAATTTTTAATATTTTATTACCTATAGGTCTAAGGTAATTATTTAAATAAAAATTATTATTATATAATAAACTAGGTTTTTATAAGTATTATAGGTTAATTATTTTTAAAAAATAAACTTTAAAGTAGTTTTATAATTTATATTAGTAAAGTAATTAAGTTAATAAATAGGTAATTTTATTATTAATTATAAAATAAAGTATTTAAATATTTAATTTAGTTATTATTAAGTAATAATAATTAATTATTTAAGTATTTTAATAAGTAATATAAAGTAGATTTATATACTTAGTTAACTAAGTTAAATTATTAGTAAATATTAATAATCCTATTGTAAATTATTTTAATATTTTAATAATCTGCTTATAAATCTTTAGATTATTTAATAATTTAATAATCTATTTTTAATTAGTTAATTAGTCTGTCTTTTATCTAAGGCTGTTTACCCTATAGGCCCATTATTACGACTATAAAAGCCAGGCCGTGATACATTGACTAAAAATAAACGGCGCTTGCATGACACGAGAAACAGTTATCGGCGAATTTACAACCCCCAATCGTTACCTCGGTCCGCATGCCCGTTTACCGAATAGGCAATTCGGGCCAAGGAAAGGTATTTTAAGCGTATGAAATAAAGTAAGCTACCCTAATCCACAATGAGCGATATGGTTCGAGAAGCATTTGACAGCATTATAAGCACAGGGGAGCAGACAAGTTTTGATGTGAAGCAACGCCCGTTATTGGCTGAGCTTATACACTTCCTTGCACGATGCCGCTTCTCAGCATGTTCAATTTCCACTTAACAGGGGAGGACGGAACTTTAAACCACTCAACACTAAGACTTGAATGCTTGGCGGCCAATCCAGCAGTGCCGGCATAGGTGGAAATAGCTTCACCAACTCACGTCAGATTATAGCTCTTGTGAGTTGTCTCCTGATTCAAAACAAAGAGGCATTTGCCAATGGTTCTTGGCAACAGTCAAGAGATGACTGCGTTGCCTCGCCTATTACCAATCATTCAGCATCACCGAGTTGGGCTCAAGTGGACTTTAGGAGAACTGAGACTATGGAAATACGAGTGATGATGGTGACAAAGCGGGCAAACGAAGTCAAAAAAGAAGTATAAATAAGTGACGGGTTCCCCTAAAGCCATCCTCGATCCTTTTTCGACATCACTACACCTTCAGACCATCAGATTCATTTCATCTTGCACAAAAGCATCCTCAAACGAATTCCAACAATAGCTACATCTCACAATGCGTTTCTCTAATATCATTGCCTTTGGCCTCTTCGGTGCCAACTCTGCTCTTGGTCTTGCAATTCTCCCCCGTGAGATCGCTGAGATCGAGTCTGTTGCCAATGCTACGGCCAAGGGCATTGATGTTTTCGGACCGATACCTGATGATGCTGTCAAGGCTCACGAGGGTTTCTATACTGCAGAAGAGGGCACCGACGCTTGGGCATGGATCCGTGCTCAGATTGACATTCCGGCTCATGCTCGCCCAGCAACTGAGAAGCGCCAAAATTACGCCAACATTGGCATTGGCATGTTCGCCCAAGATTGGTGTAAGTGGAATTTTGCTACGCCCACAAGGTGGATTCAAGTTTGTTCTTCTAACTCAGTCAATGGATAGGCAATGGCCAGGCAGGCTGGTGGGATGATGTTACGTACGACGTCCAGCACTACGTCACGCTGAACATGTACAGCGTTGGCATCAGCTATCGTGGTCTTCGCAGCAACGAGCAGCTTGACTTTAGCCGCCAGGCTGGCAGTGACTGGTGTGGCAAATACTTGTACTCTGCTGGTCAAAACACTCCTGGTATGTTATAAACTTGAACTCGATTTCGAAAAATGGAGTCATTAACCTTTAGCAGTCGGCTGCTTCAACTCTCAAGCTATCAACTGCTATCGCCTCACTCTTCACTAAGCGCGCATTCTCAACGTCAAAAAATCGGGTTATAAGGGATTATAAATTGCCACATTTCTCAATAACTTAGAATAGCAGTTTGTCCATTGGATTTTCCCCTTAGCGTTACATGAGTAGGATATGGTGGGACAAGGAGGCGAGTCTCAGTTATGCAGACATAGTATAGGAAAGATATAGGAAAGGCTTTATGCACAAATACTATACTTGGTTGCATCTTAGATCGTAAGGAACTGTCGTTGTTTACAACAATTGGTTAGTGAAAATTGAGGTAAACCCGCATCTACGTGCTAGTAATATAATAATACACTGAGGTGCCTTCCTCCGTCTCCACTGATCATTCATGGCAACCCTTGTCGAACATCCGAATGCTCATTCAGTCCCCATGCACTACTGCTGGAGTCATGAACAGTTGCGCGTCGCATGTCTCTCTTGTACTTGGTACTGAATGGCCCTGTGATTACACGGTGCATTGTGCAAGTGTTATCCCAAATAACCAAATCTCCGGGATGCTTCCATTCAACCTCGATGGCATATTTTGGTTGCGTTGCATGAGTGAAAACTTTGTCAAAGAGAGTCTTTGATGCTTCCTCGCTGAGATTCTCAATGTGGTGTATATGCGCTGCGATATAGAGATTCATGCGGCCAGATCTCTCATGACGCTGGACGATTCTGTGACGACCCATTGGATGTTGAGAAGGATCAACATTGGCAAAGTACTCGGGGGCAGCAAGTTTCCTCGAGTGCAGAATAGAATGCGCTCCAACATAATTGCTTGTCAAGAGGTCTTGCTTTAAGTCGTCATCTAGCTCGTCGAACGCAGTCCTTGTATCGGCAAATGCTGTTTTGCCGCCCGTGCCCGCAGGTGGTAGTTCGTGAGCAAGCAAGAGTGAATACCCGGCTCGACGAGGGTTGAAGCTGGAATCGACATGAAATAGACCGTTTCCCTAGTCGCCAAAGGTTGGTATGCAAATTTGCATAGAGTAGGTATATCGAGTCCATACGTACCTTATTCGCCTGCCCGCGAGGGCTGCTTGGATCAACAATTGTGCCGTCCAATTCAACGTTGCTAACGTCAAAGAGTTCGTCATACTTGAGTCTATTTTTTCGTCCCGCGGCAACATATGGCTTCACATCATCCAAGTCCCCAAACATGCGAGCTAGCCTGATGTGAGACTCGTCTGTTAATTGAGATTCGCGGATCACTACAACCCCGTACTGATATAACTGGCATTAGCGGGAATTGGACTTTGTTATTGATAGTCACTTAATTACCGTAGTTACAGCCTCTTGGAGGCGACGAAAGTTTTCTTCTGTCATGTCGTCCGCGGCATTGAAGTCACAAATCTCAGCACCAAACCCGGGGCTGATCTCAGTGACTCTGAAGCCATTAATTGCGGCGACCATTTTTGCTAGTGGAATGATAATAAGAGTACCTTGGAGATGGAAAGTATAGATACCCAGCCAGGGGATGTCTATTTAGGATATCGAGTGGCATATATATAGCAACATGAATGCAATATAAGTAAATTCCTTCTATGTTCTCCCCAGAACGGGAAGCATCATTGTGTGATCAACTTGATGGATAGACGGAGATAATCCGCCTATAGCCGACGCTGCCAATACCGATGTCTCGCCACTGCTACGGTTCGCTGTCAGATGTAGAGTCTACATTTTAAACTCGCATGAGCGTTTATCGCGAGCTCGGGATTCACTACTAACTACGGCAACTAGCAGGATGCCAATGTGAGAATACACGTCAAATATTCCTGGTCAAAACGTTTCTGCTGGGACAATTGAGACGCAAGGCGGTTTATGAAGAGTTTCTGACTGGCTGACACTCCACCAAATCACCCCGCTACCCCGCATAAACTGCCGTCTAATTAGGGTGCCAGTGGTGAAGCTTCTGCAAGCCGATTTCGGTAATTCTGCGCCGTCTACAGCCGACCAAACTTTCAGACATATCGTTTGCCGATGCCGAGAGTCGACTCACTCAGCCCTTGAAATGTCACATTACGACGCTGTCAAGGCACGCATATCGAGTTGCCGAAGATATCAGACAATGACGGCCAGCACAGGAAAGCGCTCTTATCGTGCATGTGTCAGATGTCGCCGCCGGAAGACAAAATGCGATCTGTAAGCAGCCCGAAATAACCATCATCTTGTGAGCATGCCCCTGACTTCTCTCTTAGTGGTGGCATTGGAGAGCCAAGAAGAATCCCCTGCGTGTCCTGCTTTGAGTCGGATAGCGAGTGTGTGCTGGCTGAGTCCCGCCGGGGTGGGAACTTTCGGACGTATGAGCCGAGCAAGAAATCCACAAGGAGTCACAGGGCTTCACAACGCACCTCAGGCGCGTCACCGAGAACGAACAGGTCGGCTGAAAAGGGAGTGGATCGCAGCCTTGACGGCTTAAATGAAGATATCATTGATGAGCAGCTTGCTTCCGAGCTTAGGAATCCCTCCGATGCGCTGCATATACTCGCCCAGTCGGAGAAATCCAAAGCAAGTGGATCGCCTGTATTGCCAAACGAGGAGGAGCGCGACAGTCTTTTACGTGGGCCATCGAATGTTGTATGTGTTGATGAGTATGAGCTAGTTCAGAGAGGGCTAGTTCACCATAGCAACATATCCGAGTTGCTACATCTGTCAGTCCACATCAAACAGAGATAACTCAATTTGCGGCTAATCTAAGACAGGTATTCCCAGAACTATCACTCTTACTGTCCCATTGTACCGGGGTACATGCTTGGGCAATCAGGCATTGACAAAATTCGCGCATCGGATTTCTTCCTTCTCACAGTAATCTTGACGATTGCATCTAGAGACTCATCAACTCATTCCCTTATCCACCGATATTGTTGGGATTACACCCAGAAGCTATTGCTTGAGGTGTTGCTTGGGTATCCTTGGACACTGAAATCCCGAACAGTTGAGAGTTTATTGCTCTTATCAGAATGGCTTCCCCATATCGAGTTAACACAATCCGTCTCAAACGAAAGTAAAAGCATGTTCATTGAAGATAGAACGTCATGGTCACTCGTCGGGCTAGCTGTCAGACAGGCTTACTTGATGCGCCTGGATCAAGGTGCCTTTCCCAATGTTTTTACACAGGAGACAAAGGAACAAGCGGAACACAAGCGATTACTATGGACATGTGAGTAGAGTGGACAAATGAAACAGAATCGCTCTCTAACTGTTATCTTTTCTTGTTTTAAACAACAGTTGTCTACATCGCGGATCGACAAATATCTGTTCGTCTCGGCCAGTCTTTTTGGTCCCGCGGTCCATCTCTTTCAGCACGCCTCACCGCGAAAGACTTTCCCAGTTTACAACCTGCCTCTAATAGTAGCCAAGAAGATTATGCGTCTGCTCACCAAGCAACGATGGAGTTGACACAGCTCATGCATAACGCTCAAGCCATTCTTTACTCCTCGCCGAAGCGGACCTTGGCGATGGTCCACGACGGAGATTACAGTCGCTACCTTGACGACTTTCAGCGTGCGGCAATGAATTGGCATGCCACTTGGAGCGATCTTGCAGTATCTGCCCGAGTGAAGCGATCTTTGTCTCTGGTATATGAATACCTGTGCCTATACGTTAACGCATTCTCATTCCAAGCCGTTCTCACGCGGATGTCGACGCAAAATACTGCTTGTAAGCCGTCTTTCAGGCCATTCATTAATGGCATCATCAACTCTTCGGACGGGCGCTACGTCTGGGACGCTATTACAGCGGCCATAAATACCTTGAAGCTGATGATTGATTTCGACCCCCAATATGAATTATGTTATTTACCATACCGCTTCTACCTGTAAGCTGTCCCACCTCCTATCTTAGCGTTCATTTTGACTAACTAAGGCTGGAGATATGGTGTGTATGCAGCGGTCTTTCTGCATAGGGCGGATTGTGCTGGAGCTTTCCAACCTGCACGGCGCCGTCAAGAGACCACATCGTTGGTTCTCAAATTCATATCAGTGCTAGATGGTGCTGCCTCGGATAAGTTCCATATCAGTCACAGATACAGTCAGTTGCTTAGGAATCTATGGCACAGAGAGGAACGAAAGATTAGCAAAGCCAGAAACGCCCTGGCTACTTCTACATCGTCAACCCAAGCAGGGACTGCACAGCAACAAGAAAAGCCAGACTTTAGCCCAGCCACTCTATCTTCGCTAGATCATCCTCACGGACAGCATGATATGGACAATTTGGCTAACGCCGATTTGCCAATTAACCAAATTCCAACCATGAGCCAGGAACTTCCCGACTTTTCGCCAATGCAGGACTATCCGTTTGGACCCTTTATCAGTATACCAGATTTTGAGCTAGGGGATTTTGGTAATCCCATCAGTGATATGTCGCTTCCATCGCTCAACTGGGGGGCAGGTCTTGTTGGAATGGATCCTATTGGGCAATGATTATCTTTCTCGCCCAAATTACGTAGAGTGGCTAAGAAACAAATATCCGTTAAAGAAGACTGCATGTTGAGGAACATGAGTAGAAGGCCATGATGATGATACTGTACGCAGGGACGAGTGGGCAAACGTAATTTAGTATATTTCTCAACGCAAACGAGCTCTACATGCGAACTAAGATAATTCTTTCCAGAAATAGGGAGTTTTTGGCTTGCATTCTACGGCTTATTCATTACAGGCTGAGATATTGGTTAAGTCACGTCACATATAATGCTGGCTGTAGTCACAAAGAGAGAGTTCCAAACTGGATCCAAATGTCCCACAGTGATATTTTGATACCCTATTAAAGCTTGTATGTACAGGGCAACAAGGAGAATATTAACATGAATAGGAAAAGAGAAAATGACTGCTAGAATCAATGGGTGGTAGAGCAGGAGGTGCTAGGGGTGGCCTTGTTGTTGTCAGAGCCGGTAGCAACATTTGCTGCCAGTGACTTAAGCAAAGATGTCGTTCTGAGCACCAGGAGCCCAGCCCATTTGCTTGTTGTAGCCGGGAGAAGCGCCGTTGGGAACCTGGACGTTGTTGCCGGTAGCCTGGTTCCAAGCAATCATCTGCTTGGCACCGGAGAGGCACTTGGATGAATCGTCGCCACACCAGACAGGAGGCTTAGCCTGAGCAAGCGTCTTGGTAGAGCTGGTGTTGGTGACGTGGCATCGGTAGTTGGCCATGTATATGTTGGGTTGGCCACAGCCGTTGGGAACCCACAGCCAGGCGCAGTAGCATCCACCGGCCGGGCAGGCAGGAAGATCCTTGGGAACATCGTAGGTAGCAATACGCTTCCAGGGGGTGCTGTTATGGTGTTAGTTTAAAGTTGTACTTTGGATCAAACGAGGATTTTCGACTTACTGCTCAAGAACAGAGAAGACAACCAAGTTGTCCATGGTCACCTTGGTGATGTCCGATTGGTAGGAAATGGCCCAAGCAGTGCCAGCAGCCATGGTCTGGTTCTGGGTGTGCATGGCACCGTCATCCTGAATGCAGTCAGGAGGGCTTCCGGGGCCCGACCAGTTCTCGGGGTGGCTCTGGCCATCAGGCCACTCGCGAGCAAACTGTCCGTTGAAGGACAAGCTAGTCTGAGCCTGGTTGTGGGCGAGCTCAACAGTGAACTGGCCACCAGCAGGCAGAGCAACGGAGGCACCGTCAGGAGGAGGGGCCTTGTCGCAGCCACGGTCGGCCTGCATCCACCACTGTTCAAAGGGAAGATCCCAGAGAGGGTTTACGGGAGTGTTGGAGTTGGCGTTGTAGTTGTTGGGATCGGGACCACCCTGGATGGAGTCAGTAAGAATATGTCGGATGATTGTGAGGAAAGAAAGCAGAGTGCTTTACAAACCTCGCAGTACATGCCCTTAACAAAGGCAGCGGTGTGGGCAGTAGCCCCAGAGGCGAGAGCCAGCGCAACGGGAACAGTCCAGAACATCTTGACAGTCTTAAGAATCGAAGTTGGTTGAATGAATGGTTGAACTTATGGAACAAAAGAATGGAAAGAACGAACAGAGAAGTCTTGCTTCGAACTGGCTTGGTGACAGAAAAAGCTGATGGATCGACGAGATAGTCAGATACTTATATATTTGCTTCTCCATACTATCCTTCACTCCTGGGAGACCTATCTTGCCTGGATCCCAACCCAGAGGCTAGCCGGGAACAGATCGCAAGGAATTGGGGCATCTCCCGTGTGCCAAACCTTGACATGGACTGCCCGAAAGAGACTAAAGATCTGCCAATCCATCACCCCATGAGGCTGTTCCAATTATGGATCACTTGGGCCGCCCGCCCCTTTCGAGGCCATCGGTAAATTTTCCTCTTACGCTTTTCCAGACTCGCATGTAACCTGCCCGGCGAAACGGTACCGAAATTGTAGGGCCCATTACAGCCGACGGCGTGGAGTAAAGCACCAATAAAGGCGCCGCCTCTAACGAGTAATTAACCGCCGGGATGTTTCTTTTAAGAGAGTCCTGGATCTCAGGATGCCACCAGGCCACAGCAACGCCTTACCTCTGATGCGTGGCGGCCACTCACTATCGATGTGACACCAAGCATCTCGAAACGAAACGAGCCGGAGATGGTAACCCCCACAGAAGAACTCCACCAACAACGCCCAGAAGCCTCGCCTCACCCGCCTGATCTGGCAATAGTTGAAGAAAATAAGCATCAAACTAGCATATTTTACCGCCTGCTCCGTACCTAATCGTTCGTGCATCAGCGACATCCACAGCCGCTGACCGGGCATTGCCGGCCTACTCAGCTGCCACCTTGCCACCGTCCCTTTTTTTTTAAAATGCCGAAGAGGTTCGCATAGCAAATCTCACCAACGCAAAGGGCAGGTCGATGATCCGTAAGATTAGCAAACCTCACGAGACGGTCTCACATGCATTGCTTTCACACCACTACCTTGTAAAAAGATGAAATCCTTTTCGCATTGTAGAAGGAGGATAGGGTACAACACATACCTACATGTACGCAGCCACTTGACGCGCCTCTTGTCGGCCCGTTTCACAAGACACGCAAACAACATGATGCCCAGGGTTATTAGCGCTGCTGCTCTCCTTGATGGGTTTCCAGCCAGCGATTCATCGCTAGCGCTTAGGCACATTACCTCCGTGAAACTAACTAAAATTTGGCATCCAGCTGTGATTCTTACAGGTTATTTTTTTGATCGTTCTGTCACACCCTCGCGGCTGTCATTACGACTAGCGGCCTGGCCCGCTTTTGTTGACATTGGTGCCGGAAGCAAAATCTTGAAACAGGAAAAGTGGTTGTGTAGAAAAGCCGCCAATGTATTTCCAGTTTTCTATTTCGTATATACGTGGGGGATGGATCATGAAAGACAACTTCCAGTGTGTGTCAGCGGAAGTCGGGGGCGAATTATAAGGACTAGATTGCGAGATAAATCTTCACTTGCCAGTCAAGTTCCTGCCTCTCTATGTATGTGCTCCGCTTTCGAGTGATCCTATATTGAGAGTGTTTGCAAATGGAGATTTCACCGTTTCTATGTTTGATAGAGATTGTTCTGAGAGTTGAGTAATCAGATAATAGAATAAGAGCAACACAAGGTTTTCAAAGACCTTAGGATGTCTCAGACAGGGATCCCCATCCTATTTCACAGCCTTGTACTTGTATTCCAAAGGGTATAGCTAGCGACATGCTGATCACACCGTCTCAAGCACACTAGCTACTACTTGAAAGAATAGAACTCGGCAAAGGACATTACGACAGCACTATAACAAACAGGGAGAGTTTCATCGTACACTTTGTCACCAAGTACCTTCATGATAGCACAATACTTATCAATTCATCAATACATTGCTCGAAGAGACTTATAGAAGTCATCTTTTCAGTTTCACCAATCTATGCTTTATCTATCTATAGGCCCCCTTAATTGTCGTCCAGTAAGGAACCGCAGCTCTCAGCTAGAATCACAATAATTCCAAGTCTCGAATTGAGTATCAGCACCCACTTGAGGTTAACAGCTATATCACGACGGGAAATTATTGAGCAAGTGTAGTAATTCGTCACTGATCCCATCGGCTACTCGCTGCCTAGATGAATTTATGAAATCATTATGATGAAGAAAAAGGGGTATTGATATTACCATTCGCCACCTACCTCTTGAGCCCATTGAATTGAAATATTCACCTAGTCCAATATACGCTCGGCATCTTCTCGGTCGTCCAAGAAATAGGAGAAGGCAGCCATTGAAGAAAGGAACACCATTTCACCACTAGATACTTCGTCGATCAACTGCAATGTTACTTCTTGGCTAGTACCTAAACTATCTGAGTTTATTCGGGTTTTAGGGTAGCAATATGCATGCAATATTCTGGCTATTTTATTTTCCCCAATCAGAAGATTCTGTCAAATGTTATATAGGCTAAACAGTAACGACAACACATCAGTGCCTTGGTGATCACGAGTTGTTCGCTTAGAAGATTGAATATCTTGAAGAAACCATTTTAATATACATTGAAAATATCACAACGGCCATATCATGGCCATAATCTAATAAAGAAGGTAGTAGTCTATATACGACCTTTGGGATATAATCTTCCGTCGGATGCAATTACGTCATTGACTATTTTCTCGGAAGAGATCTACGAATACAAGTTATACACATGTAGTATTTGTTTCTACTAAGACGGGCTGCGTGAACTCAACTTATGTCTTACTTTGGTATACAGGGTAGTCAAAGTTGTTTCGTACGTTGTGCAAAGCTATATCTTTGATCGTTCTGTCTGACTAAAATTTCGAAATGTCAGCAGTCCAATATTCCACTACAGATAGTGCTGTAAGAAGCTGCTTCGGGGAGACTAGGACGTCTAACTCCCAACGATTGAGCGGCTTTCGGTGCAAGGTCGCCCCTATTGTGTAATTGTCGTCCGCTCCGTACGGCTTGCGACCGTCCCCGTGTTCATGACTAATAGGACCACTAGGTATTTCGTTGGTTCACTGGTAAGCTTGTTGCCTAACGAGGATTCTCATTGGTGGAGAGACAGAGCCGGATATGAGATTGCTCGGCACTCCACGCCTAAACCCCTGTATCATATTACCTAGATGTGGAAGCTAAACACTATCACAATGCCCCACGGGTTTCATATCCGCCTGTGCTGATTATGCCAAGGGACTCAAGCTCGCGCTCTGTGTTGCTCGAAAAATACCTACATACAAACTCTGGCAATCCTACCTTTACGGAGCATGTAACCATGCAACTGACACTTGTACTACTTAGTGCTAGGATGTAATATCAAGGCAGCTGCTGAACGACCAACCGCTTATCCGGGTTCCGGAAAGGCCGGTTCACACCGAGAGCCCGCCGTCAGGGCATTCATGCGACAATCTGACGCTAAAATATCTCGAACCGACCCTGTCACAGTCGCTAGCCATGATGACCAACATCCAAGTGCTCCTTCATAATCAGTTTGCTACAAAATGTGGTGAGATTCCAAAGACGCGCATGATGCTCACTGTTGGTATTGCTACATTGATACCGACGAGACAAGCATCTCATTCCAATCCTAGACGTAGATTTCTCCAGCCACGTCTGCGCCAATTGACACTCTCCCTGATATGTGAGCGGAACCTCGCCCACAATCGGACTTTACTGACCAGCTGAGTGATTGAAAATGAAGATGCCTCCCCCGGTCCTGCCCACAGCGCCGTTGTCTCGGAGATATTCGACCACCTCTTCATGTCCGCCTGCCATAGCCCCCTGGATCGGCGTCTGGCCTCTGCGATTGTAGCTTGAATTGACGTCCGCCCCGATGCTAACAAGCTTTTTCACAATCCCAAGGTATCCTTTCTCAGCAGCTGCGTGCAGAGCTGTTCCATCGCCATCATAACCTCCGCCAGACGCCTGCACATCTGCACCGGACTTGAGTAGCACGTCTACAATTTCCGAGCTCCCTTGCAAGCATGCTCCCTGAAGAGCCGTGATGCCTTTGTACCTAGCCGATGGGGCATTTACCTGTGCTCCATTTTCCAGCAGCAGCTGCACGACTGCCACGAATCCGCCACTAGATGCCGCCTGTAACGCCGTGCGACCGGCGATTGGCGACGGAGGGGCATTGACCTCTGCCCCAAGTTCTAAGAGCAGCTTCACGATGCTAAGGTGGCCGCGTTCCGATGCTGCTTGCAGTGCAGTTCTTCCATTGTATCGAGCGACGGCAAAGGTTTTGGGTGCTGACTGAGCTGTTTGGTGGGTTTGCGTCAGCACACGGATGCCGTGGTTCGTCGCCGGACTCATGTTGATCTCGGAACCCGCGGCCAGAAGCATTCGCACAACGTTTTCATTGCCTTGCCCACAGGCGATCTGGAGGCCGGTGCGCTGGAAGTTGTTCCCTCCGCAGAAGTGGACATCTGCTCCAGCATCAAGTAAACATCTTACTATACCTTCATGTCCCTGCATGCAGGCAGCTTGCAAGGCCGTCTGGCCATAGTAGCCACTTGGGGGGTCGTTCACTGCTGAGGGGTTGGAGGCGAGGATCTCTTGGACGATCTGTAGCTCTCCACTTCTGGCAGCGAGTTGCAGGGGTGTCCAGCAGTATTCATCAATGTCGTCGGTGGGCAGTGAAGGATCCCACGCTGCATCCAACGGCGACAAGAGTATTTGGTGCTGTGGTTGAGCTACCAATGGGGTCTCAATATTTGTTTCAGTCATCTTGGCTTCGCGTATAGCTCGTTCGCAACAAGACTGAGAAGAAGACAAAGATTTTGCGTTGCAAGAGTTTAGCCAAAAGGAAAAGAAATTGATCACGAGCGGGCTCAATGAGTTAGTTGAGTTATCCGAAAGTCCCCTCTCTGTATTAACACGTGCACTTATGAATCCTTCGCGGCTTATCGTCTGTAATATTGCGCGCCTTTGCGATGATGCACGCGCCTTTTTCATGTAGCCACGGACGCCCAACTAGATAATGCACAACAATAGTGAGCGCTGGGTCGCATTTTCTTCAGTCTTGTTGCGCATGAAGTGGAAAACGTTCTGGGAGCCGAATTTATTTATCCTTGAGTTTGCTTCGCAGCATCTATCATTCATTGAGATTTCTCACTTCAAGTACATATGCTGATATAGTCATTGTGCTTTGGAGCTTTATAACCAGCAAATTCCTATAACATGTGCTCTTTATTGGAGTAAATGATACTTAGATGGGCAATCCGGTACTGTTAACACAATCTACTCATAACCCGACAGGATATACGAAGACAGTTTTGGAGAAATAAGAAAAAGAACAAGAAGAAAAAGATCTTTATCCCTTTGTAACCGCAGAAAAGAAAATTGTCAATTGAATCTCATGATCAAAAGCGCCGAACCAGTGTCTGCTTGTTTCTATAGATGCAAGTATGCGTTTCCACCCTGCCGCTCTCCTCGCCACAGCGTCACATATTCCTTCCGTAACTCTATTGTTTCACTCCCTTGGCAATGAAAAATGGCTTCAACTTGGATGTCTGGCAAGTACCCTGCTGAGGTACATTGGACACATGCGGCGTGATGTCGGGGTATAATTTGTAGTCAAAGCTTTCAGGAGTGAAGCCAGCTTCAGCCAGAAGAGCCTTCATGTCTTCAGGCTCAAATCCCCCATGTTTAGAAATCGTGTGATGAGATGAAATTGCGCCATGAGAATGACCACCCGCAGCATGGTCAGTATGGCCATGAGAGTGGTCGTGGTCGTGGTCGTGGTCGTGGGAATGATCGTCGGAATGATCGTGGACGTGAGCCTCTGGTGCCAAGTCAACAACGATCAAGACACCACCGCTGCGCAGCCGTTCGTAGAGGCCCGATAAAACGCCGACACAGTCGCCCATATGATGAAGGGCCATGCTGATTGCGATGACATCGAAGTCGAAAAACTCTTCCGTAGCTAGCACCGTGTTCGTCGATATGGTGGGTATGGACCCCTGGACGGCAACCATGAGGCCAGGTGGAACGCCCGACTGTTGTGCCATCTCGTTGTAGGCTGCCACGCTGGCATCGGAAATGTCGATTCCTTTGATGACGTCGAAATGTCCCAGGAGCGCGCTCGATACCATACCGTAGCCACAAGCATAGTCGAGAAGCTTCACGGGAGGGCCGCTCTCGGATCGACGGCGAATACCCATCCACTCGACATTCTCGGAGAGGGCATCGCCAATCTTCTTGGCGAAATTAAGCATCCATTGTGAGCCAAATATCTTGCTTCCTTGAGTGCTGTTCAAAGTTAGTTTATCGCTGAGCAATGTGGCGTCCGGACAGACTAACTTCCAGAATTCGCGGTTTGCTGCAGCCAAATCCTCTCTTCCTTGCTGGCGGTTGTCCATTTTGGAGGGCAATGATGACTAGTGTGTGTTGAACAAGGTGAAGAGAGTGAAGATTTAGCCATAATATAGTGAGGAAACAAAGGAGAAGAAATGACGCGGTGAAAGTCTCCGGAAAGGGTCCGCATAAGTACGCGAGGACCAAGTAGCTTGTGGAAAGTGAGTTTTGTGTCACTTTCCTCTGCGCCGATTCAGGTTCAACAAACGATGAATTATTGGCCATTTGCATCGGAGTGTTCACAATTCACTTGTTTTGTTACGTCAGTGCGCTGGTATTGAATACGCTGT
The DNA here is from genome assembly GCA_037893235.1 of Trichoderma afroharzianum. Lineage (NCBI taxonomy): Eukaryota > Fungi > Ascomycota > Sordariomycetes > Hypocreales > Hypocreaceae > Trichoderma > Trichoderma afroharzianum. Next base: position 298,554 of record JBBLXW010000006.1, read on the forward strand.
TATCCCGTTGTTGGTTGCACCGGCCACAAAGGGGATTTGCAGGAGCTGTCGCGATGAAGCAGACATGGGCATGATATTATTCAGCAATGTCGGTTCGAGCAGCTGTGATACTTTTAGATTTTAATTGCAATAAGAAGATTGTGAAGAGCCTGAGAGTAAGTCATGAGATGTTTCACTGTGATACGAGAAGGGCGGAGGAGAAACGTGGATGGGAGTTTTTGGTAATACACTAGCCTAAGTATTGTAAGAAAAGCTAAACTACATGTAACAACGCGTGTTTACACGAAAAGACGAAAAGTGGTTGGCATTAGATCTCCATACTTGAATGCTACAACCACATATCCATTAAAGTCTCATGAGTTTCCAGAATGAATGCATATATGTATCCTGCGCCGCCGTGTGGTGAGCTGCCTACATACGCGAGGCTGGGTAGGCCAACTCGTCCTCAATGCGTCCCGCCTACCATTCGGGGGCTTTTAAATCCAGCGGTAGCCGTAGCATTCGATGACCATCTTCAGTGGGAGTAGGCAGTCGCCCTCCTCGGATGTTTATCTGGAGAGACTGATGGAGCATCCGCGGTGCTGCCAGTGTAGCATCACGTTCATTTCGCATGGTAACAAATTCTTTTTCTGTGATGCCGTCTTTGAGATGCTTGTTTTGCTCTCTGTGTTCATGAACGGTCATGTATGCCCTGGGGCCGCTGCGCCCTTGTGGAGGATAGTCATGGCCAGTCCAGATCTTGACATCATCTGGCAAGCTCAGCAGCTTGCGACCTGAAGAGTAGAGACTGTCGGCGCTGCCGCCAGGAAAATCGCAACGCGCAGTGCCAATATCGGCATTGAAAACAGAATCACCACAAAAGACGTTATCTGGGGGTTATAGTCAGTAATCTGGAATATGCTGTGGTGAAATGTGGCGGCATCTTACCTCCAACCTTGTATCCCATATGATCAGGTGTATGGCCGGGGAGATGCATCGCCATGGCCTGCAAATCACCGATCTCAAAAATCTCGTCATCATCGAGAAGATGGTCAAAGACGACCCCATATTGTTCCTCTGGAACCCCATATCGCTGGCCAAAGAACTTTTGTACTTGACCAATCCGCTTGCCAATAGCAACAGATGGACTATATCCCTGCTCCTGGCCTAGGCGGCGCTGCAAGTATGATGCCGCGGTGAGATGATCTGCATGGACATGGGTTTCTAACACCCAATCGACCTTGTATCCCTTCCCCTTGATTAGAGCTAGCAATGAGTCGGCGGTACGTGTGGTAATGCTTTGAGTTGCGCGATCATAGTCCAACACCGGATCAATGATGGCAGCGATGTTTGTCGACGGGTCAGCTACAACATATTGCCATGTGCCAGTATCTTGTTCAAACACGTCATGAATGATGGGCTCCGTGGCCTTTTGAGACGCTGTGGTAGACGACATGTTTCTGAATGTGCTTAAGCTTTGAGATTTGCCCACGCTTGTTGTGCTGCTTGATACTAATCCAGAGCGGAATGATGAATATCTGCGGTTTTTACCAAGGGGACGAATGTTGCAATTGCTGAAGCACCTGGCATGTGATAACGGACGCGTAGCTGAAGTTGGAGTAAGATTCAAGCCTGCTGCCAACTGCTTTCTGCAGGCCGGAATTCGACATCGAAGAGACATTCTGGATGTTTTATAGCCGGTGTTGTGTGATGGTTGTTGTCGCCCTCCTGTCTTGCCTTCAAGGTTGCGTAAGCTCAAGATGGATGCAGCTCAAGAGCCCGGTAGTGACGGGGATGTGTTTAATAAACTAGAATCGAATTGCCGTGGCTGAAGCCCGAAAGCTGAGGTCATGCCACATCTCATCCGAGCTGCTCCCTGTGTTCGGCGAGCCACGCTCGAGGTCGGCGATCCTGTCAAGTATGTATGCTTATCCCGGCAGCGCCGCCACCGAGTTCCGGCCGGAAGATGGCTCTTGGCCAGTCGCCGGATCTTGGACCAACCTTCTCGGCTCGTCGCTTCGGGCGGCCGGTAAATCCTCGGATCTGTTGCATCTGATGAAGGCCGGAAGTCGGGCATTCGAGACGGCTGGCGGTGGGTAGTCGATGGCGCGATCGGTGATTATTCATCCTAGTTCTGCAGAGCTTTTGTTGAAGCTTGAGTTTTAAGTTTCTTGGATACTTTTCCTTTCTTACCGGGCTCATTCTCATCTCATTTTCTTCTCTGGGTGGTTTACTTTTCTTCTCTTTGCGTACTCTTTTCCGGGGTGGTTTTACTTCTTCATCTTCATCATGTTCCAAGCACGCTCAATGTCTCTGGCTTGCCGAGCTGCGAGCCGTTCCGCGAGCTCTGCCCTCTCTTCTCGGAGCTTCGCAACTGTTTCCAGTGTCTCTCCTGGCAAGAGTCATCGAGTCGTTATAATTGGAGGCGGTGCCGCTGGTCTGGATATTAGCCATAAGCTCCTTCGATCTGGCAAATTCTCCCAGGACGACATTGCTGTTGTTGATCCCGCAACGTGGCACCATTACCAGCCTGGGTGGACCCTTGTGGGCGGTGGTCTCAAGAACAAGGAGGAGCTGAGAAGGCCTCTCAACAGCCTTGTCGACCCAAAGTTCAAGTTTTATAACGACAGCGTTGCTGGCTTCTCACCTGAGGACAACTCAATTACACTGGGCAAGGGCGACAAAGTCAGCTATGAGCAGCTGGTTGTTGTACCTGGCATCGAGATCAACTATGGTAGCGTCAAAGGCCTCTCCGAGGCTCTGGCGGACTCAAGAAGTTCCGTCTCGACCATTTACAACTACGACACGTGCGACAAGGCACACGACACTATTCAGAGACTTCAGAAGGGCACTGCCATTTTCACTCAGCCTGCGGGCCCCATCAAGTGCGCAGGCGCCCCTCAAAAGATCTTGTGGCTCGCTCTGGATTACTGGAAGCGCGCTGGGCTGTATGACCCCAGCAAACCCTCCGGCTCTGCCATTCAAATCAGCTTTGCCACCGGAATGCCTGTAATGTTCGGTGTCGCCAAGTACAACGCCGCGCTGGAGCAGCTCCGTAAGGAAAGAGGAGTTGAGGGATTATTCCAGCACGATCTCGTTGCCATCGACGGCAACAAGGCCACTTTTGCTCTGCCGGATGGAAAGGAGGCCGTCACAAAGCAGTTTGATCTTTTGCACGTTGTGCCCAAAATGGGTCCTCATGCCTTTGTTAAGAACAGTGCTCTGGCGAACGAGGCTGGCTATGTTGATGTTGATGACGGCACAACTCGCCACAAGAAATACCCAAATGTCTGGTCCGCTGGCGATGCATCCAGTCTTCCGACATCCAAGACCGCGGCTGCCATTACTTCGCAGACACCCATTCTAGTTCAAAACCTGTTGCAAACTATGGATGGCAAAGCCGCCGAAGCAACTTATGATGGATATGCCTCGTGTCCTCTTACGACAGAGTACGGCAAGGTCCTTCTTGCTGAGTTCAAGTATGGAGGAGTACCAAAAGAGACTTTTGGCGACTGGTTTGGTATTGACCAGGCAGTCCCTCGGAGATCCTTTTACTACCTGAAGAAGCACTTTTTCCCATGGGTTTACTATAACCACATGGTGAAGGGAACCTGGGGAGGACCCAAAGGCTGGTCCAACTAGGTTACCAGCTTCTTGTATAAGACGCAAACTGTATTCTAGGTCATTTAAAAGCACTGCATTTACAAATTTATGACGATTCAGCCGTATGCATTTGTCCCAACTCAGAATGTCCTTTTCTTAGCGCTATGCTAATCTCTCGTCTGGTACTCGTGACTGTCAGCTGGCTGGGCGAGCAAATAGTCACAAGAAAAATTAGCCAAGGTCGAGGTCACTCAAATATGGCTAAAGATAATTCAGGTTACTTTACCAGAACGCAGAAGGATCCAAGGCCTGTCCATTTTCTCAGGCTCAAGGACTATTGCATGAAATTTGGCTTGTAAAATGAATGCCGACCGAGCTAACGCAGGGTGGGTTACTACGAAATTTCATAACCCGATGAATACGATACTCAGCCTCACATTGCCGATAAGTGACAAAACAACGGATCACGAGATGGTAAAACAGGGGATCCTTTAAAGTCGGCGCCAATACTTTCTATGCCGAAGTGAAAGAATTTTGCATCATTTCTCAAAACACTGTTCAAGTTAACTCCCACGGTACAAAAACCTGGTTCTTGGTGATCTGTATCACTGGACTGTCAACTTCAAAACACCCCTGTTATTTGCTTAATATTAGAATAGCCTTGAATATGGCAACTGCTAGCCAGGGATATGACGAAATCAAAGGAGATGAAGAACATATTCTTCTTCTGCCAGGAGGCAGACAATTGGCCTACACTTTCAACGGTCCTACCACTTCCCGAACCGTGATCATATTCTTTGTCGGAATCATGAGTGTCGGCACATCTGCTCACGTTCCTGAGCCGTTCCGCGAGAAACAGGCTCTTTGGATCTCCCAAACACTCTCGGGCATGGGGAATTCAAGCAATCGCGATCACTCAGTGCCGTACCAGGTCACTTTAGCTAATGATATGAATGCACTCCTGAGTCACTTTTATCCCACCGGAGACTTCGATGCTCTATATCTTGCAGGTGGCTCATACGGCACTGTTCAAGCGCAAATGCTGTACGGCGCACCATATGATCTCCTTCTCTTCGGTCGAAAAATTGTTGGCTGTCTTTTACTCAGCGGCTTCTCTCCGCTCAAGTATCATGTAGGATACGCAAAGAAAATTAATTGGCACAATTGGTTTTCTTTTGGGCCGCCGACGAGAATTATCCCATTCCGTTTACTGCAGCGTCTGTTCAAGATTGCTATCGGATCTAAGCTGCACTCCGTAGACGGCGCAACGCATTTTCTCAAAGAGGCGATATTCAACAAGATGGATAACGAGGAGAAACAAATCTTTGACGAATGGCTGCAAAAGAACGACTTCACAGAACATACAGTTATTAGCGAAATGGCAGAGCGAACAGTCAAATGCTGCAACAACTGGGATGATTTCATGGAAGTATCCGACATCATTCATTCTGACTGGGGTTTCGACCCCCGCACTTTGGACGCGGAGCACTCTTCAAAGCCTGTGTTGGTTGTAGAATCTCAGAAGGACTACATCGGGGGCGGGACTAATGATTGGCTTGTAGCCAGCTATAACTGTGCGAGGCTCAAGTTGTTGCCCGGAGGCCATATATCATCGTTATTTTTCATGGATGAGATATCCAAGGAGATGATTGAGGATGCCTGTGGCATCTGAAAAGTATAACTGAGTATAACTGAATGAATTTAATAGTTGCGTCACATAATATTATAGTACAGCTTTGCTGAGCTTACACAAACATCCGCCCGAGGAGACCGAACAGCCGGGGAGAAGCCGGCCTCGGACGGCTCGCTCCAAAACCGTGATTTTGCCATCTCACCGACGGTGAAGAGAAGAAGGTGTACTGTGTATGAAGGCTGACAAATGCGGATGTATGTCACTCGTCTTCTTGAACCTGTCTGCAGTTAGCTTAGTTGGGCCAGCCACCATTTGCTAGACCGTTTTTGAGAGACTAGTTTTGAGGGCCGGGTAAGACAATTAATGGCATAGACGTATTTACCCAACCAACAAAATGAAAGGGATCACGGTCAGTTGGGCATTGTTTGCGCGAAATAGCCTCTGCTAGACTCGTGGTGGGCTGATTTCGCTTTCTCTAACTTGTTATTCATCAAGCAAAGAGTCTCCACTTGATGTATTCACTCAATGAGAGTACCAGCCATACAATATCCACACTGTCCCATCAGATGCGGAACTTTCCTTCTCTTGTTGACCTCGTTTTCTGATTGCCTGGGTGAATTATGTTCATGCCCGGATCCTGATTATCATCCCTAATACACACGAGATGCTATTAGACCTAGAGAAAAGAAACCCAGCGGCATGTATGACTTTTGGGCTAAAGCGTTGAGGCTTAGACCACTCGAGCATAGGATGAATCGATCACAAGGATTGAGCAGTTAAAGTATTTATATGATTTGAAATATGCGCTGGATCTAAGCGCAATATGTATTCAAGCCTGTCGTATCAAACGAGTGTAGGCAGGTTCTCTAAAAGCTTTGTACAAGAATGTTTATAATGATATATAGTTGGACAATTTATATACGGGTGAAAGAAGGACCATATATAAATCTCAATAACAAAAAGAACGCAACCTCTCTGAGCTGTGCTTGTGAGATATCGAGCCATTTAGTGGCAGGTGCTGGTAGCAAGGGTCCAACCAGTGAGACGGTTAGCGACGTCAGAAGCGTAGCAAGCAGTGCTACCCAGGCCGTTGTCGAGGTTGGTGTAATCAGCAGATCCGCTGTTGTACAGACGAGAAGTGGCATAGTAGGCCTGGCTACCCTTGTTGCCAACCTTGCCCTCAGCCTGAGACAGGAGCTTCTCAAGGCCAGGGCCCTCGGATGTGCCAGCAACACCGTCGTTGATCATGAGGCTGATGGTGGATGAGGGGCAGGGGCTGATGCCGAAGCAGCTACCGGCTCCGTTGTGGGACTGCATGAGACCGGGGTTGGTGACACCGTTGTTGGTAGTCGGGACACGGACGCAGCCCTTGCTCTCCTGCATCATGATGGCGAGGATGAAGCGCTCATCGACACCAGTGGACTTGGCAGTGGACTTGATAGCGTTGGCGATATCCTGAATCTCGGAATCAGAGTCATCACCGACCCAGCCATTCCAGACGCAGGACTTCTGCATGAGGGGAACGTTGGCGTCCCAGAGCTCATCCCAGGTGCCCCAGGCATCTTGGGAAGGCCAGCCAGCGGCGGAAGATCCGTCACCCTGGTAGAAAGTGTACTTGTCTGCGATGCCCCGCTTGGTTGCGCTGCTGGTAGCGGGGAGGGCAGAGCCGACGGCAGCAAGGCCGGTAACAATGATGGCAATGTTGGCGAACATTTTGGAGTGTTGATTGAGATATATATGGAAGAAAAGGAGAGAAAGGACTACTTGAGACCAAGGGTATCAATGGTTGAATTTAGAAAGAAAGGAGTGTTTGAAGGAAAGTGTTGAAGTAAAGGAATGGAAGTAGAATGTTTTGATGAAGAAGAATAAAAACAGTCTGGGAGAGAGGAACGTGCTCTGCCTTTTATACATGAATCCATCTCTATTCATCCCTACATTCTCCTAGAGGAAAATGTCCTCCACGCACGATCCGTGCTGGAGCAGGAAGGCAAACGCCATCTTTTAGAACAAGAAAAGAAGAAAAAATTCTCTCAAGATGGCAAATAGAAGCGCCGAGAGAAAGACTACAGTAACAGTGAGAAGGCCCCGATATGCGAAGAGCGAGACCGAAGGCCATGCCCCGGCATAAAGCCCTTGGTAGCGTCGGGGGCCAATCTAAAAACGCCACCCCAAGGGTCCTTTCCCAAACGAAGGTCCGGCTTGAAACCGACTCGTTGGCAGTGGATACAAAGGATCCTTGTAGCGTGAAATCCACGTGGGACGGAAGGGGAAAATGTCGCAATCACCCGCTGTCAATTGTCGTGGAATTTGTTCTTGATTCTACTGCAGCTTCGACGAGCCGTGTAAGTCAACCTTCTATACATACCTCATTCATACTCAACATCTTTGCTCCTAGAATTTCTCCTTTTCTGAAATTCCCGACTGTTCTATCAAAATTAGAGAAACCGAAACATAATGCAGTGATAGAAGGGGTGTTATTCATGACATTGTATATCTAATCCATACTAGTACCATGACGCCAACACCCAACACTGAATTGTGCCTGAACGGGGGTTTCAGAATCGTTCTCTGTCAACCTGTGCAGTGGCGTTTAGAAGGCCACTAGAATGGACAAGTGGATGCACAACTGGCGAATCGGTGCTGTTCAATCCCACAATCCTGCACGAGGCGTCAACGTTCTCGAATTAGAGGCGCCCTCAGTCATTTGTTCCTGGCTAAATGGGCTCCCCTGATTTTTTTTCTCCGACACCAAACTGATGGGCTATCGGTCCTGGGTCGGGAACACAAATCGGGAACACGATTCATACATTTTCATTGTGAGCGAGTCATCCATTCAACTAGAAAGGTCCTGAAGGACAATGGTCGGCGATGGCGCCTTCTAGATGGAGAAGTAGTCAGGGGAAGTTTGGCGCCTCGAATTGGAAAGACAGCTACGCCCTTCCATGGCATCACAATGATCATTGCAGTGTTCTTTCGAGAAGGATGTTCGTAAGGTTACGCTCTAAAAAATTTCTCAGCTTACTCTGGATGATTTCAGATGGTTCAAGCACCTGGATGGGATGAAAGTTTTCGGCTTATTAGCCCCGGATTGAGAGGGTCTACTCAGATTCGGGAATTTCTTACCCATACTGGGGTAGAGAGCGGACCGAAGGTGCCGGGGTAGCTAATGCAACGAGGCCCGAAGCCGTCCTCGTATTCACGAAGATCATACAGGGAACCTCTTTGTAAAGAATCCGGGGTAGGGAGCACGAAATCGACCATTGTTACAGATTCTCGGGAGATCGCGTTACTTACCGTTGGTAGACGATGGAATATCTGCTCGAACCACTTCTTTCCACTTACATCGTAACATGTTGACGATATCACTGATTATGACAGATTATACTGGCAACATGCGCTTGACAACATCTACTAGGCATATCCGGAACTCCGACGTTGCCACAGTACATGGAAAATTTTCCACTGCTGCATCATTGCTCGCGTGACGAAATGGACCAGAACTGGCACACTCGTTTTTGCATGACTCCATTCACCGACAGCAGATTTTTTGCGAGTCCTATTGAGCCATTTAGCGACTTGACAGGCGCCCCGTGGCGTTTGCCCCTGGCCAGTTTTGCCCGAAGCAGAGACATCATGTCTTGCGTGTCCCCTTATTCGGCAGAACCGATTACAGTGCCAACGCTACTCGAGCAGTGTCATTCTAAGGGCGGTTATCCAGGGCGGTAAAATTGAAGTGAGAAGCGCGACCAGTATGAGCGTACTGTACGGAGCCCAGAGAATTTCGAAGCCATCGAGAAGAAGAGGAGACGTAGTGAATAACCATTACCGAATACAGTAATCCAACCCGAAAAGTTTTACACAGAGGACCTACAGTACGTGTTCCGTTAAATACGGTATGCGGAGCAGTTTCCGGTATTCGGCCGACCATCCGCGATTGTTGCCTCCCATTCGCCAGTGTGTCCCATTTTACTGATGAAAGGCAAATACGCTATAAATCTTTTCAGAATGTCACTCGGCGGATGAACGGAATCACTCAAGGCTGCAATCAAGTTGAGCAAAGGGATGGAGGAGGGGACCAAACTTGGCGAAGATAGAGAAATACCGGTTGCAAATGCCGACCCGAGGTAAATCCGAACATATATCCAATCATATAACAGAATTAGGCGTCTGCAAGATATCATCACGGAATGGATTATTAATCTCAATACAAAATCACTGGTATGCTACATTTCTCTCTTCAAAACCGCCAGTTTACTTCTCTTCTTCTCTTGTATTTAAGCAAAATAGACACACACACACACACACACACACACAAAAAAAAAAAAGGACTTATCCACTGATCATCTGTTACTTTTCCCCCTGCAAATATATTGAGAATTTCCTTGGACTGTTGTTACCTCGGGAATGACAACTTGTGCGTGCTTATGCTCCCATCAATCTCCCAGTATAGGGTATCAACTTTCCCAATCGTCAATGCGTCAATCTTAATTTTACGAATGTTGATACATGCAAATGCGTATCACAAATGTCGGGGTGATGGGCTCATGCGTCACGACTTGCGTTTCAAGAACTATGACATTAAATGCCAAACTCCTCAGCAGCATTGCTTCTTTTTTGTTGAAACTAATAGGGCCAAGACAAGGTTATGTCATTACGGCATCTGTTTTTGCGTTGCTGCAGCGTTATTCAAAGAGACAACAAAATAGAGTGATTTCAGTTTCAGCGGAGATGATAATGGCCGAGTCCATCTTTATCATTTATTTTCGTCTCATGAGATCTTTGTTGTTTTTTCTCCTCTTCTTTCTCATTCTTTTACTCTCTATTTTACTAATTGTTTAGCTTTAGCTGGATCAATAGGTGGTTATGGCACGCTTGCGGATTTAAGTCCGCAGTATGGTCGCCTCTCGGCATCACCGACTCACAGAATCAATTGTGGACATCAGGCCGCATAAGACACCTCCAATTCATGATCATGATACTCCTTTCCTCGTGTCAACATGGAGTTATTTTGTCGGTTCCCTAATGTCTGCGCATTCATCTTCGAGCGATCCGCATCAAGCTTATTAGGAGTCCGCATCCAAAAAGAGTAAAAGTGGCTGACAGCTGACAATTTCTAACGAAAAACGGTCTAGCGACCAGGAGGCGGCGCATCTCGAAAATACACACACTCCGCCCCTTCTGTTGTTCCTTGGGGTAATTCCCACTATTTTTTAAGACATGCCGAGGCCTCATCGCTCTTCTAAGTAACATTCGATGACACAACATGGAATCCGGAACTCATTTTAACCCCGACAATGCGGTTCAGGGGATGCGGAGGAATTGAATTATTGAATGGTCCTTGGTCTATTGGAAGATCCCAATGACGAAACAAGGAGCATCTCTACGTATATATGGGACTCTTCCTCTTGTCTTCTAGATACTCTTCAAATCGACAACTGGAAACATCTTAACATTGAGTAAGATTTTAAATAATCCGCCATGAAATCTACGCTGCCGTTCCTTTCTTGGCTAGCCTTGGCCAAAGGCGCTATCGTTCATCAGCAACAGCTACCGACGGTAGACCTTGGATATCAAGTCCACCGAGCAATCTCATTCGATGTAAGACTTTAGAATAGCGTCTTACGTGGCGGGAGCGTTGCTGACAATCTTTATAGGAAACCATCAAAGCTTACAACTTCACAAACATTCCCTTTGCTGAGCCTCCCCTCGGTTCTCTCAGATTCAATGCGCCAGTTCCACCCAAAGGACGTAAATCGGGCATTCAAGATGGAAGCATTGGCAAAGTTTGCCCACAGGCGTTCCCGGATTGGCTGGCAATGTCTTCAGTATTCACTACGGCTTTTGCTGAGAACCAGACATCGTCATTCAACGTAACACAAACACAAGAATTGCTCTCTCAACTACCAAGGCAGGCGCCAGATGGTCGGACTACGGAAGATTGTCTTGTTCTAGACGTTTTGGTTCCACAAAAGGTGTTCAATGCAAAGCGTAGTAAGGCTAGCAAAGGAGCCCCGGTTTTGGTATGGATATATGTGAGTAGCACTGCCGTTATGTAATCCTTTCAAAGAGATATTAGACTGACACTTTGACTAGGGTGGTGGATATATCCTTGGGGATAAGACAATGATGGGGGTCCCAAATGGTCTCATGGCCGCAACTCAAACAAAAGGTAGCGACGGCGCCATCTGGGTTGCTATGAACTACCGTCTTGGCGCTTTTGGATTTCTCTCTGGCCCCACGTTTCTGGAGCAAGGTGGCGTTGCGAACGCTGGGCTTTTAGACCAGAGACTTGCACTTGAATGGGTTCAGAAGAACATCCACTTGTTCGGAGGAGATCCCGATAACGTAACTGTTATGGGTGTTTCTGCTGGTGGCGGATCGATCATGCACCAAATCACGGCCTATGGCGGGCAAAAGCCTGCTCCCTTCCGTCGAGCTATCCCCCAATCTGCCGGCCTTGTCCCAGTACCTGGAAATAAGAAAGCAGAGCAGGCGTTCGATGGGTTCCTTGAGCTTCTTAATGTTACGACGCTGGCTGAAGCACGGGCCTTGTCTTTGGAGAAACTGATAGCTGCGAATGCGAAGCAGGTCGGCGCTGCTCCCTATGGCAGTTTTGTACATGGTCCAACAGTTGACGGATCTTTTGTGCCGGGAATGCCCTCAAAGTTGTTTCTCCAAGGCTCGTTTGCGAAGGATATAGAGATCATTTCCACTTTCAACGCCAATGAGGGAGTGCTGTTCACCGATCCTGCTGCTTATAACGAGGAGACGCTATTCAGGAAGCAGATCCAAGATATCTTCACCACGTTGTCAAGCGATGATGCCGACTTTATCTTTGAGACGCTTTATCCCACCAAATATGATGGATCTATGCCGTACACCAATTCCTTGGGGCGAGCGCAATTAGTCATTGCTGAAGGTTCATTTTTTTGCAACCAAAACGCAATGGTCAAGGCTGCGCAAAAACAAGGCGTGGCTGCATTCGCGTTTCAAAACTCCATCTGGCCAGCAATCCATGGGTCTGACCAACGTTATATTTTTCCTTCAGGGCCGACGACGCCTGCGAAGGCCCAAGTTTCGACCGTTATGTGGGATATCATTGCTGGATTTGTCAACAATGGCTCTCCAATCAAACCCCCAGTTCACGGCGCCTCAATTCCTGCGTACGGGAAGAGCGACTCTACCTTGAACTTGCTAGATAATGCTTACTCGGTTATTCGCGACCCAACGACAAACGCAAGATGCGATTGGTGGCAAAAGGCCCTGTACTACTGATCGATCTTTTATGCTTATACTGGAGTAGATGTCCAGCATCCTATTTAGTCCAGTGCCAAGTGCCAAAACAAGAAGGAAGCGGCTTTTATCTGACATGCACCAAATCCGCGGCAAAAGAGAGTTGGATATAACCTCGGCATCATTTAATAGCTGGGTAGACATGCAGACTCTGGAAGCTTCCCTGGCGTAGTAGAAAAGAGTGTATTTGTACTTTGTACGCTGTATTTTATGGGTTTTCCTGTTTGGTTTACTATAGATCTAAGCTTAGGGTAGCGGTGAATTAATATGTCTGTTTATGCATAATGCTGTGAACCACCCTATATAGCCTCAGAGCCATCTACAGGGAAGAGAGCTAACCTCTCCTTTTCCCGCTTCGGTAACGCGTCTATGTCTAATGATGATGCCCCACGTACTTGAAGTTCGAGATCTCTCAACTCTCGTAAGAATCCTGGATTGGGCGATGCCTGTGGACGAGCGCGAACAATTTGACCCAGCGCCGCTCTTAATGACATTTTGTGATGCTTCATGAGGTATGCCGTAACTAGTGCTGGAGAGCGTGATATGCCGGCAGAGCAGTGCACCAAGATCCTTCCCGAGCCGTTGTTTGACTGCAACGCCACCTCAATGATGTCGCAAGCAGTGTCACAAATCTTGGCAATTGACGAAGATGGAGAGTCGGTGATGCTTACGCGGTCGTAAACAACTCCTGGGACCTTACTTGACGGGCTAGCGCCAATGCTCAAGACATGCGATATTGAGTTTGACTGCAGCAATTGGACAGACGAGGCTGCAGAGACCGGCCCGATAAAAATAGATGGAGGGAACACCAGGGAAGTGGAGTTGTGTTTCTCTCGCTTGCCCATCTCGAGAAGTTACCAAGCAACGCGTATTAGGACAATCTTCATTGCCGATTGTGGTGAAATGTCGGGCTCAAAACGAGGCAAAGGCTTGATCAAGCTCAGTATCCGGCGTGCAATGCATTCAAAATATGACAAGCATCCATGTACCAGAGACAACATGTACATGCATTCAAAGCCGTGGATAGCCGGTAGTCTTGTGCTTTCACTCTTTCACTCGTTAAGAAACCAAATTGAGTAACAGGTGCGCTTCACGACCCGGAGATTCCCGAATCTGCGAATAAGTATGCTTATTCCAGAATTGAGCTGGCATTCACCAATGTTCTCTGCCTAAAACTTATACTGAGGCGATGAAAGGTTACCATGGTCCAATCACCTTCAAGCTAGAAATGGACCCAAGGGCTAGCAATGCCACGGAAACATGTCCGGACTTTAAACAGTAATTATGCCTCACCGTCTTTATCTAGATTTGAACTAAACTCTTGATGTAACATCCGTCCAAAGGCTGACAGGCGGGAAGGAGTTCTTTGAGCTCCACAGAAGGATTCTGTCACCCTGCGGATGTAGCGACCAAGGCGGCTTCTCATCTTGGCATGGAGATCATGGTCAGGGACCCTAACAGAGTGTTCGCTGGCAGTTCCAAAGGAAGCCGACTCGCAGCTTGTTTTTCCGTGAGCCTAGTCCAGAAGCACATTAATCAACATGCAACAGGCTACTCCCCCCCCCACTTCGGAGTCGAATTAACTCTACGGAAAATATCTGATGAATCGCATGAAACTTAATATACAGAAGGAGGTGTCACTTCACTTTTGCCATAGCGGTCTATTTCAACATTGATCCTATCTACTAATAGGGGAACACCTGCGCTCTTAGTAGGGAGTCTATGACATTTCCGTGTGGGAAAAGGAGAATCACCAACATTGAGACTGCTTGCTGCTTCATTTATGTATATCCGCAATTTCCCTACACCAACTGTTATGCATGCATGCAGGGCCTCTGAATAGGCTGCTCGTGAATGTTTCTTCTTTTGCACTGCCAATGCAAAGCTGGTTCGATGAAATAGTGAGAACGGAAACCCATTTTAGCTGACTGCAGCAGTTTCTAGCCAATCATTTCAGTCCTTGTACTCGTATTACTACTAGCATTTGGCTCATACCACCTTGTGTTTGTAGCTTCCAACCGTAGCTTAGCTTTGGCCTTTCATTGCTCGGTTCTCTCGCTTTACAATGTGGGCAGCGGTACAAACAAGCACCGGATCGGAACCAGGTAGCTAGCCAGGGGCGCAGAATCTGGGGGTTGAAAATCCACAAATCATCGTCGCCCGGAAGCATTCTAGGCTCTCCGTCTCCATTTCCTAAACAAGAAGCTGAAGCAATCAAGAGCCAGCCACGTCAGAATAGTGGCGCTCTACAATGCTTTATTCCAGGACTTCTTCTTTTTCTTTACGTATCATTGCCAAGAAAACTCGTCGCTAGTGCAAGGAGAAACTATGCTATCGGTCCGTGGATCCAATGATGGGATACCGGGATCCGGTTGTCGTACTATGCGACTTCCACTTCGAGTGAATCAGGAGATGGCCTGAGACCAAGTCGCATCTGAACATAGATAAAAGGCGCTTGCCGCTCCATCTTGCTTCTTTTCTGCTTCTTCCATATCCCAAGTCACTTGTACTCAATCATCCTCAGCAGCTTGATCAAAATCGCCACCATGAAGTCCGTCGCCGCCATCATCACCACCGCCGTCCTCGCCGGCTTCAGCCAGGCTTGCTCAACTCCCGGCAACTACATCGTTACCTTCTACGGATACCCCGACAACTCTCCTGTAAATCTTACTTTGTGATCTTATATTTACGTCTGTCTAATGCTCTTATAGCCCGGACCCGCCACTGCTCTCAACTGCGGAGGCCGCAACGGCAAGGCTGGTGGTACCGGAACCTACGCCGACCCTATTACCATCGCCACTGCTCCTGGCGAGCTCAACAACTGCGAGATTGTTTACCTTCCTCTGTTGACCAAGTATGGTCGTGTTGAGGACACCTGCGAGCAGTGCACCACCGACTGGAGGAATGGCCAGCCTCACATTGATATCTGGACTGGCTCCAACTCCGTCAACGGTGGCAACAACCAAATCAACTGCGAGAACAGCCTGACTTTCGGTGGTCGCTACTCCATCGTCCGCAACCCTCCCACCAACTATGGTGTTGACAGTATGCTCCTCACTCACGCTCCCTTCAATTGCTAAATTGACTAACTGTTCTGCTAGCCACCCCTCTCTTCGTTGCTCCCAACACCTGCAACACCAACCACGTCTACCCCAGCAACCCTGCCCACTGCTAAATTAGCACTCAGCAGACTTGTATATAGCTACGGGGTTTTCACTTTCGCCTGATGATAATGATTAGCTATCCTTAGTTGACTCCTGCAGCGAGTTTGCTTTGAGAGATGCTTTAACGTATATAGCCGATTGATGATTCTTGTAAATAAAATGGATTATGATCTCATGCACTTCGAATTCCTCGTGAATATTTTGTGCAATACTCTCGGTATTGCGATTGCACGTTGTAAAAATTCCAGTAGTTTTCTTACACCTTTACCAATAATAAACTACCTGTGTTTATGCTGTGCATTATAGTCTTGAAGACCGACTAATACCAACCGCTAGTTCTAAAGTTAATGTTTTTGCGGTTACAAACGGTACCGGGGGTAATGTATAGCCACAATTAATACAAATACCTAACGCTTTACCTATTAGATGCAGTTGAACTATTCTCATTTATTCCCGGCAGGTGTGCTGGCGAGAGAATCGTAATAAAGATCTATCCTCGTTTTAGGCACACTCTTGGACTGATTGGCAAGAATTGTATCCAAGGCCATAATGAGAGTATCCTCCAAAGACGTAAATCCTTCCTCCTTGCCCATCTTCTTCAGTACCTCGATACTGCGCTCATTTTCCACTTCGCCGGCGTCCGCAACTGGTTCATCAACTGACTTCAGTTTTACCTTGTCTGGATACCGCCTATGAAGGATCTCAAGAATCTGTGTCCACGAATATTTGCCTGCAAATGCCAGAAGACGTTCGCCACTCACATCATCGAGTGTTAAGGCGCCCAAGTGCAGCAGTGCCGCATCCTCAACGTCAACGTACCACTGGGGTGGTAAAATTGATGGTGCAGCCGGATAGCCTTTAACTGCAGCGTCAATCACTGCCGAAGTACTGCGATAGCTCATGTTCTCAGGAGATATCGTGGTGCCAAAGTTCACATTTGGCACAACTGTGTTGAAGGAGAAAGCAGGCTTATGTTCGCGCACCCAAGCAAATGCCTCTTGCTCACCACGAGCCTTGGAAGCTCCGTAAAGAGCAATTCCGTGCCAACGGGGGTTGCTTTCGCCATTCCACGGATTGACCGTTTGCTCAATGGCTGCAGTATTCCAGGTATTTGGACCAATCTCATAAGGAGTGCCGGTTGTTGGGAGGGCGCATGCAGCCAGAGACGATGTTATCACAACACTTTTGACACTGGACTCTTTTGCAGCAGCTTTCAGAAGTTGCAGGTTGGATTTGATGGTGTTTTCGATGATAGCGTGGTTTTGCGGGTTCATATCCATGTCCATGGCGATATGTGCAACGCCATCCACGCCCTCAATCGCCTTGTCGAATGCGTCGGGGGCATTAAGATCAGGCACCTCAATAAGTTCGAACTTGGGCCCGAAATACTCCTTCATCCAGGCATTTGAGGTAATAGAGCGGACAGCGCCACGAACACGGTAACCGTGTTGCAGGAAGACTTGGACAGTAACGCTCCCAATGTAGCCGCTAGCCCCGGTAACGAGAATTAGGCCTCCCGGCGGAACTGAAGACATCGTTGGATTCGAATTGATACGATATGTGAAAGATTCTGATGTAAGCGATAGAGATGGGATCGAGATGATGGAACTGACAGCGACAGACGCATGTTATATACACAAGATATGAATTAAAGTGCTCGTCGACAAGCATCAAGATCAAGGCGTAGCACACTCTTTGATTGCGTGAAACAACAACTTCCACACTAACACTCCTGCTTGGATCCATCTACTCGGTTGCGATACGATCCCATTTTGCAGTCGTTTTACTCGTTTACCTCATCCGGTAACTATTCAGTCCACAGTCCGGCTTCCAGCCACTCAAGGCGGTTTCACATTCCCGATTCGGAATGCGAGGAACTCGTTCAGCTCAGCCCCGCTGAGATGGTCAAATCTAAGGCTCAGTTCTGCTCCACTTGATGACTGGCTTGGCTGGGTAAAATCGTAACTCCCTTCTCAATCTCCTGGTCATCATCTCGTTCTCTCGTTCTTTCATACACGTCAATCTGATTATTTTCAGTATTCAATGTCTAATCACACGTCACCTGCCCTCTTTGCCAACACCATCCTTGTGTCTCGAGATGCGGGCCAAGCTCCAACACTCCAGACCATCGGAATCTTGGGCCAGGCTCGCAAGAAGCGCCCCCATAACAAAAGCCGGCGAGGGTGTGTCGCATGCAAACGACGGAGGGTCAAGGTATGTCGTTGGCGTGCGTTTCTGATACATAGAACAAGACCTCTAATAGTTTAGTGTGATGAAAATGTCCCTTGCTCCAGCTGTGTTAAGCGGAACATCAGCTGCCTGCCGCCGTTCCATCAACATGTTATTGCCCCGAGTCTCTCTATACCTAGTGCCCATTTCCAGATGGACATGGATCCTCAAATAAGCCTCTTGCATCTCGAGCTATTCCACCACTGGGGTAAAGAGACCTGGCCAACACTCACGTTTCCTCAAATCTGGCCCGTTGTCATGCAGCGAGCTTTTAACGTAATAGCGCCTCATCCGGGGCGGCAAGGCCTATGCTAACTTGTTATAGGAAGACTTCATCATGTCCGCCATCTTATGCGTTGCCCCTATGCATCTCACGACCCTTTGCCCACAGAGCACAAAGTACTCATAGGCGTCAATGCAGCTAATGGCCAAGACAGTTCAGCTCTTTCGGAAGAATCTATCGCGCCCTTTCACAAAAGATAATTGTGAAGCACTCATGGGAACAGCGCTTCTCATCAACTATATATCATGGTTTGACCTTGGCTTCTTGGACGGTGAAAAAGGTATCAACTCCGAAGCAAGGCTGGATCTCGCCCAGGACCAACTTTTTCTTCTTAGCCCAGGTATCGTCCAGGTATAGTTTCAGGCCATACCTATCTTCATCGACGAGGGAAGCGTCTTTACTCAAATGATCAATCAGAATCTAAGGCTCAGCATTGAGGAGGCCTTAGTCAGACAAGGTGAGGACCCAGCACGCTTTGTAAAGCCGTTTATGAAAATCTGGGACGATTCGCGCTATCAGACCTGGGGCTGCGCAGCTACTGAGACAACAGTCTGTGGGCCTACGTCTTATGCTTGGCGTCTTCTTCTCGGGCTGGAGACGGAACTATCATGTCGTAGCTCTCTACCCCATCCGCCGCTACCATCATCAGAAGGTCGTGATGAAAAGAAGAAACTCGTCTACATCAGAGACGCTGTTATAAGGATTACTACCAATTATACTTCAGTCGACGAACCTGATACATCACTCACATTAGAATCCCAGTCGGCTCGCTCATCATTCGAAAACATTATACGCTGCATTTCACCTCTCCCGTGCTGCGCATCTCTCAAAACGGCGTCAGACACACCATCACACCCCGGCATCGTGCCTGAAGACTCGGATATTGAGCAGCTGTTCTATGGATTTCCGATTCTCTTTTGTGGACCATTTGCTAAACTAATGATGAGGGGGGACTCGCGGGCTCTTGTATTTCTCTTTCACTTTTATCGCGCTGCACGTATATTACTAGCTTCAAAACGATGTTGGTGGGCGTCCATCAGGAGCGGTGTCATGGAGCAGCTGATATTAACGGAGCTAAAGTCACGTCAACTTGATGTGTGCCTGCGGAGTTAGGGCTATGGAAGGAGTTAATTGTAATTGGGTCTGTTTCATTATATGTCAGCGTCACGTTAGTCTTTTAGCTGCTAGTCACAAGCTCAGCCGTCGCCTTTACTGGTCGAGGAACTGTATTTAGGCTGTCGATATGAGCAGGCCAGGCGTGGAATCGCAGGCTTACTGGGAGAAGGGGGTGTGGATTACGATATACTACAAGTTAGAATTCTAGAAGAGAAGCCCTAGTCACAGGCCCTGGAGACTTATATGTAAGATGGGGACGATAATTTCAGGAAACTAGGCTATTGGGAGGCTAGACTCAGTTTAAATTACTTATGCTTAATGAAATGGTTATACCTTGGCTGCAGAGACATGTTCATCTTCTCAATTCCGCTCCCATACTCATGAGAACATGTATTTAGTTTCATAATGTCTGCATCTTCGTTATATGACATGCAATCTATATTTTTCTCCATGGTATTTAGGCAAACTGGCAACGCTTATTGATCTCCCTTCAACAATCCACCTGTCTCTTCACATATGCCGGTAGTAAATCTGCAATTTGAGTCAATTTTGTACATGTGGCTCTCACCTTTACCACTCATTCACCAGGACGTATCGGAATCTAGGCTTGCCTGCGTCCAAGTCGACCATAGCCTGGTTGGCATCGCTCATAGGTCGCAGTTCCACCCATGGCTTGATTTGCTTATCAGCGGCGAGCTGCATCATTTCGCGAATCTCACCCGGGCTGCCGATACCTGAGCCGGTAAGGTTCTTGCGGCCGGCAATCAGGGCGAAAGGTCGGAGAGGGACGGGGTTTTCAGGAGCGCCAACCTGCACCAGCGTTCCGTTGAGCTTGAGGAGTTGTAGGTACTCGTTTAGAGGCATCTAGTAGTCGCAAAAGTCAGTACCGAAAAAGGATAACACGCGGGGGAAACCGTTTTACGTACATCCTCAGAAGAAGCGGTCGAGATGATGAGATCAAAGCGCTCCTTGTTGTTCTTAACCCAATCTTTGTCATCGCTCGTCGCAATGTAGTCATCGCATCCCAGGTTGATAGCATCAGCCCTCTTGCTTTGTCTCCTGGAGATTCCGACAACCTCATCGACGCCGAAAGCCTTGGCGAACAGAACAGCAAAGTGGCCAAGACCACCGACACCGACAATGCCGACCTTCTTGCCAGGACCGGCGCCGTGGAACTTGAGTGGTGAGTAAACGGTGATGCCTCCGCACATCAGAGGGGCAGCAAACTCGGGGGCAACGCCCTTGGGGATCTTGACGACGAAGTGAGAAGGAGCTCGGTGGTACAAAGCGTGGCCACCATATGCCTTGCCGTTGTTGCGATGTCTGGAGTTATATGTGTTGACGTTGCCGGCGCAGTACTGCTCCAGGCCCGCATCGCAGGTTGAGCAAGGTCCGTCGCGGCCAAGGCAAGAATCACTCTGGGCACCAACGCCAACAATATCGCCCACCTTGATATCACCCTCAGCCTTGGAGCCTACTCGAACTGCCACGCCGACAATTTCGTGTCCAACAACACAGGGGTACTCGGTAGCGCCCTAATGATGTCTCGAGTCAGTATGCCTATTCGGGTGGAATGTCATGTGGAGAACAACTGAGGACTCAACCCACCCATCCTGATCGCAGAGTGTGCAAGTCTGAACCGCAGATACCAGAGTGAGTGACTTTGATGTCAACATCAGTCTCTTCCCACTCTTTTGGCAGAAACTCCCTCCAAACCATGTTGCCCTTTGAAGAATTGGCATCATCTCCCATCCATCCCTCGAACTTGTAGTCGGTCGACATTTTGGTAGTGAAAGTTATTTGGTATTTTTGGTATTTTTGTTGTTATTCTTAATAAAAGCTGTGTAAAGTTATGATCTGGCTCGAGTTCAAGGACAACTGGCAGTGAACTGCTCTTTATACATTGGATCTCCCCATATCTTCAACGCTTCCGTATGCTTCCATTATGTCATAGGGCCCCCCCCCAGCATCAACAAACTGGATATGCGATCCCTCCTTACAAGTTCCAAACTATAGTACTTTCACACCAGGCTGTATCTTGTCGAACTGTCGGTGATTGGCCGGTGATACTGGCTTCATTTTTTGATGACACCCACAATTGAAGACCACCCTTCCCACAAGGGCAAAGTCCACTCGTTTTGAGGTTGATTAGTAAAGGTGGTAAATCCGTTGATTGGTTGCCGCACTGCTCTGTGGCTGGTCGGCGATTGCGAAAATTTTCGGGCTTTCAAGGCTAAAGTCTTCTTCTTCGGGCCTACGTAACCATGTGCTAATCTGACTTAACACCGTCAAAGGCCTACTAGGTAGTTTAGTTTCTAAGCTCTCGCGACTACGACGGAAATTGTGAGCTGGAGTTAACAACCGGGGCCGTACCAGGAGACATTCCCCGATTGGCAGGTTGTGGTTCAACAGTGACTCCACCAATGTGCAATTCGAGCAAGATGATATACTCCGCGGGTGCCTATGTTCTGCGGGTGCCTATGATACTGCGTTTTTACCAGCTATCAAGCATCGGTTTTGAATACTCGCATGAGATGCAATATCACTCGTTGGTGATTATCAAAAGTACCAAGAACCTCTTATCGCAAGTTGCAGCATTTAGAACTCAAGTATACTGCGCTTCCAACTCGGAGTTAACGAAGGTCCCAGACCCCAGTGCAAGTACCCCAATCATATGCGCGCCTGTTAATGGTAGGCCCTTGATCTAGTTTAGCAAGGCCAGACTGAGATAAAAGTTGACAAAGACTCAACGAAAGTAGGCGGTAAAGCCGAGATCCACAGTAGACAAAAATGCGATCCGTCACCCTTGAGATGGTCCATGAGTTGATAGATTATTAGCTCCATCGATCTGCCGTTGTCGCTACTTTCTGGTACTATTGCTATTTTCTTCCAGCATCTGCCACTATAGCTATTTACCTCTACTCTCTAGCATTATTATCAACTACGGAATGAACATGTAATTCGATATCGTAAATTGTAACAGAGTGAAAGGGCTTCATCTACGGAGTACAAAGGTAAAAATCCTGGCCCAGTAGATGATACGTCGGCAAACTCGGTTTGGCGATGAGGGTCCAGGGTTGCGGACTTGGCGGGGCGGTTGTGTTCTCATCATTGGAGCCGGGACAAATCATTCCACCGTCCCAGTAATCGTTAAATCCACATGAGTAGACACCAGGTGTTCGCATAAGTCCGCACCCTTGACATAGAAAAGACAAAAAGCCGGCTTTAGTAAGTGATGAGTGAGTAGTCAAGAGGCGGGAATAACAAGACATTTCCGAAACGATCAAGGACGCATGCAAGCCAATTTATTCTTCATCAGACTTTAATAAACTATAAACTTCTTCTTTTATATGCTGGCTCTTGTCGTCGAGTCTAGGCAAGTATATGCATGAGTTGACAGTCTTGGTGAAGGACCTCATCCCAATTGCCAATCTAAGAAGGCAGGCCCATCCTTACTTTACGACAGGTTAGATCTACCTGGAATGACAGATGCCTCAAGCATTTGCGTACATCCTTGAGCGGCGGACGAAATCAGTGGCATTTGAAGGAGAATGCAATCATCCAGAGGATACGGAAGGATTTAGAAGAAATCGTCCTCATCTATTGGCTCTCATCATCTGATTTAACAGTTTGTGTCTTGGACATTTCATCAATAGCTAAGTCATGGATAGTCCGTTTAGCAAGTGGCAGAAGAGGTGAGAGTGATAATCTGTGGATGCGGATGATCGCCCTGGAGCTACTCGCTCTACCAAGGCACGGGTTGCTCTCGGGTGAGATTCTTATCTTACTCGTTGGACAGATGCGAGAACTAGAAAGTCGAAATACCCACATCGACTGCGGAGCTGTCCAACGCCATTATTCCCCAATCAGCGACGGGTAGTGCAGGTCAACTGGAGCGAATATGAGGCAGATGAATTCTTCAGCATTTCGTGACCCACAGCCTCGGCTTTACGATAGCGCTGACCAGAAATTCCCGCTTCTTCGAAGAGGTTGCGGATGACTGGAATATGAGGGGAAGGTTGCCAACAGTGTAACGCGACGTCGTGTTCGTACGATTTAGGCAGCACGGAGACAATATTATGCCATGAGACGGAAATAGCTACACCTATGGTGTGTCTGTCTGCCTCAAATCGCACCAGCACATCAGGTCAAATGAATTCGTCAAAAATATGCATATGGCTTTTTAAGCCTGGAGCCAAGCAAAATGACGCCTTGCTATGGCTACAGATTCATCGTCTAATCATCGCACTCACAGCCATGGTGCCGCGACATTGCTTCAATTTATAGCCTCAAGTTTGGATATACTGCTGATGTCTGGCCAGCTTGTTGCTACTCCAGTACCACCACTCCGAACTTAAGAATCTCACTCATGATGCTAGTGCAGCATTTCGCTAGCCTAAATCCCCTGTGACCACGTGTTGGCGAGGCTTATTCCATGAGATCAGAAGGGCGTGGGAGCCTCGCCACAGTCCGTGAGATGCATTCCATATGCAAGTGCTATTAGATTTCTATAATATAATTAGGTTACGAGACCGTGTGTAAGGTAGAATTAGCGGATTATACTATTATATATCTTATACTTATACCTATAGTAGTTAGGACCTTAGTTTTTTTATAACCTTAATATATATACTTTTAATAGGTTATAAGTTTAAAATATTATAAAACTAATTTAATTTATAATTTAAATTTAATTTTAACTTTAATTAATTATTTATTAATTTAATTTATATAACTTTTTTTTTTATTAAAACTTACTATAATCTTAGCTTACTTAATCTTTATTTTTTATATTTACTTATTAATTTATAAAATAATTATTATAAAAATTTTCTTTTAGTAATATTTTTAAATATTATAAATAATATTATAAATAATATTAGTTTATTTTTATTAACTTTTATAATTTAATTAATAAACTTAAATTTAATATAAATTTATATTAAAAAAAAGTCCTAAGACTTTTTAACTTTACTATTTATAACTATTACTTAATATTTTTAACTTTTTTTTAAAAAAATCTTAATAAAGTTATTTAATAATAATATATTTCCTAAAGAAATAGTAGAAAAATTAAATAAGCTTACTAATATTTTAATTAAAAGTATTAACCTTAAACTTAAAGCTATTATTAAAAATAAAAATATATATAATAGCTTTTTTATTACTTAAGGTATTTATTAGAAGTTGGGTTAATGGAAGAGAGTAAAGAGGGATAAGGGATAATTACGTTAGTTATACTGCAAATACGTAAGCTTAAGGTAGTAAAGTAATTATATTTATCTCTGCTTTTTTATATTCCTTTTTTAAAATTTAGGTCTTTATACTATTATTATTAAACTAAGGGCTTTATAACCCTTAGCCTTTACCTTTTATAATATAGTTAATATATAGCTATTATATAACTATACCTTTTATAAATAAGCTTTAATATATTACCTTTTTTTTCTAAAGTATTACCCTAGTACCTTTAGTAATACTCCTTACTTTAGCCTTATAATTAATTTTTTTTATTAAAGGTATTAAATATATAAGGCCTTTAATATAATTTAAGCTTTATATTTACTTTATTTTTACTATAAAAAAGTTATTATTTTAAATCTTTTTTTTATTTTTATAAAATAAATATAAATATAAGGTTAAAGATAATAATATTATTTATAATATTTTTTTATTATTTTTATAACCTTAAGCTTATAATACTTTATTATAAAAAATAAAAAAATAAAAAAAATATAAATTTAATAAAATTTTTATATAATATAAATAAAGTATTATTAAAATTACTTTTTACTACTTTTATTTTTATTACTTAAATTTTATATTATATTTATTTACTTACTTAATATTTTTATAAAAATAAACTTTATAAAAGTTATTAAATATATTTAATTTTTTTTTTATAATAGTTTTAAAATTAACTTATAAATAAAATAGTCTTTTATTATTATTACCTAGGTTATATATATAAATAAATAAATAAAAGTTTTTTTTTACTTTACTATATTATTATAAATTTATTATTATACTTTTTTTATATTAGATCCTTTTTTAATTTATTTTATAAATATTAGTAAAAAATATACTATATATATATATATAAAACCTATAGTAAAACCTATATTTTTATTTAAGCTTAGTATTATTAAGCTATATAAATATTATTAAATATTTTTTAATAAACTTAACTTAATTTAATATATTATTACTTTTTTATTATAATTATTATTTTAATTTATAATAAGCTATTATTAATCTATTATAATAAAAATATAAAAAAGCTTTTTATAATATTAATAATACTTTTATAACCCTAGCGGCTATTATTACTATAGTAATTATAATAATTATTACCCTTAGAATATTTAGTATTACTTTTATTTACTAGTAGGTATAGGTTTATAATATTATTAATATAAAAATATAGTTAAATATTATAAATTCTTTAAAGTTATTAAATAACTTATTATTTTTTTTTAATATATTCCTTTAGTTTTTATAATATTTTTATTACTAACTTATTTTTTAAAAGCAGCTTAAGTTTATTAAAAACTCTATAGCTACTAACTTTTTTATTATTTTAATTTATAAAAGTAAAATAACTTAGGCTAATATTATTATAAATAAAAATATAATAATTATAAATAATAATATTATTAGTAATTTATAATAGTACTTATTTATTATAGCTATATATATATTTTTTTTTTATAACGTAGCCCCTTATACTATATAATAAAGTAATTTTATTATAAATTTATTTATTTTTACTTATAACTTTAGGCTTATATATAACTATATATTAATTATAATTTACTTTTACCTTAAATTTACTTTATTTTTCCTTTAAAGCTACTTTACTACCTTTAGTAAATTAAAATTCTATAACTATAGCTAATATAATAAATCCTATTTATAACTATAGCTTTATTTTTTTTTCTTCTTTTTTTATTACTTTATAATACTAAAGTTAATATTATTTTTTTTTATAATACTTTTTTAATATTTTTATAACTAGGTGCTTTTTTTAATTTATTTATTTTTATTAACTTATTTTTATTTAACCTTAGTTTAATTTATTATTATATTTTACTAAAAAAATAGTAAATTTAAAATTATAAAGTAGTAAGTGTTTAATAAGCAGTAGGCTTTTAATAAATAACTTTTATTTTTTTATAATAGTTTCTTTTTAATTAACCTCTTAACCTTAATTATAATTTTATAATATTTTAAATATACTATTATAGTTTTAAATAAATATACTTATATTATTTTTAAACTTTTTATTTATTAAACTTTAAAATATAAATATATTTACCTACCTTATATACTTAAAAGTAATAATAATAATAATATTAATAAAATTATTAAGCTTTTATCCTTTTTTTTTATTTTTACTTTAGTAAATATTACCTTTTTTAATTTATAAATATTATATTACTATTTTTATTTCTTTACTAATTTAAAATAATTATAAAATACCTTATTATAAATATTTTTATAACTTTACTTTTTATATAAGTAATTTTAATAAAAATAGTAAAATACTTTTCCCTTTAGTTACTTATATTAACTTTTAAAATATACTCCTTAATTATACTTTTATTATAATAAATTAATAAATTTATTAAATAGCTTAGTTAAATATTAGTAATATTAGTTTAATTATAAAAGTTATTATATTATTTTAAATTTTTATATTACTTTAGCTTAAAAAATATAATAAACTTTTTATTAATTTTTTAATATAAAGTATTTTCCCCTTTATTATTAACTTAATACTAACTTATATAATAATTATTTACTTATTTATAAATTTTTATATAAAAAAAGTTTTTATAAATTTATATTTATAATTAAAAAATTATTAATTTAATATATAATACTTCTTTTACTTTACTATTACTAAGTTAACCCTTTAACTTATATTTAAAATTAAAGTTTTATATTAAGCTTAATATTATAAATTTACTATATATTATTATAGTTATAATAGCTTATTTTATAAATATTTTTTTTTTCCTTATATTAACTATTACTAATTTTATTTTAAAAAATACTTACTTTTATAAATATATTAAATATTTATAATTATTTTTTTTTATTTTTAATAATTTTTTAAAGTAAGGCTTTATAAACTAATATTATTATCTTTTATTTAACTACTTTTATTTTTAAAAACGTTATATTTAAAGCTACCTTTTTTATAGCTATTATATATAGTATTAATATTACTATAATATTAACTTAAGGTAATATTATAAATATATTTTTTTTATTAAAGGTAGTAATAATAATAATAAAGAAAATAATATTAATATAAATTTTAAGTAATAGTAGATATTTTTTTATAATAGGTTTATAAATTTACTATTATATATTTATATTATTTATTTATTTAATTTATTATATTTAGCTTTTATATTAATATTAAAGGTAAAAAATACCTTAGAATTTACTTATTATTATATAAGTTTATAGTTAATTATAGGAATTTATTTATAAAAAGTATAGTTATTATATATATTCTATTACTTTATTTTAATTTTATATTACCTTTTTATTTTCTTTAATATTACTATTACTTACTTACTAATTTTACTTTATTACTTAATATTTATTAATTTTTATAATATTTAATTTAATAATTTTAAAACTAACCTATATATTTTTTATTATATTTATATTATAGGGCTATTATTAGGTTTATTATTTATATTTATATTTTATTATTAATCTTATTATTAAAGTATTTATATTAATAGCTATATTAGTATTAATATTAATATTTTACTATTAAAGGTTATATTTATACTATAGTTTTATTATAAAAGTATATATTTAAGTTATTATTTATATAATTATTACTTTATTAAAGTTATTATTTAATTATTAAGCTAGGCGTTTACTAAAGTATTTAATAGTATTTTTTTTATTAAAGGTATAAATATATAATTATTATATTATTAAAGTTATAAAGTTATAAATATAACTTTATATTTTTATAATATTATTTTATTTATAAAATTAAATTTTTTAATTTAGGTATTTTTTTTATTAAAGTATTTTTTTTACTTAATATAGTATAATTTTTTTTTATTATATTAATAAGTAATAATTTTCTTAATTTTATATATTATATTTAATATAAAGGGGTAGTTTAATAGTTTTATTAATTTATTATTATAACTTTTAAATTCCTTAAGGTTTATAATATTAAAAATATTATATATTTTAATTAATAATAAAAGTTATAGTTAATATATAAGGCTGCTGTTTTTTATAATATATTTAACTTAATATAATTTTATAAACTTTTTAATAAGTTTTTAAATTAGTTTTTATAAATTTAAATATTTTATTAAAATAAAAACTTAATTATTAACTTTAAATTTTTTCCTTATATACCCTTTATTATATTACTTTTAGTAAAATTTATTAACTTTTTATAGTATTTATACTATTACTTTATATATATTTTATATTTTTTAAATTTTTATAATAATATTATTATTTATATATAAAGGTTAAATTTAATTAGTCCCTAAGGCCTTTAATTAAAATTTATAAAGTAGTAATATAAGAGTTTTATAAATTATTAAATATTATATTATATTATAAGTAAATTTTATTAAGGAAAACTTATAAATTTAATTTATTTAATTTTTATTATAAAAGCCTTAAAAGTAATATTTTAAGTTTTAATTTTACTATTTTATTTAATTATTTATTTAAGGGTAAAATATAATATTTAGTTATTATTTATATTTTAAAAAATAATAGAAGTTTTACTAAAATATATTAGTAAATACTAACTTATAATTTAATATAATCTTTTATAATATTTTAAATTAATAAAATATATAATAAAAGAACTTATTTATAAAACCTTTATTATTAATATTTTTTTAAATATAAAATATATAATATATATTTTGTAAATTAGTTTATAATAATTAAAATAATATTATACTTATACCTTTTATACTTAACTTTTAGTAATTTTATAATAAAATCTATTAAAATTTTTTTCTAAAGTTTTAAAAATATTAGTAATATTATAAGCTTACTATATAGTAAGTATTATTTTACTTTTATTATTTAGTATATTATATATATATTAATATAATTTTTTATATTTTATTTTATACTTTATTAAAAATAAATATTTATAATTTATATAAGGGTTTACCTAATTCCTTAATATTTAATTATAAAGTTATTATAAAATAATATTAAAATCTTAGTTTATATTTTTAAAAATATAAAGGTTTTTTTTTATAATAAAGTAGTTAGTTATTTTTTATAAACTAATTATATAACCTTTATTTATTAATAATTACTTTTTCTTTTACTTTTTTTTATAATAACTTTATAATTAAAGTATTTTTCTTTTATACTTAAAGTAATATTTTAAAAAATATTTATTAAATTTTTAATAATATTATAATAATATTTTTTTAAATTACTTACTAAATTATAATTAAAATTTATAAAAATATATATTAAAGGTAAGTTATTTATTTATTTATAATTATAACTTTTTTAATTTAAAAAACTAAATTAAGGTATAACTTTAACTTTAAGTTATAATAATATTCCTAGGGTATATAATTATTTAAGATTTTTTTTAACTTAATTATTTTAGCTTTTATTTATTATTTATATATAAATCTCTTTAAGAAGTTTAGTAAATAATTATAATTTAGTTTTTTTTTTATTTCTTAATTTTTAAAATTTACTTTTTAAAATAATTTATTAATTAAATTAGCTTTCCTAGGTTTATATTTAATAATAAAGTTAAAAAATAATAACTTTTTTAATTATAATATTTATTTATTTAATAATTTTTTTTTTTATAAAATAGCTATAATTTAAATAATTTATTAAGATTTATATAAGGTAATTTATATATATTATATAATACTATTATATTTAAAATACTTTTACTATAGTTAGTATTTTAGTATTAAGTATAATATAGTTTTATTTAAGTTTATTAAGCTTTTATAATAAATATATAATAAAGTATTAATTATTTTTTTATAATTATAATAAAATAATATTAATTATAAAGTTTAAAATATTAATTTTAATTTATAGTTTTACTTTTAAGTTAAAATATACTAAGATTAGTATTTTAAAAAACTTTTATTTTAGTTACTTAAATATTACTTTTTTATTTTACTTTAGTTAAAAATTCCTTTTATTTTTCTTATAAATTATATTTATTAATAAAACTATAATTTTATTATATTTTTTAATAAACCTTTAGTAGAAATTTATAAATTTTAAAAATAATAAAATTTTTATTATATTTTAAAAAAGTAATTATACTTTAATAACCTTAATATAATTATATTTTATATAAATTTTTTTTAAATTAATTATAAATCCTAAGTAAAATATTATATTTATATAGAATTTATATTTTTATAAATTAATATATAAACTATATTTTATTAACTTTTTAAAAACTTATTAAATATATTCTTAATATTTTTTAAAATTACTATTATATATTAAAATATTATTAAAGTATATAATATAAATATAATTTATTAATTTATATAATACTTAGTTAATATAATTTTAGAAAGTAATAAAAGTATTTATTAATTTAAATAATATTACTTAATATTTAAAATAGTTATAGTAGTAGTAAAATATTATTTTTTATTTATCTTTTTTAAAAATATAAATATAATAGTATATATTTTTAAAGTTAAGTTTTATATATACTTTTACTTTTTTTAATTAATTTAAAATTTTATAAATTAATAGTAATAGAGCTTAGTTTTTATAAATAATTTAATTTAATATATAATAGTTAATATAAAAGTATAATTTACTTTTTTTCTTAAGTATAAAAAATACTAAAGTACCTATAGGACTACTTTATTAATAACTAGGGAATATACCTTTAAACTAGCTTAATAATATCTAAATATACTATAAGTTACCTAGCTTATTTAACTACTATTAGGACTATAATATAAAAATAAAATTAAGGAATTATTTAATCCAGCTACTATAGCTTTATTTTTATTAAAATAAAGCTATTATTACAGCTAGGTTTTATTTTATTAAAATAATTTATTTTATTTTTTTTATTTAGGTTAAAGAAAAATTCTTTATTTTATATTATTAAGCTAAACTAAGCTTAACTTAATTATTTATTTTATTAACTATTTATTATTAACTTAATTAAATTCCTTTATTAAAAGCCTCTTTTTAAAATTTAAAAATAATTTATTAAATAGTTTTTTAAGATTTTAAAATTTTAACTTTATTATCCTAGGGATTATTTAATTAAGCTATACCCCTTAACTTTATTATAAATACTAATATTTAAAAAAAATAATAAAAAAAATATTTTACCTTTACTTAAGTTTTATTATAATATAAAAAAAAATTCTATTATAAATTAACTTTTGACTTTTTAATTACTTTATATTTTACTATATTTATTTAATTTTTTTAATCTTCCCTTTATAATAACCTTACTTTTAGTTAATTTATTACTAAACTACTTTATATATAGTAATATATTTACTTTATATACTTTATATAATAATAAGTTTTTATAAATTTACTATAGTAGTATATATTTTTTCTTAAGTTTTTTTATTTATTAATTTTATAAATATAAATAAATAATAACTATTTAAAGCCTTTATATAAAATACTTATTATAAATAATATTTAAGGATTTTTTTTAAAAATTTTACTATTATTATTAACCTAACTTTTTTAAATTAAGCTAAATTATCTTAATTAATAAATCCCTTATAGTTATTTATATAAACCTTTATTCCTTTAATATTTTATTAAGTATTTTTTTAATTATATTATAAAGTAATAATAAAATTTTCTTTATTAATTAACTATTTATAAATATTTTTATTATTACTAAACTTTCCTTTTTTAAGCTTTAGTAAAGTAAAAAATTTAATTATATATTAAAATTAATTAATTCCTAATCTTTAATTTCTTTTATTATCCTTTAGCTAGTTAATATAAGCTAAGTTTTATTTTAAATATAGTTTTAAAGTATAGGAGTATTAGTTAGTAACTTTATTACTAGCTTATTTTATTTTATAATTATTATTAACTAAAGAAGTAATAAAAAGTTAACTTACTTTTTAATTAAATACTTTTAATATACTTCTTTAGTTTATAATTATAAATAACCTAAATAAATATAAGCTTTTTTAAAATATATTAAAAAGTAAAATATTTAAAAATATAAAGCTTATACTTAATTACTATTATATTATATTATAAAATAAAATAATAAGTAATTTTATTAAATTAAATATTAAGTTAAAAAATAAAACTTAGGGTAAAAAAAGGATATTTTAATAGTTTTTAGCCTTTAATATTAATATTTTTATACTTAATAATATAAAATAAAAAATAAAAAGCTTATAAAATATTTAATTTTTTTTATTTTAAAAAAAAAAAATATAAGCTTTAAAAAGATAAAAGTATATAGTCTTTAGTAAGTTATTTTATAAGGTTTATTTATTAAGCTAAGTATAGATTTTACTTTTTTTTACTTACTTTTTTTAATAATATTTTTTTAAAAAATAATAAAGGTTAATAAAATTCTAAATATAATAATATTTCTTAGTATAGTAGTAGTTTATATAGGATAAGATTTTAAGTTTATTTAAAATTAATATTTTTAAAGTAGTAAATATATATAAAACTTTTACTTTAGTAATATTAAAGCTATTTTAATATAAGTATTAATTTTTAATTTAAAAATTAAATATTTTTTATATAAAAGGCTATTATTTAAAGAACTATATAAGTATTCTAAGGCTTTATTATTAATTATTAGTAAAAGACTTAATTTATTACTTAATAAAATTTTATAACGTTATTATTAGCTAAAATAATATAAACTATTTATATTTATTATTTTTTAATTATGTTATATATAATATAATATAAAGATTAAATAATTTTATATATTTAATAGCTAAAAGTAAAGCTTTTTAAAAGTAAATTAAGTAAATAATATACTTAATTTATTATTTTTTTATAAAGTTAAAGTAATATAATTAATTAAATTATTAATTTTAAATAATTATAATTTAATATATTTTAAAATAAATAAAGTTTATAAATAATTTTTTATTTTAGGTTAATACTTTTAAAACCTTTAGTTTAGGTAATAATTTTTAATAAAAGCTTTTTTTTAAAACTTTAGCTAATTATTATATTTATTTCTTAAGTATTATTATATAATAGTAACCTATAGCTATTATATAATTAATCCCTTAAATAATAATTTATAATATTATATATAAGCTATTATTAATTACTTATTTTTCTTTATTATAATTAAATAAAAAATTATAAACTTATTAAATATAAGTATAC
The DNA here is from genome assembly GCA_037893235.1 of Trichoderma afroharzianum. NCBI lineage: Eukaryota > Fungi > Ascomycota > Sordariomycetes > Hypocreales > Hypocreaceae > Trichoderma > Trichoderma afroharzianum. Next base: position 332,248 of record JBBLXW010000006.1, read on the forward strand.
TAATTATTTTCTAAAATATTAAAAAAGTAATTAACACTAATATATATATTAATTATTTAATTATTTAATAAGCTTTTTAAAAAATAGCTGCTTTTTAAAGTAATTAATTAAGTATATTAAAAATAAAACTAAAATAGTTATTTTTATAAAGTTCTACTAAGGTTTTATTAATAAATTTTTTTTTATTATTATTAAAGAATTTTTAAAAAAAGTTTAGCTTAAAAAAAATATAAGTAATATAAGGTAGTAAAAATTACTATAATTTCTTTCCTATAGTTTAAAAAAACTTATTATAATTAAGTATTTTTAAATTATTTAATATAAGTTTTTTACTTAAGTATAAATAAAGTATAAAAAAAAAATAAAAGTAAAATTAAATAATATATTTTAGTAAAAGAAAGAAATTAATTATAAAATACTTAAGAAGTATATAAATATAAAAAAATTTTTTAGAAATATTACCTTCCCTAAAGAAAAGTAATTATTTTTATAAAAATATTTACCTTAGGTTAAATATATTTTTTACTAAGGTAATTTATTTATAATTTTAGGTAGTAAACTATTATTTTTATAAAATTAATACTTTATTTATATTCTTCTTTTTTTTTTTAATTTTTTTTACTTTTTCTTTTATTAATCTCCTTTAGCTTTATATTTTTTATTTAATTATAAAGGATATTAGTAATTTATTTTATTAGCAGCTTTTTAATATTACTTCCTTTATAAAGGCTTATATTAACCTTTAGTTAATATTTTATAAATAATTACTTTTATAATATAATTATATTAATCTTTTACTTTTATCTTTATTAAATAATTTTAATAGCTTTATTATAAGTTCTTACTAATTAATTATTTAATTATATTATTAACTTTTATTATTTATTTAAGTTTTATAAATATTTTAATATTTAAAGTATTAGTAAAGATAATATTAATTATTTTAATTTTCTAATTTATATTAAAATCTACTTTACTAAATTTTTTAATTAATTTTTTTAGTTATAATACTTTATTAATTATCTTTTACTTAAAGAGTATTTTTAAAAGTTTACTTTTTTAATATATTTATTTAATTAAGCTTCTATTTAATATTTTTTTTATATAGAAATTTAAAATAAAGTCTATATTTTAGCTAAGATTATTTATTATTATAGTTAGTTTTTTTAAGTATTATTTACTTAATATATAAAATATTTTAAAGCTTTTTTTATTACTTTCTACAGAAGTATTAACCCTTAATTATATAACTATTATATTTAGGTTTATTTATTTACTATTACTTTTACTTAAAAATATATTTTTTTTTATTTTTTAAATATATTTTAATTTTTAAATACTAATATAATAACTACGTAAATTATATATAATTAAATAGTATAAGTTATAATTAATACTTATTTTTAAAATATTAATCTTAATTAACTAATCTTATATATATAAATTTATTTTTTAATTATAACTAAAGTATTACTAATATAAATAATTATTTTAAAGTTTTTTTAAACCTAGTTAATACCCTTTATATTACTAAGCTTATTTTTAATTTTAATAAAAATAAAAAAAATAAAAAAAAAGAAATTTATTATTTAAATTTATTATAATTTATATATTAAAAAAAAATAAAATTATTATTAATTAATTCTTTTTTAAAGAAAAATAAATCTAGTATACTTAATTTATTATAGTTAGGAAAAGTTCTTCTATAGTTAATTAAATAATTACTTTTATTAATTTACTAAAAAACTTTTTTTTTTTTTATATATAATTTTCTCCCCTTAAATAATAGCTTAAAGTAGCTTATTATTTAATTTCTATTATATTACTCTCCTCTCTTTAAATAATATTCCTTTATTAAAAGTAACTATTTAATTATAATTTTTATACTACTATTTTTTTTATATCTTTAGCTATAGTATATTACTTATATATTTTTCCTACTACTACTATTAATAGTTATATTACTACTATTATTATTTATATTTAATAGTTTTTATTTATTAGCTTAGGTAATATAAGTAAAAAATAATTATTTAATTTTAATATATAAATATTAAAGTAGTTTTTATATATATTACTTTCTATTTACTAAATAATTAAGGTAATTATTCTTTTTACCTCTTTAGCTAATACTTAAATTTAATTTTAATTTTTTATAAATAGTTTATTTTTACTTTCCTTTAGGCTAGTAATATTTAATATTAGTATTATAATTAATACCTTACTTTTTATAATTTAAATTATAAAGTTTTTTAGTTTTTTTTTTATAAATACTTTTTTTATAAATACCTTTTTTACAGAAGGCTTTTTTATAAAAGGCTTTTTTATAGTTTTTTATTTTTTAATTAGTTTTATATTTTTAACTACTGTTTTTTATTTTTTTCCTAAAGGTAAAAGTATTATTTATCCTACTTAAACTAAAGTTTAGCTTTATAAAAGTAAAGTTATTTTTATAAGTAACTAATTAAATAGTCCCTAATATAAAAATATTTAAAATATTATTAAAATATTTTAATTTAAAAAATCTAGGAATTTAATAAAAGTCTATTTTCTAAATTTTATTATATTTTTTACTTAAGTTAATAAAGTTATTTATTATTTATTTTATATTTAATTAATATAAAAGTTAATAACTTAGGAAGTATTTTTATACTTTTTATTTTATTTAGCTTTATTTAATTATTTTAATTTATAAATACTTATTTTATTTTTAATTATAGTTTATATTATCTCTAGGACTTAAGTATAATATTAAATAAAGGTTTTTTTTATTTATAAAAATAAATATTAGTTATAAAACCATAAATTAAATAATTTTTAAAGTTAGAAAATAATATAAAGTAACTTTATTTTAATTATAATTTTATTTAGGAAAAGAGTTTAAATATTAATTATTATATATTTAACTAGTCCTTTTAAGGTTTAAACTATTTAAAATAAAATTAAGTATTTATATTTAAATATTCTTAATTACTTTATATAAAGGATAATATAATAATTAAATATTCTCTTATAGTTAATAAAGTTTATATATACTTTTTATATTTAAAATATTAAGTTAACTTTTTTTTATTATTTTATTATAAATAAGTTAAAAAAGTATAATAATTTTTTTTTATTTTAAATAATTCTAATTTAATACTAATTAAAGTATATAAAATTAAGGTAAAACTATTTATTATTTATAAATATTTTAAAAATATTTAAAAATATACCTTATATATAATTACTAATAATTATATTTAAGGTTTAAGTAGTTTTATATTATCTTAAGTAATTAATCTTAATGTTTATAATATATATTATATACTTAATACCTTTTATTATTACTTAAAATATTCCTAGGAAATTAAAACTTAATACTTACTTATATATTTATATTTTTATTAAAAAGTTATATATATTTTATATATATTTTTCTTATTTAATATAATTAAAGTTTATAAAAATAAAAATATTAAAATATATAATAGCTATTATACTTAGTTAAAAAATATTTCTAAGGCTTATTATTCTTTTTTTTAAAGGATTTAGCTATTTTATATAAAGTATTATTAATAAAAGTTATTTTTAATAATAAATACTTATATTTTAATTAACTAAAGCTACTTTATTAGATTTAAAAAAAAATATATTTACTAAGTTAAAGTATACTTTAATAATATTATTTAGCTTTTTAAAGCTTTTAGTAGTTAGTTAAAAAAAGTTAATAACTTAGTTTATTTTAAAGGTATTTTTTATAATTAGGTATATTCTAATTACGGAAATTAAATATTATTTTTTTTTTAATAATTTATTTATATTAAATAATAATTTTTTATATAAAAAAAAACTTTTACTTTTAATTATAATTTTTTTATTTTTTATTTAGCTTAAGCTTTTTTTTTATTTATAAATTTAAGTATATTTCTACTTAAATATTATTTATTTTTAACTTTTTTTTTTAGTAATTATTTAATTATAAATTAATTATTATTTTTAACTTATTAAAAACTCCTTAATATTTTAGATTTTACTATAGACCTTATATTAAATATAAAAACTTTCTATAAGTAATTCTTAAGTTAGCTTAAGTATAATTATCTTTTTTTTCTAAATATCTTAACTTAACTTAATTATTTTTTAATAAGTTAACTTAAGTAATTATTTAATTAACTTTTCTTTTACTTATTTTTTAATAAGTTTTTAAATACTTTAAAGTTTAGGTTATTAATAATATTAATATTAGCTATTATAATTTACTATTTTATTTTAAGGTTATTTTTATTAATTTTTTTACCCCTAAAATACTTTTTTACTATATTTATCTAAGTAAATAACCTAAGTTTTATTTTTAATATATAGTTTTTAATTAATTTAGGTCTAAGTATAACTATACTTTAACTAATATTTAAAAAAAAATAAAAAAAAGTTTAAATTTAGTTTATATTTTTACTAAAAATTTTTATTTTTATAATTAGTTTTTTAATACTTTCCTTTAGTAGCCTAAGTATATAAAAGCTTTATTTATTACTTTTTATAAAACTTTTAATCTTAAGTTTTATTTTTATTATATTTAATTATATATTTTTATTATTAATTTTATTTAAAATTATATTTTATTCCCTTTTTATAATTATATTTTTCTTTTTAATTACTAAAGTAAAGATTATATTAATTATTTATAGTTAAGTTATATAAATTATAGTTAGTATTTTTTTTATAAGTATTAGTTAAGTAATAAAAAAATAAATATTAATATTTACTTTTTTAAAAGGAATTATTTAGCTAATTAAAATAATAAGGTTACTAAGGATTATTTAGATTAAACTATTGCTTTTTATTTTATATATATTTCTAAGTCCTTCCTTATATTTATCTTAAATAATTATATTTAAAAAATACTTTATTAATTATAATTTAGTAATATTACTAAAGTATAAATTAAATAATTTTAACTTATAATAGCTAAAGTAGTTTAAGTTTTATTATTTTTATATTTTTAAAATAAAAAAAATCTTTTAGTAATATTTTTTTTATTCTCCTTTTCTTTAATAATAGCTTTTAAGTAGTTATTATTAATATAAGTAGTTATCCTTACGTTTTTACTTAATTAAAGGTTTTTAAAATCCTAGAATATATTTATATTTTTTTTTTCTTTTTTTAAAAGTTTTAGTTTAATAACCTTAAAGTATAATAATAGCTATAGATTTAAGTAAAAAATATTTTTACTACCTTTATTACTACCTAAGTTTATATTACTTTTTTTATTATTAAAGTTCTTTTTAATTACCTTATAGCTAATAACTATTTAATTTTTATTTATAAAATCTAAAAAACTTAATATAAGGTTTATAATACCTAAAGTCCCGTTTTCCTAACTATTATTAATATCCTAGTAATTAAATAATTTATTAAATCTTTTTAAATAAGTGTTTTATAATATTTAACTACTAATATTTTTTATATCCTTAATATTTATTTAATTATTTAATAGCTTTATATTTTTATTTTTTACTTTTAGGGTTATATTACTTAATAAGTTATACTTAATATATAACTTTTTATTTAGTAAATTAAAATCTAAATTTAATTTCTACTATTTAGTTTTATTTTTTATAAACTTTTTTAATTAATTAGCTACTATAGTTTCTTTAATTTTTATATTATTTAATATTTTAATTTAATATATATTAAACTTAATATTTTATAAAATTACTTTATAAAATCTAAGCTATTATATTTATAACTTTATTACCTAAGACTTATTATTTATAAATATTAAAAAAAAAAAAAAATCCCTAGTATTAATTAATTATACTTTCTTATATAAAATATAATAATTATTTTTATTAGTTTTTTTTATAAAGGTTATTTAAAATAAAGTTACCTTTAACTTAACTTTTTTAATATCTTTAGCTTTTTACTTTAATATATATATTTATATTTTTAATAAATCTTTAGTTAAATAAACCTTATCTTAATTAATAAAATACTAAGTTAAAATTTTAACTTTAATTAAAAAAAAAGGTTTTTAATTATAAATTAAGTAAAAAGTTAATTTTCCTATAAAGGATTTAATTATTATTTAGTTTATTAATATAACTAAGTTAAAGGTTTTTAACTATTTACTAATTTCTTTTTTAGTAATTTTTATAATTATTTTAATAAAACTATAGTAATTAACTTTAACTAGGGAATTAACTTAAGGATAATATATTAATATTATAATATATTTTACCCCTAGACTTTTTAATAACCTTAAGATAAAGCCCTTTATTTTTAATCCTTTATTTATAATATTATAAATTATTAATTTAAACTAATATACCTAGTTTATTATAAACTTTATTATTATTAATAAATTTAACTTTTTAACTAATATAACTTTAATTTATTTAATTAAATTATATTACTTTTTTATTAAGTATTAATACCCTTTATTTAAAAAAATATATTAAGTATTAAAGTAAACTTATTATATAAAATAAAAAAGTATAAAGAACTTAGCTTTTTTATAAAATTAGTAAAGGTTAAATTCTTAATATAAATTATATATTAAAATAATACTTTTTATATTACCCTAAAGTAACTTTTACTAATATTATTATTTAATTAATTAATATATTACCTTTTTTTTTTATAACTTTTAGCTAAGTAAAATATTTAAATAATTTCCTTTTATTAATTTAAGTTATTAACTACTAGTATTAATATAAACTATATCTTTATAAAAGTAAACTATAATTACTTATTTTTTATAAAGTAGTATTTAATTTTTAAATATAGCTTTCTAAATTTTACTAACTTAAGATTAAATAATTACTAAAAAATAGTAAAATATTTTACTAGCTTTTACTATTCTTTAATATAATTAATTATTAATAGCTATATTTTAATATTTAGTAAATATAAGTTAATAAAATTTTTTAAATCTTTTTTTAATTTATTTTCTTTTAAATTAAATAATCCTATTAATTTATAAAATAAAGTATTTACTATAGTATTATTTTCCTAAAAATATATTTAATTATAAAATTAAATAATAAAATATAATTAATTTAATATATAATATATAAGCTTAAAATATTTTTAATTATATTATTTATTTAATTAATAAAGACTTTTATATTTATCTTAAGTATAAATAAAATATTATAAATATACTTATATAAGTATTTTAAAATATAAAAAATTACTTTATATTTTAGTTTTATAATATTATATTTCTTCTTTAAAGGTAATTAATAACTACTTTTATATTAAACTAATTTATACTTTTTATTAATTATTTATATTAATATAATACCCTAGCTTATAAAACTAGCGTTTATTATTAAAATAATTTTACTATAACCTTTACTTAGGTTTAAGGAAGTTAAAATAAATATAATTATAATATATTCCTTAAGTTTCTTTATAATATTCTAAGCTTTTTTATTTTAATTTTACTTTATTATTTTTTTTAATAAGTAAGTTAAAGGGGCTGTAATTTATATAAAGTATTTAATTTAGATTTAATAATAATTAATTAAGCCTAAAAATAAATATATATTATAAATATTATAATAATAATATTATTCTTAAATCTTTATAACTTTAGTAATTGTAGGTTACTTACCCTATATTTTATATAGGTATTTTATTAAATTAGTTAATTTTTAGTAAAATATAAACTTTAAGGTTAAAATAATATACCTTAATAGTTTTATATTAACTAAAACTTTATTTAAGTTTATTAAGTATTTAAAAATATATTACCTTACCCTTAGTAGTAATTTTTTATTATTATAAATAATTTTTATACTTTTTACTATAATATTATTAAAAAAAAAACAATATATAGTAAGTATAAAATTAAATAGTATTTAGGTTATAATTCTTTAAAATTATATTACTAAGTTAATTATACCTATAGGTAAAATATAATATTTTAGTAATTTAATTAAATTTATAAATATTATATAATTATAGCTTTAGATATTAAAAAATATTTAATTATAACTTAAGAAAAAGTTTAATAATAAAAGTAATATATATTTAATAAAGTTTTTACTAAACTTTTCTATATTTAAAAATATAAAGGTATTATAAATAGTTACTTTATTAAGTTAAGTAACTAAGTTAATTAGCTATAACCTACTATTTTTTTTTAAATAAGAAAAAAGGGATTTTTATATAAGCTATAGTTTTTTTTTAAGATTTTTTTCTTAATTTATATTTATAAAAGGTTAATTACCTTTAAGACTATTACTTTTAAAATTAAAATTATTTTTAATTATTAAATACTATAAAAAATAACTTTAATTTCCTATAGTAAAGTAATTTTAAAGTTTAATTTATTACTTTTTAAAAAATCCTAAGATAAAGCTGCTTTTTTATTAAATAGGATTTTTATTAAGATTTTTATTTTTTTTTTAGTAAAAGTTTTTTAAATAATTTCTTAAATCTTTTTTAATCTTTCCTTTATTAATCTTAATTTATAATTAATTAATTTAAATTTAGGGGTAATAAAAAAAGTATAAAAAGTATTTATATTAAACTTTAATTAAATATTTTTTTACTTCTTTTATTTTTAATTAAAGTTTTTAGCTAATATTAAACTATTAAAAGGTATATTATCTACTAGGTTTATTTTCCTACTCTTAGGTCTATATATTATATTAACCTTAAATTTATTTTAGTACTTTTTCTTTTTCCTTTTTTTTTCTTTTAGTTAAATTCTTATTTAAAGTTATATTTACAATTCCTCCCTTTAGTACTATTTTATTTAATCTTATATTTTTTAATACTGTTTTATTTAATTTTATATTTTTTAATACTATTTTATTTAATTTTATATTATATATTATACTACTTATATTATAATTTCTTTTCCTAAGTTCTTAGGGATTTCTATAACTTTAATATTATTTTCTTTAAACTTAGGTTTTTTTAAGTAATTTTTATTATTAACCTTTTACTTAAAAATAAAGTTAATATTTATTTTAAATAGTTAAAAAAGTATTTAGTAATATTATTTTCTTACTTAATTATATTTATAACTAAGGTAATAATTTAAACTTTTCTAATTTAATATTTAATATATAAAGTTCTATTCTTAAGTCTATAATTAAATATTAACTAAAAAACCTAAATAAATAATATACCTAAAATAAAGTTTTCTAATATATTAGCTTATAATAGCGCTAGATAGCTATTATACTAGTACTTTACTTAGATAGTAATATTAATATTATATACCGCTAGTTATAGGTTTACAAAAGTATAAATACTTTTTTATACTTCCTTTTTATTAATAAAAAATAAGTAAAAATATAATATACTTTTATACCCTTACTTAATTATAATTTTATTATAATTTTTTTACTTTTTTAATAAATTACCTAAGGGTATAAAAGCTATTATTATATACTATAGTAAAAGTATTATATATAATTTAACTATAAATATAGTAAAGTTATTAATTACTTTAAAATCTATAGAAAATCCCCCCTTAATTAACTCTGCTACTTATAAAGAAGATAGTTATATAAAAGTAAATACTTTTACTTTTAAAAAATATATAGTAGATTTTTAAAAGCTAAAGGAAAAAAGTTAGTTAATTTAAAAATATATTTAATAATTAAAATACCTTTAAGTTTTAAAATAGTAAAAAAAGGAATTATTTTAGTAACTATAGTTAAATAGTAAAACTTTTATAATATAGTAACTAAGGTTTAGTAATTTATATTTAAGTATTAAAAAAGAAATTAAAGTAAAAAATATTAAATAATTATACTTATTTATAGATTTTTATATAAAAGATAAATAATTAAGTAACTTTTAGTAAGTATTTAATAAAGTATTTTAAAAATTTAAAAAACTTTATAAATAAATTTTATTTATATTAAATAATATAAATAATAAATATTATATAAAATAAAAATAATATTTTAATAAAAAGTTAAAGATAAAATAGTATTAACTTAAAAATAATTAAAATTAATTCTAAAATTAAAGTAATACCCTCTTTAAAGATATAATATATTAAAATTTTTTATAAATTACTTTACTAAACTAAGTTTATTAAAAAAATAATTAAATACTAAAAAACTTTTATATTTATTTTAATTTCCTTAAAAAATATTTTCCCTTTATTAAGGAAAAATAATAAACTTTATAATATTATATAAAGCTAAAATTAAACTTATAAAATTATATTAAAATATATTATAAAAAAGTTTTAAAAACTAAGGAAAAAATAATATTATTAATTACTTAATTTTAAAACTTTTTTTAACTTAATTATAAAAAAAAATAAAATAATAATTATTTTATACTAAACCTTAGGTAATACTTTTATAATAGAAATAAAAAACTAAAACTAATAACCTAAGGATTAGAAAACCTTAATTATATACTTATAAATTATAAAACCCCTTAAAATAAAAAATTATAATTATTAAAATACTTTTTTTATTAAAGCCTTAGTTACTTAATTAACTAATATTTTTTATATATAAGCTAAAAGAGACCTAAGAGAATAAAAAACTAAAGTTAACTATAGCTATTACTTAATTTTTAGTTAATTTATTACTTAAGGTAAAACTATAAATAAAAGTTATTTTATAAATTTAGGGGTAATAGTTTATTAATATAAAAGTAATCTTAAACTAAAGATTTATACTTAATATTATTTTTATTTAATTTATAAAAGTATATAAATTAAAGTAAGTTTCCCTTAAATAAAAAATATAATTAAAAATAATAGTAGATTTTTAAGTTTTTTATTATAAAATATAAAAAGTATAATATAAAGTTATTAATTCCTAAGGGTTTATTAAAGAATTTATATAAGTTTATATAAGGATTAATTAAGACCTTTGTAAAAATAAATATTTAATTTTCCTAAGGATATTAATAATTATAAATAAATAAATTAATATAAGTTAAACTTAATAATAATAGTTTATATTAATAAAACTTTAAATAAAAGCTATTATACTTAAGTAGTTATTATAAATTAATAATAAAAAACTTTTTATTTTTATAATAATACTTTAGGAGTTAAATATAAATATAAAAGGTAAATTACTTATTATATACCTATATATTACTTTAGAAATCTTTATAGCTTTTTAAAATTATTAAAATATTTTTAATAATTAAAATATTAAAATACTTTTATAATATAAGTTTACTAATTATATTATTACCTTTAAGCTAAGTATAAAACTACTATATAATAGAATTTATTTTTTATTTTTAAAAAAGCTAAAGAAATTATAAAGATTCTTTAATAAAAACCTTAAAAAAGGTTATATATAACTATTTTAAAGCTTTATAAAAATATTAATTTTATTTATATTTAAAAAAAATAGGTCCTTTTGCCTTTATATAAATTACTAAGGCTTTAATAATATTATAGAGAAAAATTAATATTTACTTCCCTTAGTTTTAGAAATTTTTAATTATATTAAAGGAATATAGTATTTTTTTAAAATTAATATTAAAAACGTTTACTACTATATTTAAATTAAGGAGGGTAATAAATAAAAAACTACTTTTTATATTTATTATAAATATTATAAATTCTTAATAATATTTATAAAATTAACTAATACTTTTATTACTTTTTAATATTATATTTATAAATTACTTAAAAGGTTAGTTAATATTATTTATATTATATACTTAAATAATATTTTAATTTTTTTTAAAACTAAAGAAAAGTATATATAATATATTTAATAAGTTTTTAAATAACTTTAAAAAGCTAAGCTTTATACTAAGCTATTAAAATATTCCTTTTTCTAATATTAAATTAAATTCCTAAGATTTTTTTTATTAAGAAAAAGTATTTTAATAAACCTTAAATAAGTAAAAATAATTTAAAATTAACTAAAGTTTACTATTTATAAAGAAATTTAAGTATTTTTTAGGTTTTATAATTTTTATAAATAATTTATTAAAGAATATTTAGGAATTATAAAACCTTTAACTTTATTACTTTAAGGTAGTAAAAATAAAAAAAAGCTTAAGATAATTTAATTATTTTTTACTAAAAAAATAATATTTTATTATTTTATTAATAAATTTTAAAAAGTATTTTTATTTATTTATTTTAACTTTTAATAATTAATTTATATTAAGACTAATATATTTTAATATATAATAGTAAAGATTTTCTTTTAGTTAAATAACTAAAGATAATATTACTTTATTACTTTTTAATTTTAAAAGTTTACTATTATAAAATTAAATTATAATATTTTAAACTAAGAAATATTTACTATTATTAAATCCTTTAAATATTAGTAATATTATATTAAAAAAGTACTAAATTTTATTAAGGTTTTTTTAAATTATAATAATTTATAATTCTTTATAAAAAAAAAAGTTAAATAATAAGTAAATATAATAATATATAAAGCTTATACTCTTTAATTTTATAATTAAGTATTAAATAAAGAAAAATAATTTTGCTAATACTTTGTTAAAATAAGTAAATTATTATAAAAAATCTTTTTTAAATATAAAATTATTTTTTACTTTAGTAAAAAAGTTAAAAAAGTATAATAAAATACTTTTATAAAGTAAGTTACCTTAAGCTAAATATTAATTTAAATTTAGCTAAAAGTTATAAATAAATTGAATATTTAAGGTTTATTATTAGTTAATAATAAATATTACCTTAAGTAAGGCCTTAGTTAATAAAAATATAAAAAAATAAAGTATAATTCCTTTAGGATTAATTAACTAAGCTAAGGTAATAGTTAATTATAAATAATTTACTTTTTTATATAATATAGTAATTTATAAAAGGGTATATAATGTAGAGGTTATAGAAGGACTATTAAACTAAATAAAAAAAGCTTAAAAAAATAATACTAAGTTATAAAAGTATATAGCTTATATTTCCTAAAAGAAACCTTAGTAAGGTAATAAAGATTAGGTTATATAAAATAAAATCCTTAAGTATAAGTAAAAAATATATATTTTAGTTAAAAAAGCTTTATAAAATAAACTTTTAATATTATATTATAATAACCCCTTAGTAAAGTATTTTAATAAAAAATATATATTAGCCTTATTAAAGAGGAAATTCTAATAATATAAAATAGACTAAAATATTTAAGAATATATTAAATAATACTAAGTATATTAGGGAAATATCCTTAAAAAGTATAAGCTCTATAGTAAGCTTAAATTACTATTAATACTTAGTTAACTTTTTAAAAAAATTAATATAAACTTTATTATAAAACTATTAAATACTTATTTTAAAAAGAAAAATATAAATACTATTTTAATAATAGTAAATAAGTTTTTAAAATATACTTTATTTTTTTTTATTTTAATAATAATTAATATAATAAAATTAATAAAGTTTTTTTATTAAAAAGTTAAGTTTTATAAAGGACCTATATATAGGATTATTATTAATAAAGGAAATATATTTATAAGCTAATTTTAATTAAAATTTTACTTTTAGTTAAATATTAAAAAATAATTTTTAATAGCTTTTTATTCTTAAATTAATAATTAAATAAAAAAAATAAATTAAATATTAAAATATTACCTATAGTACTTTATAAAAATAAAATAAATAATATAAGCTAGTTTCCTATATAATATTAAATAGGTATATAATAATATATAAAATATTATAATTAATATAAGCCTTTATAAAGCCTTATATAAGTATAAATTAGACTTTTACGTAAATATTAAAGATAATATTATAAAAGGGAAGATTTTAAATATATAAGTAAAAGTAGAAAAACTAATATACTTAAGAAAATAGCTAAGGCTTTAATAATAAATTACTACTAAAAAATAAGTAATTTAATATAATAACTATTATAAAAAACTAAACTTAAAAAAGGGAAGCTTAGTTAAATTATTAATAAAAAACCTATAGCTTAAAAAGGAAAAAAAAAAATTTATTCTTTAATTTATTAAGCTTTTTTAAATTATTAAAAAACTAAGGAAGTAAGTTTATTAACTAGCCTTACTTAAGTAATATAGCTGTATTTATAATATATTTTATATTAACCTCCTAAAACTATAGAAAAAAAAACCTATAAAATCCTAAGGAAGTTTTACTAATACTACTTTTTAAAGAAAATAATAAAGAATAGGAGGTAGAAGAAATATAGTAAAATAAAAAAATCTAAAGAAAACTTTATTACTTAGTAAAATAAAAGGGTTAACTTTTAAAATATAATTAATAAGTTTATAAAAATAATATAATAAATATATTTAAGTTAATTTAGTAATATTAGAAAACCTAAATAAAGTAATTATAAAAAACAAGGGATAAGTAAGTAAAAAGTAAAAAAAATTATTATTTAAGAGGTTAGCTATAGAAAACTTAAATAAAACTATAAAACTAAGATTACTTTATATAACTAAAACAAAAGAATATTATCCTATTTATAAGACTATAAGGGTACTACAGGGTAGCTAGTCTTATCGCTAGTTTAGTAATCAAGGTAAAAAGGTATAATAAGGTAGAATTAGCTTATAATAGCTTGTTATTATTATAGATGCTTATGATTACCAATATAGGAAAACTCAGGAAAACCTCCTCTATTTATATTTCGATTTCCTCCACAACCGTTAGGAATCAAACTACAAGACCAGTACCGTTAGATAGCCCTTTTCCCTAGCTATCGATTAGTATAAGTTTTGTATTCCAATTCCTTCTAGTAGTAGCAGAATCGTTAAGTGTTCAACAAGTGGTTTTGTTGAGGATTTGTGTAAAAGTTACCTTTTGCCACCAACAGCCATTTGAGCGATTTTGAGTCCTTTGGTAAGGCTCCCCCCTTACGATCCTGAAGACCCGCTTTTTCAAGCGATCTGATTGGCTAAAAGCGCTTATGTGAGCAGAATTCTAGCATTCTGATTGGCTAGAATCCCTGAAAAAGTGGGTCTGTAAAAATCGAATTTAATTTTTGGACTTTTGTAAATTGGTTGTTATAGAGCTATTTGGTGCTATAACCTTCTGTAAGTTAGGGAGCTTATAGTTGCTAATAATATTATGCCTAATTAAGTAGTTGCTATTTAGAAGGATAAGAAGCTATGCTTAATTAGGTAGTTGCTTATAAGCTATAAGGTAGGTTGTAAAATCAAGTATTAAGTATAGTTATATTTGAGGTTATAGAAGGTTATAGAAGGTTATAGGGAATAGCCAATTGGAAATAGCTATAGCTAGTGCTATAAGCTAACTATAGTGCTCTAAAGAGTACTAAAATGACCGCTGTAACTATAGCTATAATATTAATAATAGCTATAGTTTTATATACTCCCCTTAAAGGTTATGTAGTATATATAATCTTTAATAGAAAAACCTTTAATAAAGGTAAAAAAAAATAAAAAAGATTAATATTATATAGAGGAAAATAAATAAATAAAAACCTTTTAGAAAAGAAAAAAATTATATATATATAAAGAAAAACTAATATAAATAAGAAAAATCTCTATTATTATAAAGGAAAACAATATAGCAAAACCTTTATTATATTATATAAAGGAAAACTAATTTAATAATTAAAAACCTTTATTATTAAATATATATAAGGAATCTTATTATTGTAAAATAGCTAAGGAAAGCTAATTTTTAAAATTATTAAATTTAGAAGCTACTAAGGGCTTCGTAAAGAAATCAACAATATTATCTTTTAATTTTATATAAAAAACCTTTATTTTATTATTTTTTATTACTTCCTATAATATCCCAACCTAATACTTAAGTAGTATAGGGTAAGTTCCTAAGGTAATAAGCTAAAGTTAATTAATTTATATTAGTAAAAAGAATAGAAAGTAGCTTTAAGTAAATATAATTATAAAGTAAGTAAAATATAATAAAGATTTAGTTTATATTTAATCTTAATACTTTATTAATAATTATTTATTTAAGTTAATTAAAGAGTATAAAGAATTAAATTTTATATATTTAATTATTCCTAATAAAAGTACTATAGCTTATTACTCTTTAAAATATTTAAAGTACTTATATAAGTTACTTTAATTATAAAAGCGTTAATACTTATTACTTTTTTTTATAATTAATTAACTAGGTAATAGTTTTTCCTAATACTTTTCCTTTATACCTTTTATTAATTTAAGTTATAATATAATACTTTCTCTTTTATTAGTTTTATCCTTAAGACCTAATAGGGCCTTATACTTAATCTAGCTATAGTATATAATCTTTATAAAGTATATTTTTCTTTTTTCTTTATATTTTTATTATACTTAATTTATTTATAAAGGTTTATAAAAAATATAAGAATTTTTCTTTAGTAAAGTATATATTAACTTCTAAAGTAGTTGCAAATATACTATATACTTATTATTATTACCTAAAGTTATCTTATATAATTTTTAATACTTTTTCTTATTATAGGAATTATATAATAGCAAAGAAATCTTATAATAGTATTTTTATTATAAATACCCGTAAATAGTCTTAGTTCCTTAGTATAATAGTAACTAACTTTCCTTAGTTAAAAAAGTAATAGTTTAAAAGTATTTTTTAAAGTATAAAAAAGAAAAAACTAGGGAATATTTTAATTCCTTAAATACTTAAATAATTAAATTATAATTTAAGTTAACTAAAGCAGTTAGTTATTTATTATATATTTATAAAATACGTAAAAAAGTAAAAGAGTAAGGTAAAAAGTTATTTTATTAAGGAATAGTTAAGGCTAATACTAAGGTAGCTGTAAAATAAGTAATAGTTTAAGACTTTTAATAATTAAGGGTTTTTAATAACGTTAATTAATTTTCCTTAGGTATTAGTTTAAAATTTATAAATCTAGGTCCTTTTATATTAGGGGAAGAAATTTATATACTTTTTTTTTCTTAGGTAGTTTTATTTATTAAATAGCTAGTATTAGGAGTTTTAAATATAATCCTAAGTTTTTTTAAAAATTTTAAATTAATTTTATTATATTAAAGCTTTCTATAGGTTCCTAGGTATTATAAATTAAATTATATTCCTTTTATTTAACCTAGTATTTTATTTTATTATTTTCTTTTAGGTTCCTTTATATAGCTAAAACTTTTTTAACTTTTTATTTTTTTTTATTTTTAATAATAATAATTTTATTTAAAATTAGTCTTTCTATTACTTTATTAATTTATATTTTTTTTAAAAGTAATATATAAAATATAAGGTAATTTAGTTATATACTTTTTAATATTTTTAATTTATAATTAATATTACTAATTTTTTTTTAAAATTTTAAATAGTTTAATTTTTCTAAAATTAAGCTTATTATTTAGTTAATTTATTTTAATATTTAATATTTTATAGCTTTATATATATTAAAATAAGTAAATTATATCCCCCTCCTAAAGGTTTAGTTCTTTAATTTTATCTTAGTTTATATAATATTTTATATATTTTTAAATAAGTTTTAGCTATACTTTTAATTCTTTATATAAATTAACTATTAGTTCTACTTTAAGTTATATTTTATTAGTATTAAGTCTTTTTTAAAGTAGTTTATATATTAAAGGAGTATATTTATATAAGGTATAAAATAATATTAACTTAGTAAATTTAGATTTTATATTATTATAATATAGTTAAGTAAAAAGTAATTATTTAACTTAATTATTTTACTATAGGTTAATAAAATATTTTAGATATTATTTTATAATTTAATTTATTTATTTTATTTATTTATTTATTTTAAGGTAGTATATATTGTTAAGTTTATAATTTACTTTAAGTTTTATTATAAATTTTTATTAAAATTTAAAAGTAAAGGTTTATTTTTTATTAAAAATAATTTTTTAAAGTATATTATAATTAATTATTATTATTCTTAAGTATATATATATAAAATCTTTTACTAAGTATAACTTTTAATATAATAGAAAGTATATTTACTTTATAAATTTATTTATTATTATTAAAATACTATTATAAATTATTTTAGAGAAAGGTTTTTTAAAGGGTAATAGGTTTATAATATAATTAAAGGTAATTATTTTTTATAATAATTTTAATATTAGTAAAGGTTATAGTTTTTTATAAAGCTTATATTTTTTATAATTAATATATTAATACTTATTGTAGGTTATTATAATATTAGTAGTAATTTTTTTTATTTTTTTAAATTAATATATTATAAATATTTATTAATATATAGTTATAATTCCTTAATATTTAAATAATAAATATTTATAAATATATTTTATAATTTTCTTTTATAAATCTAAGGGTACTTAATATTTATTTTTATTTATAAAGTATTTATTTTATAATATAACCTAAGATAAAAACTAATATAATTTTTAATTTTTTATATACTTTTTAATTTTTTTAAAAAGTTTATTATATTTTTATATTTTAAAAATTATATTAAAAAATCTTTATTTATAATTACCTTATATATTTTAATATAATATAGTACTTTAGTAATTAAGAATTTTTTAAAAATAATTAATCTTTTTACTAAATATATTAGTTTTTTTATTTTTTAATCTTTTATAATATATAAGTTTATAATTAAATTTACTTAAGAATTTAAAATATTTTAATTATTTTTTAAATAGTTTTTAAGTAAATATAAAGTAAGTAATATTTTAGTAATTAGTAAAGATTTTAATATAGAATTTACTTTTTCTATAGTATTAGCTTTACTATTTTAAATAGCTTTTAATTCTTAAGAATTTTTTATTATAAATTATATAATTAAGTTTAGCTTTATTAAGTTTTTATAAGTAAAATATAATAAGGTAAAGTTTTTTTTTATTATTTTATTAATTTAATACTTTACTAATTATATATTTTAATATATTAGTTTTAATTTCTATTAGTTTTTTAAAGTTATATATAATTAATATAGGTTCTAAGGCTATAGCTTATTTAATTATTTAAAATACTTATTTAGCTTTTTTTATTTAATTAAACTTTTAATTTTTTTTTATTATATTAGTTAAAGGTTAAGTAAAAGTTAAGAAGTTCTAAATAAAGTATTAATAATAATTAGCTAATTTAATAAAATTTTATACTTTTTTAACTAACGTTAGTATTAGTTATTTATTAATTATAATAACTTTTTTTAAATTTATTTATATAGTTTTAGGGGTAATAATATATTTTAAAAATTTTATTTTTTATCTATAAAATTAATATTTCTTAGGGTTTATAAAAAGGTAATTATTTTATAATATTTAAAGTATTAAATATATATATTTTTTATATTTTTTTTTAGTTTTTAAATATATTAAAATATTATTTAAATATATAATAATAAATTTATTTTAATATTTTTAAAAAATATAATTAATTTTTTTCTAAAAAAATATAAGTATATTTATTAATCCTTAAAGTATTATTAAAAATTTATAAAATTTTCCTAAAGTATTAAAAGCTATTATTTATTTATATTTTTTTTTTATTTAAGTTAATTTATAAATATTAGTAAAGTTTAACTAAAAGTATATTATAATTTTTTATAATTAATTTTTTACTTTAAATATTAATAATAAAGGAGTTTAATTTTTAATTATAATATTATTTAATTATTTATAATTAATAATTAATTATAGTTTTTTATTTTTTTTTTAAAATAAAAATAATAAAGTATTATATTAAAGAATTAAAGATTTTAATATATTCTTTTTCCTTTTATTTTTATATTTATTTATTAAAAGTATTAAATTTTAATTAATTAAGGTTATATAATAAAAAGTATTTTAATTACTTCCCTTTTTTTAATTTTATTATATAATTTTATTTAGTATATAGTAGTATTTATATATTTTTATTAGGATTAATTAAGGTTTTTTAAAATAAAGCCTTAAACTTTTAATATTATTTTAAAATATTAATTATTAAGTTTATAAATTTTTTTTTTTAATTATTTTTTTTTTTTATAGTTTTTAAAAATTAATTAAGTTTATATAAATTTCATTTTTTTTTAATAAACTTTTTTAAAAATTAAGCTTTTATAACTTTAAATTATTTTTATTATTATTATATAGGAATTTTTTTAAGCTTAGGAAGTTAAGGTTTTTAATTTTTTTTATTTTTTTTTTTTTTAAAGTTTTTTTATTATTTTATTTATAAATTAAGCTTTTACTTTATATTATTAAAGGTTTATATTAATATAACTATAATATACTTAAAATAATATTATATTTTAGGGTATTAATAATATTATATATTACTAAAGTAATTTAATTAAATATTTTAAAATATAGGTAATTAATTTATTTTTTTACTTATTTATTATTATATTTAAATTATTTTCCTTTTTTATAAAAAAGTTAGTATAGTTTTTTTTTTATTTTTATAATAATTATAAATATATTATAGTTATAACTAATATATAGTTTTTATTTACTTTAAAGTTTACTAAAACTTTAAGTAGTTTTTTATTTTATATTATTATAGAAGTAATTTTTTTTTTAAAAACTATTTATTTTTTATTATTATTATATTTATATTTTTTTTTAAAAAATATAAACTTTTTATTAATTTTATAATACTTTTTATTTAAAAATTATTTTAGTTTTTTAAATATTAGTTTTTAATTTTACGTAATATATATAATTTATAATAAAGGTTTTTATAATTTTCTTATTCTACTACTTTATAATATAGTTTTATTTATTTAATATAAACTTTATAAATAATTTTATTATTTTATAAATTATTTAAAGTTTTTTAATATTTATAATATTTTTTAAGTAATTTTTTAAGTACTTTTATATAGGTTTTAAAGTTAAATTTAATTTTATATAATTAATTTATTAATTATTATTTTATAGCTTATTTTTCTTCTAAAACTAAGTTATATTAGTTTTTTAATTTATATTTTTAATATTTAAGGTAATTTAGTTTATTATATTATTAATATTATTTAAAGGTATATATTTTAATTTTTTTATTTTAATTATATTATTAAATATATTTTAAAGTTTAATAAATAATATATTAGTAACTTAAGTAGTTTTTTATTTATTTATTATTTTTATATTTATAAAATATAGTTAAATAAAGTTTAAATATTATAATTTATAATTTTTAAAACTTATAAATAACCTTTTATTTATTATATTATTTTTTATAATAAAAATTTATAATAAAGGTTATTAAATTTTATTATAAAAAAGTATTATATTTTATTTTTTACTTTAAGTAATATAAGTATTAGTAAGTAATATAATTTATTTAATAAATTTAATAATAGTTATTATTTATAGAATTAATTTAAGGGTAGTTTTAAAGTATTTATTAATATTATTTTTTAAGTTTTTATATTTTATTTATATTTAAATTTATAATAATTTATTATTTATTATTATATAATTACTATTATATAAGTTTATTTTAGATTTTTTAGTAAATAAAAGTCTTAATATTTTATTTAAGGTTATAAATATTAATTTATTATTATAGTTTAATAAGTTTATTAATTTCTTTAAATTTACTTTTAATAAAGTTAATAATATTTTTAACTTATTTTTTATATAAGGGTAACCTATAGTTTTATTAAATTATAGCTTTAGTTATAGGTTCTTTAGCTAGATTAAGTATATTATTAAGTAAAGTTATTTTTCTTAATTTATTTAATTCTCCTAGTTTTTCTTTATATTAAAGGTAGCTATTATTTTTTTATTATAATAAATTAAAAAATTATTTATTTATATTTATAATATAAACTTTTTTCCTTAGTTTTAGTATTTTATTTTTATATTTTTTCTTAAGTATTTAATAATTTTTAATTATATAATTATTTTTACTATAGTTATAATACTTAAATATTTTCTTATATTATAAAATATTTAAATTTATTTTTCTAAGTTTACTATTATTATTTTTAGTAATTTCCTTATTTTATTTTTTACCTTAGTTAATTTAATATTTATTTTATTAATATTACTAAGTAATACTAGTCTTAAGTTTATATAATAAATTATTTATTTATATATAGATATTTATAAATAAAACTAAAATATATATAAATTAATTAATATTATAAACTTTTTCTTTAACTTTTTTTTTAAGTTTATTATAAAAGTATTTAATAAAAGTTAATTTATTTTAATTAAATTATATAATAATATTTTTAAATTTTATAATATAATTTAAATATTTTCCTTTTTAATATATATTAACTAAGGTATTTTTAATTATTTTAATTTTATTAATATTTTTAAATATTTTTTTTAATTTAAAAATATATTTATTATAATTACTAAAGATTTACTAAGTTTATTTTTTTATTTCTTTAGCTAAATTTTTTAAATAATTATTTAAAATAAGTTTAAATTATTTTAAAGTAATATTTTTAAAATATAAAGTAGTAAAATAAATTTTCTTTTTAGTAATATTAAAGGTATTTTTAAAATTTTTAAAGTATATTTTAAGCTAAATTAAATATAAGTAAAGTTCTTTAATATTTTTCTTAAATATAAAAGGTAATTATTATTTAATAAAAATTTTAATATTAATTATTTTAAGTTTTTTTTTATTAAGTTTATTAACTAAGACTTAGTTAAATTTATATATATTTTAAATAAGTATTATTAATTTATTTTTTTTAAAAAAAGTAATATTAAATATATTTTCTATAATAATATTTTTATTTTTATTAATTATAAATATATTAGGTTTAGTAATTAAAGTATTATTAATTAAGCTAAATTTAAGTATAATAGTTTATATTACTTAAAGGTTATTTAATATTCTTTTAAATAAAAGTTATTAATATATAATATTTTAACCTAATACTTAAGTAATATAAAGTAAGTTCCTAAGGTAATAAGCTAAGGTTAATTAATTTATATTAGTAAAAAAAATAAAAAGTAGCTTTAAGTAAATATAATTATAAAGTAAGTAAAATATAATAAAGATTTAGTTTATATTTAATTTTAATATTTTATTAACGACTGTTTATTTAAATTATTTAAAAAATATAAAAAATTAAATTTTATATATTTAATTATTTTTAATAGAAGTACTATAATCTATTACTTCTTAAAGTATCTAAAGCGCTTATGTAAGTTACTTTAATTATAGGAGTATTAATATTTATTACTTTTTCTTATAATTAGTTAATTAGGTAATAGTTTTTCCTAGTACTTCTCCTTTATATTTTTTATTGGTTTAGGTCGTGATACTTCCCTTGTAAAATAATAAGCTATTTTTATATACTTTAACCTTTTATAAAATTCTATATTTTCTACTAATTTAATAGCAGCTTAGTTATTTATTAAAATAGGTAAAATTATATTATTATATTTTATACTTAATATATTTAAATAATATAAAAATAAATTATTTAAATAAATAACTTCTTTAGTTACCTTTCTTAAAGCTATATATTCTAATTCGCAAATACTAAGACTAATAGTTTTTTATATAATAGAATTCCAAGAAATTAAATTATTATATATATAAAAAGAAAATCCAGAACTGGACTTTCTATTATCTAGGTCAATAGCCCAATTTACATTAGAATAACCCCTTAAATTATAAAAATTAAAAGGGATATTACAATTATATATAATTCCTAAATTAGGAAATTTATTTAAATATTTCCAAATTTAATTTAAGGCTTTTATATATAAATTATCTAGTTTTAATATATATTTTAAACAATTAATAATACTATAAGTAATATCTAGTCTTATTTTTAAACATAACTATAATAAAGAACTTATTTCTTTTTAGTATTAATTTATTATTTTATTATTAGGTTCTATATTTACTTTTCGTAATTTTTATCCAATAATATAGGGAATTTTAGAATTTCCTATATTTTCTTTATTATATTTTTTTATTTTCTTTATTAAATAATTATATTAGGAGAATATTATAGTTTTATTCTTTCTATTTATATTTATATTTATTCTTAGAAAATCTTTTATTTCCCCTAGGTTCTAGATTTTTATATACCTAAAAAGGATTTTTTCTAAATTTATAATATTATCTATAAAAAGACCTATAAATAATAAATCGTCGACGTATATTACTATTATTATTTTATTATTTTTATTTATAAAAATACCCTCATTATAAAGATTTTATATATATCCTAATAATTTTATTATATTAAAAAGAAAATTATACTAAAGTCTAAGGCTTTATTTTAAACTATATAAAGCTTTAATTAACTTTACAACTGGTTTTTTATAGTCTTTTTTATTATTATTATTATTATTATTTATAGAATTTTTTATTATATAATCTTCCTAGCCAAAAGGAATTTTTATATATATTTCTTTATCTATATTTACATATACAAATACATTTTTAATATCATATTAATTTATTACCCAATTATTAGAAATAGCTATTAATAATAGTATTTTTATTAACTCTGGTTATATAATTATAGAAAAAGTCTCATTATAATTAAGATTTTTTATTTACTTAAATCCTTATACAACCTAATGACTTTTATATCTATATTTATTATTATTAAAAAGCACTAGATTAAGGCTTTTTAATAAAGTAATTTTTATATTATTATCTTTATTATAAGAATTTAAATTAATATTCTTAATTTTATATACCTATCAACCTCCTAAAGGTTCGTAATTATAAAGATATTCTATTATAATCTAGGTTTTTTATTTTATTAATTCATTTATTTTATCCTTTATAGATTAGACCTACTTTTCTTTATCTAAACCAATAATAGTATTATTATAAAAGGAAGGCTCCACTTTTATTATATTATTATTTATTATATATAATATTAAGGGAATTTCTTTATATTATTTATAAAAATTATTTAACTTCCTTAGAATATCAATACTAATTTTTAAGCCTAATGAATTATTATTATTATTATTATTATTATAATTATTTATACTTTCCTTTATATAAGTAAAAGGAAATTCCTTTAGTAAAAAAATATTAAAATTATAGTTATTATTATTATTTTTATTAAAAATAAAATTATTTTCTAATATTACTATATCCCTAAAAATAATAATTTTCCTAATTTCAAAATTCTAGATTTTATAATTATATTCATTATCTAAAAAACCTAATATTATTCCTTTATAAGCTTTAGTTTCTAATTTATTATTAAGATTTTTATTTTTATAATAAACTAAGCTTCTAAAAACCCTTATTTTATTTAGATCTAATAAATTTAGTTCTTTATTATTATATAATTCTATTAATACCTTAAAATTAAGGCTAGAATATAGAGTTCTATTATATAAATAAACTGCAGCTAATAATACTTCCCCCTATAAATAAAAAAGTAAATTTATATTATATAATATAGCCTTAGTTTTATTTAATATTATTTTATTTATTATTTCTATAGCCCCTACTAGCTCATAAGTATAAGGAGGGGAATTATTATATAAAATTCCTATATTTTTACAGTATTTTTTAATAGGAAAAATAAATTCCCTAGCATTATTAGAATAAACTTCCTTTATTTTATTATTATTGTTATTATTATTATTATTATTAATAGTAGAATTTTCTATTAGTTTTTTATATTCCTTAAATTTTTCTAAGGCCTTATTTTTATTTTTTATTAAAAATATATATAAATAACGAAAATATTTATCCAAAAAGGAAATATAGGAATTATAATTATTATAGGTAGGAATCTTTATAGGTCCCCAAATATTAGTATATATTTTTTCAAAGAATTTATATTCTTTATTAAAAGATTTTTTATTTACTTTATTAGTGAATTTTGCCTTAAAGCAAATATCATAATTTTTTATTTTTATTATATCTTCTTTATTAAAATAATAGTTATTTTTTAATCTTTTTATTAATTTTATTAAAGGCTTTATATTTATATAAGCTAGCCTTTGATACCAAAGGTATAAATCTATTTTCTTTTTATTATTATTATTTATATTATTATTTATAAAAAAGATTTTATTTAGTATTTTTATATTAAGATCAAAATAAATTAAGTTATTTTTTATATATCCTTTTGTTATTATATTATTATTTTTATTTAAAAGAAAAGGATTTTTATTATCAAAAATAAATTTCATATTTAAACAACAATGTAATAGAATATTAGTACCTAATTCAGGAATATAATATATATTTTTAATTAAAATAAAATTATTATTATTATTATTATTATTAGAAAAAGAACATAAAATATCTCTAGAACCTTTAATATTAATTTTTGCAGCTTTTCCCTAAGAAACTATTTTTTTAATATTTTTATAATTTATTAAAATTTCCTTATTAAAAGTCACGTACTTAACAGCCCCTGTATTATAAATAAAAGGAATTTTATAAGATTCTGTATTATTATTAATATTATTATTATTTTTATTTATTATAAGAATTAACTTACAAAAATCTTCATTAATTAATAATGCCTCTGGTATAGGGGCATAATCCATAGTATCTTCTTCTTCTTCTTTTATTATATTATTTATTTCTTTTATTTCTTCCTTATTAGGAGATTTTTTCTTATAAGCCTTATTTATTTTATTATTATTATTTTTATTATTTATTTTCTAATATTTTAGGGCTTTATTAAGATATAAAAAATAATAATCCTTTTTAAAATACCTGTTTATTTTGCAATTACTATATTTTATAGTAATTTTATTTTTTTTCTAAGGCTTTTTATTTTTTTTATTATTATTTTTAATAGCAATATAATAATTACTATTATTTTCATACCTTTTAAATTCATCTAGCATAATAGCTATTAAAGATTCTAAATTATAAGCATTAGGGTTATTTCTTAGGGTTTAATTAATATTAGTTATAAAACTAAGATAAGAATCATCTAGATTATTTAATAACTAAGCTATTATAATAATTTCTAGTATTTTAATATCCTTAGAATTTAAATCTTCTATTAATTCCTTTATTTTATTAAGGAAATCTTCTATACTATTAAAATCATTTAAATTTATATTAAATAATTCTTTTATAATAAAAAAGTTAAAAAAAAACCCTTTATTATTATATAAAGTATTTAAACTTTCCCAAGCTTTAAAAATATTATTATAATACTTTATTTACAAAAGTAGGCTATTTAATAACCTTAATCTTATATTTACTAATGTAATTTTAGATTTATTATTTTTTTTATTTTTAATAGTAGTTATAAGTTTTTCCTTTAATAAAAAAAGCTTCTATTCTAAGTAACTAAGTTATATAATTCTTACTTCCACAAAGTTTAGGAATAATATCTTTTTTAGTACCCATTTTTACAAAAAAATTAATTAAAAATTAATTTCTTAAGATAATAGGACGAAATTTATATATTCTAAAAGCTAATTCTTAGCGCTTTAAAATAAACTACTTTTTATATAAGAAAAGTCAAAATTAAAAGAGATATTGCAGAGTGTTTATTTTTATAAAAATTGATCGTAAATGTTTCGAAAGTATAGGTATAAGGTAGGTTTTTTATCAAAAGGAAGGTCTCGATAGTAGTATTCGGTAGTATAAATAGAAGGTTGTTAATAAAGCTATTTATTATTTTATAAAATAAAATAATAATTCGGGCTCATAATCTATAAGACTATAAGGGTACTATAGGGTAGCTAGTCTTATCGCTAGTCTAGTAATCAAGGTAAAAAAAATATAATAAGGTGGAATTAGCTTGTAATAGCTTGTTATTATTGTAGATACTTGTGATTACTAATACAGGAAAACTCAAGAAAACCTCCTCTATTTATATTTCAATTTCCTCCACAACCGTTAGGAATCAAACTACAAGACCAGTACCGTTAGATAGCCCTTTTCCCTAGCTATCGATTAGTATAACTTTTGTATTCCAATTCCTTCTAGTAGTAGCAGAATCGTTAAGTGTTCAACAAGTGGTTTTGTTGAGGATTTGTGTAAAAGTTACCTTTTGCCACCAACAGCCATTTGAGCGATTTTGTGATATCCCGACCTAATACTTGAGTAGTATAGGGTAAGTTCCTAAGGTAATAAACTAAGGTTAATTAGTTTATATTAGCAAAGAGGATAGAAAGTAACTTTAAGTAAATGTAATTATAAAGTAAGTAAAATATAATAAAGATTTAGTTTATATTTAATTTTAATATTTTATTAATAATTATTTATTTAAGTTATTTAAAAAGTATAGAAAATTAAATTTTATATATTTAATTATTCTTAGTTATTATTAGTATAAGTCCTATTATATATAATAAAAATATATTTATAAAATTATACTTTTATTATATAAATAAGTATATATTTTATTAAGAGAGAAAGTCCTATATTTTAATTAAGTATAGTTTTCTAATATATTACCGACGATATATAATATAAGGTCTTATATAATTAAGTTATAATATAATACCCCTTTTTTATTAATTTTATCTTTAAGGCTATAGTAGTATATAAGGTTATAATCCTCCTTTTTTAATATAGTAAGTAACTTCTTTTTTATTATAATACTTTATAGTATTTTAAAGTATTAGTTTATTATTTAGAAAAGTTTAACTAATTATTATAAAGTAGCTATAGTAATAATTAATATTATTAAGATTTTTATTATACTTTATTCCTTTTATAATACTTATAGTTTATTATATAAAATAATATTAGGTTATTAAAAGTATTTAAAATATACCTATAGGGGTTAGCTATATAATAAAAATAGTATTTTTTTAGTAGTTAGTAAGTTTATAGTTTTCTAAAGTAAAGAAATTTCTTTTAACTTTTCTTAGCTTAACGTTTTATATTTAAGAAAAAAAAATTAAATATTAAAAAGCGTTAGGTTAAGTAGGAGTTACTTTAGTAATAGTAAAAGCTAATAAAGTATTAATAATAGTTTATATTATTATCTTAGTTAATAAATAAAAGTCTTATATAATTATTATACTTTTATAAATAATATAAATAAATAAATATATAAGGTAAGTAAATATTTTACAAAGGTACTTAGTTACTTAATAAATTAAATAATATTAAGTATATTAAGTTAAAGGCTATAGTAAATATATAGTTTAATAATAACGCTAGCGGAATTAATTAAAATATAATCCTTAGTAATACCTTTCTAGATTTTTCTAAGGTTATTATTAATCTTTTTTCTTCTTAAATCTTTAATTTAAGGTATAAAGGTTTAGATCTTCCTATAGTATAAAAGGGAATTCTAATACTTTTTTTTTAGTTATTTTTTTACTTATTAAGTAGCTAGTATTAGGAGTTTTAAGTATAAGCCTAAGTTTTCTTAGAAGTCTTAAATTAGTTTTATTATATTAAAGTTTTTAATAAGTTCCTAGGTATTATAAATTAAATTATATTTTTTTTATTTAATTTAGTATTTAATTTTATTATTTTCTTTTAGATTTTTTTATATTACTAAAACTTTTTTAACTTTTTATTTTTCTTTATCTTTAATAATAATAATTTTATTTAAAATTAGTTTTTCTATTACTTTATTAATTTATACTTTTTTTAAAAGTAATATATAAAATATAAAGTATTTTAATTATATACTTTTTAGTATTTTTAATTTATAATTAATATTATTAATTTTCTTTAAAATTTTAAATAAGTTAATTTTTTTAAAATTAAGTTTATTATTTAATTAATTTATTTTAATATTTAGTATTTTATAGCTTTATATATATTAAAGTAAGTAGATTATATCCCCCTCCTAAAGGTTTAATCCCTTAATTTTATTTTTATTTATATAATATTTTATATATTTTTAAATAAATTTTAACTATACTTTTAATTCTTTATATAAGTTAATTATTAATTTTGCTTAAAGTTATACTTTATTAATATTAGGTTTTTTTTAAAGTAATTTATATATTAAAGGAGTATATTTATATAAAGTATAAAATAATATTAATTTAGTAAATTTAAATTTTATACTATTATAATATAATTAAGTAAAAAGTAATTATTTAACTTAATTATCTTATTATAAATTAATAAAGTATTTTAAGTATTATTTTATAATTTAATTTATTTATTTTATTTATTTATTTATTTTAAAGTAGTATATATTATTAAGTTTATAGTTTACTTTAAGTTTTATTATAAGTTTTTATTAAAATTTAAAGGTAAAAGTTTATTTTTTATTAAAAATAATTTCTTAAGGTATATTATAATTAGCTATTATTATTTTTAAATATATATATATAAAATCTTTTATTAAATATAATTTTTAATATAATAAAAAATATACTTACTTTATAAATTTATTTACTATTATTAAAATATTATTATAAATTACCTTAGAGAAAGGTTTTTTAAAGGGTAGTAGGTTTATAATATAATTAAAGGTAATTATTTTTTATAGTAATTTTAGTATTAGTAAAAGTTATAGTTTTTTATAAAGCTTATGTTTTTTATATTTAGTATATTAATATTTATTATAGGTTATTATAATATTAGTAGTAATTTTTTTTATTTTTTTAAATTAATATATTATAAATACTTATTAATATATAATTATAATTCCTTAGTATTTAAATAATAAGTATTTGTAAATATATTTTATAATTTTTTTTTATAAATCTAAGGGTACTTAGTTTTTATTTTTATTTATAAAGTATTTATTTTATAATATAACCTAAGATAAAAACTAATATAGTTTTTAATTTTTTATATATTTTTTAATTTTTTTAAAAAGTTTATTATATTTTTATACTTTAAAAATTATATTAAAAAATCTTTATTTATAATTACCTTATATATTTTAATATAATATAATACCTTAGTAATTAGGAATTTTTTAAAAATAATTAATTTTTTTATTAAATATATTAGCTTTTTTATTTTTTAATCCCTTATAGTATATAAGTTTATAATTAAATTTACTTAAAAATTTAAAGTATTTTAATTATTTTTTAAATAATTTTTAAGTAAATATAAAATAAGTAATATTTTAGTAATTAATAAAAATCTTAATATAGAATTTACTTTCTCTATAGTATTAGCTCTACTATTTTAAATAGCTTTTAATTCTTAAAAATTTTTTATTATAAATTATATAATTAAGTTTAGCTTTATTAAGTTTTTATAAGTAAAATATAATAAAGTAAAGTTTTTTTTTATTATTTTACTAATTTAATACTTTATTAATTATATATTTTAATATATTAGTTTTAATTTTTATTAATTTCTTAGGGTTATATATAGCTAGTATAGGTTCTAAAGTTATAATTTATTTAATTACTTAAAATACTTATTTAGCTTTTTTTATTTAGTTAAACTTTTAATTTTTTTTATTATATTAATTAAAGATTAAGTAAAAGTTAAAAAGTTTTAAATAAAGCGTTAATAGTAATTAGTTAATTTAATAAAACTTTATACTTTTTTAACTAATATTAGTATTAGTTATTTATTAATTATAGTAACTTTTTTTAAATTTATTTTTATAATTCTAAAGGTAATAATATATTTTAAAAATTCTATTTTTTATATATAAAATTAATATTTCTTAGGGTTTATAAAAAGGTAATTATTTTATAGTATTTAAAATACTAAGTATATATATTCCTTATATTTTTCTTTAGTTTTTAAATATATTAAAATATTATTTAAATATATAATAATAAATTTATTTTAATATTTTTAAAAAATATAGTTAATTTTTTTTTAAAAGGATATAAGTATATTTATTAATCCTTAAGGTATTACTAAGAATTTATAGAATTTTCCTAAGGTATTAAAAGTTATTATTTATTTATATTTTTCCTTTATTTAAGTTAATTTATAAACATTAGTAAAGTTTAATTAAAAATATATTATAGCTTTTTATAATTAATCTTTTACTTTAGATATTAATAATAAAAAAGTTTAATTTTTAATTATAATATTATTTAGTTATTTATAATTAATAATTAATTATAGTTTTTTATTTTTTTTTAAAATAAAAATAATAAAATATTATATTAAGGAGTTAGAGATTTTAATATATTTTTTTTTTTATTTTTATATTTATTTATTAAAAATATTAAGTTTTAATTAATTAAGGTTATATAATAGAAAGTATTTTAGTTACTTTTTTTCCTTTAACTTTATTATATAATTTTATTTAATATATAGTAGTATTTATATACTTTTATTAAAATTAGTTAAGGTTTTTTAAAATAAAGCTTTAAATTTTTAATATTATTTTAGAATATTAGTTATTAAATTTATAAATTTTTTTTTTAATTATTTTTTTTTTATAGTTTTTAAAAATTAATTAAATTTATATAAATTTTATTTTTCTTTAGTAAACCTTTTTAAAGATTAAGCTTTTATAATTTTAAATTATTTTTATTATTATTATATAAGAATTTTTTTAAGCTTAAGGAGTTAAGGTTTTTAACTTTTTTTATTTTTTTTTTTAAAGTTTTTTTATTATTTTACTAATAAATTAAACTTTTACTTTATATTATTAAAGGTTTATATTAATATAATTATAATATACTTAAAATAATATTATATTTTAAAATATTAATAATATTATATATTATTAAAGTAATTTAATTAAATACTTTAAAATATAAGTAATTAATTTATTTTTTTACTTATTTATTATTATATTTAAACTATTTTTCTTTTTTATAAAAAAGTTAATATAGTTTTTTTTTTATTTTTATAGTAGCTGTAGGTATATTATAATTATAATTAATATATAGTTTTTATTTACTTTAGAGTTTACTAAGACTTTAAGTAATTTTTTATTTTATATTATTATAAAAATAATTTTTTTTTAAAAGTTATTTATTTTTTATTATTATTATATTTATATTTTTTTTTAAGGAATATAAATTTTTTATTAATTTTATAATACCCTTTATTTAAAAACTATTTTAATTTTTTAAGTATTAGTTTTTAATTTTATATAATATATATGATTTATAATAAAGGTTTTTATAATTTTCTTATTCTACTACTTTATAATATAGTCTTATTTATTTAATATAGATTTTATAAATAATTTTATTATTTTATAAATTATTTAAAGTTTTTTAATATTTATAATATTTTTTAAATAGTTTTTTAGGTATTTTTATATAGGTTTTAAAATTAAATTTAATTTTATATAATTAATTTATTAATTATTATTTTATAATTTATTTTTTTTTTAAAATTAAGTTATATTAGTTTTTTAACTTATACTTTTAATATTTAAGGTAATTTAGTTTATTATATTATTAATATTATTTAAAGGTATATACTTTAGTTTTTTTATTTTAATTATATTATTAAATAAGCTTTAAGGTTTAATAAATAATATATTAATAACTTAGGTAGTTTTTTATTTATTTATTATTTTTATATTTATAAAGTATAATTAAATAAGGTTTAAGTATTATAATTTATAATTTTTAAAATTTATAAATAATCTTTTATTTATTATATTATTTTTTATAGTAAAAGTCTATAATAAGGGTTATTAAATTTTATTATAAAAAAGTATTATATTTTATTTTTTACTTTAAGTAATATAAGTATTAGTAAGTAATATAGTTTATTTAATAGATTTAGTAATAGTTATTATTTATAGAATTAATTTAAGGGTAGTCTTAAGGTATTTATTAATATTATTTTTTAAATTCTTATATTTTATTTATATTTAAACTTATAATAATTTACTATTTATTATTATATAGTTACTATTACATAAGTTTATCTTAGATTTTTTAGTAAATAAAAGTCTTAATATTTTATTTAGGGTTATAAACGTTAATTTATTATTATAATTTAATAAGTTTATTAATTTTTTTAAATTTACTTTTAATAAAATTAATAATATTTTTAATTTATTTTTTATATAAAGGTAATTTATAGTTTTATTAAGCTATAGTTTTAGTTATAGGTTTTTTAATTAGATTAAGTATATTATTAAGTAGGATTATTTTTTTTAGTTTATTTAATTCTTTTAGTTTTTTTTTATACTAAGGGTAGCTATTATTTTTTTATTATAATAAATTAAAAGATTATTTATTTATATTTATAATATAAACTTTTTTCTTTAGTTTTAGAATTTTATTTTTATATTTTTTTTTAAGTATTTAATAATTTTTAATTATATAGTTATTTTTTTTATAATTATAATACTTAAATTTTTTTTTATATTATAAAATATTTAGATTTATTTTTCTAAGTTTACTATTATTATTTTTAGTAATTTTTTTATTTTATTTTTTACTTTAGTTAATTTAGTATTTATTTTACTAATATTACTAAATAATATTAATCTTAAGTTTATATAATAAATTATTTACTTATATATAAATATTTATAAATAAAACTAAGGTATATATAAATTAATTAATATTATAAATTTTTTCTTTAACTTCTTTTTTAAGTTTATTATAAAAGTATTTAATAAAAGTTAATTTATTTTAGTTAAATTATATAGTAATATTTTTAAATTTTATAATATAATTTAAGTATTTTCCTTTTTAATATATATTAACTAAGGTATTTTTAATTATTTTAATTTTATTAATATTTTTAAATACTTTTTTTAATTTAAAGATATATTTATTATAATTATTAAAGATTTACTAAGTTTATTTTTTTTATTTTTTTAATTAAATTTTTTAAATAGTTATTTAAAATAAGTTTAAACTATTTTAAAGTAATATTTTTAAAATATAAAGTAGTAAAATAAACTTTTTTTTTAATAATATTAAAGATATTTTTAAAATTTTTAAAGTATACTTTAAGTTAAATTAAATATAAGTAAAGTTCTTTAATATTTTTTTTAAATATAAAAAGTAGCTATTATTTAATAAAAATTTTAATATTAACTATTTTAGGTTTTTTTTAATTAAGTTTATTAACTAAGACTTAGTTAAGTTTATATATATTTTAAATAAATATTATTAATTTATTTTTTTTAAAAAAAGTAATATTAAGTATATTTTTTATAATAATATTTTTATTTTTATTAATTATAAATATATTAAGTTTAGTAATTAAAGTATTATTAATTAAGCTAAATTTAAGTATAGTAGTTTATATTATTTAAAAATTACTTAGTATTTTTTTAAATAAAAGTTATTAATATATAATATTTTAACCTAATACTTAAGTAATATAAAGTAAGTTTTTAAGGTAATAAACTAAAGTTAATTAATTTATATTAGTAAAAAAAATAAAAAGTAGTTTTAAGTAAATATAATTATAAAATAAGTAAAATATAATAAAAATTTAGTTTATATTTAATTTTAATACTTTATTAATAATTATTTATTTAAGTTATTTAAAAAATATAAAAAATTAAATTTTATATATTTAGTTATTCTTAGTTATTACTAGTATAAGTTTTATTATATATAATAAAAATATACTTATAAAGTTATACTTTTATTATATAAGTAAGTATATATCCTACTAAAAGAGAAAGTCCTATATCTTAATTAAGTATAGTCTTCTAATGTATTATCGATAGTATATAACATAGGGTTTTATATAATTAAGTTATAATAGATTTTGAGTTCTTTAGTAAGGCTCCCCCCTTATAATCCTGAAGACCCGCTTTTTCAAGCGATCTAATTGGCTAAAAGCGCTTATATAAGCAGAATTCTAGTATTCTAATTGGCTAGAATCCCTGAAAAAGTGGGTCTATAAAAATTAAATTCGATTTTTAAACTTTTGTAAATTAGTTATTATAAAGCTATTTAATACTATAACCTTTTGTAAGTTAAGGAGCTTATAGCTGCTAATAATATTATACTTAATTAAGTAGTTACTATTTAGAAGGATAAGAAGCTATACTTAATTAGGTAGTTGCTTATAAGCTATAGGGTAGGTTGTAAAATCAAGTATTAAGTATAATTATATTTGAGGTTATAGAAGGTTATAGAAGGCTATAAGGAATAGCTAACTAGAAATAACTATAGTTAGTGCTATAAGCTAACTATAGTACTCTAAAGAGCACTAAAATAACTACTATAACTATAGCTATAATATCAATAATAGCTATAGTCTTATACTATTATATTAGCCTAAGAAAAACCTATTAAATATAATATATATAAAAACTAAGTAAAAAACCAAATATATACTATTACTATATAATCTTAGCTTAAATTAGAAAATTAATAAAAGTAAATTAAATATATTTATTAAAAACTTTTTTTTTAAAATAATAAAGAATATAAGTAAATATAATATAAATAACCTTAAGAACTACTTATTATACTATATAATATTAATTTATTATATATAAGTATAGAAGTTAATTTAACTTTTACTTTTGCTAAAATTAATTATTTAAAGCCTTAGTTATTATAATAAAGGTTAAGGGTACCTGTGGAATTAAAATTAATATTAGCTTATTAAATTACTTATAAATAATTTATAAATTTATAATATTTATATTAGTATAAGCTAGTGTAAAATATTAATAAATTAATAAAATTTATTATTTAGTAATAATATAATAATACTTTTCCTAAGTAGTATTTTTACTTTTATTAATAATTTTATATATAGATTAATACTTAGTCTTAATATATTTAAAAGTAAAATATAAGTTATATATAATTTACTAAAGGGCTAGTAAGCCTATAGCTAAAAAAAAAGGTTCTAGCTTAATAATTAAGTTATTATTTAAAGGATTTATAATATTATTAAATTACTTTTATAAAAAAGCTAAAATATAAGTATAATTAATAATATTACCTATTAATAAACTAGTAGTACTAGGAGTTAGATTAATATAAAAAATACTTATAAAAGGATAATAAAATTTATAAAAGATAAATAATATTAGTACTATTATAAGCTTAGTAATAAATTATCTTAGTATAATTAAATTAGTAAATAAGAAAGCTTAAGCTTATTATAGTAAGTAAAGTAATTATTAAACTTTTTATATAATTTTTATTAACTACTTTAAAGTATTTTATATACTAAGTATAATTTATAATATATATATAAATATATTTTTTTTATACCTTTACCTTATGTAAATAATACTTAGTTTTTTTTTTAATTACTATTTAATAGTAAATAGTAAAAGGGACTTTAGTTTAATAGTAATTTAAAGTTACTATAGTAAAAGGTACTAAGGGAGGTATAATACTACTACTTTTACTACTATTATTATTATTAACTATTTTAAAAAAAAATAAAGAAACTATAAGGAAAGCTAAAGTAATTAAAGCTAAATTTAAAAAAAAAAAATATAAAGTTAATTTAAGCTTAATATAATTAAGAAGGTTTTATAAACTAAGGGTATTTTTTAAATATAATATAGTAAAATTATATTTTTCTACTTTTTAATTATATTATTTTTAAAAAATTAAAAAATTTATATTTTTTAAATTTTTAAAGTTAAAAATAATCTTTAAGTTAGTAAAAGATTAGTAGCTTATTTTATAAAATATAAAGGTATTTTAGTAAATTATAAAAATATAATTAATATTTAAGTTAATATTTAAATTATTTACTATTATATAAGGAAAGTTAATAAGTTTATTTAAAAAGGTAAATAAAGGATTTTTATTTATAAAGTATAAAAAATCCTTAGATACTAAAGTATATATAATTTATTATTATTTCCGGGGGGATATATAAAAGAAAGTTTTATAAATTAGTACTTTATAATAATAATATTATTAAAATAATATATATAAAGGGGGGAATAATTATAATAGTACTAAATAGCCATTATATTAATATTTTACTTAGATAGTAATATTAATATTATATACTATTAGTTATAGGTTTACAAAAGTATAAATACCCTTTTATACTTTTTTTTTATTAATAAAGGATAAGTAAAAGTATAATATACTTTTATACCCTTACCTAACTATAATTCCATTATATAGCTTTTATAATATAAATATAAATAATAACCTATATATTCCTAATATAGACCTAGGTAATAGCTTTACTTATAATCTTAATTAAGTACTTAAAATAGCTTTTAGTAACTATTTTATATAAGGTAATTATTAAATTAAAATCTTAGGTTATTTATATATTTATTATATTACCTTAATATTTAAAATTAATTAATACTTTTATAATAAATATATTTAAATTACTAAGTTAAACTTATATTATTAAAAAGTTTTAAATTTATTTAATAATTTTCTTAAGCTAGATTAAGTTAATTTATAAGTAATTTTTACTTATCCTAAGTTCCTTATAATTAAATAATTCCCTATAGTTACTATATTTTTTACTAATTACTATATTTACTATAGTAAATAAATAAGTATATATATCTTCCTCCTTTATATTTATTTTATTTTTTAAATAAATAATTATAATAGCTATTATATATTTACTTATATTAGCTATAACTTACTTTAATTTACACTTTAGTAAATAAATACCTTTAATAGCTAATACTTTTATAAATCTATTATTATCTAATACTTTTTACTTTATTAAATTATTTCTAAAGGCTATAACTTTTTCTATAAATTAGATTTACTTAACCTTAAGTATTTTATTAATTAAATAACTTATTAATTAAGTAATTAATTTTAGTATTACTTTTAAAATAATATTTATATTTAAGCTAATTTTATCCCTAATAATTACTTTTAAAATTACTTTTTAGACTATAATATATTTCTAATTTTTATTAACTTTAATATAAGGTATATTAATTAATTTATAATAAACTTTACTTTTTTTTATAATATTAATATTATTAACTATTTTATTAACTAATTTAGCTTATAATATTACTATTATAAATTTATTTTCCTTACTTAATTCTTTAGTTTTTTAATATTTATAGCTTTTAATTTTAATAACCTTAATTATAATTATTTAATTAAGGTTTAAGTTAACTATTATATTATTATCTAAGGTACTAATAGTAAAGTTATAAACTTCCTCCCTTTAGGCTTTATTAACCCTTTATATTTATTTAATAAAATTTATTTTAAAAGCTAAGTTTAATTCCCTATTTTTTTATAAATTAATTAATTAATTTTCCTTAAAAAAGTATATTATATTTATAATAAGTAACTTAGGGTAAAGTCTACTTATAATTAAAAGTAATAGTAATAAACTTATAACCTTAGGTAATATATATTTTAATATTTAAGTTATTTTCTTAATTACCTTAATAATCTTAAGCTTTTTAAAAATTACCTTTTAATTTTACTTTTTTAAAATCTTAGCTTTAACCTTTTTAATATATATTTATTAATTATTATTAAAATTAAAGCTTTTAACCTAAATAATAGCTATTTTTCTTATATTTATACTTTTTTTAATTAAATTTTTAAATAATCTTAAGGAAATAAATATTTACCTTAAATTAAGTTTAATATATTTTACTTTTAAATTATAAATAAAAAATTTTATATTTTTATTATACTTTTAAAACTTATATTTTTTTATATAATACCTATATATACTATAATAAAAATATAGAAGATTATTTCTTCCTATAGTATAGGTTTTAAAAAACTCCTTTTTTAAATTATAATTAAATAATTCTTTATTACTTTTAGGAAAATAAAATATTATATTTATAATAAATAAAGTTTTTACTAACCTATAAGGTAGTTTATTTTTCTATTGGTTATTTAAGTAAGTTTTTAGAAAAGTATTTTTTTCCTTAACTTTATAAACTTTAATCTTTAATTTATTTATTTAATTAGTTAATTATTAAATAGTAGAGTCCTCTTAATAAAGGCCCTTAGCTTTATTAATAGGTCTTAAAGTTAGTTTTATTTTTAAAAATTTATACTTTTAATACTTAAAAAAATTATTATTATTATTTAAATAAAATTAGCTAAATAAGTTAAGTATTTTATTACTTTACTTTAAATTAATTAATTTAGTAACTTTTACTTTATATATTTTCTAAATTTTTAAATATTTATAATTTTTAAAATTACTAAATTTATTTAGTTTTATTTTTTTTATAATTTCCTTAGTTTAAGCTTAAGGTATTACTTTTATTATATTCTAAATATATACTAAAGACTTTATTTAATTAATTTTATTAATTTTTTAATAAATACTTTAGTAATTTAAAAGCTAATTAATTATTACTTAATTAATCTTAAGCCTTTAATAAATTAAATAAGCTTTATAATTATATAAAAAAATATTTTTATTATTATTATAATTTTTAAAATATAATTTTATTTTTTTCTTAATTTTAAATTAAGTAGCTCCTTTTATTAAGTATTTAACTTTTAGTTAAATATTATTATTTATATAGTAACTTAAGTAATTAATCTTTTCCTACTTTATATTATTATATTTTTTTATAAATAAATTATACCTTTTAAAAAAGCTTAATATATTATTATTAATAAAGTATTTTATCTTTTATTAATTATTTATTTAATATATAAATAAGATTCTTTTTCTTATAGTAGGATTAAGGATAGGCTAATACTTTTTATTATTAATAAAGAAGTTAGTTATTAGATTAATTACTTCCTTAAGCTTAATTTATTATAGTTTAACTTTATAATTAATTAATAATAAGCTTAATATACTATTTAAAAAAGATTAGTTTAAAGGTATATTAGAATTATAGTTTTTAACTTAATATAATATAAATTAATTAAAGTTATATTCTTTTTAATTAAATAATATTTTATATTAGTAAAAAGGTAGTAGATTAATAATCTCCTTTAAGTATAGTTTTAAAAAATAAAGTAAGTATTATTAATATTTATATATTTAAAAACTTAATATACCTAGGTTAAGCTAATTAAATAATTATTAAGGTAATCTAATAAAAAATCTTCCTTAGTTCTTAATACTTAATAATTAATTAATTAATAATCTTAATATTAAATATTTTTAAATATTAATAGAAATAATACTATTTAATTTAATATAAGAGAATATTTATAATTTATTAATAAAATAATATTTAGCTAGATTTTAAATTTTTTTTAATAATTAATTTTATTATTTTATTAATTAAATAATATTTCTTTTTAATTAATTATTAACTTCTTATATTTTATTAATTATTATATTTAATACTAAGGTCCTAATTTAAATCTTAATAATTATATTTAGTATAAGTAATAAAGTCTTATATTCTTTATTAAAAAATATAATTTACTTTTAATTTAATAATTAAATAATCCTTTACTATAATTATTTATACTTTTTTAAAAATTTAAGTAATTAAAAAATTATTTTTACTTTATACTTTTTTAAAAAAAATTTTTTTATAATATTAAAAAAAATCTTTTAATAATATTATTTTTTTTTATATTACTTTATATAATTTTTATTTTATTATTTTTTATAAAAAAAGTTTAAAACTTTTAAATCTTTAGTAATATTAAAGTAACTTAATATTAACTTTTTATCTTTTACTTAATTTAAGTATTAAATTATTTAAATACCCTAGGGCTTTTAAATATTTTAATTAAATAATTAAATAAAGTTTTTAAGCTATTTCCTTTTATTTTTCCTTTTTTTTTTTCCTTAAGAAAAAAAGTAAAAGTTTAGCTTATAATTTAAATAATAATTTAATAAAAAGTATAAGTTTTAGTAATAGCTAAGGAGTACCTTTTATTATTTTTCTTATTTAATTTTTTTTTTTATAAATTTAATTAATTAATACCTTTAGTTTTAATTTAGTATTAATTATTTATATTTAGCTTTTATAGTATTTAACTATAAATTCCTTAACTTAGTCTTTATAAAGTTAGTATTTATATAAAATAGTTTTATTATTTTTATTTATAGTTAAAGTAATAGTATTTTTATAATAAATCTAGTAAAAATAAACTTAATAATTAGCTTTTTTTTATAAATTAAATAATAAAATAATAAAAAAATCCCTTTATTTTAATTACTATTTTATTAATAACTAAAGAATATACCTTTAAACTAGCTTAATAATATTTAAATATATTATAAATTACCTAGCTTATTTAGCTATTATTAAAACTATAGTATAAAAATAAAATTAAGGAACTATTTAATCCAGTTGCTATAACCTTATTTTTATTAAAATAAAGCTACTATTATAGCTAAATTTTATTTTATTAAGATAACTTATTTTATTTTTTTTATTTAGGTTAAGGAAGGATTCCTTATTTTATATTACTAAGCTAGACTAAGCCTAACTTAGTTATTTATTTTATTAGCTATTTATTACTGGCCTAATTGAATTCCCTTATTAAACTACTTAATTACTTAATTTATTTTTTTTAT
Source organism: Trichoderma afroharzianum (assembly GCA_037893235.1). NCBI lineage: Eukaryota > Fungi > Ascomycota > Sordariomycetes > Hypocreales > Hypocreaceae > Trichoderma > Trichoderma afroharzianum. The sequence continues at coordinate 374,300 of JBBLXW010000006.1, forward strand.
TTTACTTTATAAAGGTATTTTTTAAAAACTTTTAACTTATTATTTATAAAAAAGTAAATTAATTTTTATAAAAGTATTACTTTAAATTTAAAGTTAATTATATATATTAATTTATTAAAAAATATAAATTTAACTATAGTTTTTTTATTAAAAATTTTTATATATTTATAATATTTAAGTAAAAGCTTTTTTATTTTTTTTTATTTTTATTTCCTAAAGCTTATTTAAATTCCTTATATAAATAAAGTAAATATTTAATATATTTTATTTTTACTTTATTTTTATTTAATTTACTTTATACTAAAATTATTTATACCTTAGCTTTTTTATTTTATTTATAAACTTACTTCTTTAATATAGTAATTTTAAGGTTTTTAATAATAATATAATAATACTATATTTTATTTATATAATTAAAAAAAATATATAATACCTTATATTATAATATCCTTAGTAATATACTTAAGTTTAAGTCCGCTATAATAAAAAAAAGGATTTAAAACCTTTTTATTACTTTTTAATTATTTATTATTTTATATAACTTTATTACTTTTTTATATATATTACTTCTATAACTTTTTAAAAATAAAGCTAAGTTTATATTATAAAAAAGTATATTTTTAAATTATATAAGTTACTAATAAATTATATTAATATTATTACCTTTATTTAAAATAAAAATTACTTTTACTTATTTATTTTTAATTTTTATTTTAATTTACTATTTAAAAACTAAGCTTTATTTTTTAATAATAATAATAAATATAAGTAAAGTAAAAGTACTTTTATTATATTTTTATACCTTTTTTATAATTAAAATAAAGTTTACTTTTATTAATTTTTTTCTATTTATAAAGTTATTATAATATTTTATTATATATTATTAATTATTATACTTTATATAGTTAAGTATAATATAAGTATTTTTATAATAGATTTTATTATATTTTTAGTAAATTAAGCCTATAGTAAAATTATTATAATTTTTACTTAGCTTTATAAGTATTTTATTATAAGTAGTTTTAGGGTTTATTATAGGTATTTTTTATTAATAAAAATTTTATTTTTTATATAAATTATTATATTCTTTAAGGGCCTAAGTACTTTATTTTTTTATAAATTTATTTTTATTACCTTTATTTATTAACTTTACCCTTAGTTTTATATTATAAACTTTTTATTATATTATAAAAAGCCTAAGATTAATTATTTTTTTTTTAAATATATAAAAGGTATTTATTAATAAGCTAAAGGATTTAAAAAATATTAAAAAACTATTTTAAAATTTTATTAAAGATTATTTTAAACTTTTTTAAAAAAGTTTAAAAAAACTTACTTTTTAATTAATAAAAATAATTTAATTACTTTATTATATTAAAAAAGTAAGTAATTTTACTATTAGTAATTAATAAAGATATATAATGTTTTTACTATAAATATATAACTTTACGAATATATAACTTTTCTCTTTCTGTAATTAAATAAAAAAAAAATATTTTTATAGGTATTTTTTAATATAAGTAGTAAAACTAGCTACTTTAATATTTATTTTTAAAAATATACTTAAGCTTTTACTTATATTTTAATTTATAAATTAAATATATTTTCTTAATTTTTTTAATTTATAAATTAAAATAGCTATTATTATTACTTTAATTTATAAATTAAAATAGCTTATTTACTACTATTTATAACTTATTTTATTCTATATACTTCTACTAGCTCCTTATCTTTTATATACTAAGCTATATCCTTTAGTTACTTAAATAAATATTTATTATTTTTTTAAATTTAAGTACTTTACTTAGTTAATATTTTTATAATTTTACTAAAGAATAATTAAATAAAGTTTTTATTTTTTATATATTTTACTTAGTAGTTTTTTTTATAAATATAAACTTATTTTAACTATTAATTAATTAACTATACTTTTGTAAATTTTATTATATTTTTACTTAATTAATAACTTAGTTAACTAATATAATAAAAACCTAGCTATTTATTATAATAGTTAATTATATTAAAATAAGTTACTTAATATTCTTTAGTTTTTTTTATAATATAATAATAATTTTAAAATTAAAAATTTAGTAATATAAATTTATGAATATTAATTTTTATAGTAGTTAATATAAGTAAATCTTTTACTTTATAAAGTTAATTTTATAACTTAGTTTTTTATAAATTTTATAATAGTAGAGGATTTTAAATTTAAAAAAAATTATATAATACTTATTATAATTAGCTAAATAAAGTAAGAAAAAAGTTTTAGTATTAAGTATAAACTTATATATTATATAATACTATTTATTAATAAGCCTAAACCTTTTTAATAATATTATTTATAATAATTTACCTAAGTATTCTTTAATAAACCTTAGATATTAGTAATTAATAAAAACCTAGTTATTTATATAAGTATTTTTAAAGTTATACTCTTAATTATATACTATATTTTATATTACCTTAATAAATTAATAAAAATAAATTATATTATTTAAAAAGTAGTTTTTTATATTATTATTATTTACTTTAATATTTAAAATTACTTAAATATTAAAGTTATAGTAATAGTAAATAAAATAATATATTTATTAAGCTTTTATTAATAAATATATTTTATATAAGTAATTTAAGATTATTTATTAATTATTAAATTTTAAATAAAAATATATTTAAGCTTATTTATACTTTTATTTTATTTTAGTAAATAAAATATATTTTTATATAAAAAAAACCCTTTAGTAAATATAAAAAATATTTTTATTAATTATTATATTAAGTAGTTATTTATTAGCAGTAATAAGCTTAGTTTATAACTTTATAAAAGTTTTTTTACTATTATTACTACTAAAACTATTATTACTTTTTTATACTTTTACTTACTTTTACTTAGTATTAAGTAATATATTTTAATTAATATAATATATACAAAACTATTATTATACTATAGGAAATTAGTTATTAAAAATAGCCTTTATAATATTATTAAAATTAATAATAATTACCTTAAGCTTTTTAATAAAATATTATTTAAAAAGTTAATATATACTTTTTATAAAAAACTAAAATTCTTTTTTTTTTATTATTAATTAAACCTTATATAATATTATATATTAAACTAAAGTATATTTAGTTAATAATTTAAAAAAAAAAAGCTTATATTAATTAATATTATAAGTATTATTAAAGCTTATAATTTTTAAAAATTACTTTTATATTTATAAATAATAAAAAAAAGTTTATATAAAGCTAGTTAATTAATTTAGTTTATTATTTATTTATTTTATAAAGTATAAAATATTTTTTTTATTAAATAATTTAATTAATATAATAGTAAAAGTATAATTATTAAACTTTTTATAGTTTATTTATACTTAGGTATTATAAATATTTCTTTATATTAATATAATATTAAAGTACTTTTATTTTATAATAATATAAATATTTTATACTTAGATACTTATTTAATAATTAATTAACTTAATTATTACCTTTATTAATACTATAAGTTATTAATATAATAAATATATTAATATAATAAAGTTATATTTATAATTATATTAATTATATTTTAGATTATTATAATACCTAAGGAATTATTTACTTTTTTCTAAAGCTTTAGTAATAATTATTTACTTATATTTATATTTTTATAATTTTTAAACTTAAAGACTAATACTTTATAAAGTATAAGGTTACCTAAATTAGTTATATTAAATAAAAAATTATATTTATTATTCTTTATAAAAATATATATTTTACTAAGTAATATTAAATTTATTTTTTTTATAAATATATTTATTATATTATATAAAACTTTAGTTAATAAAGTTAATTTATTAAAAATAAGTAAATTTAAAATTATTTTTAAAGTAAATAATATAAATTATTAAATAAAGGATAAGCTAATATTAATTAATATTAGTAATACTTAAGGTAATTTTAAAAGTAATAAATATAATAAATATAAAGGTAAATATAATAGGGGGAAGTTATAGGTATTTAAACTTAAAGATAATTAATTTTATTTTTTTTACTATATTTATATATATTTATATAATTAAGTAAGGTCTATAATTAATATTTAACCTTTACTAATTACCTTTTATATAATATTTATAATAAATTTAAACTTTTTTTTTATTTTTATTAATAATTAGTTAATAAAAAGTAATAATTTTAACTTAAGGAAAAGAAAAGTAAATATATTAAGCTTTAGGTTTAATATAGGTATTTTTATTTATTAATATTATAATTATTTATAAAAAAAGTTATTATAAAAATATATATTATAATTAAAGTAAAAGTTTTAAAAAAGCTTATAAATACTTTATAAATTATAAAGGAATAATAAAGTTAAAAATTATTATAAATATATAATAAAAAAATTATTAAATATATTATAGTTATTAAATTTATAAAATTAATTAATATTTAAAGCTAAATTATTAGTAAAGGTTAATTATTTATAAGTTTAATATAACTACTCCTAGGGTATATATTAATAACTTAGCCTTATAATTTATAATATTATCCTTAAATATAATTAGTATTTTAAAAATAGCTTTTATAACTTTAACTTTTATTATAATTAATAAATAAAACTTAGGTTATATTAATATTTAGCTTATTTAAAATTAATAAATAAAAGTTTAATTATTATAATAAAAGTAATAATATAATTAATAAAGGAAAAGTTATTATAAATGTTTTTAATTTATAAATTAAAGAAGTAGTAGTATTATTTTAATTTATAAAGTAAAAAGCTAAATATATTAATATATTTTTTTAATTTATAAATTAAAAAGGTAATAGAAAGAAAGGGCTAGTACTTAAGGTAAAGGTAGTAGAATATTATTTAAGCTAATATTTTTTTTTTAATTAATTATAGAAGGAGAAAAGTTATATATTCGTAAGGTTATATATTTATAGTAAAAATATTATATATTTTTATTAATTACTTTATTATTTATATTATTTTTATATTATTTTATATATTAATTATATATAAGGTTAATATATAATTATTTATACTTATTAAACTAAAATAAGGTTTATTATTACTTTATATTTTCCTTAAGGTAATTACTAATATATTAAATTTTATATATATCTTTTTTAAATTAATTTTCTTTAAAGTTAAATTAATTACTTAAATATATAAAGTATATTTATAGTTTTATTTAATTTTAATTTTTAAACCTAAAGGTTAATATTTAAATTTTTCTTTATAAGCTAAAGTAAATTTACTTTAGTTCTATTTTAAAGTTTTTACCTAAGAGGTTAATATTAAAAATAAAATTTTTTTTATTTTTAATTATTTATAAATATTAAATTTTTTTTTTTTTTTTATATTTTAACTATAATTATAATATATTTTTATAATTTTTTTAATAAAAAAACTTAAGCTAAATAAACTTAAGGGTTTTATAATATAAAAAGGTTATAGTATTTATTTATAAAATAACTTATAAAAAAGTTTATAATTATATATATAATTAAATTTATAAAACTATAGTCTTTTTATTATTAAATTATAATTTATATAAATAAGTTTTATTAATAGTTATTTTTATTTTTAATAGTTTTTTTACTTTTAGTAAGTAAAAAAATAAACTTATTAAAAGTTAAATTAATAAAAAAAAATAAAAAAAAATAAAGAATAATTATATTAATTATATTATAAATATATAAGCTTAAGGTAATAAAGTAATTATATTTATTTTTACCTTTTTATATTCCTTTTTTAAAATCTAGGTCTTTATATTATTATTATTAAACTAAAGATTTTATAACCTTTAGCCTTTACCCCCTATAGTATAGTTAATATACAGCTATTGCACAGCTATGCCTTCTGCAAATAGGCTCTAATAGTATTATAATTATTCCTAATACCTTAAATAAGTATTTACTTTTATTAATTAATAATAAATTACTATTCTTATTTAAAAATATAATTTAAGATTTATAAAATACCTTTATTAATAATATTTTAATTAACTATAATAAACTTTTAAAACTATATAATAAAATCTTTTTAGTAAAATAAAAAGTAAAATAAAATTTTAATAAAAAGTAAAACTTTAACTTATACTCTTTAATACCTTTAAAATAAATATAATAAATAATTTATTAATATATAAATTAATTACTAAAATATATTAATTATTATAATTTAATAAATAATTTTAGTAATTATTAATATTATAATTTAACTTTAGTAATATAATAATATATTATAATACTTTTAACTAAGTAATAGAAAATCTTAGTTTATTAAAAACCTAAGGTACTTTAATTAAATAAATTTAATTATAAAATTTAAATTAAAGTAACTAAAGTTTATAAATATAATTATAATTATATATAAGTCCTTATACTTAAGGGCTTAGAGAATTAAGCTAAATAAAATAAAACTTTTATAAATATTATTATAATAAAGTAAGTATATTAAATCTTTAATAAAAAATAACTTATATTAGTAAAGCTTTTTAAATCTTACTTAGTAATAGAATAAAATAAATATATTTTTTAATTAATATTCTAAAACTATATAAATATAAATCTTTTAGTAAATATTTACTAATATTATAATTATTATATAGTAAAAAAAATTAAGTATTATACTAATACCTAAAATATTTATAAATATTTAAAAAAAAAATTAGTAAATTAATAATAATATTATTAATAATATTATTAACTTACTATTAAATATATATTTTAATAATTATAAAAATATAAAAAAATTTAGTTAAGTATTTAAAAAATACCTTTAAAAGCTAAACTATATAAAAATTAATTAAAATATTACCCTAGAGCTTACTTAACTATAGTTTTTTAATAACCTAAGTAGTAAGTTTTTAGCTTTTTATTTTAATATTTATTAAAACTATAAAGTAATTAGCTATAGTAAAAATATTAACTTAAACTTTAATACCTTAATAAAAAAAACTTAAAATAAGTAAATATATATATAAAATAAAAATATATTAATTATAAAAAAAAACCTTATTAATATTTACTTTAAAAACTTAGTAAAATTAATAAAATACTTAAATAATAAAAATCCCTAAGGTCTAATACTTAAATAGCCTAAACTATTAAAGCTAAATAATTATTAAAAACTTTAGTAAAAAATTTACTTAATTTATAATTAAATATTAGCTACTTTAAATTATAGTAATAATACCTACTATAAGTAAATATAATAGTAAACTTAGTAGTTTTAATATTAACTAATTAAATAACTAATGGCTTATAATATAAAGATTATAAAATTAATAAAAACTTAGCTTACTAATATATAAAGTATTAAGGCCTTCCTAAGTTAATTAAAAGATCTTTTAATAGCTTTTATAATTATTATAAATAAATAAAAAATTTAAAATATAAAAATTAAAGTAAATACTTTAATAATAAAAAAGCTAAACTAAATCTTTAATATTAATGCTAGTCATTATATTTTCCTTAATTACTATATATTTTTAACTTATTAAATATTTTAAACCTTTATTAAAATAAATAAAATAAAGAATAATATAATTATTATTAACTAAGGTATTATTTCTTTAGTTATTTAGTAAGTTAATAATACTAAGTTTATTTACTTAAAGGAGGTTTTATATATTTTTTTTATTTAAATAAACCTACTTTTAGTAAAAGCCTTTATTAAAAAAAACTTTATAAACTTTATAATTAATAATTAAAAAATAACTATTACCTATAAGGACTACTTAATTTTATAAAGAACTATATATAATTACTTTAGCTACTTAAACTACTTATATATAAAAAATACCTTTAAGTAAAAAATACTAACTTTTATTAATAATTTAATTATTTATTTAGTTAATTAAATAATATAATTACTTCTTTTACTTACCTTATATTAATATTTAAGATATTTAAATTATATTAATTATATAACCTTAGTTAACTAATTAAAGATTAAACTTATAAATATTAATCTAAGGCCTTATAAACTTTACTTTATAAAAAAAAGTAAAGTAAAAAATTAATAAATTATTATTTATAAAGCCTTATATAAAAGCTAGTAGTAAATAATAAACCTAAGTAGTTTTATTTTATTAATAATATTATAAAAGAAATTTTACTATTTACTTATTATAAATAACTTTATAAAAAAACCTTAGTTATATTTACTTAAGGAAAAAAACTAAGTAAAAGCTTATATTTAGGTAAATATAGTTTACTTAAAAATATATATTAACTTTAAAGTTTAAATTATATAAATAAATAATAATAGTAAATTTAAAAATATTATTATTTTTAACTTTTACTTATATAAAAGTATAATTTTAAAATATATAATATTTTATATATTATTATAAAATTTAATAAAAAAAAGCTTATTAAACTATATAAAATAAAATAAAAGTAGTTTTTTTTAATAATTAATTTTTAAAAAAACTATAAAGGAAAATTATATATAAAGTAATTTATATTTAATAAAAAAGCTTATATAATACTTTAAGAAATATAACTCCCTTTAAGGCCTAGTATAACTATAAGCCTAATATATTATATTTTTAATAATTAAATTATAAAGTTTATAAACTTATCCTTAAGCTTAAGTTTTTTAAAAAACTTAATAATTATATATAATTTTACTTTTTAATAAACTATAAAATAAATTAAATTTACTATTTATAAAATTTAATTATTAATTTAGTAAAAAAAATAAAAAAAGTTATTTTTAATAAAAGTATTAAAATTAATATTAAAATAAATTATAAATTTCTTATATAAAATATAAATTTACTTATTTTATTAATAGTAAAAAAGATTTTTTTTATTACTTACTTATAGTAGTATTAATTTTTTAATTTAAAAAAACTTTTTAACTTTAAATAACTTATAACTTAGCTTAAGGAAAGGAATTAATTTACTAAAAATATAAAATTATAGTTTATACTATAAGTTATTAAAGTATTAAATTAACTATTAAAAAAACCTCCTTAAATTACTAAAGTTACTATTTATAATATAAAAGTATAAAATATAGGTTATAAATACTATTATTAACTAAAAAGCTTAGACTTAAATAAATAATAGTTTTTTTAAAATATTATAAATAACCTACTATTTAGCCTTTATAATAATATAAAAATTATTAAAGTTTATACTATAGTTATTAATATAGTTACTAAAGGTACTAATTTTTTAACTTATAAAAAAGTATAATAGTTTAAGTAATAGAAATAATAGTAAAAGGTAATAAAAGATAAATATAACTCCTTAATAAAAAATAAAACCTAGGAAATAATTAATTACTTAATTAATTAAAATATATTAATAAAGAAATAAATATATAAGATTAAACTAAGTACTAATAGCTAGATTAATTACTATAAAGCTTACTAAGTTATTTATAATTTTAAATAAAAATATAATATTAATTATAATAAAACCTTTACTATAGTAGTTAAGTAAAAGATTTACTATACTTTTTATTATAATAATTACTTTAAATTAAGAAATTAAATAAATAAATATTAAAATTACTTTTTTATATAAGGAGGTAAATAAATTAATTTATATTAAATTTTTTATTAACTTTAATAAAAATAGTAAAGTTTACTAATTATAAAAGGCCTTATATAAACTAAAGTAAATACCTTAAGTTTAATATAAAATACTTACTAAAGTATTAAAAAATATTAATTTTACTACTTTATAATATAATAAAATAGTTTTTATTAATAAAAAAAAAATATTATTATAAAGATTTATATAAATAATTTATTTTTATTTAACTTTTATAAAAAGTTTATTTAAAAAGTTAAAAAATAATTAAAAAACTATTTTTAAATAAGTAATCTAGGCCTAACTTACTACTTCCTAAAAATTTAAATTATTAAAAACTAACTTTAAAAATAATTATAACTATTTTAGTAAGCTTATTTTAAAAGGTTTTTAAAAAAGCTAAAGCTTTAAAATATTAAATAATATTAAACTTTTATAAATATTAATAAAAAGCTTATTTTAATAAAACTAAAGAAATTAAAAAACTTAAAAAAAAAAACTATATTAATATATTATAAATATATTAATATTTACTATAATTTATACTAAAATTAACTTTACTTATTTAATAATAAAGCTTAATAAATTTATAATTAACTTAGTAAAGATATATTTTTTAATAATTAAGTAAATATTAAAATATATATTATATTTATTAAAGCTTACCTTAATATATAAAAGTTAAGAAAAATTACTATTAATAAAATATAATAATATAAAATAAATTAATAATACCTTAGATTTAAAGTTAATATAATATTATATTTTTAAATTAGTTAATAATATTATTAATTAAAAAAGTATTAAGTAAAGTATTATAATAATATTAAGTATTAAATTAAAATATATTTTTTTTAACTAATACTTTTAAAATAATATATTTATATAAGTTAATAAAAAAACTATATATTAATTTAAAAATTATTAACTTATACTTTAATAATAATAAATTAATTATAATAATAAAAAAAACTTAATATTATAAAAAAATTAAATATATTTAAATTTACTATTATAAAATTAAAGAATTTATTAATAATAATACTATAGCTATTAATTAAATACCTAAGGAGGAAAATTTAATAAATTTAATATTATAGCTTAATATTTATAACTAAGATAGTAAGCCTCTAAGGTAAGTAGTACTTAGCTTAACCTTAGGTAACTTAACTAATAAAATTAAAATTATACTTAGTTAATATAACTATATATAACTTAAGTTATCCTTAGTTAATATAATTATAAATAATTTTATTAATATAATTAAATATATATAATTTACCTTCTTTATACTTTTTAAAATAGTTTAAATAGCTAATTATAAATATAAAATAATACTTAATTATACTTAAAATATATTATTTATTAATTATATAAATAAACCTTTTTTATTTTTATTAATTACTTATTAATTTAGCTTAGTTTATTTGCTAATATAAACCTAATATAAGGTTTATCCTTTAAAAATCTCTCTTATACTAATACTATAAAAGTTTAACTTATTATATATTTATAACTTTTATTTAAAAATTACCTTAGACTATAGGTAATATTATTATAAAAATACTAAATAGTTAAATTTTAAGTTTTAGATAAAAAAATAAACTATAAAAGTAAAATCTAAAGTATATATAATAGTAATATTAAGATTTTAAATTTATTTAAAAAAATAATAAAAATAATAATAATTTCTAAAATACTATAAATCTTTTTAGTTAATAAAACTAAAATATAATAATACTTTTTAAATTTTAAAGCTTTAATTACTTATATAAAGTAAATTATTAAAAATTAATAAAATATTATTAATATATTTAATAAATAACTTAATACTTTAAAACTTTTACCTATAGCTTTAAAAAGCCTTTATAAAAAAGAACTAAGAGAAGTTATTAAATTACTAATACTTATATTATTTAATAAAAACCTAAGGAAAATTAAAAGGTTTTTTATAAATATAAGGTTATATTTTAAATACTTTTTAACTACTATAGCTTTAAAGGAATAATAAATTAATATAGTAAAAAGCTAACTTATTAAAAAACTAAAGAATTAATTTAAGCTATACCTCTGTAATTTTAAATATAAAGAATAAAGCTATAGGAAAATATTTATTAATATATTATTTAATAACTATAATAAATTTAAAAAGTAACTTAAAGTACTTTTTAAATAAATTAATAAAAAAAAAAAAGCTAAGAATATATTACTTAAGCTTTAATAATAAAGTATATATATTAAATATATTACTAAATTTATTTAAATTTATATTAAAACTAACTTTAAAAATATAATTAAAAAAATACTATATTACTAAAAACTAAAGTTAAATATAAAAAATAAGTTATTATAAAATAACCTTTTAGTTATATTTAAAAAACTTTTTAAAAAGGCTAATTATATTAATAATTAATAATTTAAGTAATAAAAGGAAAAATAAGCTAAAAAAGGAGGAAATAATAAAGCTTATTAATACCTTTAATATTATATTAATTAAGGTAAGAAATATAATTTAGCCTCCTTAAATAATAAAAAACTAGAACCTATAAACTTAAATATTATTAATACCTATAAGTTTATAGGTAAATATAATTATTATAGTAAAATAAGTTATAAAAAAAAAGATTACTAAAGTAAGTATAAAAAACCTAATAATTTTAAAAAATTTATTAATAAAAATAAAAAGTTTAATAAAGTTTAAATTAATATTATTAATACTATATTTTATAACTTACTTAGTTAAACCAGCTGCTATAATAATTAATATTTTATATATAAGGAAAAAAAGGAAATATTAAAATAATAGCCTAAGATACCTAAGAAAAAGTAATTAAAATAAATTACTATTAATACTATAACCTTTAAAAAAATTAGCTAATAAATAATTAACTAGGTTATTAATAATATACCTATAGTAATTATTATTTTAAAAAAGGTTAATATAACTTAAAATAAATATAAAAAAATATAAAATAAAAACCTTAATGTTTTACTTATAAAAAAAAAAAAAAATAAGAAAATATATTTATTTATAAATAAAAAGAAAAAGCTAAATAAAATTAAAAATATACTAACTTAAATATTTTAAAATTATATAAAAACTATAAATTACAAAAACCCTAGGGACTAAATTACCTTTATAAATAAAAGCCCTTTAATAATAAATTAAAAAAAATATAAAAATAAAAATTAATAAAATTTTAATAAATACTTAAGTAATATAAAATTACTTAGTAATAAGTACTTAGTAATAATAAACTAGTAGAATATACTAATATTAACCTCTATTATCCTATTATAACTAAAGATTAGTTTTTTAAATAGGAAGAAATATAACTTATATATAATATTTTATTTACAGAAAAATATAAGTAATAAAATATAAAATAATATAATAAACTATTATATACTAAATATTAAAAAACTAAGCTTTATAATTAATATTTTTAAATTTAGTAAAGTAACTTATATAATAATAATTATATAAAATCTAACTCTAAAAATTATATTAATTAATAATATTATAATTACCTTAATTATAAAGTTAAAAAATAATATAATTAAAGGAAAAAATACCCTAAGCTTAACTTTTTATAATATTATAATAAAAATTATAAGTAATATTAATAAGTAAAAAAAAATTATTAATAACTCTACTACTAATTATACTATAATAGATTTAATTTTAAAACTTATAATAAGGGCTATACTTATAAAAGGGATATTATATACTTTTATAAATATTACTTTAATAAAATTAATATTAATAAATATTAATAATACTAAAAGTTATAATAATAGTAAGTATAATAATAAATAGTTAAGGACTTTAATATTTTTATAAAGGAAATTTATAACCTTAATTAGAAAAAAGTATAAATTAATATAGTTAAAATAATTAAAATAAAAAAACTAAAAGTAAATATATTACTTAAGGATAAAACTATTATTATATATATTAATAGTAAATTAAATTATAACTTAATATTACTATAATTAATTAAAGAATTAAAAATCCCTGTATAAAAGAAAGAATAGGTATTATAAATTATTAATATTATAAAAAAAAAAATAAAAAAAAGATTTATTAAATATAAAATTAATTATCTTTTATTAACTATTAATAAAAATACTTATAATATTAAATTTAGTATTCTAAATATATTAAAAAATAATATCTTTTTAAAATACCCCTGGTTATTTAATAATAACTTTATTATTTAATAAAAGATTAATAAAGTTTATTAAAATATAAAAAATATACTTAAATATTAATTAAGCTAAAGAAAGTAAAAGGGTAAAGTTATATTATTAAAAAAACTAGAATCCTTTATGCTAATTATAAAGAAAACGAAAATAATTAAGTTTAAGGAAAATAAATTACTAATACTACTATAATATAATAAATAATATAAAAAAGCTAAATATATTTATATTAATAGAATTATAATATAATTTAAAAATAAGCTAGTAATACTTAATAATATACTAAGTAAAGTATAAAAAAAAGAAAAATTAAGAAAACTTAAAAATACTTTTATTAAAATACTTTACTAATATAGAAAATTTAAGAAATTATATAAGGTAATATTAAATACTAGATTACTATTATATTTATAATAGGATTACTTTATTAAATTAATAAATAGAAAATAACCTAAGATTTATAAGATTTATAACCTTAATAAAAAAGAACTTAAAACCTTAAGGGAATAGTTAAATAAATAATTAAAAAAAGAATATATTTAAGTTTTTAACTTATTAGTAAAATACTTTATAATATTTATACTAAAGAAAAATAGGAAGTTATAATTAATTATTAATTATTAATAACTTAATAAAATTACTATTAAGGATTAAATATTACTATTATTAATTTCTAAAATTAAAGATAGATTAGTAATTGTAAAATAGTTTATAGTTTTTAATTTAAAAAGGGTTTATAACCTTATTTAAATTAAGGAAGAAAATAAATAGAAAATAGTATTTAAAATATAATATAAACTATTTAAATATTTAGTTATATTTTTTAAATTTACTAATATACTAACTATATTTTAAAAAATAATTAATAAAGTCCTTAAGAAATATATTAATAAGTTTATTATTATATATTTAAATAATATATTAATTTACTTTAATACCTTAGAAAAATATAAATAATATATATATTAAGTTTTAGAAATACTATAAGTAATAAATTTATTAATAGAACTAAAGAAATACTAGTTTTATATATAAAAAGTTAACTTTTTAAAATATATTATTTTACCTAAATAAATTAAAATAAACTTTATAAAAATAGTAGTTATTAAAAAATAAAAGGTCTTTAAAATAATTAAAGAAGTATAAAGCTTCCTAAGACTAGCTAACTATTATTAATAATTTATTTAAAACTATAGTAAAATTACTATATTACTTATAGACCTTATAAAGAAAGATCTAAATAATAAAAAAAAAAATTAATTAATTAAATATAAAGGAAAGGCCTTAGAAGCCTTTAAAATACTTAAGGATATTATTACTAGTGTATTAGTATTATAAATATATAACCTTAAAAAGCTAGTTATTATTAAAATAAATACCTTAAACTATATAATTAAAGAAGTTTTTAGCTAATAAAATAATAAAAGAATATTATATTTAGTAGCTTTTTTCTTTAAGAAACTCTATAGCCTTAAATTATAATATTTTATATATAATTAAAAACTTATAGTTATTTTTAAAGTATTTAAGAAATAGAGGTTATATTTATTAAGGAATAAGTATAAGATTATTATATATTTAAACTATAAAAACTTTATAAGTCTTATTATAAAAGAAATAAATATCTTTATATAATAAGAAAAGTACCTTAGGTTTATAGCTAAGTATAACTTTAAGATTATATTTTATAAAAGATTAAAAAATAGTTACGTAAATACTTTTAGTTATAAAAAAAACTACTTTAAACTAATATTAAAACTTATATTACTAATATTTTAAAAAATAATAAAAGGGTATTATAAATTAGTAGTTATTAATATTTTTTTTATTATTAAAGATAAAAACCTTATTTTTAATAAAATTAAGGATAAAGTTAATAAATAAATATTAAATTAATTCCCTAAAGATATAACCTTTACGAAGGGAATTTTATATTAGAATAAAAAAATCTAAGTACTAGATTTATTATAGAAAAAAGTAACTAAAATAGTTTATAAATATCTACTATATAAATATAAAGGAATTACTAAAATACTATAGTAAGTATAATAATATTATACTTTTATAAATATAAAAAAAGTTATTAAAGGAATTATTTAATTATATATTTTATATATAAAAATAAAATCTAGTTAATAAAAACCTTATAGTAAACTATAACTATTACTAATATTAGAGTACTTATAAAGCTTTATTTTATTTAATTATATTATTAAGCTATTATTATTAAAGAAGCTAATAATAAATATAATATATAATAATATTTTTATTATTATTAATAAATTAATGAAATAAGGTATTTTTATTTTATATAAAGAAGGAAGTATAATAAAAGAACTAGGCTATATAATATAGAAATATATAGCCTTAAAATATAGATTACCTACGGAAATTATTTCTAATAGAAGATTAATATTTATATTTAAATATTAGTAAAGTACTATAGTAAGGATAGGTATAAATTATAAAACTAATACTACTTACTACCCTTAAATAAATAGATAAATAGAATATATTAATTAGATTATTAAAGTATACTTACGAAGCTATATTAATTTTAACTAAAATAATTAAGTTAAGTATTTACTTAATGTAGAATTCTTTTATAATAATTTAGTTTTAAAATTAATTAAACTTTTATTATTTTATATTAATAAAAAATATTATTTATAAATATATAAAATACTATAAAAAAAAGAAAATATATAAAAAGCTATACTTAAGGTAAATAAGCTTAAAAAACTATATTAAAAACTATATATATAACTTAAACTTATACAAAAATATATAAAAAAGTATATAAATAAAAAAAAGCTTAAAGAATTAACTTTTTAAAAAAGAAATATAATTTACTTACTTTAATATACTTAAGGAGAAAAATAAGCTAATATTAAAATAAATAAGCTAAGTAATAAGCTAGATTATAAAAAAGTTAGGTTTTATAAAATTTTAAAGAAAATTAATAAAGTTAATTATAAATTAAACCTTTTAAAATAGCTAAATAAACAAAGGAAATTAATATACTTAATTTTTTATATTTTACTATTAAAAAAAGTATTAATAAATAAAAATATTAAAGAGCTTATTATAAATAAAATTATTATTAAAGGTAAAGAACTTAAATATAAAGTTAATAAAATAATATTATTAAAAATAAATAAAAAAACTAGTAAACTTTAATATTTAGTAAAATAAAAAAAATATAATAAAAATATAAATAGCTAGAAATTAAAAAGTAATTTTAAAAATATTAATACTACTTTAAAAACCTTTTAAAATAAACTTTATAAATATTTATAAATATAATAGGAATTAATATAAAAAAAACTTATATTTTTAAAAGTATTTAGGAAAATAATAAAAAAGTACCTTTTACTAAGATAAAAAGATTTAAATTTAAGAACCTTAAATTAATACCTAAGGAAAACTAGTTAATATTAATAAAAATAAAGCCTAAGGAGTTTAAAAGCTAAGCTTCCTTCTCTTAAACCTACGCTAACTTAACCTAACGCTTTTCCTTAGCTTAATAATCAACAGCTTTTAACTTTTCTAAAGATTTAAAACTATAAAAAACTATTTCTATAGCTTTTTTATATAATAACTACTTTTATTTATAAATATAATAAAGATAAGTTATTATTTTTTTAAAAGCCTCTTTTACTTACTTTTATTAAGTAGCTAAATAATCCTTCTTATATATAATATAAGTATTTAAGAATATTAGAAAAAATATTAAAAATAAAATAAAAAAAGTAAAATTATAAATACACTTTTATATTAATACTACCTATATTATAATTTATTAATTTATAATAAATATAAGTATAATAATAAAATAAAGAACTTTCTATAATAAAATAAATATACTTAGTGTTTTAGTAAAGGGTATATTAAAGTATAGTAAAGCTAAAATTTTTAATAAATTTAACTAATGGAATTAATATAATAATAAGCTTTATAAGAAGCTTATGCTTAATAATATTATAACCTAATATAGTAAATATAAAAAAAGGAAAATACTTACTAAAGGAAATATAGAAATAAAAATAAGTACTTAAAAAACTGTATTACTATAAGGGTTAATTTTAAAGATAAAACCAACGGGAGGGGGATATTATATTACGGCCTAATATTTATAACTAAGATAGTAAGCCTTTAGGGTAAGCAGTACTTAGCTTAACCTTAGGTAACTTAATTAATAGGATTAAAGTTATACTTAGTTAATATAACTATATATAACTTAAGTTATCCTTAGTTAATATAATTATAAACGACTTTACTAATATAATTAAATATATATAACTTATTTTCTCTACGCTTTTTAGAATAGTTTAGATAGCTAGTTATAAATATAAAATAATACTTAATTATACTTAGAATATATTATCTACTAATTATATAAATAAACCCCTTTTATCCTTATTAATTACCTACTAGTCTAGCCTAGCCTATCTGCTAATATAAACTTAGTATAAGGTTTATCCCTTGGGAATCCCTCTTATACTAATACTATAGGAGTTCAGCTTATTATATTTAAATACTAAAACTTTACTTAAGGATTTTTTTAAAAAATAAATTAAAAAAGTTAAAATATATTAATTATAAATAAAATAATAAATTATAAAAACTATATTAAAAAATTATAAAAATAATAAAATAATTACTATTTTTTTTTTTACTAAATTTTAATAAAAATAGTAAAATATTAAAAATATTAGAAATTATATTATTAATTTTTAATAATTAGCTTAAGGAGAGGTATTAGATTTCTATAATATAATTAAATTATAAAACCATATATAAGGTAAAATTAGTAGATTATATTATTATATATCTTATACCTGTACCTACAGTAGTTAAGACCCTAGTTCTTCTACAACCCTAATACACATACTTCCAACAAGTGCGTCTTCCCCACCAGAGGCTGAGCAGCAGCTGAACCACCCATTCGTAACACGGAAAGGTCTAGGCTTCCGACGACGTCTCACGCGGGCTAGAGACTAGCAGTAGCTACCTGTATTTAATCTCTCAAGATGCAATTGCTTTACTTTGGACACGTCTTTGGAAGCACTTGACGGGTCTGAAATAAAGCCCATTGAAACAAGAACATATTGATAACTCCATCTGAACTTGCGGCATCATGTCCGGCTACTACCAGCAGCCACCGCCGCTGCCTCCTCGATATGGCAATGGGTCTGTTCCTCCTCACACTCCACCGAGACAGACCAGTGGCCAGCCAGCGCAAATATACGGAGGCAACGCCCAATATCCATATGCAAACGTGAGCCCTCAGCAGCAAACTCAGTATGGATACCAAACGGCGCCTCCTCCCGCATCGCCATATCCGAATACAGCCGCACCGGCGCCGTATTATCCACCCCCTCCTGGTCCACCACCGTCTGGACACTCTGGGTACTCATACGCTCCGGCTTCGACAACTCCCGGCCCCGTAGCGGCAGCACCTCCGCAGAGTCCATCTTACACGTACTCTCCGCAGAATCCACCTCAATCCTATCCTCCTCCGCAGAGCCCATCTCATTCGTACCCTCCTCCTCTGCAGACTCCAGCTCAATCCTATCCTCCTCCTCAAGCTCCGTCTCAATCCTACCCCCCTCCCCCTCCTCTTCCTGCTCGGGCACCAGTTCAGCAGAATCTGCCCAGCTACCCTCCACACCCCCCCTATAATCCAGCTCAAAATGCGCAAACCACAGTCTCAAACACATACTCTCCACCACAGCCCGCTCCGTACTACAACAGCCCCCCTCATGCGGCTCAGTACACACCGGCTACGCATGCACAAACACCAGCTGCTTCTGTCCAACCCGCAACATATCAATATACACCTACACCTCCTGAGGTAGCGCAATTACCAAGCTTACCTCCTGTGTCGCCACAGCCTCCTACACCGGAGAGAAATGCCGCTTTAAACGGAACTGCCAGTCCTCTTCCTCGAGATAACGGGGCTTTTGAACCTATTCCTCGAGACTATAGTGAATTTGCACCCATTCCCCGAGACTATAATGAGTTTGCACCTATTCCCCGAGACTATAATGAGTTTGCACCTCTGCCCCGGCAACAACCAGCAAATACTTCCTCGGCTCCTCCTCCACCACCGATGTCAACTCGTCCTCCAGCCCGGGAGACTTCGAACAACTACGCTTCTCCTCCGCCTGCTGCTCCAAATGCAGTAGGACAGCAAGTACCAGCAGGATCAGAACGTCTGCCGCCGCCGCCCAACGCGGCAAATCAGCATCAATATCCACGCAGACCTGTCGCTGCTCCCAGTACACAACAGACAGTGGCACCGGTTGCTGATCCTACCTCACCAGTTCAACCAACAAATAATGCCACGCCGATTCCTCCACCTCCGGCAGAGGCCCAGCAGCCTACCCCATCATCTGTTACAGTGCCGTCACAGGATCCCATGGCTAATCTTTATACGCAAATGAACAATCTCAACGTGAACCCCGCGGAACATAATGCGGTACCCCAGCCTTCTGCGAGAGCTTTGGATGACAATGCACCCCGGCCTCCACCTCATATCCGCGCAACGGGGGAACCTCTAGAAGTCATCACGTTTTGTCCAGAAACGAGGGCAGTGGACTATTCGCTCTATTGGTACCGTTTGCCAGACTTGCCAGACTTATTGATCTGCACCAGATGCCATGCTGATCACATTCAATCTACTCAGCTGGCAAGCAAATTTGAGAAGATTAAACGACCTGACAACTTTAACTCCATGTGCTGTTTCTGGTTCCCCAGGGTCAAGGAGTTCATTTGGCCCCAGGCTGTTCGCACCGGCAATCTGGACGCACTGCGTGAATTCTTGAAAAGGCGCCTCAATGTGAAGGCATGCAAAGGACGCAACCCCACCGCAGCCTCCGACGGAATTAAATGGTTCGGTATGGCGGGCAGTGAGATTAACGGATTCATCTCGTGTGAGGCTTGCTACGAGGACCGGATAGCGGGGACGCCATTCGAAACCAGATTCTCTCTATATCGTCAACAGCCAGCCGGCGAGAATTGGTCTTGTGACGTCTCCGTGCCATTCATCTCTCGAGTCGTTGTCAAGAAGGCCAAAGAGAATGACTGGGCCGGTTTTGTTAGTTTGGCGACCCATCGCATCTCTTTGCCAAAATGCGAGGGAAGGGATATACAGTCAAACGACTGCACTTGGTACATGCCACGGCGCAAGATTGAGAATATGCGAGCTTGTGAAGCTTGTTATCTGGACCGAGTTGGCTTCACACGGTTTGAGAATGAGTTTGAGAAGTATGTCATGGCCACAGGTTTCGATGCATACTTTGAACACATGACCCAATTCTGGTCTTGCAAATTGACTGAAACCAACCTTCCGCTGGTATGGGCCATGGAGAATGCCATTGAGCAGCGCAACTGGTCTGTATTCAGCAGTTCGGCAGAGGTGGCGTGCCGTCTCCCACCTTGCACAAAACACGGCATTATTCGCGGCAATTGGTGGACAATCCAAGGAGGATCCGACAACTATGATGTGTGCGAAACATGCTATACATCTATTCTGAGAACTAGCGGAGTTGCTCAATTCTTCGAGCCCGCGCAGCGCAATCCCGAGTCAACTCTTGTTTGCGACTTTTGTGTTGCGAGTCCCCGATTCCGGCAATACCTCAGGAAATACGCTCAAGCTGTAGACGTAGGAGTTTTCAGTTACTTCCTAGACTATGTTCACACATTTGCCTCGATCCCCGTTTGTCCCGGCCTAGAAGTCGTCGAGAAGGGACATTGGTGGGGGTATTCAAATGCTTTGTTCTGCGAAGATTGCTATCTGAGCTTCGTTGCCGACACAAAACTTGGCGATTCAGTGGTTTTCAAGAAAGCATACGATGAACGTGCCCAGATTTGCCAGATTTGGTCGTCTCGTATGCGCACAATGTGGTTGAAAGTATGCGATGCTGGCCCACCCGGATCCCCCGAGTCGAAAGAGGCATTGGCGGAATTCACGGAATTCGGAAGCAAGAGGTTGAAGATCTATACCCAAACCGTGCCTCAGATGAAGTTTATCCGCGAGATGAAGCAAATGAAGATGCAATACGCAATGCACCAGGGCCTTTTGAGTGTCATGTATAACGGTATGGATGGATTGTTATCGGTCTCCGGTGCCACGGATGGATACCTTCATGGAAACAGTCAAGTTGGCTGGCATGAGACTGAACAGGGAGCGCAGGGAGCGCAAATGTTCAATAATATGCAAGCTGGTTTTGCTAATGCAAATCGGATGGACGAATGGATGCAAATTTTCCAGCTCGAGATGATATGGAAGGAGGTTGAGTAGACTAAAGCATCGACCGAGACATGGATGTTGGGAGGTTATAGTCGAAACATTGAAACGCACATGGACAGAATGATTAAATAGTACCGTAGCATCAACATACCTGCATATTTGAAAGCCTATAGTGTGAGGTATGCCCATACTGACCTCCCTCCAGTGGAGGCAAATACACATAAGTACTCAGTTCCTCCTACATAACCAAAGTAAGATCTGACCAGACATAAGCGTGGATGCATATTCCCAAACCCCAGCCCACAGTTTTTAAGTTAGCCAAGGCTCGGTTCTAGAACGGAGAAATGGGTGGGTGGGAGAAACGTGCCGCAAGTATCCCGAGATGCTCTGATTCGTCTCTATCAACCATTGCTGTGTTCCCCATCTATCCCCAATCTCGGGCTACCCTCGGCAGCGGTTTTTAGTGCCCGTCTGGTGAGAGGGGTGAATGAGCTGAGGGCACATTGTGGGGAAATTATCCTACATCTCGACCCATATTGACGTCGGGCGCTTCAGTATATGTTTAAATCCCTCCCGGGGTTAGAAATCCTCTTAATACTAACACAGAATATTATAATAACCTATTCCCACTATCCATTCCTCATTGTGTTATATCTTTGGGAAAATGTCTCTTCCTCAGACTATGAAGGCCGTCGTCTTCGATGGACCCCGCAGCGTCTCCATCCAAGACCGACCGGTGCCTCAGAGTAAGTTCTGGCCACTTCAAAACACTGATGTTACGGTACGAGGTCTATAACTTGTTTCAGTCCAGGACGATGAAGACATCATTGTCAAAGTGAGCGCAACTGCTCTCTGTGGCTCGTAAGTTGACGCCTTCTGGTGTAATTTGAACGTCGCATGACTCGCTAATGCGGAAGATCCCGTCAGCGAACTACATGTGTACCGTGGCCATCAGCCCTCCACGACGGGCTTCATCATGGGACATGAGTTTACGGGAAGCGTCGTAGCTGCAGGGCCAGCTGTGAAGTCAGTTGCTGTTGGCGACAAGATTGTAGCACCATTTACCGCATCATGGTATGTACCCTGAGCCATGAGGAGTTTTCATCGACTACATTCTGCGCAACTCAATTTCTTGTAAATATATGCCGCTTGTACTTACAGAAACACCAGTGGCAAGTGCTTTTTCTGTCTCAATGGCGCTACTGCGCGCTGTGAGAAATCCATGCTTTTCGGATCAACCAAGCTCGATGGCGGGCAAGCAGAATATGTTCGCGTGCCCCTGACCGATGGCACAGTTTCCAAAGCACCACCATCCATTTCAGATGAGGCTTTAATTCTCATGGCTGATATCTTCCCCACTGGTTTCTTTGGCGTCAAATCCGCACTCAGCCTCGCGCCTCCTACTCTCAATATCCAAGAATCTACTCTGGTGGTGATTGGATGTGGCCCCGTTGGCTTGTGTGCAATTATTGCTGCGGCAGAGCAGAAGCCCAAACATCTATTTGCCATCGATAGCGTGGATAGCAGACTTGAGCAGGCATGGC
Source organism: Trichoderma afroharzianum (assembly GCA_037893235.1). NCBI lineage: Eukaryota > Fungi > Ascomycota > Sordariomycetes > Hypocreales > Hypocreaceae > Trichoderma > Trichoderma afroharzianum. The sequence continues at coordinate 397,859 of JBBLXW010000006.1, forward strand.
GCCTTGGTGCCGAACCTCTAAACTTCATCAGCGACAAGGCTGGTATGACGGCGAGAATCTTGGAAGCAACGGAAGGAAGGGGTGCCGACCTGGTCGTTGAAGTTGTCGGACTGTCGCCAGCATTGAGGACTGCTTTTGACATTGTCAGGCCTTTTGGCGTGATCAGCAGTATCGGTGTTCACAACGCAGAGGTAGGACTCATGAAGGCCGGAAGTGTTGTCTAGTTCCAGCTGACGATTGTTAGATTCCATGGTCTGGAAGTGAGGCATACGGGTAAGTGCTGCATCCTGCGGGTTTCCACTCCAAAATCCTAATCATAGTCCTAATGAGATGGTGCGTATAGAAAGAACATTCGCTTGCAAATGGGTAGATGCCCTGTTCGGAGCATCTTTTCCGAAGCTCTTGTTCTGCTTGAGAAGAAGCAGCACCTGCTTGGGTGAGCCATCTATCCCGCTGTTCTCACATCGGATATTGTATAATCTAATAAATAATAATAGTTTCATGTTCGAAAACATCATGCCACTAAACGATGCAGTTCAAGGATATACTCTATTTGATGAGATGAAGGTCCAAAAGGTTGTCTTTAAGCCATAGTTGGGCGGCGTATGGTCTTGCAATGGTGTGGTGGGCAAAAATATTCACGTATTATAATCTATGAGGCGTGTTATTTGAATACATGTATAATATGCGCGCAAATGATGAGACCCTTCATCGTTAAGCCGAAGGGTATCTCAGCAATCACCTTTTGTGTATCTCCAGAGTGCTGGAGCTGGGCCAGATACCCCTCAGAGTCTCATCATCCCATGCTCGTGCTGTATGTGTCATACAACAACGGCGATACCAACAAGTTATTTCTCTCCTGCCACGTTATGGGTCATTCTCAAGCTTTCTTCCTATCTAGTGACAGTTAATAACAACATGATTGCATGTAGGTAACCTGAGATGGGAGGGATTCCCTCTTTTGATGCCTCTTGACTTTAATTGCAAGTACCCCGCTATATGCATCCTGATGAAACCCCGCGCCCTTCAGATTACATGTTGAAGATGAATATTTGACATAGGTATGCACTGACATCAATCTCAGCCATTTTGATCCTGTAAACTCAAGCAATCGTCTTTGTCGACATCATGGCTGCCAAAACTCCCTCTGATGAGCACAAGGTGCTCAATGGTTTGTGACCTCTTCTGTGGGTAAATCATACTGGCCACAAGCTAACAGCTTGGATAGTGCAAACATCTGGAAAGGTGGCTGGTTCCGCTCGTGCTAATGGAACCGCTAAAGCAAACGCTGCCGAGCAATCTGGTGATGACTCGGACGACGATCCAGACCAACATGTCACTGAACACACAGTTGCTGCCGGTGAGGGCGGTGACGCTAAGAAGCGAAAGAACAAGAAGAGAAAGAACAAGAAGAAGAAGATTATTGCGCAGACTGAGCCTCCATCCATCCTTGTATCCAAACTATTTCCAAACAACAGCTACCCCAAGGGCGAAGAGGTCGAATATAAACATGAGAACCTCTATCGCACTACTGACGAAGAAAAGCGTCATTTAGACAACCTTAAGAGCGACTTCCTCTCTGATTATCGCCAGGCGGCCGAGACGCATCGTCAGGTCCGTCAGTGGGCACAGAGAAACATCAAGCCAGGCCAGACCCTCACTGAGATTGCCAACGGCATCGAAGATAGTGTGAGACGTCTGCTTGGACACGATGGCTTGACTGAAGGCGACTCCCTTATTGCCGGCATGGGCTTCCCGACCGGGTTGAACATTGATGAGATTGCTGCTCACTATAGCCCCAATGCAGGCGACAAGGTCGTGCTTCGGCAGAATAATGTCATGAAAATTGACATTGGCGTCCATGTGAATGGTCGCATCGTCGATAGCGCCTTTACAATGGCGTTCGACCCCATGTATGACAACCTCCTTGCCGCCGTCAAGGACGCCACGAACACTGGCGTCCGCGAGGCAGGTATTGATGTCCGCCTTGGAGAACTCGGCGGATACATCCAAGAGGCCATGGAGAGCTATGAATGCGAGATCAACGGCACGACCTATCCGATCAAGTCGATTCGCAACATAGGCGGCCACAGTATCTTACCATATCGCATCCACGGCACCAAGAGCATTCCCGCCGTAAAGTCGGACGATATGACCAAAATGGAAGAGGGTGACATCTTTGCCATTGAGACTTTCGGCAGTACCGGCAACGGCTGGGTTTATGATCACGGCGACGTCTCTCACTATGCCCTTCGTGCAGACGCGCCAAAGGCAGAACTTCGTCTGTCTTCAGCCAAATCACTCTTGAATGTGATTAAGAAGAATTTCGGCACCGTTCCGTTTTGTCGCCGCTATTTGGATCGAATTGGGCAGGAGAAGTATCTCCTTGGGGTATGTCATGATTGCATCAGCCTCAAAACCATGCTCTTAGTGTAGCTAACAATTCAGTAGCTCAACACGCTTGTGAAATCTGGCATTGTTGAAGATTACCCGCCTTTGCTCGACAAGAAAGGGTCGTACACTGCCCAATACGAGCATGTGAGTGATATGATGTGTGTACTTAGAAGGCGAATGCTAACAAATTACCCAAGACGATTTTGCTCAGACCTACCGTGAAGGAGGTCATTAGCCGTGGAGATGACTACTGATTGCTACAATCGGGGTCTTGCGATTCACGATCCAGATGGAAACATCACGCGATCGGTTTTGTCAAGCAGAGGCTTGAGATACTTCTTCTTCGTCACGCTCGTTTTACAATATTGATCCATGATTTTCATTTAAGATAAATGTGCGCTGATATATGAGATTCTCAAATGATGCTGGTCTCTTGAGCTAGCATCACGTCAAGACTAGATATGCGCCGGGGAAAAATTACAAAAAAAGATGAAAATAATTCACAGAAGGACGGGGGTATATATAAATAGCAGACAGTCGTTACCTCAATGATATCACCCATTACAGTCCAATTATATCGTCCCATTGAAGCCAATGCATTTCATCGTCATCACGGCAGTAGAGTCTTCATGGAGTTGCACTTTGCGTTTGCATTGGTAACTATCGAAGTATACATCTACTAACAAAAAGAGAAAAGCATTCCAGGTCTCTATCGCTGTCTATATGATACATACAAGATAATTATACAGTTAAAGCTGCTCTGAACCAGTAACCATGGTGAACTTTCGGAAATCATCTCTAGGCGTGTACTTTCGTTCATCAGTGCTGGCACTCACAGGCGCCCAGGCCTTGAGCAGCTTGAGTTCGTCTTCTCGTCGATTTCTGGCGCTGTCGAGTGCATCTGAGCCCAAGATGACTCGAGAGGCCCATGGTCGGCCAGCCGCAACTCCTTCTCCTTTGATCACGTCAATCATAGTAGAAGCGGCTCTAGCGGGTGATCCCGGCATGAGACCCATAGGGTCGTTGGAAAACATGCCGACAACGCTTCCAAGCAGAGGCTTGTATGCGTCGGTGGGTTCAGCACCAGGGGGGCTGGCGTGAGCGCCCTCTCGAGGCTGCATGAGGTTGGTGATGAAGCCACCGCAGTCGAATGCGACACTTCGAATGCCCAGGCCAATGACTTCCTTGTGAAGGCCTTCTGCAAAGGAACTGAGACCTGCTTTTGCCATCGAATAATGTGACATTGTCGGGAGAGCCATCCAGCCTGAGCTGGAAGAAGTGAATGCAACGCAACCCTTGCCCTGAGCACGGAAGAAGGGCAGGATGGCCTGGGTCAAGTGAACTGGCCCAAAGAGATTGACATTGAACATGTTCTGCACATATGCATCACTATTTCGAGTGGCGAATTAGCACATAGGCTGATGGTGTGGATAATCTGCCGCGAATGAATAGCCACATACCTTGCGTCTTCGATGGTTGTCATGGCTGACATGCCAGCATTGTTCATTAGGACATCAATGTGGCCAAAGATGTTCCATGCCGTCTCAATTTTGGTCTTGATCTCTTCGATAGGAGCAGTGACCTCGAGCTCTAAGAGGGCAATGTTGTCGGATTTAGACTTGAAATGGCCAAGTCGCTCCTCGACCTTTCTGCCAGATGCAATGACCTTGTCTCCACGAGAGAGAATGTGGTCCACCAAGGCAGCACCAATGCCGGATGTGGATCCAGTGACAAGGAAGACAAGGGGAGCCATTTTGATGTGAATGTGAAGAAATGTTGTTTACAGAGTAAAAGGCGTTGGAAGTGTATAAGTCTCGATGAAGAGAAGTTGTGAGTTACTGGTTACTGTTGCTGTTGGAGTTGCTGTTGTTGTATGAGGATTGTGATGGCAAACTTCATTTCGAATTGAGCACCGAAGGCCATATATATATACATATTTCATATTCCTTCGTCCTGGCGCATAGGCCCGTCTCTGAATTTTTGTTCACTCATGTGTACTATTCTCTTCGGGGCGCACCAACGCTCCGTGACGCCATGCCGCTAAGTCCGCAGATGGATGAGACTTAGTTCGACATTTGCTCTGGACGAACAGCCGGACCAGAAACGATTAGACACCAAGCTGACAAGCTGACAACTGGTGAAGAGACCGTCGTCCGATCACGTGAGCGGACGAAGCATCGATAAAGGCTTCGTCCACGGACAAGATGGTTTGCTCCTCATTTCACGCACCAAACCAGGATCAATCGATCTTTTCGGGTTGCAGTTGAATTTGTCCGCCGAGTCATGTTCACGGAATCTTGATTCCAGGCAGATTTGTTGCCATTCGTCCGACATGGAAGAGCCTTCAGGTGTGTCGATATCGAACCCGCTTCCGCATCGAGTGCGGAAGATGCGCAAGGGAACCCGAAGTTGCACCGAATGTAAGTCCATGTCCATGCATTGCATTGCGTCTCCATGTGCCTGTACCGGGTGTGTGTAGGCCGTCTTTGTTGTTACGAAGATATTTGTTAAGGAGCTTACAAATGTTGATGGTTGCTACGAACAAGGCCGACGACGCAAGACTCGCTGTGTGTATCCTCCCGGCGACCCTGTGTGCGTCCTGTGCAAATCGCGTGACGGCCGCTGCATCGAGCAGGGTTACGAGGAAGTCGGCGGCATTTCAGAGTCGAAGCCTAGTGTGCCGCGGAAACAGCCTGCCAATGAGAAGGCATCTCGAGGCCGAAATGGGATATCCGCGGAGCAGCCTCCCAAATTCAGTGGAGATACCGAGACGTCAGATGTCCTTGCGACAGAGAGGGCAAACTATGCCCCAATCGTGTCTCTGCTTGTGGATGCCAAGGTAAGCTTAAACATAGATGTCATGATATGTGCCTACAGTCATTGTGGAGGCTAACGGTGTATTATACAAAGCTCTCAGCATCGGGGAAGAATGGGGAAAGCGGCTCTCCTACACTACAGACAACCTATGGCAGCTCAACATATAACCAACTCTTAGACAGAGAGCAGAAGCTTTACCCTCCGTTCCTACTACCGTTTGAAAGCAAGTCTGCATACGTGTGCTCTACAATACGTTCAATGCTACCCAGCTATGACGCCATTATGTCTGTTCTTACCAAACATGGGTCGTGGTGGGACAGCTTCCGCTCAAAGGCATATGCAATCTCTGAAGCCCCTTCTCAAACGATGGAGGCCTTTGCCAAGCGGACATATACAAGCAGCAATCCAGCCGACATTGGCGCTCTTGCAATTGCATTTGCCCGTAGCTTGAATAAGCATCGCCATCTGTATACTCTGGTGGACGACCTTGTCATCTCAGACATCAACTATACGGCAACTACAGAGGGCCTAGAATGTCTTATACTGCTTGCAAAATCGTACACCGATTGCGGCCAGCCCAAGAGAGCTTGGCTTGTCTGGAGAAAAGGCGCTTCTGCAATACAGCTGATGGTGTGTACTTGTTCTGATCCGTGTCGAAACCATGAACAAATTTATCTGACTTGGGATTAGGGACTGTGTTGTGGGAAAAACTACTCCCGGACGGAGCTAAGACTGTGGAGTGCCGTTTACCACGGCGATAGATTCTGCAGTATGCTGCTCGGCTTACCCTACGTGCTGAACGACAACCATTACCAGTCTGTTCTCACAGCGGCTGGAATGGGTCAAGGATTTTACTTTGTTCTCAGATGCGCCATTATTAGCGGAAAGATCATCGACCGCAATATGACTGATGGCAAGCCTTCTTTTGCAAAGGCGATGGAGATGGATGAAGAGCTCTCATCCGTCGCTTCAACACAGCCAGAAGAATGGTGGTCTGTTCCAGAAAGCATGGATAATTTCCAACTACAAGGAGTAGACCCAAGCGAATTCAGAGAGCTACTGCTGCAACAATTCTACTTCTTCTGGGTGAAGTTGTTCCTTCACTTGCCCTTCTTAGTAGAGTCGGCAGCGAGCTCCCCTCACTACTTTAGCAGAACGGCCTGTATAGAAGCGGCCAAGCAGATTTTAAGGAGATACCGACTCTTGCGCGGCAAAAATAAGTCGGGTTGTTGCTTGTTCGAATGCAAGACAACGGATTTCGCGTGCTTCACTGCCGCCGTTGTTCTTCTCATCAGCACTTTCCACTGCAGCGCAGCCGGTCGCTCGTCCAGTGTAGATGAAGATTTGGAGCTGGTGGCCACTACCGACAGGCTTTTACTTGGAGAAGAGGTTCAAAACAACTGCAAAGTCGCGGCACAGTGTCGAAAAGTGCTTCAAATGCTGAGCCTAAACGACCCCGAGACGGCGGACGAAAGTCGGGAAGTGGTCATACCGTACTTTGGCGCAGTCATCCGCAAGCGGTCTCGCCGCCCGGATCTCCGACATGTGTCTCAGCCGGTCGGACATAACCTCGACGAAACGGACGTGCCTCCTCCGCCTCCTTACAACTCCACGGATCAAAATCAGACAGTCAACAACCCAGTCATAGAGAATCCATGGAGCCTGGACGGGTTTTCGCTGGAATATATCAGCCATCGCGGATTTGACCGGGGCCACTTCGGCGGGTTTGCAGCGGCGGAAGAAGTGGCATCCACTCAGGACGAGTCAGCATCCTATCTTGCCTCGGCAGCGATGGAATGGGACCCTGGCTGGAGCGTCCTGACGGATATGAGCAGCGACTTGATGACGGGCATTGAAGAGCTTTCTCCAGAAGACTTTGACTTTTAGTCGCTTAGATAGTGAGGCTTTAATATTCCATTTGCGACGAGTTGTCAATTCAATTGATCATTGCATGCATTCCTGAATTACCAGGAAGAGAACTGACGAACAATACAGTTTTCATGGACAATAAATCTCTCCCGTGCAGTCTTCTAAGCTGCTCATCACCGGAACTAAAACGCGGCTGAGCTCTGCCGGGTGGACCAGGTGGTGGATCAGGACGGAGGAACCGATCAAGATCTTGAAGCAGGACCATCTTAGACTACCCTAAACCCCGAATACTAGATTGCGTGCAAGTATATCTCTATGGACAACACGGAGTACACTACTGCTTTGAATGCCCCGATTCTACGTAGAATATCTCTTTGCCGTGTCTCCTCTTTCTAATCATATTTTTTTGCCCCTGATGAAGCTCATTGTCCACCTATATCTCCTTTCATATTCCCTCTGACCCGCCCACTGTTCTACCTCGGCTCACAATACGGAGTGGCAATCGCGGGACTAATACTCCGTATATGGAGTCTGCTACCCTGATAATGTTGATTGTATAACACGATACGAAGGCATGAGATAAAAAGTTGTATTGTTCCACAGGTAACCTCGTCCATCTTCGATTCATGTCTTTGAGATTCCACCTGAAATGCATGCAAGGGGCCTTGAGCACTGAATGGGTAACTAAATGGGTCTATACTTACTCTGGATCGCTTGATTACAATATTAAATATGATTATATGATTATTTATGCGTAATAGCTTGGACACAACCTTACGTGTTCATATATCAGTCGTGGTATGCAGCTATTTTGATCATCAAGGAGTGCAAAACAATTCGTCTAATGCCCCATCATCTGCATGAAGGGCTGAAATGAGAGCCAACATCGGCTCAACTGTGCCCCTTTCTCCAGCTCGCTTGGCATGTTGAAACCGTTTTGATTGAGATAAAGAGAGTCTAAGCTACATATCTCAAAATTAATAATCGGCTGAGATTCGAGACCTTTGCAAAGAAATACCGCCTCCCTGAATAGAGCATGATGGCATTGTGAAATCTCTTCCATTGGCCACAAACTTTGCATTTCGGTGATGAGATAAGCGGGGCGTCGGACATGATGTCACTAACTAATTAAGCGCCCCACAAAATCCTTTGATAAAAGGAAGAACTCCAATCAGACCGCTTCAAAAACCTTCTAGAAGCAGAAAATGCTCGACACTAAACCTATTCTGTCTTTCGCAGGCGGGACAATCCGTGGGCAAGGGACTCCTTCCGTCGGTGGGATCTTCCGGTATCGCGAAACAGGTGCATTAAGACGGAGAGAACTCCGAGGAATTACGAAGCAACTTTGTAATTAATTTCTTTTTCTCGGTGTTGGGGACAGATTATCGGGACTGGCTTGCAATTGTCGATCGAGCATCAAAGTATTAAAAAGCCGTGGGTCTGCTCCTCAAAGCAACTTTCCATCATCCAGAACACAATCAGCATTACAATACAATACAATACAATACAATACAATACAATACAATACAATAGAAAAGCATCTTCGACATTCAGCATTTGAATTCTTTCAGTTTCACAACAAATAAACATCATCACAATAACATCTTACAACAACATTTCAACCACATCCAAAATGAGCAGCCAAGTTACCTTTGACGTCTACCGCGGCGCTGAGGGCGATACCCCCGTTCGCAAGACTGTTAACAGACAACTCCGCGCCAACGATGTCTTTATCGAGATGACACACTCTGGTGTTTGCGGCACAGACCTTCACTTCAGACACACCGATATCACTCTCGGACATGAGGGTATCGGAAGAGTCAAGCAGCTCGGCCCCAATGTCACCGGCTTCAAGGTTGGCGATGTCGTTGGATTTGGATACATCCGCCAAGTTTGCGGTAACTGCATGGAATGCCTGACTGGTAAGTTATACACATGATCAATGCGAACCTGCAAACCATTGCTTACAATGATTTTCAAGGCTGGGACCAGTACTGCGCCAACGCCGTCGCTTACGGCAACGCTGATACCGACACCGGCAGCTTCTCCCACGGCGCTGTTGTTGACGCCCGATGCGTCTTCCAGATCCCCGACGAAATCGACCCCGCCGATGCTGCTCCCCTGATGTGCGGCGGTGCTACTGTTTGGACTGTTCTCGACCAGTATGGCATCAAGCCCACTGATCGGGTTGCCGTTATGGGTATTGGCGGTCTCGGCCACATTGCCATCAAGATGGCTGCTGCCATGGGCTGCCACGTTGTCGTTCTCTCCAGCAGCGAGTCTAAGCGCGAGGAGGCCATGAGTTATGGTGCCAAGGAGTTCCACGTTTTCCGCCAGGGCGAGAAGTTTGAGGGCAAGATGGAGCCCATCAACCATCTTCTCCTCTGTGGCAGTGCCCAGGTTGACTACGAGGCGTAAGTTTTCACATACAAGCACCGCTATTATCGCATTATTAGTACTGACAATCTACTTTCTAGTCTCGTCCCTCTGATGGCTCCCAACAGCTCCATCTACCCCCTCACTGTCGACTTCACCCCTTCCAAGATCACCATGTTCTACGTTGCCCTCAAGGGTATCCGCATCCAGGGCTCAGTTGTTGTTTCTACTTCTGAGATGCGCAAGATGCTCAAGTTCTGCGCTCGTCACAAGATCACTCCCCAGATCGAGAAGTTCCCTCTCAACGAGACTGGCATGAGCGATGCCATGCGCAGACTGACTGAGGGCAAGGTCCGATACCGCGCTGTTCTGGTTGCCCAGAACTAGAGAGATGATTGATTGGCGGATATGAAGAGGCAACAGAACACGAAATATGCACTCTTCTAGTAATGATGTAATGAAAAACTTAGTCAAGCGGAGGATCCCTGGGATAGACTAGATTGGGGTTAGATATTAGACTCTTGTTGGTTATAGACATTTAGGCGATGAATAGAAACTTTAGAAAGCAAACTTGAGTTTATTCTATTTTTGCTTTGAGATGCTGATTGGCACCGTTTGTGGGTCATTTCTTACCTGTCAATTTATGGCTCTGACACCCAGACGTCGTCTTACAGCCTGATTGAAATGTTACACATGTTTTTGGTACTTTGGAAGCATAATGATGTAAACTGCATGAATGCACTCTCTATGAGGCACTCGGCAGATGTTTGAAAGTCCATGTACATGTGTAGATTCTGCGTAGTGAAACCAGCTGGAGAAAAAAACCGCACATGTGCATCATCACCCTGATGCCTAGCAAGGAGCTGTCGTCGGCGGCGGGTTAGAGGATTACTGTACAGCGTAATCCGTCTGCAGTAGTTCGATACGAACGCCCAAGATAAGAATTCCCGGCATGTTAGAAACCACGTGCCGTCACATTCCTTGCAATGGTCGATTGAAGCTTGAAATAGCCCCGGTTAAGGCCATTGGCCTCTGGGCAGGCTGACAAATGCTCACGCGGCAAAAATGAGTCCGTCCTACAAAATAACCAGCACCGGGCTAGAGTCAATCTTACGTTCATACTCACGTGACTTCCGACTTTACTCTGCTTGATAATAATGCTCCGTAAGCTCCGCATAAGACCTTTGATGCTGGTTCATACTTGAAAAAGCAGAATTCTGAGTCTTAGACACTTCTCTCCGGTGAGAGTTGGTTGCATAATCTCAGATTTCCACTAAATAAAAATCCCGGAATGGAGCCAAAGACCAGTCCAAGCTCCTCGAACCCGGATCGCGACTCGCAGCCAGCCAACTTTGCCCCTCAGCCTCACCGAAGAGCGAGGACCCGAGCTCGCATAAGCGCAGCCTGTGTGAGATGTCAAAAGAGAAAGATTCGGGCAAGTACACTGAGACCCTGGCGTATTCATGGCCGTTTTACACCGATTTTCACTCACTAACATGCTGTATCTAGTGTGACGGTGTTCTGCCATCATGCTCAGGCTGTCAGAAGGCGGGAGTTCGATGTGTGGATGGCGGCACTTCTCGTGAAATACCTCGAAAGTAAGACGCCGGATCAAGGTTCATCATGTACCTGATTTTGCGCTGAGCTAACCTTGTGTCATCTGTACAGCTATTTGACTGAGCTTGAGTCACGAGTAGCGTGGCTAGAGTCCGTTGTTCGTGAGAGATGCCCAGATGTCGATCTTACTACAGGCCCCGGGCGGCCATCGCGAGCTCACTCATCGGCTGTTGAGCGTGGGCAGCGGCAGGGCTCACAGGACTCTCCAGAAGAGACTTCGCCGCATGAACTCACAGAGCAGATAGGCCTGATATCTATTTCAGGCGGGTCTGACCTTCGTTACCTAGGACCCTCCAGCGGCCTTTTCTTCACCAAGTTTGTGCTTGCGGGCTTAGCACATGTCGCAGATATCGAGACAGTAAACCTTCGTGGTAATGGATGCGACGACGCCGATGTGTTCCTCCCTGGAGATCTGGTCGACTTGCAAGCCAAGGATTTCCCAAATGACAAGAGACAAACCATGTTCCTCACCCAAATCTATTTCGACTCCGTTCACCTACAGTTCCCCTTCCTCCACGAGCCCTCACACCATGCCATCGTCCACAAACTTTACAATGGGGAGACTCTGGATGCGCTAGAGGAGTTCCAAGCATTCATGGTTCTGGCTATCGGTGCCACAATTTACGGTCGTCGCTCGAGGCGGCACATGTTGGGCGAAGGTTATTATGCCTCAGCCCTGCAGCGTCTAGATACCGTCTTTAGGACGCCGTCACTCGCCACAGTCCAGTGTCTTTTGCTGTTGGAGATGTATACCCTTCACGACCCATCGTCCGGATTAAGTCTATGGACCCTCCACTACCACTCACTGGCATCATGCTTGGAGCTGGGCTTGCACCGTGATGTCCGGAACCCTCGCCATTTCAATCCTCTCCAAGTGGAACTCCGGACGCGAATCTTCTGGTGCACATACACCATGAATCGACAGCTATGCACAATAATGGGCCGGCCACTGGGATTCTTTGACGAGCAATGTGATTTGAGAGTGAGTAACGATCGTGGCCATGAGAAGTGACAGGGCTGTTTTTCTTATTTGCTAACCGCGGCTACCTAGTTACCCATGGATGTCAACGACGATGACTTGACCGAAGAAGGTGTCCGACCCTCGACGAAACCTCCTGGAAGCTTTACTACCATGTCAAGCGCAATTCATCTCTTCAAATGGGCGAGGTTCAGCTCCGAAATCAAGACTGTTTTGTTTTGCACGGATCGAAACTATCCGCCTTACATGACTCCGGCCATTAACGATGTAACGGCGTGGCGGACAGACATGATTAGCCGCCTGCGAAAGTGGCGACAAGATATTCCTAGACACGCCGAGGGCGAGCGCACGTTCTACCTGATTGATCTCTGCGAGATTAGATATCATGAGCTGATGATGCTTATGCTTCGCCCCAATCCTCTGTTCAAACAACCATCAAAGGCGGCCCTGGGCGAGTGCTTTACTAGCGCCATTACCTGCAGCAAGCTCTACGCAAAGCTGTACGCCGATAACCAGCTGCGGTATGGCTGGCTGACTGTCCATTCATTATTTTTGTGCATCATGACCATCTTCTACTGCGTCTGGACACCGGAAGGCATTGCTGACCAGGTCAATTTCGACTGCTTGACCACCTCTCTAAAGGCAGCATCAGACGTTCTCAGTGCGACAGGAGAGTATTGGCCCGAGGCGAAGCGAAGCCGCGATGTCCTGGACCGAATATTTACGGCAACCATGAGACGCTTCTCTCCACGACCAGAATATCCAAAGCTGCAGCCCCTGATCAATTCATCAGACGCTCAGCCTGGTAGTGGCCCAGCATCAGTCGGCATGACGGATGGCACCAGCATCTCATCTCAGGCTGGCAGTAGCACTTACGGAGACAATGTCGTCGCTTCAGGAGACGGACTTATCGCTTCGGCAGATGGAATTGTGTCTTCCGGCGTATCACACGGAGAAGCAGATCTGCATTTGGGACTGTCCATGCCAGATGGCTCACCGGCCGTGAATGCCGAGTTCCCTTACCCGAGCACAACGCTCGACTCCTTTATGTCGACGGACTGGCTTTCGTATTTTATGAATGCCGAAGATTTTGGAGGCATGAATTTGGATACTGGCTTTGGAGGATTGGGTGGACTGGGCGGAATGGGTGGGTTTGGCGGGATGGAAATGACTGGGACGGATATTCCTGGGTGGTACCAAGGAGACATGAGCGTATTGCGATGATTGGGGATTGTGTTTGGGAACGGCGTTTTTGAATAAGGATAGGCATAATGTACATGACTGAATCAAGGAAAAATTCCACCGAAACTGTTGAACTGCTCCATTTTGCTTTTTGAGATTCCGTAAATCCTAGCGTCCATACTGTACATGTTCCATCTTTGCTGAACGAAGCTCTTGGGTGCCCTCGCCATCTTCATGTTATTGCGTTGCTTCCTCGCTGCGGTTTTGTTACCAGAGTTACTAGATCTACACGTACCCTTCTCATTACCTTCGAATGACACCACTGACAATTATAATCTCACTCTCTAGAGACTTATGTCTCCTGTTATTCATGTGTTTGCTACCATCGTGATTGCAGTCAGCTGACTCTTTTCCCACAGGTCCCTCGCCAGTGTAGGCTTAGCGGTTCATGCACCCCAGATTCCCATCGGAGCTTAAAAAGCGGCCGCTAGAAGCGCTGAAGCACCTGAGCGACTGAGCACATGGGCGCTAAATGATCGAGCCCCAGCCTCCAAGTCGCCACTCAACTCCAAGCTTCCCCTCTTTGTCAGCTCACGATGCTTGGATGCTTGTCCTTGTAGACGCAGTCGTTGGTTCTCTCGCGGGTACTTGGAGAGACGAAATAGCTTCATCTTGGCCGAAAGAATCGCCGGCAGCACTCTTTGCCCGATCTCCTGCTTCCGCTCTCTCGGTTCTCGGTGCGATATTCGCCACAATACAACAGTATGTCATCGACAGACAACACTTCGCCTCCCATGGCAGACCAGTCCAACTCGACGGCGGTTCCCTCGTCGCCCGATCGGAATAAGAAGAAACGCATCAGAAACTGGACTGCGGATGATCGCGCAGCCCATCGCGTGTTTGAACGATCTCGACGAGAGGCTTTCAAGGAGCGGTTGACGGTGAGTTTGGATTCTGTGTCTCTGTGTGCTCAGCTAACGTAGAGATAGACACTTGCGAGCCTCATCCCGTCGCTTCGATCTACGGACCCTAACCGACTATCTAAACATGTTGTTATTGACCAAAGCGTTGCGCTGCACAAGGCCGAGCAGAAGGAGATTGCCGAATCTCTTCAGAGGATCAACCGTCTGGTAGCCGAGCGAGACGATCTCCTCTCCGAGCTGAATACATGGCGGTTAAACGCTGGACTTGAAGTTCGCCAGGCGCAAGTTACAGCGGATGATTCGGAAACTACTGCTTCAATACCGATATTAGACGAGGCCAGCGCCTCCATGCTACGGACCGGCGTTTCATCCATCTCCATCGGGGCCAACAATGAGCGCGGAGCTGGAAGCCGATCGCTATATCTAGAAGAGCAGTCTTCATTTGTAACTACGGATCACGATCTCACAGCTGAGCCTGTCTTGGATGAAACTGTCGAGGCAAACCTTCCATCAACGTCAATGAGCATGGACATTCCATGGATGTCGCCCGAGATGGATTTCACCATGCCAAATTCACTGCCAAATCCACTGAGTCTGGCTGCCGATTACAACACCAACGCACCTCCAAAATCACCATCTTATACACATCTCCCAATGTCATACGACATGGCGAACAATAACCTCGAAAACGAGGCCTTACGATTCAACACATCAATGATGCACATGGCCGATCCATCAACGTTTCACAACGACACATATATTTATACTGGTTGAACTTTGCTACTCATAGTTTTAAGAAGATCAGCCCGTCTCCCCGCAACTCCGCACATCCACGCGCGGCAGTGTTCAGCATGCAATAGACGCTCTTACAAGGCCTGAACTGCCGCGTCGATCTTGTCCTTGCTCCTGTTTTCGCCTCCTGTAAAGAGCTCAAGAGCGATTGCCAACCTTTCTTTGGTGATGGGGTCAGCAGCAATCGCTTTAGCCAGCTCTTCTCCGCCGTTGGCGAGGTAGTCAATGTCAGTGCTGGCCAGCTTGCCATCCCACTCTGCGGCGGCAAGAGGATCGATATTGGCGAGCTTGCGGAGCCTTTCGGGGGTTCGGGGAGGGTTCTTGTACACATGGACGGGCTTGGGAGTGCCTTCACCAGGCTGCTTGGTGCCATCATACTTGAGCTTCGCAAGCTGGTCCAAAACTGTATGAGAGATTGTGGCGGAGTGGCAGCCCAATTCACCCGCTGCCATGGCCTCTTTAGCAGAGATGAAGCTGAGCGGGAACAGTCAGCCGATTGAGTCCATGTTTAGATATAGCAGACTGTGTATGTATATCTATCTCACCTTGCATTCTTGAGAAGTGGCTGCTCTTTTCCAGTCTCTTTGTATAGTCGTCTATATGTTTCGAGGATTTGAAAGACTCGGGCGCTCATGGGATGTTGGGTGGCGGGGTCTTCGACATCGGGCCAGAGAGATAGATCGTCATGGGCTCGGGTTTCTGAACGACTCTTAGTTTTTGTTACATATTATTCATGAAATATAAGAGCTTTCAACGAACCGTTGAAATATGGGCTGATGTATAGCATGCCCGCCTGGCTACAGGCAATGGCCTGCGGAAGACCAAACAATGCCGTTCCGAGTGTCGGAATGCCCTCGGCGCTCAGAATCTTGGCCGCATTCAAGGCTGGCCCAGTGGACGGGATCTTGATGCAGTATCTGTCTCGGCCAATGTTGGCTCTTGCAAACTCCTGGTCATACAGTCGGGCGTGGTCGAGAGTCGCTTGCATGTCGTATGCCTTGGAGGGGAGGGTTTGGAGCAGGACACGGCCTTGGATCAGATCGATGTTCTTCTTGCACATCAAAACCGCCTAAATAACATCATCAGCCGTCTTCCTTTCATTTATCCTCATTAATGTTCGATGTACCATTCTAGTGTAAATCGCCAACCAGCCTTTGTCCTTGAGCTCCTTTGCCGTCTCAACTAGGAGATCGGCGTTGGAAGGGTGGCCGAGTTGGATGTCTACCCACAGCTGGTTGCTTGTTTGGTCATGCGGCTTTATGGGCATAGACTTGATGTATTCGGGGTCCATCCAGTCGACGTCGACATTGACTGAGATTGCGATTAGTTTGAATGCGTCACTCGCCATAGACTGTACGAGGTGGGCTTACGCTGCTCTTCGAGCTTCTCTAGCCATGTTGGGGCTTCCTTGCTTCCCATTTTGCAATAAATGGTAGTTAATAGACGTGTAATCAGCAGTTAGATTTGATGAGTAATTTTTGTAGGCGATCGTCGTATCTTCAAAGTGAAAGCTCTTAGACCTAGTCTGCTGTGCAGTGTGCTTTGGTAGATGACAATGCTTGGAGAAGTAGGTTCATGTTTATATACCAACTGCCTCGAGAGTTTACCCACATCTTGCAAAGACTGCCATTCACTTTATTCTACTCAAACCACACTTCGGGTTCAACTTTACCGAGACTTGAACACGGGGTGGATTGAGGGGTGTAGCTTAACGGCTCTTCACAAGCTATCCAGAATTTCGATACCCATGCACTTCCTTCATTGGACGACGGGGCTCATTTCTGACCCTCCCACATTCCGTCCACACTACCTTTTGCTGCCAAGAAGCCGATAACACGTCACTCAATGACCTGCACAGGGAACTTGCATGGAACCTGTACAGGGCATGAGCTTGATACACGCAGGGCAGGATCCACGACAACGGCAGTGGAAGCGGGGAAAGGCTTAGAGTGTGGCTAGTTGGTATTCTAAATTAATATGGGGAGACATCAGGATTCCTTCGATACTAAGAGTAGGGAATAGCAGAAGAATGTAACGGCAATAACAAATCCTAGAAGAGCCAGTCTCACGAGATGAAAGTCACTTCCTCTATTTCTTTCTATACGCAATCACTACTGTACTCGTTAGAGTGCCACCAGCCACTCCCAAAGTTTAACATGAAGCCATTTCCCTGTGCCGAGTCGTATAGCCGCTGGCTAACAGATAATGCTTAAATGGCTAAATAGTCTTGAGAGAACAACACGCAGGGCAGCATGAAGGTTCCCCACAATTCAGCTTAGTCCGAAAGACACGCAGGGCAGCTTTGAGGGGTGGTTTCGTGAACGAATTACTCCAACGTCGGATTGTCGGATGGCGGCCGAGTTGGAGGGATGCCACGCAGGGGATGAGGTGGAAATTAGTTGTGAGTTTAACATGTAATTACTAGCTGCATTCCCTTCAATTTTATAGCATGATCAAGGATTCATCTCTGCAGGACTCACTTGTTGAGAATTTATGGTCTTTGGGATGGATATATGGGTGAATACAGCATCCAATTCAAGAACATGTTGCAATTATTTACATAGTTGCACGCAACAGAAGATAATTGGCATCTTCTTCCGATATCATGGGAAAAGTAAGATCGTAATGGATTTCTATTCCTTTTCCATGTGGCTGCGAGGGGGCAAAGTGAGCCAAGCCATGGCGCTATGGCAAACGAGCCGGACTCAAAACCTGGGGTTTTGTGGATACGCTACTGAACCCCATGGGGGGGTAAAGACTCTACCATAGTCGTGATAGTTCAAGTAAGACTGAAAAAATATATATATTGCATCTCAGGAATGCCTTCGACCTCCATCATATTCTCCACAGTAGCCATCAAGATACGCATCCACAAGCTCAATTACGGGAACTTGAAGACAACCAGGCAGCATGGCTCACTCACCTGATCTGAGGAAGCCAAAGGATGAGTTTCTCTCCCATGTTGAGGATACAGGCCCTAGTATCTCTCACAATGTCAACGCAAAGTGAGTCAACCCTCAGGCCATCATCATCAAGATCATAAAACCGATATCGTGGACAGGATTTGGAACCCTTTGATGGGGATATCCAAGGATAATCTCCGTTCTCAAGTCAACGCCTTCTGCAGAGAGTATGGCTTCCAAGACAAGGAGGACATCTTCTTTAGAGGTGCTCTGGCAGCTCAAAATCCAGTTGAATATGAAGATATTCCAGAGCTGACTGAGGATGACAAATATTGGCTAAGGCGCGAAGTCACCAACCGGTGGCATTTGCCCAAGGCTCTTTACTACACCATTGCATTGTGCTCTTTGGGCTCTGCCATCCAAGGCTGGGACAACACCGGTGCTAACGGTGCGAACCTTTCATTCCCCAAAGAATTTGGCATCGAGAACAATGGCTGGCTTGTCGGCGTCATCAACTCGGGGCCGACGCTGTTTGGCCTCCTCAGTGCTTGGGCAGCTGATCCAGTAAACAACCTTCTTGGTCGAAGGGGAACTGTCTTCGTTACAGGCCTGTTCTGTATCTTTCCTGTCTTGGCTCAAGCCTTTACGCAGAACTGGTGGGGCCTGTTGATCTGCCGCTTGTTTATGGGTCTTGGAATGGGCATCAAAGTCTCGACAATCCCGGTCTTCTCGGCAGAGGTCGCGCCGGCATCTATACGAGGCGGATTAGTTACAAGCTTCCAACTTTGGGTCTCATTCGGAATGTTTGTGGGATATTGTGTCAACCTGATTTTCTATCGAGTTGGAAAGTTGGCGTGGAGATTCCAACTTGCATCCGCATTTGCGCCAGCCATTCCTGTGGTAATCTTTGTCTGGTTCTGCCCTGGTAAGTCTATAACTCCATGGAGAGAGCATGAAAGACTGACAGCTGTATCAAGAATCGCCTCGATGGCTGATGAAGAAGCGACGGTATCCCGAGTCGTATCAGTCCTTTTGCCGCCTCAGAAATAGTGAGATGCAGTCTGCAAGAGATCTGTATTACGCGCACTGCCAGGTTATGGAAGAGAGAGATGCTTTTGCCGGTGTCAGCTTTTGGCACCGAGCATCAGAGCTTGTTACAGTCCCCCGTTTGCGACGAGCCGCCGTCGCCGCTGGATGGATCGTCATCAGCCAGCAGTTTTCAGGAATCAACATGTACGTGGCCCCCTTTTGTGTATAATGGTCCAATATTTGATATTGACACTCTATTACAAAGCATGGCCTTCTATAGCTCAACCATTTTTGTTGAGGCCGGCTACTCAACACTTAGTAGTCTCCTTGCCTCCATGGGGTTTGGCCTTGTCCTCTTTGTCTTCGCCTTCCCGGCAGTTTACACCATGGATACCTTTGGCCGTCGCAATCTACTTCTCACAACGTTCCCAAACATGGCTTGGTGCCTTCTCGCGGCTGGACTCTGTTTTCTCATGTCAACCGAAAACAGCGCTCGGATTCCCTGCATAGCGTTTTTCGTCTACCTCTTTACTGCTTTCTACGGACCAGGTGAGTATCCAGATCACCATTCAAGTATAATTACTAAACAGAATTAGGCATTGGTCCGCTACCATCCATCTACTTTGCTGAGGCATTTCCCTTGTCTCACCGCGAGCTTGGCGCTGGCTTAACAATCTGCATTAATAATGCTGTCGGCAGTGCTTTGAGTCTTACGTTCCCTTCATTGCTGAAAGCACTCGGGCCTACTGGCGCATTTGGTTTCTACGCGGGATTAAACATGCTTGCTTTTGTTGTCATCTTCTTCATTGTACCGGAAACAATGTACGTAATTCCTATTCCCCTACATGCTGATTGCACAGCCGCTGACTTGTTGAATCTAGGAAACGCACACTAGAAGAGCTTGATTACATTTTCGGCGTGCCAACAAGGCGCCATATTTCATATCAAGTTGGCACTTGGCTGCCTTGGTTCATCAAGAAGTACATCCTCTTCCAACGCAAAGCGAAGCTCGAGCCCTTGTATAAGCTAGACGGTTCAGCCGATATAACAGGCAGTCAGTAAAGACAATTTACCGGAAGGGAGAAATTGCAAACATTCGATTTGTTATATTCACGAAACATGATGATTATTTTATGATATGTCACTTATCCTGTAGCATTCTATAGCAGAGTTTCGAAGCACACTCCTTTAATAGCCGATGTACTAATTATGATGTCTCGGTCATACTGATTATGCTTGTCTACTTACATACGTGTCTTTCACAATCTGAGCTGAAAAGTGAATGGCGTGCTGTCGAACATCCACAAATGCACAGCGGATAGGTAATGTAGAAGGCAGTGGTAGAAGTAGACTCATACTCGAGGAAGATGGCGGGAGCTACACTACATGATCATACTACGGTGCTAATAGAGGAGTTGGAATTATGTAAAATGATTCTCCCTGTATACCTCGCTATGTTGTGGAAGCTTAATATCAGTCGCTAAGCTCGCTCGCCACCGTCGGTAAAAACGTTACTTGCGGCAGATGGGCGGCCCGTTTGCGGAAGACTGATGCCGCAAACCTACCATGCAATCGACAATTCACTTTTTAAAACAAGATAAAGTAGCCACGGCTAACGATGATTAGTATTTCAGATGACCTAGAATGATAACTGCAAGGATCTTCGTGCTCAAACTAGCTTTATTATAAGCCTACTTGGAGGGCATACCATGATAACAGCGTATTTCTTAACAAATCCCTAGGATGGCCACCATTTTTTTGGCAGACCGGAAAACATTCCCATCCTTTATACTACGAACAGAGAAGGAGATCGTCTCGCCTTTCAGTTCATGGCTATGGAGGGAGCCTGTTTTGTGGTGGTTAGCACGCAAGTGATGGGCGAGAAAGGAAGGGGGAAGTTGAAGTTGGTTGGCAGTCCTCATATGACTTCAGGTGGAGGTTTCGCCATGATCTTTGGACCTGATGGTACGCGGCTAGTTGACCCATTGGACCCTGGAGAAGAGGGCATCCTCACTGCGGAGATTCAGCTGAGCACCATTGACTATGCCAAGCAGATGCTTGATGTCGTTGGACACTATTCCCGGCCGGATCTTTTGAGTCTGAACGTCAACTTGAAAGGAGCCAAGCCTATTCGATATGTATGAGAGGCTCTCACAGTTTTTAACGCTGACCTGGGGTATTCTGAGGTCAACGTGTTTAGGTAGCCTTATATAAACCTCTCAGATAGTCTTTCGGAGATGAAATCAAGGCCATATTAACAATTCTGCTAGCCAACGCTGAGAGACTGAGATCAAGATATGCGTTGAGTGACAAGACCATCTCTTTGAGCGTCTTTGGATGAGCTCAGCCCGGGCCGCCTGCGTAGTAGCCTTTGCCGTTTCTCCTAGTTGCTCCTCTTGCATCGTGTTGATCCCCGAGATAATAGGGGAGAATAGCGATGGTAAGGAATACTCGCAATGATGGAGAATGAGTAGCAAACACTTGTATTTCTTCTTATTTATATATAGCCCTAAATTATCACAACCGCCAGAGGAAGAGAAAAGTCCCAGACCACAACAGGATGAATCTGCATAACAAACCATTAGTATCAAGTCATGACACAGAGGATATTGACTAACAAGGTGGCACCAGGGCCCAAAACACGCGCATCATGCGCCCCGTCGTCCAAGTGTCCAAAAGACACACGGGTTGTTCAACCGGCGCCAGGGCGCCCAAACCGGGAAGAGCTCCATCGCCTCCAGGAACGGCAGCGAGACCAGAGGGGCACCAACAGCAACGACGCCCGAGGGCGCAGCGATGGCGACAGAGGCAGCAGTGGGAGCAGAGCAGACGCAGGGCGTCGTCGAGACGATGGTGGTGACGGTGGTGATTGTGATGGTGGTGACGGCGATGGTCGACATTCGCTCCCGGTGGAGCATGAATCTGTTTACGGCGATACAGGTCAGGGTGAGGACATGTAGGATGACTACCATCCACAACCAATCGATGAGTTGGTCTGTTTCATGTCAGTTTCCGCACCGGAAAATTGAATAGATAAAGTAGGGGAATAGATGAAGAAATGTTCGACAAGAGATGAAAATGAATTAACTTGGGCGGCGGCGAGGAGCTTCGTGGCGTGTAGGAGCTGTGAAGTGTCAGTGCGAAGCCCGGCAGACTGGTAGATTGCACATGGCACTTATACATTTGGAATATTCTCTTTGGGAAAAGGGGAAAAGGTCTTTGGTTATTCCACATGGTAGAGTTTCTCGGAGATGGTAGATTGTGTGAGCTTGAGGAAGAGAGGAAGAAAGAAGAAGATCGCGACTGTATGTGCAAGATTTTGCTCGAGATACTTGCCAGCTGGTACTCGTTGATTGCACTGGGCATGATGGGCACCTGACGGGCACCTGATTGCAGACGCAGAAGAGAGAAGGGAAGGAGCTCCGATCACGATTAGATATGTCGAGATACCGAACCTGAACAATTTCGCAATGGAGCTTGCAAGACTCAAGAGTCGCCAATAGTCGTGGCATGTGAATGGTATGGTGTTCTTTCTTGCTGTGATCGCGGAGTGTTGGTAGCTGGCGTGCGGAATTGGAGCCATTAGACTGGAGAGATGAGGCTATCAAGGGATGCGAACACTCGTGTCATTTGGTTGCAAGCATCCATGTATTGTATAACGTGGCTGTTGGGTCATGACCAAAGTTGGTGAGAATTAGAGACCTTGCTATAAATTTGAGGCGAATATTGACACAAAATAGCAAGGTGATATGAGAGACTATCTGTTGTGACTGCTTCATGTCTTCTATGACTCGTCGGCTTGGCTACATGTACGAAAGGTATGTCGCTACTCTCCCAATTGTTTCCAATAGAATATCCTGAAAACATCAATTCATTCTATGTATACACTATATCGCTTCATGATACAAACTGCTTTGTCTTATAACATCGTGTACGTATAGGTAATGTCAGCTACCCGACTAATCACTGCTAACCCGTAGTGTTCCCGTAAGTCGAATATCCCGACTGCTCGCCCCAACAAAGATTTTGTACTCTCCCTCCTGAATGACCCAGGACTGAGAAACCACCTCCCATACGCTGAAATCTCTCTTTGTAAGCTCGAAGCGAACAGTTTCCGACTCCCCAGGAGATAAGAGGATCTTGTTGAATCCGCGCAGCTGTTTTGGTGGACTGTTTGGGATACCCAGGTAGAGCTGTGCGACTTCGTTGCCAGAGACAGAACCGCTGTTGGTGATTGTTGCGGTAACTGTTGCGACATGTTGCCAGAGGCCATCGCCGCTGCACTTGGACGAGCGAAGAGACTTTGATGCTCTGACAGAGAGAGATGAATATCCAAAAGTCGTATAGCTGAGTCCATATCCAAACTCAAATCGCGGAGTAATGTCTTTTGCATCAAAAGCGCGGTAATCGAGATATACCCCCTCGGTGAAGTCGCACTGCGGGTCAATGTCATCTCTAGAACTGCGCGTGCACGGGGCGTACACCGAGTAATCACTCTCGTTCTTCGCAATTGTATAAGGCAGCTTGCCGGAAAAGTTTGCTTCGCCATAGAGTAGCTTCAGAAGAGCCCTGCCGCTGTCCTGGCCAGGCAGGTGGGCAATGATGGTGGCAGTAATATTGGGATGCTCGATCCATTGGTCAACTAGACGGACACCTGCGGCGTGTATCACGACAATAGTGTTGGAGCATTTAGAGGCCACATTCTTGACAAGGCCGTCGCTGAAATCATCATGAAGACCTTCGCGGTCCCAGCCCTCGGTTGCGATGGCATTGATGAAAACCAGGCAAGCGTCGGAAGCAGCGTTAACACCGGGGTTAAAGGAGTCCAAGTCCCAATTCACCCATGTACCGTCTTTATGAGCACGGCGCTGGATAGCACTAAGAGGCTGAAATAATGTTAGCGATAAGGAACTCAGCCTTCAAAGAGTGAAATCCACTTACATCATCGATATATGCCGGCGAATTTGCGCCCGCCCTACCACCAGTGACGATGGTGCCTCCCCTTGCTGCCTGGTCAAAATGCGCTTCATGGCCCAATGCAACATTCTCCATCTCTGGAGATGAAGTGTATCCATGTGAGAACAAAAGATCAGTATTCTTGGTACGAGGGATTGTCGCGTCGTAACCGAACACAGATATCATGGCAAGCTTCTTTTTGAAAGGTAACGCATTATTGGCATTCTTGACCAAGACGTGTCCTGCAATAGCACCCTCCAAAAGGATTGGCTCTGATGCGGGATCTCGTGCGTCTACTTGTTCATGGGGCTGGGTAAGCTCCTTGAGGCCAATGCCTGGGATGGGAAATTTGTCACCGTCTTGGCCGACCAAATACCATGCAGCGATAATTCTTCACGCACCAAAAAGTCAGCGTAGGTGATGTGGAGGAGGAAGTTGAAGAACTTACCGCGTCGCCATGTTAGTCACTCGATCTTCGCCGACAGTCCCATTCGCGATCGCATCAGTCAGATTCTTGCCCCATGACCCTCCAAGAGGCATCACCATATCAAGCCCAGCGTTGGCGCTTTGTATATCGTGTTGGGCATCCCAGTCAAGCATGACAAAGCCCTCGAATCCCAGCTCGGTCTTGAGAATACCGTTCATGAGTTTGTCGTTCTTACATCCATACGTGCCGTTGATTCTGTTGTAAGAGCACATGACAGACCCTACGCCAGCATGCACACTATCCATAAAAGGCCACAAGTAGTACTCGTGTAATGTCTTATCATCGATGTTTGCAGAAACTGCTTCAACACCAAAGTATGGGCGCCTTAGGGTCTCTTGTTCGTTGGCAATAAAATGCTACGATTCGACGGTTAACATTCTGCCTTGGCGGCCCTTGGAGTTGTATGACCATATAGTACCTTGATATTGGCAATAACACCAGCCTCTTGCATGCCGATTATAGTTTCTGCATTCAACTGGCCAGAGAGGTATGGGTCAACAGAGAATCCCTCCCAATTCCGACCACCGAGTGGCGTTCGTCCTAATGGGCCAGCATTGGGGCCGAGTGGTACGTTGACTGACAAACTTTGTTCTCAGCAAATGAAGATATCAAACTAAAGTGAAGCCATTCAGAAATACTCACCTCCCTTTACTTTAAACTCCTTACCCATATAGAACCCTCTTTCATATGTAAGGTTTCTATCCCAGCTCGCCCCAACATGGATTCCAGATGGATAAGAGTTGACCATGTCTGTTGCGCGAACTCCATTACCGGCATCATGGACACACATTCCAGGCCATCCCAGTCGAGGAACAGAGCCGGTGTTACCGGCACACACGTTATCGCTGCGGTATCCACGCGTAGTGTTGGCTCTTTCTTCTATTGTCATCTGCTGTACGAGCTTTTCGGCACGGCGGTATGCGTATGCCCATTGCCCATTCCCTTTGCCTTTCTCTGGGTGTAAGTCTAAGTATCAGCCGTAGCTCCACCAAATAGCCCGATAAAAATGACAAAAATGGCAAACTCACGCGTCAAAGGGATCTGTGGTGCATCTTCGGCTGCAACAGTGCCTGGGGGCAGGGCTGCTGCAGCGAGAAACACCGTCGCGCAGCTGGATAATGCGTACAGCCGCATGGTCAGATTTCAAATCTTGCTCTGGGCTATTGACCGTTATAACCAAGCATGCAGAAGTTATTATCCCGGACCACGTTGGGTTTAATATCTGGAGCAGGAGATCTTAGCCAAGTCGTGATGAATGCAAGCTGGGGGCTGAGCTCCGTTCACCGCTGCGAAGCCGATGTTCCCCGACAAATAGGATCACGATCCGATGCGGGGACAAACATTGGAAGCTGTAAGAATCCCCCACCCTTGCATGGTACAGCTCGTAGTGTGACCATCTTCCCCCCACTCTGGGTTGTTGCGTCAAGTTGGGCATAGAATCGAAAGGTCGAGCAGGTGTTGAATGTCGGAATGGATGGATGCTTTATGTAGAGATACAACGCTATACAGAAGGAGGTGTCACTTCACTTTTACCATAGCGGTCTATTTCAACAGTTGAATCTAGCGGAGAATCGGGGAATTTCCCCGGGGCTTGCTTCAAAACTTTTAAGGGTGACTGACGTATGTAATTTTGCACAATGGCCAATGTTTCTTCGTATCTTAATTCCTGATGACGGCTGGGTTATGCGTGGAGAAACATCCCTATTCCTCTTCTTCTTACTCCGTATTTGATCCATGAATGGTATATCCATCGGTTATTCCCGCGATATTGGCGATCTCGGCATCGTCGGCATCATCTCAGGTGAAGGAAGGGGGTATATCGTTAGAACTGATGATGGTATTCAACATCTTCAAGGCGTCTGCTTGTCCCTTCCCGTGGAGGTCTTGCTGTGCCCAAATTCTCCGTATGATCTGCTCTGTCGATGACAGGTTGCTTAGCGGTCTCTCGTTGATCGCATTCTTCAACGCCGAAAGAACCAATAATCTGTCGCTGTCGCTTTCCGCTTGTAGAGCCAGCATAATCATGATAAAAGGTCGTTCGCACAATCCGAGATTGCTCAAAAGGCCGAGTGCTTCCTCAGCACTAGTGCGTGACAAGCGCGAATCAGCCAATGACCCTCGAACTACACGATCAAGATAAATGAGAACTGCAAGCTGGTACATGCGAGCAATCGTGAGGTAACGTTTTCTGCTTCCGACGACATGATAATCCTCTCTATCGATGCCGCTGCACAGCTGCTGACTCATATCTCGGATCTGGCCTTCGAGGTTGTAAATGGCATGCGAATGGCTTTTCGATAAGTAGTCTGGATCATCCCGGTCCTTTATCAGGTCGATAGCTTGACTTAAGAATTCCAAAAGCTCGAGAGAACAACCGAGTGTGCTATGGATCTGACCATTCTTTTTAGTAAATTGCATCAATCAAGGTTGGGTTTTTGGGAGTCGTACCGTGTGGAAATGGTCGAGAGACACGATCTTAGCGATGAGCATATCCCTCTGTGCAATCGCTACCATCTCTGGGGTGCGCTTTTGCCAATGCTGCAAACTAAATTTGTAAAGCACATTGTGATAAAATACCCAGTCCAAAAGAACCGTGTTTTCACCATCAATCTCACGACGGCCGTGGTAGCTAGACTTGACGATCGTCATGCAGCCATCAAAATGAACGGACCATACGGTCGTCTTACCACTCGGACAAAGAACCTAAAAGCCCAGTCAAAATCTGATTAGCATATGAATCATACAAAGTATACAAGGTAGAGCCGTTACAAACCTCGTATAAGCTTAAGAGCAAACTTGCAGCAATAGCTTGAGCTCTACACCTGGGATCCACAATCCGGTCGATTGCGCCTTGTAGTGCAGAGACAGCACGCATCTGATGCATCATAGCCTCATTTGGCATTCTGAGATAAAGATAGGAAATCGCGTTCATGGCATAGCGGACTGCAAGAGATGAAACGCCATTGTCTGTGAGCGCCATCCGGCGGAGGAGGCCGCATACATCTTGTCGCAGATCGCCCCGGGAGGTAATTAACCGAACAGAAGACGATATCTCGGTGTCATCTAGCACGCACATGTTAATGAGAAAGAAATCACATTTCGTGGTAGGATAAGACTCACATATGGGGCGCTTATTACTCCCAAATCGGGGAAGCTGTGGCGAGCGGGTAGGCGATGGTATCCATACGCTCATCTTTTTGTTGTTGGCTACACAGCAAGTGATCATCGTTAGTGTAGGTAGGAAATAGTATGATAGCTTCTCACACGGTCACTCACTGAGAGAATCTTGAAAATTCGTCTCATAGTAAAGCATGACGTCGACACTGGAGGTGTTTAGGAAAGCAAATGTGTTTGTTCGATACTTCTGACTCCGGACTTGCACGGTCATCGCCCGGCGCTCATCGTCATCACGAGGCCATGATAGATTGTAATCGTACCCAGAGCAAACCTTCTTTCTTCTTTTACAGGAAGAGCAGACCGGCATCAGCCTATCGCAGGCAATCTTGCGATCTAAGAGCCGTTAGTTACAGCTGATTTTGAACATTTTACCCTCAGTATGTGCGAGTTGGCTCTCGGAGGGACGGCTTGCGCGTACTTTTACAATTCAGGCACGATTTCTGTCCTCGAGGTTTGCTGATAGTAACATCTGAATTAGCCATGATGCCCTGCCGATCAGGTTGAATTGCTGTAGACTGGTGCATGTAGCTTCCAGAATGTTTGACAGCCGGAGAGATCATGCAGTGTTCTAGGGCCACACAGTGTGTATTTCATGCCAAATCCCGACCTTTTAGGCGACCCCGGCGCCCAAAGATGGTGCTATAGGCCAAAGCATAAGGGTTTAATGCTGCTAATATTTGGAATCAGCACAGTGTGATAAAGAGACGGCACATGCAGTCGAATGCACTCGAAGCTTGTGCTGACTCTGGCTTATGCGTGATGACGACCTGAAATGTCGCGTGGCGATTTATAATGGTTCAAGCCAGCAGCAAGTTTTAAACACAAATCAGGTATCTAGTAGAGACTTTAAATCTCTTCTGCCGTTGGATTTCATCTTCTGCAATAGAGAACATCGTCTGGCAAAAAGTGACTACGCAATGATCTATCACAAGCTGCCTCATTTTGGCAGAAGAACGGCCAAGTTGCTGTCGATGCTGCTGCGAGTGCATGTTTCCGCACACCATCGATAAACTCAGAAGCTCTCCAGGACAACTCTTTACAGCTTTCACTCAAGCACTGGATCCAAGCAAATTCCCGCCGCAAAACGATAAGCGCAATTCGGTCTGTTCAGTTATAGTTTCGGTGTCGGAACAACGCTATTCCAGCTCAGCAAAAAACTTTCTTTCTGAAGCTCATCATTTTTTGCACTAGCCAAAAGCATACCCCTCTATATCAAATCATTGCTTGCATCACATCACACGACTCATCTTTTGTGATCGCTCATTACTTCTGTATTGCCGACAGTGCAATTAAGGCATTTTTTATCAAAAGAGCATTCTCTCTCTAGATTGACAGCAAATCTCACTTTATTTGTTTCTGGCCCACAGCTTACCAAATTCTCATTCTCATTCTCACTAGCCTCTAGCTGAAATATCTCAGCATACAAAAAAAAAAAAAAAAAGAAATTCCACAAAAATGGCAGAGCAAGACGAAAGATGCCGAATCCTTGTCATGGCCTCTGGCAATGGCTCAAATTTCCAGGCATTAATAGATGCCGTCGCATCTGGCAGCATTCCCAACAGCAGAATTACTCGCCTGATAGTGAATCGTGCAAAGGCATACGCCACAACTCGGGCAGAGAAAGCAGGTATCCCATGGGAATATTTCAACCTCATCAGCAACGGATTTCTCGCCAAGGGAGAAAAGGATGAGGCAAAGACGGCTGAGGCAAGGAAGAAGTACGATGCTGCCCTGGCAGACAAGATTCTAGGCTTGGAAGAGAGGCCGCAATTGATCGTCCTGGCGGGTTGGATGTGGGTGTTTTCATCCGAGTTTCTACGGCCATTGGAAGAAGTAGGCATTCTTGTAATAAACCTACACCCAGCCTTACCCGGTAAGTCACTGATACAACCACTGTGAAGTGTGGTGCAGCTGCTAATTTGAGTAGGTCAATTCGATGGTGCCCATGCAATTGAGCGTGCTCACGAGGACTTGAAAGCTGGCAAGATTACTCACACTGGCATCATGGTTCACTATGTCATTCAGGAAGTCGATAGAGGCGAGCCCATCCTTACCCAAGAAATCGGTTGGGACGGCGAGGAGCTCGATGCACTGGAAGCGAAGATTCATGCCCATGAACATGAGCTGATCGTAAAGGCGAGTGCAAAGGTAGTTGGAGAGATACTGGAGGGAAGGAAGAAATGAAAAAGCGTTTGAACTTCGATGAAAGAAAAAGAGAAGATCGTTGGAATCATCTTCTTATACAGAGCCCGGACACAGAAGAATGAATAGCATTGTACAATATAAACAAAGCACCTTTTCTTATGCCCATACAGCTCTTGTAGCGATATCTATCCATCTAAGCAGCTGCATAAGAATTATATGAATAAAAAATGAGTAGAATTTGACGATTTTTGATACTTGCTCTTGTATATATGCCAACAGCAGTGTTAACAACCCTTTACATTTGAGATTCTATCATGCAGAAGATCGATACCAAGGACACATGCTTGCCATTTAGGACAACCTCGGAGCCGAGGTACATACATTCATGTGAAGGGATGGCTGATGCTTCATAACTAGACAACCTATCATATCCACCAGAATTGCCTTTCACTCCAGAACTTTATATACTTGAGCTTCTACAGCAGCCCATAGCCCAACAACTTTAGCGTCTCCAAACGGAAGGATCTGGGTGCAAACCATCCCAGCCACGCCCTTTTCACGATCACACCACCACCACAAGTTTGCCAGCCCAGCCCAATGAACTGTTTCCTTGGACCTTCCAGTGCCGTTGCTATTAGCCATCATGAACG
Organism: Trichoderma afroharzianum; assembly: GCA_037893235.1. NCBI lineage: Eukaryota > Fungi > Ascomycota > Sordariomycetes > Hypocreales > Hypocreaceae > Trichoderma > Trichoderma afroharzianum. The sequence goes on from JBBLXW010000006.1 coordinate 428,155, forward strand.
TTAAACCCCATCCTTGTGGTGCACCTCCTTGTACAGCATACAGCTCGTCAATAACATTAGTTAGTTCTGGTTTAGCAGCGGGAATACTTTGACGACTGAAGTTTGGGAACTGTGAAATTTGATTACGGAACATCTCTTCAACGGTATCTTTGCGCAATAGTTGGCTTCCAGTGCGGGGGCAAGTGCCGTCGTTCAGTAACACTGCCAATACCTCTGTGTGACAAGCTTAGCTCCTGTTTTACGACCTAAAGTACGTATGAAGCTGATAGGAAAATACACGACTTACTGCAGTATTCCTGGGGCTTTCCAAACATGCCACCGCCACCGCTGTTAAACACTCGGCGTGTCTCGGACTCGTCATCTGGATTGACGATTAATGGGATTCGATTCAGATGATCCCGAGGTCGTATTTTGCCATCTGCATCTTTAGAGTGCATATATGCAAGACGACTTCGCATGTCTTTATCAGGGATCATGGACATATCTTTGATACCGAGAGGCTGGAATACATGCTTCTGCAGATATGCGTCAAGACTAAGTCCGGTGATACGTTCGACAGCTATTCCGGCCCAATCGATGCCCGTCTGGTAGAAATCATGACGTTAGCGATTTTATCATAATGCCAATTATAGAGGGATCTAAAAATGATTCTCGACACTTACACCGTATTCCCATCCTTCTCCAGGCTGAAATAGCAAAGGAAGAGAGGTAATATCTTCAATTCGTCCGGAAAACTCATCTACCCCGACTGGAAAAGTCCAATTTCTGAGCCGCTCGTTGAAGAAGGTGTAACCGAATCCAGAAGTATGAGTCAAAAGCATTCGAAGCGTAATTTTCTTATTTTTCGCTTCCAAGGTGCCATCGTCATGCAACACCTTCTTGTCTTTCAGCTCATGAAGAACATTTTCAAGATGCTCGCCATCATCCAGCTTCAGGGTCCCTTGCTCCACAAGCTGCATGCAAGCAATTCCGGTTAGCAACTTGGTACAAGATGCAATCCAAAAAATTGTGTCTAGAGTCATTGGGTCATTTGATGCCAAGCCTCGCTGACCAGCTGAGTGTGCAAAGAATTCTTCGCCATTCTTGTCAATGACTACAACCGTAGCACCAGGGATATCATTTTGGGGGTTGCTACAGGCTTTGTTGACTGTATCTTGAAGTTTAGACAGAGTTTGAGCACCGAGAGGCATGTTGGCAGCTGAAAGGTGGATAAAGAGGGATATATTTGTCTGTGCTTTGCATATCATTCAAGGGACATGCCGCCTTTTTGTGTGGTTTTTGTTGCATTCGGTTGTACGTATACTAATGACCGCTTGCGGACATTGTACTAATCCGCCCTCTACGAGTCTCATGACCAAGCAATGCGACACGCATCCAGTGCGCCTCCGCATCTTGATACGACACGTATTCTTGTTTCAGCCCTTCTCTGCACGTTGCGTGCCGTTCCGAGTGCATGATTCCCCTCTTTCTATCCCGATCTGCCAGTGATTGTGTTGCAGCCCCCAAAAGATGTAACATTATCCACTCAACCGTCGGATGCAGGGATGCTTTCAAGGCGGGCAAAGAAAACACTGGACGCCACTATCAGCATGTGTTATGAGCTGGCTGGTGGTGGAACGCCAAATGCAGGGAGTTATCAGTTGCCATGAGGTAATATGACAACACAAGATTGGATTACATTTTAACAGTGTCCTCAACGGCTCTCCCAGCTTTTCAGTACTCAAACAAAATCTTTCTACACTTCCTCTTGGAACTCTAACTCGCATTCTATATTCCGCCATCATGGGTGAAAACTTTCCATCGGAGTCCAAAAAGTTCAGCACCGAGCTTAGGGACTATTCGGTGTCACATGTTGATAAAACTGGCCCTTATGGAGACAATCTCGACGTTGACGCGATTGTCGTTGGAGCAGGTTTCGGTATGATGATCAGTTTTGGTGATAGCATTTGGATTCGTTGCTGACCTTGTTACCCCTACTCTCACAGCCGGTGTATTCATGCTCAAAACTCTACGTGATCGCGGGTTCAAGACGTATATCTTTGAGGCTGGTAATGACATTGGTGGCACGTGGCGTTGGAATTGCTATCCAGGCGCTTGTGTCGACTCTGAGGTGCCTGAGTACGAATTTTCCTGGCCTGAAGTATGGAAGACCTGGAATTGGCCGACCAACTATCCCAATTACGAGAATCTACGAGCATACTTTGATCATGTCGACATGGTGATTGGGGTGAAGAAAGATTGCTCTTTCAATACAGTTGTCGTTGGAGCTCACTTCGACGAAACTGAGGGCAAATGGAACATACGTACAGAAGATGGTCGCACATCAAAGGCCAAGTACCTTGTCCTGGGCACTGGGTTTGTAAGTATTTATCATACATCGGCCTTTTGGTCTTTGACCCTAGACTAATCCTGGAAATATTACAGGCTGCGAAGAGGTATATCCCGGATTGGCCTGGAATGAACAAATTCAAGGGCGTGATTCATCATTCTTCGTTTTGGCCCGACGAAGAAATAAACGTCAGCGGCAAAAAATGTGCTGTTATCGGCACGGGAGCATCTGGTGTGCAAATCGTCCAGGCCTGGGGCCCAGAAGCTGGAGAAGTGAAGGTCTTCCAACGCACTCCCAACCTTGCTGTTCCAATGCGTAAGCAGAATCTTACCGTTGACGAGCAAGAAAAGGCCAAGAAGTATTACCCAGAGTTATTCAAATTTCGCGAAACGAGTTTTGCGGGCTTCCACTATGATTGGGCTGAGAAAAGCACGTTTGACGACACTCCGGAGGACCGTGAAGCGTTTTACGAACAAGTGTGGAACGACGGTGGATTCCGGTACTGGGTCGCTCTCTATAAAGACACGCTCCTCAACGCTGAGGCAAACAAAGAGGCATACAACTTTTGGGCAAAGAAAACTCGAGCCCGAATTGATGACCCCAAAAAGCGCGATGTTCTTGCTCCACTTGACATGCCTCACTTTTTTGGAGTCAAGCGGCCATGTCTAGAGTATAGCTACTACGAACAATTCAACAGACAAAACGTCGATATAATAGATATCAGCAACAATGGTATCAAGGATATTGATGAAACAGGTATCATCCTTGACGATGGAACGCATCATGAGTTTGACGTTATTGCAGTGGCAACTGGCTTTGTAAGTATTCACCCAGATTATCACACTATGATCAGCATCACAGTTCTAACAAAACTCTCAACAGGATGTTGTGACCGGAGGTACAGTCTCCCATCAAAAGACACCCATAATTCTCCAGTGCTTTAATCGGCTAACTCTCCATAGTCATGACACAACTAGGACTCGAAAGTGTTACCGAAACCAAGCTTGAAGAAGAGTGGCTTCCTGGCGCTCAAACATACTTGGGGCTCACAGTCAGCGGATATCCCAACATGTTCCACATCTACGGCCCCCAAGCTCCGACACTTCTTAGCAACGGTCCAACTACTGTAGAGGTACAGGGCCGATGGATCGCTGACTGCATCCAAAAGATGCAGAGAAACAACATCAAGTACATAAATCCGAAGCGCGAGGCGTCTATTGCTTGGAAGAAAGAAATTGTCGATGCCAACGACCAGACGCTATTCCCAACCACGAGATCGACGTATATGGGTGGAAGCATCCCTGGCAAAGTATATGAACCAGTGTGTTTCTCGAGAGGAATTCCGACGTATGCAAAATTGATTCGCGGAGCCCTTGACGATATGTCAGGCTTTGACGTGGTTTCCAACTAAAAGACAGCAGTGGCAGACTGTTTTCTGGTCATCATATTCTCAAATATCCTGATTACTACCAGTACCTATACAGAGATACTTAGGCTACCAGTAGCATAAAAGATTATCCCCCCTAGAAGGACACTTCAAGTGTTGCATAGTCAAACGGAGTCATTCGTCTAGCAATATTAGCTGAGGCCATAAAAGACCATCGGTGAATATACTAAAAAGGGGATCGTTTGTGGAAGCATGGAAGCAAACTTTATAAGAGTGACTGGTGTCTCCATTCCATATCAATATCATATCATTTACTCAAGAATTACAGTGTAGAGTTCTTGAGGAAATACTCAACACTTTTCAGGCTCAAGGCACACACCCAGGGCGAGTCTATCGCCGAGCATCCAGGCTCTACCGTATACGAAGACACTCAGTCTAGAGGTATCATCTGCCGGGTCTGGGTGTTTCCAATTGAATCAGTCAGACTCAATTGCCAATACCCGACCGGGTATCCTTTATCCTATCGACTTAACAACAGTCGTAGCCGCGCGCACCATCGCTGATGGCGCCATTGTGACCTCGGCGTTTCGATGCTCTGGCCCGCTTCGTGGCCTCTCAACCCCGCAAGTTGCAGACAAGGTGTTGAATATGTTTGAACTTTGCAAGGTCGGTTTCTTTGTTGTCATTGATTATGATTGGCCGGCTCTCAGTCACTATTTCTGCACATGTGATTTAGCATTCTGTACAAATGCCGGCTGTCGTTGCCATGTACGGAACAGAACTTTTACATCTTCATTTATTCCCCTCGACATACTCCAGTTCCATTGTGTTTCATCTGCCGCTTCACTCAGTATATCAGCTGCATCTTTCACCAAATTAAGATATTTAAGTACAGACTAAACTAGCTTCTACGAATCTCGTGGAAATCCATGATGACAGTCTCTGTTAAGGGAAAATACGCGATTATCACAGGCGGCGGCGCAGGTACAACATCAGTACCACCAGCAGAAAAAAAATTCCACATCGCCTCAAATGCTAAGATCCAGTTATAGGTATCAATCTGGCCTTCGCTCGCCTTCTCCTTAGTAAAGGCTGCTCAGTCATTATTGGGGATCTCAGGCTCACACTTGAGGTTCAAGATGTCTTGAACGAGTTTCCCCAGACCAATCTAGATAAAGGTCAACCCGCCGCGATGTTTTTCAAAGTCGATGTAGTCTCGTGGCGGCAGCTCACATCGTTCTGGGAATTTGGACTAAGAGAATTTCCAAGGATTGACATTGTCATACCTGGTGCTGGGTTATATGAGCCGCCGTGGTCTAGCTTTTGGCAACCTCCTCGCACAGAGACAAACCCACATTCTGCATCTCTCGACCTTGCGGATGCTGAGCCAGGACACTACGCGATTTTAGACGTCAACCTAACTGCCCCTATACGTCTAAGCCAGTTTGCCATTGGATATTGGACGCGTAACGAGTTGCCTGGCTGCATCGTCCACCTTGGAAGCATCGCCGGATATATTTCAGGTCCAGCTACGCCTTTATACAAGCATGGTCTCCACGGCTTTGTGAAGTCTTTAGGCGATTTACGCGATCAACTAGGAATTCGAATCAGCGCAATCGCCCCTGCACCCGTACTCGTAAGTCGCTTATGTTGTTACGACATGCATCCCCTGAGACATCAGTAACTAGAGGAGTAAAATTGCAAGACTGACTTCCAAGTTTATAGACTGCCTTGTGGAATAGCGACGAAGCCCGGCTGAATACTCTAATGAAAGATGCGACGTTTGTTCCTGTGGAAGAAGTCACGGCGGCCATGTACGAACTTGTTGTTAATGAAGAATATGGTAATGGAACGATATTGGAAGTTACAGCGGGTGCAACAAGAGTTGTTCCTAAATTTAATGCGCCTCCTCCAACCGCTGGGTCAGTGGGAGCGCCAAACGCGAAACTCTATTACGACCAACTATTTGATCATCTCAAAACAAAAGGTCTGCAAACTTAGATACGAAATGATTGCTTCTAGATTGTTGAATGGGGATACCTTCAAAGAGTATCAATTAGCCCTACAAATTCCAGTCATTCATAGGATAAACTAAGAAAGTGACGACTCCCAGAGCCCCACATTTGCTATCCAGAAATTATTCTCGAAATTGGGACTTGTGATTCTTGCCAGATACGGAGTAACTATAGCTATAGTAGCAGATGTTAAAGGCAGATACTAGAAGAAAGGGGGGGTAGTAGCAGAAAGTACCTAATAACAGTGGCAGGTACTTAAGGAACTGAGTACTTCATACCTACATCATACATGCAGTAGTAAATAAGCAATATTTCTTCGCATTCTGTTCCGTCACTTGATCTCCGCGCTATCACTGAGGTACTGCATAGATATTCCTAAGCCTGGACCCAAGTTTGATTATCTACCATTGCAGGTATTGTCGGCTGTCATTAACCTTGAAAATGAGGTCAAGGCCAGCCTCAATTAAAGTTCGCCAATACCGAGCTCTCTCATTGTATCACAGATCACTGGTAGAAGGAAAAAATTCTTAGTTCGCAAAATATATAAATCACATTGAGCACTATACTACATTAAGAAACATCAAGTAATAAAACAATGGACTATATGAAACACCAATCAATCACCCCAGTCATCACTCCATCAATGACTCCTTCGCTAATTTTTGCTAAACTTAGTAAGCCTTGCCGGTGTCGACAATCTCGGTGAGGTTGGTGTTGCCAGTCTTGAGGATGGTCTTCTCCTTGGGGATGGCCTCAATAATCTCAGAAGAGATGTTCAAGTGGTCAATGACGGTCTGCTCAGGAGTCAGGGCAAGCCACTGAGCAACAGAGATATCGGAGAAGTGGCTAGCCTGCAAGACCTCAAGGAAGATGAGATCCTCAGTACCGGTGTTCTCGATGTAATGAGCATCGGCCTGGGGGATGTAACCAACATCACCAGCAGTGAAATCGAAAGTGTTGGCAGAGCTAGGGGCCTTGTAGATAGTAGCACGGCCAGAACCCTGCAGGAAGTAGTCCCACTCGTCGGAAGATGTGTGCCAGTGAAGCTCTCGCATAGCACCAGGCTGAACAGTGACTAGAGCAGCAGAGAATGTGGAAGCGATGGGGAAAGTGGTGGGGTCCAAAATCTTGACGGAACCTCCGGGGGTTTCGAATGCCTTTTGCTGAGACCAGTGGAATGTGTAGCCGGCGGGGCCCGTCAGGGCGCCGTTGGGGCCAGTGATGTTCTGCTTGCTAATGTCCTTGGGCTGAGGAGTTCCGTTGAAGATGTAGAGCTGGTTGTTGGGCAGGTTCTTGAAGGCATCGACAGGCGCGCGGAAGTTCTTGGACAAGACAGAGCGAGGAGTTCGGGCAAACATCTCGCTGATGAGGAAAGTTCCGTTCTCATCAAAGTCACCCTGGTCAAAGACAAGCAAGAACTCGGAACCGTTCTCGAAAGCCTGAATGGAGTGAGGAACACCAGCAGGGAAGAACCAAACGTCACCCTCGCAAAGATCGTCAGCAAAGGTCTGAGAATTGTCGTTGACGGCCGTAACACGGACGCATCCCTTCAAGATCAAGGCCCATTCGCCGGCAGTGTGCCAGTGGAGCTCACGGTAAGCGTGAGGCTCAAGCTTCATATCGACACCCGCCATGGCCGTAGCAGCAGGGAGCACGGCAGTGTTTTGCTGACGGGCCCAACCAGCCCTACCAGAAGCACCGGGGCGGTTATGAGAGAGACCAAGGGGCCAGACGGCATTGGGAACAGCACCCGAGTCCGTTCCGGGAGCTGCGAACAGATCGGGGTTCAGCTTCTCATATTCAAAGGTACGAGGGCCGGCGTCACTGCCACCGAAAGCACCGCGGATGGGTTGCGGCTCTTCGACGCTCTCGAAATCAAGATAGACGCCGAGGCTAGCATCTGCGTCTTGTCCGGGCACTTCCTTGATGTTCTTAACCACGGCACTTCCGTCGCTAGTGTCAGGAATTGGAGCAACACCACCCTGAAGCCCGGTGCTACCGTACAGACTGCCAGAGGCAGCAGTAACAGTAGGGATTGGAGGAGTGACGCCCGCAACAGGCCCGGTGTTCTCTCCAATGGATTGGATCCTATATCATGGTTTGTTAGTTTTGAAACTCTTTGTGATCCGAGAAAGTTCAGAAAGGAATATTTCCATACTGGGGAGCTGGAGCGGCTACCGCCAGCATCGCAGGCAGAAGGCCAGCAATGGCAGATGAAAGCTTGGGCTGCATTCTGAAGGTAACTTGCTGGATTGATGTCCTCGAGTGGTCCTATCTCTCTCTACAAGCTGCTGGATGCTATTGATGCAGAGGATGAGAAGCGAGTGATGAGTCGTTTCTGACAGCAGCATTCTGGCATCTTTATATTAATCGAACTCCTGAATATATCTACAATTCTGGGCCCGAGATTCGACTCCTGTGCTGCGTGCTCCGTGCTCCGTGCTCATCATCGCCTCCATCAGTCTCATCGATGATGATAGACTCTCCGACTCGCCGAGAAATGCCGATATGACAAGCTGCTAGCGGTAATAACTCGAAGATAGGACCAGTCGAAATTGGGTCGCACGATATGTAAGCGTATCACGCCAACTTCCATGTAGTCAAATGTTGCTTGTAGTCCACTTCCAGGCACCGATGAAGTACTCCATCTGGGCGATATCATCCCTGCAATGCCGATGATTCGTCATAGAGGCTGTGTACGAGTACCGTATGTCCTTTGTGACTTGCCCTCATAAATCGCTTCGAGCGGCCCGAGAGAGCAATCTTTTCCATGCTAATTCGAACTCTAGACCCGAGACCGACTGTATTTTGGATCAAAGCACGAGATATTACCCGTTCACTTGTGAACCCCGAGTGTCTGCTGCCATATTGCGAGTTCCCTATGCAGAGAAAGATCGTCCTGCTCTCCCTCATTAAGGAGTATCGACTTGTCACGAACCGGAGCGCAATGTCTCGAAATGGAAAGCTTGAGAAACAGGATTGGCCTACTCAGAGCCGAAACATCCGTGAATTTGCATCAATCAAAGCCCACCATGTCACATCGTGACGCTCATTCACGTATAAGCTGGTGGAGCGTTTTGGTTAACCCATGAAAACATCATGGCAAACTCGTTCCGATTATCCGTTTAATGGGCCACGGATCCTTTATACTCAGCAGGACAAACTCCATAAATGTCAGACACTAGACGGCTGTGCAACCCCCTCCCTCAACTATCGGCCATAGGGCATCAAGGCCCTCCGGTTTTGATCCAAAAATGAAGCTGTCAGGGCTTCTCTATTGGTCCATTGGCGGGCCGTGCCTAGGCCCATGAAGATGCGCGGGGATTAGAGGAAGGATTGGCAGCTATTTTTTGCCTCCGAGACGCTAAGCCGAGAGGGACACGAATTGTGTAGCATCCAGTGTCATGCAGGAGGGTGGAAGACGCGATGGTACACGTAGCCTTGGGAATATACACCACACATAGCATCCTCCCTGAGATTTCTTCAGACACCCTTGGTACTTCCAAGTACCGTTCCCAGCTTCAACATCTCTCGGGTCCGGAATTATGTCGGTATTCTGGCGTCGCATTACCTGCCGGCACTCCGGAGGAAACAGCTTTGCTGGGCGATGTATCGTAGCATGGACGTAACATGGACAGGTAGCAATGAATGTGGTGGATTCTCGTCTGAATATCGAGTATGGCTTGAGAGATCCACAAACCCACGTCTTAAAATAGTAGCCCGCTGGACAAGAATTATGAGAAAGTTGTTTTTAAGATTATCTAGATATAGTTCAAGATTATTGTTGGTTGTCTCCGCCCAACAGACATTGAAGGGCAAAAAGCAAACTTTGGGTTGGAATGCTTACAGGTAGGTAGTTGGTGTTTACATGCGGCCGTCTGTCTTCCCGTGCGCCACGCAGATCTGCGCGTCCTTTCTTTCTCGCTAGGAGAAAATCTCGATGCTGCTAGCGGTAGTTCAGAATAGTAGAGGAAATTCGCCTTCATTCTAGCTGCGTTTAGGCAAATGTCCAAGTGCCTGGAATAGCATCAAAACATAGGCACTGGATAGTAAATGATGCTATAGCCCCACGTACAGTTTGCCCATTTGGTGATGCGGAACTCGCCGGAATCCAAGTTTGGAGTCCATCAATCAGTCGTGACCATCCCAATCGGATCTCATCCTGTTCATGCGCAGGCCCTCCCTGCTCTCGGCGACTTAGATCAGCGCCCTCCGCGAATCAGACAGCACAGGTTCCGCCGGGGCAAGGCTTCGAGGTCTACAGTAATGTGGTCTCGACCCGCATGTCCCATGTTCTTTTGCTTGCTCCCGCTAAAAGAGATATGTAGATTGATAATGTGCATGCGTACGCATGTGTAAACAGATACATTGTGTTTTTCTGACAATGGTGACTACTGTGCCATTTGTAACATCTCTCCCGACAACCGTAGATTTATAATTATCCTGGGTATTAGGGAATGACAGTACGAATGAGCAACATACTTGTAAGTTTAAAAAAAAAAAGAGCTTGGTGGTAAACTTCTATCTAAAAAGTGTTTCTGGTGGAATTATATACCTCGTACTAGTTGTATGCAGACATTGGTGGCAGGACATCAATGGTGTTGCTGTGCTATTACGGGGTTCCCAGGAGATCCGGCCGTTAAATATCTCAGATCGTAGGCCTTGTCGCCACAGCATCATACATAATACTTTGAAGACTAGACTTGAATTATCCCAGAACGGTAGCTATGTTGCGCTGCTTCTCCAGTATACGGGCAGCTTCGTGATCATCTCGTGTCGTGTGAAGCAAGTCTACCTACCCTAGACCTAGAATGCGACCGGTAGCGAGTTCACTGGTTGAAGAGTTTGGATATGGCCAGGCGACAAGAGCGAATAGTGAAAGAGGCACAACGGCTATGGGACATTTGCCAGAGTCGAGCCTCCCAGCCAATATGGTGAAGTATTGGTCCTGAAGTGACCATATCACTTGGTCAGAGGAGATGTGAGAAACCTATGTAAATAGTCAAAGACCGAGATCAAGAAAGTTACTATTAGTCAATCCCCTTAGATAGCATCCCAAAATTGCATGTGCAGTACCAACCTTTCTTATCTCATATCTAAGCACTATACTATCGCTATCAATTTAAAGATGCAATATGCTGTGTAGCTATATTGGAGTGCTGGCAAATCCGTGACGAAAAGTAAACTGCATTTTACTATTTGTTTTCTGCAACCTTGTCAAGTTTCCCAAAGCCCTGTATTCTCAATTTTACTTATCCTATTATATACACAGTATTACATCAGAATAATCCCAGTCAAACTTATGTGAGCAAAACGATCCACATCTTGGATACTGTATAAATACCCGCAGCATTCGTCGGGTTGCAGTTTGTCTTTGCTTCAACAATGCCGCTGATTGTCACATCATGAAGGCCATAAATAGCACTGTCGCATTCTTTATAGGCAAGGACGATTCAGGTTTTAGCTGTTTATGCAAAACTGCGGCGCTTGATGACAACGCGGATGGCCTTCTGTGGGCGCTTGACTCCAGTACCAGGAATCATACTGGGCAGCTTCCATGAGCCTTCAGCATTGTCCATGTCCCACAATGTGATGAAGCAAGCAACAATTCCCATGACCTCTTTCTCAGCAAACGTCCTTCCCTTGCATACTCCCGATCCGGATCCCCATGGTTTAAGTTTCCCATATCGGGCGACTCGGGAACCTGTCTCTTTATCTGTTTCAATGAACCTATCCGGAATAAACTTCTCGGGCTCGGGGAAGATTGATGGGTCGGATTGGAGAAGGGCGTGAGGGGCTGAAAGCCAGGTTCCCGGCTTGAAGTGGTGCTCAAGGTTGCCATCGGGCACTGTCAAAGGTTTTGACACATATCGAATAGATGTTGGTTCTTCAACCAGCCTAAAGGTTTCGAAGAGGCAGGACTTTAAAAGAGGACACTCATGGCTCAGTCGTGAAAAGTCAAACGCAGTGATTTGCGGCGGGTTAGTTGCCGTTGATAAAGATATGCAAGAGCCGACCTCCTCCCGCAACTCATCCAACAGCCCAGGAGTAGAGTGTATATAGAGCAGAAGCCAGAAAACCATCGGTTGCATGTTGGCATTCAAGCCCCAAAAAGTGCCCAATTCTAGCTCTGCTCGCGCGCGGATAGGGACATCGTGCTCCGCGAGAAAGTTATTTCTCTCCATGGCTGCAGCACTAACATCGCTCATATCGGCGTCAAAGTCCACTGCAAGGCCGCGCTTGTGCTGGTTCAAGCGGTTATAAAACCCTTCGAGCGCATCATGGAGGCGAGTGCGAGCTGCGAGAGCCTCCTTGAAAGACTTGATAGGGGCCCACGTTGGCACGCCAATCACGAGTAGAGGGAATGCGTTGTTGTCAAATTTCCAGAAATCCTCAAGGAGGTCGTGATTGCGATCCAAAAAGTCCTGGCCATATAGTCGCGGGATGGAGACACAGGCGCCAAAGTCTCTCATGAGCAACTCAAGATCTGCTTCAACAGCATCCGGTTGTCCATTGGAATCAGGTGATATAACCCGAAGGGATGCACATCGCTCCCATTGGTGTTGTTTCTGAGCATCCGATGAAAAGCTAAGCAGCTGGGCTACCTTTTCCGGAATATGGGCCGCCTGGATCGAAGCCGTTGCCGAAGCCTCGTTGACAAAGTATCGTTCAATTATCTGCGTCAACTTTCTGTTTATGGCCATAAACTTTTGGCAGACATCTTGACTCAGGTTAGCACCAAAGACACGAATGCCCAAGCGCAACCCCAAGACGTCGGCGCTGAGAATATGCGGCCCCTTGGTGAACACTCTGTCAATGTTGTCGAGGTTGTGCAGGATTTGGTGTCGTGAGGTGAGCCCGAATAGGGACCCTTTACCGCGCGAAAGGAGCGAACTATCTTCTAATTAGCGAAAGATGATTAGGTTAGGTTTCAGTACGGACAAAATGTTTGAAACAGTGCCACCGGCTTGAATCAATGCGCTGCTCACGCCAACCTCAAGCGGAACCCACGGAGGAAAGTCATCCTTTGGCTCGTTCTTTCGAAACCGTGAAAACACCCAAGTAGACGCGACATAAAGAGCAGCTAAGAGGACAAGATAGGACGTAGCAGATAGTGGCGCGTCCTGGCCTCGAATTGACGCGAAAGCATCTCTGACTATGCTATCTGCCATATTTAAGATAGCAGTAGCAGACCGGGGCAGTCAGATCGTTCATGGCGAACGACTCAGGGACGTGCCGCATCTGGAGTACTTGTAATAAACCACGCCTAGACCGCTATTATGAGCTAGTTGAGATGACTTCGTTTCAGCACTAGCTGGTTAATTGTGAATTCAACCTTAGGGCTGAGTGGCTTAAGCGGTCTACCTGGCAAAGCTGACAATTGTGAATGATGCTGCCTCGACAGTATCATATTTGCTTAGGAGAGAGAGGGATATGCACCCCTGTGGTAAGAAAATGCGGCCAATTTGATTCGTCAATGCTGTTGTTTGCCTACCTCTATCCCGGTTGATGAATGTTATCAGAAACGCCAGCATTTAGCGCTCAACCTGTCCCGCTACTCGTACTCGTAAACTAACAGGAATACGAGGGGCAGCTGGTATCAATTAGGAAACATTTTGAACCTGGGTATTTTCCTGATTTGTGCTTTAGAACCACTTCCAGTATTCGCGGCTTTCGATTGGATATCTTTACGCGTATAGAGGGAACCACTACGACTTACGTGATCAGTCCCACAACTGGTTATTTATATTAGCAAGGAACACGGCTTGTACGGATACACTCCTGAAGCAAATGGATACATGACGGAACAGACTCCTCAATTCATTCGCGATATATATACGCGTATTTACGTTATCATACTATATACAGCAGTGATTTGCGTCGTCTTTTCGGACTTAGGTGCTCTTGGTGGTGTCCCAGATGACATTGCCAGATCCGTCCTTGATCTGAATCCAAGGAGCCGAGTTGAGGACGACCATGGTCTTGCCTCGGCCTCCAGTGTTTGTTTGCCATTGAACGGCGCCGTTGAAGTAGGTTCCAAGGTTACCGCTGGAATCAAACCTCAACTGGCATCCGGAAGGGCTACCGCATCCCTGGTTCAGGGTGTGTCCACTAGCCCAGACAGGTGTACCGGACTGGAGAACGACGAGGTTGTTGTCACCCTGGTATTGGGCAATGACATTGTGAAGGCTGGCAAATGGGCCAGTATCGGTGGAAATGGTCAACGATCCAGCATTGAATGTGACCGAGTTTGGAAGTGCGATAGTCGAGCACAGGAAGTTGGTGGTGTTGCCGGGGGCAGCGACAAACCCAGACTGGAGGTTCGTGGTTCCAGTGAGTCCAGCTGGGTAGTAGATGAGGTTCGCATTCTGGTTGAACACGCTCTGGATCTGGGAGCTGCACTGGGAAGCATCCGAGAAGCTGGAGTGGGGAGACGGAACACCCGACACAGTGTTTCCGGTGACCTGCAAAATACATTAGCGGACTGTTAATGGGCACGACAAGCGAACTGGAAAACACATACCGTCAGGCCGTTAGACCATCCATTGATGGCAATGGGGAAGCTGACATGGCCACTAATGGTGTTACCAGTGACGGTAGCAGGGCCCTTCAGAGGTGGCGGGGGATCGCCAAAGGACCAAACGTTGGCACCAATTCCAATGCCAAGGTTGAACAGCTTCTGGCCTTGGATGTTGTTGTTGGTGACACTGACGCCAGCATAGCTACCATCGTACTCGCCGTCGACCATGTTGATGGCACCGAAGCCGACATAGTCAGGGGACGAGATGATGGTGTTGCCGGTAATGGTGCTACCGGGGGAACCGAAGATGACAATACCGCCATCAGTAGGGCCATTGATCTATCACAGAGAAGTTAGCTTATTGGTTTTATCTTTCTTTATGGCTGTCACTTACAGTGTTGCCCTGTACAAGAGATGCAGTGCAGTCTAGTGAGATACCATCTGCCCACTGGCCGTTTCCGTTGGCATCAGTACCAGACTGGCCGCAGGGACCAATATCGTTGTTGACAATGGTAACGTTCTTGCAGGGATTGTTGTTATCTCCAGAGCCAATGGCATGGAGACAGCTCCAACCACGAGGGTTTCGTGACGCTACGTTGGAGACGGTTTGGCCAGTGGTGAAGCCGCCAATCTCAATGTTGGCAGCGCCACCAGGGAAAAGGCCAGCTCCGCCTCTGTTGCCTTCAAGCTGGAGGTTCTTGATGCGGATGTTGTTGAAGTTCTTGCCATAGATCAAAGTGCTGGCAGAGCTGCCTGGAGCAACCTGGATGGTACCCCTGGAGCTGTCCGTAGGGTAACCCTGGGTGGAGATTTCCTGGTTGTCGGCAGTGAAGCTGATTTGATCGGTGATCTGAATCACGGCACCAGGGCAGAGCTGAACAACAGCGCCATTGCCTCCAGATTGCAGAGCATTCTGGATCGTATCTTGGTTACCCGAGGAGATACAAGCGGCAGAGGCAATGGCCGGCAGCGTAGCTGCTGTGAGCAGGCTGTTTTTGAGAGTTGCCTTCATACCGGGCTCTTTAGGGTAAGTCTATAACCCAAACTAAAGAAGAAGATAGTAGTTTCGGGGTAGTTGACAAGAGAGTGCCTGTTGAGTATCCTGAGAAATAGAACGATCCCCTAGCGCTTCTCTTCCTCGCTTTTATGTTCCCAACTTGTTTCTCCTATTCATCCATACCATTTGCTTGTTGTGCGGCTTCCTCTTCCGATTCTCGGAAAACCGGACTTTACTATATTTCAGCACCTAGAACACCGCCCCGACTTTCTGGAGTAAGAACGAAGTAAGCCCACAATCATCCGATGCTAGAATGCATATTGCTTAGGTCTGATGCTCGTCTTGCTGGTGTAATCGGTACTGAATAGGGCGCATCCCAGCCGTGTCTGACAGCTGGACACCAACTAGTCCAGATCAAGAAGCTCCATACTAGCCCCTTTTACTTGCGAACCCTCAATTGAAAGTCCGGCTTTGAAAGCCCGACTTTGAAAGCCCGAATAGCCTCGTCTGAATGGCGGATTCGTAAGGGCGATGAAAAACGTGGTACGGAATACGAAGTCTTAGTCGCCTTCCGCAAACCCATCGGCAACACTCGGCTCGGCAGTAATCTCGGTCAGATTCCTACTATATTTGTAGTCAGCAAATGCATGTTTCACCCCATCTTATTGGCTTCGCATCAAGTACCTACTTATGACGATGTTGCGTAACAACGACCGAAGAAAAAACAAGATCGAGAACGGAGAATATAGAATGGGGGGGGCAGAAAACTTACTCTCTTAAGGCGATGTGCCGGATTTGCTATGCATAGTGGAAACGTTGGGTGCCTGGAGCCGGCAATTCCCAACGCTACGCTGCAGGCCGAGCTATAATATCACGCTGCTCTGCTTCACTTTAGGCTAAATGACAACAAGATCGAGCCAGACATTAAGCCTAACCGAAGTAGTGGCATCCTTCATCCTCCCGACGCACACAACCAGTTGAAACATCGCGACCAAACAATGCGGAGAGGTACGAAATACCAGATCGGGTTGCGGGGAAGGCCTTGTCTTGGCTGTCGATGAAGGAGCCGCCGGTAATCTATCCTTTAGGAGACGGGAAAATCTGGGGAAGGCGATGGGTTTTAGGAGATTTCATGTTCGTGCCCCTTCGTACAGGGTAACATTGGCAGATGTAAGTGACGGCGTACCCGGAGATGGAGAGGATCGGCATACGAGAAATAGGTTTGGTAGCCTGCGGTTGTCATATCCCGTCGGGACAAAACAAAAACTTGCTCGATTAAGAAACTGGGATGAGACATGAAGCCATTTCTCAATGCAGTCAGAAAGCTGCGGGCGAGAATGAGCGGAGAGCAATGCATGTAAAATAGACGTGTATATAATAGGTGGGAATTGATTGCTTCAAAAGGAGGAAAAGCTATCTATAGGAACTCAGGCGCACCGATCGATGCTCTGATACTCCAGACCACTTGGTGTATCATCTTCAAAGGCAGTCATGGCGGGCCTACGCATTCTACCATGGATGTACTCCATGGCTCTTTTCCACCTCGCTCAATCCCGAACTTGTTTGCCCGCGTACCAAGCGCAAACGACCTATGTCGGCTGCTATCATGATCCGAATTCGCCTCGCGATCTCGCAGGGCCATTTTTGACTGTAAATAATCTCAATTCGCCCCAATATTGTGCCAACCTATGCGGTGCGGCTGGTTACCAATATGCTGGAGTTGAATTCACCATGTAAGTGGCTCTGAAGCTTTGGAAATGATGCCGATTCAAGATGCCGATTCTAACATGATTATTTTCTGTAGCCAATGCTTCTGTGGCCACCGCATTGAAAGTACCTCCGTCAAAGCTGACGAGAGCCAATGCACTTCGCCATGCCCTGCGGACCCCAGTAAGATTTGCGGAGGTGGCAACATGTATGTCTTTAACTCCAGGATCAGATATGGTGAGAAATGGAACTTTTCATCTAACGTACACTCACAGGATCAACATTTACCAAGTCACTAATCCATCGTCAAACCCTCCCTTGACACCTTCATTCCCTGACTGCACCCGCGATCCCCTTTGCAGCAATGATGTCTGTGACACCACCAAGAGCATTGCCCAGAGAGCCGCCGCCATTGTTCAGCCCATGACACTGGATGAAAAGGTCTCAAACGTAGGCAGTTCTGCTTCTGGCAGTGGACGACTCGGTTTGCCAGCATATCAATGGCAGAATGAAGCGCTTCACGGCGTTGCTGGCAGCACTGGTGTGCAATTCCAGTCACCTCTTGGAGCCAACTTCAGCGCAGCGACCAGCTTCCCTATGCCTATTCTTCTCTCTGCCGCATTTGACGATGCCCTCGTCCAGAGCGTAGCCACTGCTATCAGCACTGAGGCTCGTGCATTTGCCAACTATGGATTTGCTGGATTGGACTTTTGGACGCCAAACATCAACCCATTCCGTGATCCCCGCTGGGGTCGAGGCATGGAGACCCCTGGAGAGGATGCATTCCGTATCTCCGGCTATGTATTGGCTTTAGTCAACGGCCTTCAGGGCGGAATTGATCCCGACTACTTCAGAACTATCTCAACTTGCAAGCACTTTGCTGCGTACGATATCGAGAACGGTCGCACTGGGAACAATCTTACGCCTACCCAGCAAGATATGGCTGATTACTATCTTCCAATGTTCGAGACCTGCGTTCGTGACGCAAAGGTCGGATCCATCATGTGCGCCTACAATGCGGTCGATGGCGTGCCAGCTTGTGCAGACGGCTATCTCCTACAATCTGTGCTTCGCGATGGCTATAACTTTACCGAAGACTTCAACTACGTTGTCTCCGACTGCGACGCTGTCGAGAACGTATTTGACCCCCACCATTATGCCGCCAACTTGACTCAAGCTGCTGCCATGTCTCTGAATGCCGGCACTGATCTTGACTGTGGAAGCTCTTATAACGTCCTGAATGCCTCAGTGCAGGCTGGTATGACAACAGAGGCTACTCTTGACAAGTCATTGATTCGATTGTACTCTGCACTAGTCAAGGTCGGATGGTTCGATCAACCCGCAGAGTATAGCTCTCTTGGCTGGGGCAATGTCAACACCACACAAACCCGAACCCTTGCGCACGATGCCGCCACCGGAGGGATGACTCTGTTGAAGAACGATGGCACTCTCCCTCTTTCACCCAGTCTCCAGAATGTCGCAGTCATTGGTCCGTGGGCTAATGCTACCGACCAGTTGCAAGGCAACTATGCTGGTACAGCACCGGTATTGGTAAACCCCCTGACAGTCTTCCAGTCAAGGTGGCGCAATGTCAAGTACGCACAGGGAACTGCCATCAACTCTCAAGACACTAGTGGATTCGATGCTGCTCTCTCTGCCGCAAGCTCCTCCGATGTCATCGTTTATCTCGGAGGAATTGACATCTCTGTGGAGAACGAGGGCTTTGACCGTAGCGCAATCACCTGGCCCGGAAACCAATTGAACCTGATCTCTCAACTGGCTAACTTTGGCAAGCCCTTGGTTATCGTGCAGTTTGGAGGTGGCCAGATTGATGACAGTGCTCTGCTGAGCAACTCCAAGGTTAACTCCATCTTGTGGGCTGGATATCCCGGCCAAGAAGGTGGCAATGCTCTCTTTGATGTCCTTACCGGTGCAAGCCCACCAGCTGGCAGACTTCCCATCACTCAATACCCTGCCAGCTATATCAACAACAACAACATCCAAGACATGAACCTTCGACCATCCGGAAGCATTCCTGGACGTACATACGCATGGTATACTGGCACTCCTGTCCTTCCTTTCGGTTACGGATTGCACTACACCAACTTCTCCGTGTCACTGGGATCCACCAAGACTGCTGGCACTGATGTTGCTACCATCGTCAACAACGCCGGATCAAACAAGGACCGAGCAACCTTCGCAACCGTCGTCGTTAACGTCAAGAACACTGGTGGCAAGGCAAACCTAGCATCTGACTACGTCGGCCTGTTGTTCCTGAAATCCACGAATGCCGGCCCCGCGCCTCACCCGAACAAGCAGTTGGCCGCATACGGACGTGTCAAGAAGGTGGGCGTTGGTGCAACCTCACAGCTTACTTTGACGGTGCCCCTCGGAGCACTTGCTCGTGCAGATACCAATGGTGATAGATGGGTCTACCCCGGTGCTTATACTCTGACCTTGGATGTGAACGGACCAGTAACGTTCAACTTCACTTTGACTGGTTCAGCAACAAAGATTAGCACCCTGCCAAGAAGGTCCTGAAATGGTTGGGACTGAGAAATAATGTAAATATGTTTGTTGGATAGTACCAATTGAGCTTGTATGACATGTAATTTTATAGTTTGTGCCAGTTCTCGAGTTCACCCGCGTAGAAAGAATACTCTCACCATATTCTTTCGAGTAGGTGTGTAGTGCATCAAATAAGCAGACAGACCATAAATACTTTGATTTAACAAAGTAAGTGATTGCTATTAAAGCGGAAGGTAGGTATTATTCCGAATAACATCGAGATTCAAGACGAGGTAAGGAGTGTAAAGGCTGGCTCAGAGAAGCGCTATGCCTAGGTGGGAGAAAACCGGTCATATCACAAGTGAGTTTTTTCGCAGAATATTGCCCCATATCAAATAATCGGGTTTGAGGGGCCTTTTAAAACGGTTTTCGGGGATCCAAGAGCAAATTATCGCCATTTTGGGTCGAAGCAATTGGCCCGCTTTGCGATCTCCCGAGTAATAAAGCCGGGAGGTTTGGCTCTATTGGCTTCTCACATGTACTTTATATAGACTCGATTTATCATAACACATAAAAATGATAGTTCAAATTACCCTTGCATTCGCATCGAGGCGTGGGAAAAGCCAGAAGGAAAACCCCATACCAAGCAAGGTCAGCCAATACACACTAACTATGGAGATTCATCGTTTGCCCAATCCCACAAGAGTTATTAGCCCAACAGCAATCCCACGGAAAACTTAGATGAGACCGGCCTCGCCAGGCTGGATAACACCGTCAAGCTTGGCAGCGGCGTGAGCCCGAGCCACCATGCCGTAGACGGGGAAGTACTTGTCAAGGTAGGGAAGCACCTCTGCGGCACCAGGGACGTTTCGCCAGTCCCTCATGAGGTCGCAAACGATAGAGAACATGCTGACGACTTGCACACCTGCGTGTCTCATCCTGTCGTTGGAGACATCGCGGACAAAGGTAGAAGAGCTGCCAGAGGCCTCGGCATTGGCCCAGACAGAGTAGCCCTCAGCTCGAAGAGACAAGGCGAGGTGAGCGGTGCACACATCGGTAACAATTCCAGCCAGGATGATCTGAGTCTTCTTGGTAGCCTTGACAGCAGCACGGAAGTCCTCGTTGTCCCAGGCATCGACTTCACCCTGGCGCTTAATGAAAGTTGCGTTGGGGTACATGCCAGTAATCTCCTTTGGCAAGGGTCCGTTGGGGCCTAGTTGAACGTTTAGCTCTATGTACTGTTATTTCAAGTGCCAAAGAGCATACCTTGCTCTGCAGAAGTAGTCAAGATAACTGGCAGATCAAAGAGCTTTCCAATGGCGGCATGCGCGATGATGCTCTCCTTGAAGGTAACAGGGTCAAAGTCTCGGACAGCGTTGTAAAGGCCATCTTGGAGATCAACGACAAGGAGAACCTTGAGATATGTTAGCTTGCGTATCTATCTCTAAGGGTGAGAATTTTGCATACAGCCTTGTCTTTGTCAAGTCTTTCGTAAGGATATGCTTCAAGAGAACATGAAATGTCAGTACTGTACAAGCCTGCTCAAGATTTGGCGCATTACTCACTGCTTCCCATGACGGTAGCAGACATCGATACAAGCGCCACGGCGAGAGTTGAAAGGAACTTCATTGTTGCTTATTGGTGCGATGGGTTCTGAGTTGAACTAGAGAGGATTGGAGAGTGTGATTTGCAAAGTTGAGCTTGAGCCTGAAGAAAAAGAATCGTCTCTGAGAGGATTTATCTTGAATTATATACCCCAACACCCTTGTCTCTGAGCTTGCCTTCACGAAGGAATCATTCAAGAATTTGGCTCACAAAATCCCTGATTTCACTACTGCAGGGCAGTCACCTTGTTCCACGGGTTTCCCGTGCAGTAATCTCCACCTTGCATGCATGATGAGGTCTTTTCGACGCAGCCAGCAAATTCATTCAAGTGAGGCTATCCACATATCGCAACACAACGAGCTGCCTACCAGGATCTGTCTCTTCGCCCGGTTTCTCTTTGTCCTCCATCACTGTTAGTTGTAATGATGACTAGTCCCTGACCAGGCCCTGGTCCACGTTATGTAATTCTAATGTCAGCTCCGCAGCTATGACTTGATTGGTTCCAAATGATGCACAGCGCGCCTTACGAGAGAGAGTTGGCCAAGTTCCACCAATTATAATGAGTTAGCTCAGCAATTATGCTATGTTGACAAGTGGCTGACATTAATGAAGCTAAGCCGCGAGGGATGGGATCGCATAATGGGCAGCAAATTGTTAGCCAAAGTCGCCACCTTATCAACAACTAAGTCATCAACTATATTGTTACTACACACACTTCAACTGCTGTGTAATAGCTGAGTCTATTGTCGCTCATACAGTTGGCGATAGGAAAAAAATTCATCGAATACAAGATTTTAGCCTATATTTACCCCCCCTAATTGTGTGAAGTTAATGCGTTCCTCTGTGTGCACAAACACACAAACACACAATCATGGGAGAGATAGATGAGAAGAACAAGGAGCTAGTTTGGAAGAACTAGCTCATTGACTTTTCAAACATTTCTCTGCATCTTTACCGAACTAAGATGCCTTTGGCTTTCCGCTTTTCAAGCCCTTTGCTCATGTCTGTTTACAGGGTTAATGGTATGTATTCTTTTCAAAAGGTCATGGGGCTATACGAAGCATGAGCAAGGAATAGGTTCCTCATACATTGGAGATTATGGGTCTCGAAAGCCTCGGCGTTACTGTGCACAATGCTGAGTGCGGACTTTACACGCGTTCATTTTCATAACATTCCAGGTCAGCATCCGAAGGCTAGTGCAAACTCTGCACTGCTGTCTCGATGGTAACCGACCTTTGGATCTACGAAGTGTTATTGAGACAATGACCTTGGGAATCCTTCTATATATGCTCTGTGAGGTATGCCTTTGAAGTGGCAAACTAGGAGATTTCGATCGGACAATGTATGAATCGTACAACACCAGCTCTCCTTATGACTCAGGTTTGACAAACAGTTGGAAGAGGAAGATTTTTTGTTTGCCACTAATTCATCAGCAATGTGTAAAGATTTAGTGCCCAGAATATGCATAAATCTCTAGGTATACGACGAACACTCTTCTCATGTATACAGTGTCGCTGCCAAACTCAAGGTCTCCCCCTGTGTCTCATCATTTAGTCATTGCAAGGCATTCATTAACAAGAGCCAATAGTATTTCAACTTCCCCATGATTTCGTATCTGCCGAGGTTTGCTTGACACGCTTGAACGGCTAGTGCCATGTGTACCTGTGGACACTGGCGTCTAGGCCTCGCGATATGGAGCCTAAAAGCCTGATTTTTCACTCTCGGAGATGTGCAGCTACCTTAAGCTAAACAATATTAAACAAGATAAGTGGTATGCAACTCTATGTGGCAGCATGCGGTTGGTCAATTGATGAATGTCATCGAAGGGATGAATCTTTTACCCCTTGCCAGTGGCAAATGAGGACACGGGTTTGACTCACGCAAACCATATCTTGTATCTACATACAGATCTTGGTTTACTGACATGTTTAATCTTCACCGCTCGAAAGGAAATATCTTCTAAACTAAACCAAACATGTCATTCATGGCTATATTCAAAAGTACCACCTCAAGCAATGTCTGTGAGTACACATCTTCTCCTAGCTTGGCCCCTGAGGCTGCCCCCTGCCGAGATATTAGTATTCTACAAATCTCTTGCGCAAGCCTAACGGCCCACTACACGTGTCCAACTTTTAGAAACAGCTTAATAAGGGCTTTTTGCTAAGCTTTGAGTGATATCTGAGTCAGTTCAGTATCATTATTTGTGGACGCAGAAATAGAAGAGCTTTTCCTATGAGCATTTCTCAACTAACAGTGGTCGGACAGGATCAAAACCATGGGGAACATTCAACTCTGAGCCACACAGAGACAATAATCGTTGGAAAATAAAGTCGGAGCCCGGGCCGCCTCAGCTCACACCTGAGTTCGCCCCCAATCCCGACCTAGACACCACTTTAGCTGGGCGTAGAGTATGTTAGCCTGGAGCCGTGTAACAAATAAGTGGCGGTGTAAAGCGCCGGCCGCTACCTAAACTTCTCGTGTTACTATTCGGTGTTGGTGTAGCGTGTTGCTGATGCTATACTGCGGTTTCACATATCATCCCCTCGTTCCCCCATTCATGACGATCAGAACGTGGCCCCCCTTCAAGCACATGTTTGGATTACTCATGCTTGAGATTATTTAATTGAGACACGTGCAAGGATTTTCATCCGTTCTTTGTCCCGAAGACGCTATTTACCCGGCTATGTTACATCAGGCTGGCTCGTGGGGCACCGTTGCAAAAGCGTTAGTGACGATCAATGTCACCGCATTCAACTGGGTCGCAATTTTGCCTTTAGGTGATATCGTCCAAAGCCTAGTGGCATTGGAGTTTATGATATATTAGCATTGTCTTTCAGCGTCCATTTACAATGATATATAGGGCTCCAGCCGGCCCACCGATGCCCTCGCAAACATTACCAATTATTATGTAAATGGCGAATTGTGTTCATCACGCGCTTTTCATCACCTGAGTGTGATTGACCCGCACCTCGGCGAACGAGTGGTTCCACATGCCCATACAAATTAGACGCCGTCCCCCAATAACTTGTAACAAGTCATTTCGGATTGGGTCGTTTTGAGCTTCGCAGACTCGCTTGAACATGAGGGGAAAATCTTCAATAAATTGATCAGTGGAACGTAGCGTTGGATGGACATTGTTCGAGATTTACCATTGGATAACGGCGACGACGGCGTCGAATTGGTGCCGAATTGGTGTTATGGGGACTCTCAAGAACGCTTCAACCAACAACGTTGACATGGACTATATAAACAATCGACAATGCTCTGGAGAGAATGGGCAACTCCAGCGCGCAATCGGAGGCCATTGCACCAATTGGCTGACTTGAGAAGATCGTGATCTACCTTATTCTTCATGCGCTACCCCTGTATCATCTTTGGAGCTCTGGGGCTCTTCGACACTTTTGTCGACGCAGCTTCAACTCTTCTCTCAGGTGGAACAATTATCGCATGGGATGACAGTGCAAACTATCTCAAGATAATTCGAAATGGTTCCGTTTTGGTCACAGATGATCGCATTGCATCTGTGAACCCAAACCCTCAGCCGTCTGGATTGCCGCCAGGAACGAATGTTATCGACATATCGAATCAAATATTGACTCCAGGATTTGTTGATACCCACCGTCATGGATGGCAAACCGTTTTCAAGACAATTGCCTCAAACACATCTCTTACCGAATACTTTGGCCGCTACGGAGAATTCGTCGCGGCAGATAAATTCACGGCTGATGATGTGTATATTAGTCAATTGGCTGGCTTGTACGAAGCCATGAACGGCGGAGTGACAACTCTTCTTGATCATGCTTCTCACACATGGTCTGCAAGCACGTCTTATGCTGGCTTCAATGCCTCAATTGACAGCGGGGCTAGAGTTTTTTGGGCATTTGCTTTTCACAATATCACGTCTCTCAACTACACTGCGTCCGACCAGATTCCACTGTTTCGAGAAATGGCGACAAACAAAGAAGCGCTGGTGGGAGATTCTCCTACAGAACTTGGTGTTGCATATGACTCCTGGGGGCCAAATCCAAACGTCAATGAGGCTCAAGACATTGCAGACCTCATCAAAGAGTTTAACGTCTCAGTCATGACAACGCACTCTCTTGCCGGACCATGGGGTATAAGCAATCTTCCAAGCGAGGTTCAGCAGTTTGACATTTTGAACGGCACCGTACCCATTGTCTTTTCTCACTCAAGCTTCATCACTGCAGACGATTTGCAACTGCTTCGTTCTACCAACCAGTACATCTCCATCACCGCAGAATCGGAGATGCAGTACGGACATGGCCACCCGCATTCTTATGATGTGCAAGACCAAGCCGCACTCGGCATTGATACTCATTTTACGTATTCGTCCGATATTTTGACACAGGCTCGAATGTGGCTGCAGTCCGTCAGACTCCATTTCTACAATCAAGTGTTGGAGAATTGGCACGTCCCAACTTATTCTCCCATGACCGTCAATCAAGCGTTCCTGCTAGCAACTCGCTCCGGAGGGCTAGCACTTCGACGACCCGATCTTGGTGTCATCAGGCCAGGTGCCAAGGCCGACTTAGTAGTCTGGGATGCGGAAAACTCTCCTTCGATGCTCGGATGGGACGATCCTGTCGCGGCAATTATCATGCATGCAAACGTTGGTGACGTTTTGCACGTATTAATTGACGGAAAGTTTGTCAAGAGGGATGGTAAAATTGTCAACAGTGACTACCCCAATATTCGGAGAGATTTCCTAAAGTCGGCAAAGAAGATTCAGAGCATATGGAAGCAAACCCCTTATCCCACGTACGAGGGCGCATACTCGAGCGGCTATGGCTACGGAACACCATTGACCGTTGATGTGCAGAGAGGACCAGACACTGGTTATGGCACACAGTTTTTGTAATCCCGGGTGACAACTGGGGAGAGGTAAATTTTTGGCTCTTAGTGAGAAAGCGGTATATCAGCAGAGTCATCTGTTGTTCATAGGTACCGAAATGTTTAATTCTAGCAAAAGCTATGCAGCACACAGCAGCAACATATAGTTGAAGTTAAGTCGCATTATGTTGAGGAAATAGAACTATTATCGTCAGTTATGCTAGCATCACCACTATCGCCATGATCCTCTAGTCTGTACTAGTACCAGAATTAAAGTCTAGCATGAGGGGGTTCTACACAGCAGTTTCTTAACATATAGTTTGACTTCTTTTTATTCGGTTAACATGGAATCTTATGAGCTCCAACCTACGTGCTGCATCGTCAATCAACAATATACATGAAGCTATGCAATCACTCAAAGGTAAGACGCCTCAACGAGGAATCCCACAGTAAACTTCGCATGTCGAAGAACCGCCGGCCACTGAATCTTGTCAAGGGACTACCTAGATGTCAGCTAAAACTGGGTAATCTGCATAGTGGTACTTACGTCTCCAGCACTGTGGATGCTGGGGTTGGACCTTTCGAACGTGTCTTCATTGACAAAGGCAGAGGCTGTCAAGCACACGTCAATAAAATCTCAAACGAATTGTTGAGAAGTTAGGAAACTTACGGAAGCCGTTCGATCGAGCACTTGCGTGGTCAGAGCAGCCATAACCGCATCGTGTAGTAAGAGGTGCAGCACCCGTGTACTGGGTAGCAATTACTCTGACGTATTGAGTCAAAGCCGCATCAACGTTATCAGTATAGACAGCCAGCTGGTTGCTTGGAGAGAAGCCAGTCATGTCCTGGTTGAGCATAGCAAGGACTGTCTTCCCAGTCGATTTATAGTTGGAGAAGATTGCCTGAGACCCGAGAAGTCCGCCTTCTTCACCACTATACCAATGAAACTCAATTGTGTTTTGGGGAGTGAAGTCTGACTGGGCGATGACACGAAGGGCTTCAAGAATAGTAACTGATCCAGAGCCGTTATCATCTGCGCCGGGGCTGCGGGCTGTCGTCGAGCCAGCGGTGGAGTCCATATGAGCACCCACAATGACTTGAGATCTGTTAGCAACTCTGCCATTTCGCATTCAGAATATTTGTAATTAACTTACTGAGGTTTGAACTCGCTCCAGGCAACCGGGCAATGATTGAAGGCTGGTTCCAGGTATGGGTGAACCTTTGCACAGTGATCTCTGGCCTTGCAGAGGCAATGGTGGAGACTTGGTCAAATAGCCAAGCCGAAGCCTGAGTGCCAGTTGTTGAGCGGTAATGCCGAGTAGTGAATCTGATCAACTGTTAATAGTGCACTGGGAGCTGTATTGCGAGAGTGATTGACTAGTACACACTGAGTAAACGTAGTGAGCCAACTTTGAGGACCGCTGGTGGACACTTTTGCAATGAGCGACTGGGCTTCGTCTACATGCTCGACCCTTGTCGGATAAGTGACAGCACGAGTGGTCAGAGAGGTGTCTGATGGTGCCCTTGACAGAATGGATAGCACCTCATCATCCTGTGAATTGATGTCAGCAACAATGTCTATAGTGATCATGAAGAAATGACATCAGTTGCATTATACTTGCCTTAATATCAGTAATGTCGATGAACCCAATGTTCTTTGACGTAAATCTGTCGAACTTTTCCTGTTCAGTCACCCACTGACCAACATCATCTTCTGAAGTTTTGATAAGTCGAAGCTCCGAGCTGCTGCCAGTGAGGGGTGCAGCGAGAGCAAGCGGAAAGGCCGCCACAAGCAGAGCAGCAACGGTAGCTTTGGTAACCATTTTAGAAGTCTGAGCAAATCAATATTGTCAAGAGTCTGAAAAGAAACGGTCCAGTATCTATGGGGTAGTGGCTCATTTTATCCATCAAACTCTTTACATGAGATGAAATGGCGACCCAAATGACGCCACACTCTCTTCTTTCAAAAAGCATAGATTCAATACCGCTGCGTTGCGCCATTCCGAAGAACATTGGCATCCACTCATTTGCATTGACATATGACGAATGGTAAACTAATGAGCTTCCTCATCTGGTAGCCAGAGTCCGCAAGAGCAAAGGCTCCCCTCATTGGTGTAAAACATTCCTAGATAAGCTAGGTGACATTCGGGCCAAGCATGGATCAAGCTGAGCGGAGAATAGGCATATAAGCTTAATTTATTGGCTAAAACTATTTTTGTCAGCCACCCAGAACACCTCCCTAGGGCTTCAAGGCCTTCAAGCGTGTGCTTGGCAGTCGGGCTTCGCTGCGGATTGGAGACTGGAGTAGGAGAAGAAGAAGAAAAGCAACTGTAGCATTTTCGAAAGTTCCACGCCAAAATAGCAGGTGAACCAAGATTGACTCCGCGCCGACAATCAGTAGCCGGAGATGCGACACTTTAATGTCTAGTGTTTGGGTGGAAGAGGGTGTTTTGGTGAAATAAATGCGCAAATTATTGCGTTTCCGCTCGGAGGTTGCTATGGTGGCTCAGGTTATGCCAATGATAGCCGGTAGCAAAAATAATTGAAGCTCTTCTCAGTTCTCAAGTACGACATCGGCGAGATTTAAGCCCGATCAATGGGGACTTGGGTACTCACAAAGCGGGATTAGGAGTTGAACAGGATTCGAGATCGAATAAAGAGGAAAGCGATATTCTCAAAATTGTTCGACTGTCCAGTAGTGACGTGGATAGAAGACGAAAGTAAACGCTATTCATGGAAAAGACCCATTGCTTATTTGTATACGTTACAAGTATCTACGATTACACCGTTCGGAACCCATTTCTTTGTGCTTGAACCTTGCTGTTCGAATCTTTTTGAACATGTATTTTGAGATTTCTCTTGAGCCTTTATGCAACAGCGGTCATACTTTGTGACCTCAATCTTTAAGGTTTGACTTGGTCGGCTTTTGTCGACAAGATTGAGGTACGGATTGGTTCTAGATTTGGCCCAAATACTTGGAGGACCGCCTTCATCTGAACCAGCTACTACACTTTGACTGGCCACTTTGACTGGCCACCTTGACCATAAATATAATCTCCATGCACATACTTCAGCAATTTTGTAACCGCATAGCTCTTCAATGTGGATTGACAAAAAAAGAGTATTGCTCGCCTTTGAGCTGTGAAGTGTTTATGATGTAAATTTAGTCGAGCTCCACTCATCAAATATCTCGAAGCTATAATAATATAGTGGTTAGTATATCAGTTTGTGGATATGAAACACTGAAGACCGAGGTTCGATTCCTCGTTATGGCATGATATTTATTTTTTTTGGCTTAATTTTTCATTCTTTTTGCCTGACGATATGAAATGCTGACTGTCCTCCCTTTTCTTTTCATTTTTTCTTTTGTCCTTTGTGGGTAAATCTCTCGAGACTTCTGGTGTATGCCACATTCGATATAAGGAAAAGTAAGCTGTAGCAGACCTGACAATCGAAGGCACCTCAGCAAATTTGCAGTACATAGATCACGACGCAGTATCCATACCACGAGTTCCATACCCCAAGTTATCAAGGGCGAAAGTTGCCGTCATTTTGCCCCTCTGGTATGTCCGCGTGCGGCCGCCATGACTTTGTATCCCATAATCTCCGGCTTCTATTCCCTTCCGGCCGTATCCGACCGCTGGAAGCTCTCCGAAGCTCTCTGTATTTGGGCAATGGTCCACTGGGATTGCAATCTTGTTGAGGGAGTGTTAAGCCTGATCGGTTCTAGTAGCGCCACTATTAGAACACTCAATTCCGCCGGGCATCGTTCGGGATCGCCACAACTTGAAACCGCTTCAGATTTACCACAAGCACCGATCAACAATTACATAAAGATACATTTTTTCAAGCAACTTTTCGATCATTGAACCTGTCAATCCAACAGTTACGACTGTCATCTTACATCCTAACACCAAAGTACGAGCGAACAACACGGTAGCGTATCGCGAGTGGTCTAAACTAACATTTGGACTCTTATAGACTCACTGAGCGAGCGAGCATTTCCCTGACACGATGGCCTCCAGCCTCACCGTTCTCTACAACCAGCCCAAGGAGGGCGAGTACTTCGACATGGATTACTACATCAACACACACATGCCCATTGCGAACAAGCATTGGGGCCCCATCGGCATGAAGAGCTGGCAGGTCATCCAGGGCGGCCCTGATGCGCCCTTCTCCGGAGGCGTTTTGTTTACCTGGGAGAAGCCCCAGGATGCAGCGAATGCTATGACAGCGGAGGAGTCAAAGCCCGTCTTTGCTGACGTTCCCAACTTTACCAACTTGAAGCCCATTCTGCTCCCTTCCACCATCTTGAGCACTTGGGAGAAATAAGAGAGGGGTCATGGAATTTGGCGCGGGGTTGGAGGGGACCCTTGTAGTCTCATGACGCAATGTTACATGTTATTGGTGCTTAATACGCGTGTATTAGCAGACTGTGAATGGTATACATTTTAGTCGGGAACAACGTTCCAGTCAATGTTCTATACGTGAGATGCAGGTATATACTAACTGAGAGGATTGTGCATCTTGTTAAGGATGCCATTTGATGTACATGGCAAATAATCCCGCATGCGATAGAACATGATTCTACCTATGTACATCACCTCATCATCTTCTCATAATCACCTTGTTAAGAAATTTCAATGCACACCTTTCCCTTGTGCTTGCCCTGCCACTGGTATTCACAAGCTTCCTTGAGCTGATCCAGAGGGAAGACTTTAGGATCAATGACCGGCCGAAGCTTCTCTGGGTTTGCCTCGATCGCGCGACACAGCTCTTCCAGCACGATTCTAGATCCCACCGCAATTGGCCGCACGATGCATCTGTGCTGGAAGCAGTCCGAGAAGCTCGGCTGATCGCCGCTGGAGCCTCCCAAATATCCAACAATGCTGATGACGCCACCAATTGCAACGGCCTTCAGGCTCTGTCTCATAGACACCGGTCCAGAAACTTCAACAATATGGTCAAAGCCGCCTCCACCGGTCAGCGTTTTGGCAGTGGTGCCCCATTCTGCATCTTGTTTGTAGTTGATGACATGATCAGCACCAAGACCTTTCAGAAATTCGACTTTGTCGCTAGAACTTGTAGTTGCGACGACTCTGGCACCAACTGCCTTTGCAAATTGTAGCGCAAACACGCTGACGCCTCCTGTTCCTTGTGTCAGAACCCATTTTCCAGCACTCACCCTGTAGTCGGACAGTCCAAAAAGAGCGCTCCACGCTGTGACTCCAGCACAAGGCAGTGTTGAAGCCTCCAGAGAGCTTAGGACTGACGGGATCCGAACCAATCCCTGTTCATTAAAGGCTCCGTAAGTACGAAGTGTACCATCCAACGCTCCCCCGAGCGCTGAGACGACCGCAGAGAGTTGGAAAGGACCAGCGACATAGTCCTGGAAAAAAGCGGCGACAACTCTGTCGCCTGGAGTGAAGCGACGAACGTGTTTGCCAACTGCGACCACAGTACCAGCTCCATCCGAGCCTGGGATAATGTTTGGAGCCACAGGATGAATTGATTTCCCTTGTGCTATCATAAGGTCACGGTACTGGAGAAGTCATCTTATTAATCATGATGATGTAAAGCCGAGGTGCAATATCGACTTACATTGAGCGATGCCGCTTCCACTGTGCCCGTTGTTAGGATGGCGATTTCTATAAAACGAACTCACTGTCAAACTCACATTTCACCAATACCTGGCTGTCTCCCAATTCAGGAAGAGGTTGTTCAGAATAGTGCAAAGCATCAAAACCTGCTCCATCGCTCACAGTCCACTGGTAGACAAGTTTGGGAATCGAGAGTACCATTTTTCAGGTGCTTAAACGGAATATCGAAAAAAGGACTGCAAATATGCCTTATGCTACACACGTATAGAGTCTCGAATAGTATTTTGTTTGTTCTAACTCTCCAAGTGAATGCTATTTATACCAATCTCGCTTCCTTGCAATGACCCATTTCTACTATGTGAAAACTCCGTACATTAATAATTCGCTGCATAGGTTCAGTTCTCTGACACGGAGAAAGTAAGACATTTCGATAAATGATAGAAGTCAGAGCTCAATTTATAATTCTCCACGGACTGTGGAGGAAGCTCCGTACTTAATAGTCATTTATTACTCTCTGGGACATTGTCTTTTCGGACAAATCTAAAATCCCAAATAGGTAACCGGTGGAGTCTTGAATAGACCATTTCATTGGCCATCGGCGATGATTAGAAACATTTGAAGACTAACGCCGAAGTCTCTTCCTTCTCCATCGAATCAAAGGTGTTGCTTAACTGGGGCTCAACTGATCGGACTTGAATCACCAGTTTTCCGTACCAGATTCATAGTACCATAGTAACTTTTACCGCGGAGCTCCTCCCTTACAGTGGAGTGAAAGGTCTTCCTTGAAGTGAATAGAATGCTGTCGGTACCGGAAGTCCGACTTAGATGGCATCTTAGTCGTATCACCGTGTGTTTCAACGTTGCAACATGGCAAGTTGAAAGCAGCCAAAGTGGCATTTGTAGTTTTCGGAAAAAAGTAAACTGGAATTTAAGTAAAACCGATGAAACATCTTGCCTATTATCCTCAATCATCGTTTATTGTTGACACTGGGTGACATCACATCACAACAGGTCTTCTCGAACAGGACATAATTGCCTCTTTTGGCGATTCGTGCCACCGCTAACGCCGGCTTCATAAAGGCGAGCAACGGAACCGCGATCCATCCCCGCTCGGGTCGAAACTCCGTGGTTCTTATTACCGATAGACTTGCCGATAGTCCTGACTCAAGTTCACGAACATGTTGTTGAGAGTTGAGATAAAAGAGAGTGAAATGGAAGCTCAAAGATCGATTCAACAATTCGATTCATATGGCATTAACATATAAACGTCTAGCATATTTACACTCGACAGATTCCACTTAACAGCAGTTACTGCGCTTTCAATCGCTTTCATCGACAGCAATCTAGATCTTTCAGCTTAACTTATCCCACAATGTCTCTTCCCACTAGGCGTCTTGGAACTGATGGCCCCCTCGTCACAGCCATTGGCTTTGGTGCAATGGGCATCAGCGCTTATTATGGAGCCACAGAGTCTGATGAGGAGCGTTTCAAGGTCCTCGACCATCTTTACGAAACTGGAGAAAGATTCTGGGACACTGCCAATGTTTATGGAGACAGTGAGGAACTCATTGGCAAGTGGTTTGACCGCAACCCCGAAAAGCGGAAAGATATCGTTCTTGCAACCAAATGGGGAAACATGGGTGGAGGCAAGGTTAGAAATGACCCTGAGTATGCTAAGGAATGCGCCGAAACGAGTTTGAAGCGTCTTCGAACGGATTACATCGATCTGTACTATGTCCACAGAGTCGATTCCAATGTTCCCATTGAGAACACCGTTAAAGCCATGGTCGAACTCAAGAAGTAAGTTTTAGTACTGAGTGTCTCCATAAATTCCGCCATGCCTTATAAAGAGAAAATACTAACTGTTCTTTAGTAAGGGCTGGGTTCGGCATTTGGGTCTCTCCGAGGTTTCGGCCGCAACACTAAGAAGAGCCCACGCTGTGCATCCCATCACTGCCGTTCAGATGGAGTACAGCCCCTTTGCGCTGGAAATTGAATTACCAGAGACTAACATGCTCAAGACCTGCCAAGAGCTTGGTGTCGCTGTTGTAGCATACTCTCCTCTTGGCCGAGGATTCTTGACTGGACAAATTCAAAGCCCCGAGGATTTCGAAGAAGGAGACTTCCGAATCAACATTCCTCGATTTTCTCCCGAAAACTTTCCCAAGAACCTGGAGCTAGTTGCCACTTTGAAAGAGATTGCGGCTCGGCATAATGCCACGAATTCCCAGCTGGTCCTTGCCTGGCTCTTGAAGCAGTGGGACATGGTCATTCCGATCCCAGGAACTAAGAGGATCAAGTACTACGACGAAAACATGGGAGCGCTGAAGCTGAACATTAGCGATGAGGAGAATGAGGAGATCAGGAAAGCTATGAACAAGACAGCCATTATTGGAGACAGGTACCCTCCAGGCTGGAGTGCATCTCTGTTTACGGACACCGTTCCGCTGAAGGAATAAGCTGTATGCTGCATGAAGATGAAGCATGCTTTGTTGCGTGACGTATGAAGGTATACAAACATTATTTCCCATATGGATAGTTCAATAAAATTTATGATTAAAGTTGCCAAGATACTAGTAGCTGCATGCAATATAGGTTCATATTACCGAATGCTCATTGGCAAGTTGATAGTCATCTCGCCGCGAAAGTTCAAAAGACAAGACTCCCCCAAAAAGTCCATACATACGTAGTTCAATTGTAATTTACCCACCATGATCCCATTACTTTTGTCGCTGCTGCCGCTGCTTCAATGGTCGCCGCCTTTGCACTTCTAAAGACGGTCCGTTAGTGTCGTGCGTTAGAAGCCGGACCAGAACCGCGATGGTGTGAATGGCGTCGCTCCCAGCGCTGTGGCAGTAGCGCTGTGGTAGGCAATTTTTGCTGAAGCCTATAGAGAGCATCACATCTCCAAGAGGTGGCCAAGTCTTGGCTAGATCTTCCTGCTTTGATATACAAATTTGCTGAGTTACATCGACAACATCTACCCATCCAACCATCTCTTGAAATAGACTTGGGAAAAGCACATGAATAGCCGGTAATTCTCGGGGATGAGGATGCCAGCCGACTAGTATGATATCCTTCCCAATATAGCGTTGTTTAATGCTGTCAACGATGATTTTTATCTCCTTGTTTGCGTCTGCGGTTTTAATAGTACATCCATAGGGAAACGGGGGAAATGGTTTTCGTCGACTTCGGCCCTCGAGATAGAAACAGTAAGACTCGATTCTATATCGATCTACAAACTCTTGGGTCTCAAATGGTAGCGACGGGAATTCGGTAGATTGGAGAGTAGTCGGTGGTAGGATAGCGAAACCTATTGACGTGATGCCTTCTCCAATCCCTTCACAGCCTTCCACATCGATGCCTAGGAACACCGAATCTTGTAGTTTGTGCCTTAGGGAGCTAATATCTGTGATTTGCTTCTGCAAGCAAAATGTTCCAGCTTCTGGACTCTCCAGAAGGGTTGGGGGGAAGCGCTTCGGCATCGCACTCTACGTTTTTGGCTCCAGAGCGTCGAAGTTGCAAGACCAGATGATTAAATCCGCTAGAGTAAGAGATTGGGATAAACGAAACGACGGACGGAAGGTCTTCATGCAACGAAAGAGAATACAGAGCGCACCACCAAGTATTTATTTGCACAAGACGCCGGCTAATCTAAACCTTATTACCACTTTCCTTGCTTCCGGACATAACTGATGTCTTGTGGCTGATTGAATCTCCAGGAGAGTTCACAGGCTTATGGTGAGTTTATGGAGGTTATATTCATTATCAAGAGGGTCAGTACAGCTACAATTGCTGGGCTAAAGGAAAGTTACACCCATCCAATGTGGTCTCCCCTAGTGCCCCTCCACTTGCGCGTTTCTAGCCTGATTGCAAAGCTGGTTCTCTAAATAGATAGTCAAAAGAACTAGGTGAATTGCGGAGACAAACGGTCCAAATTCTGTTGATCAGGGCCATATGTCCCTTATTACCGTGATATACTCGGGTATCCAGACTCGGAAATTCCACCTATCTCCATGTTTTGATAGTGCTAGGGATGGCATCATTAGCTAAATGCGGGGTTGAACCTCTACTAATAAACCCGCAGTGTGTCGCAATCGCAGCGATTGAGCCCCAATTGTTGAAAAAAATATCGCGACGCAGTTGTTACACCATCATTGCTGTATTTTCCAGAATAAACAAGCTTCAACTTTAGACCAAAGATTGAAAGCCGGGAAACAAAGTCTCACGATGGGTTCAAAACCTAATTCAGCACTAAAAGTGGTCTTTGGCGCCATGACCTTAGGAGACAAAGGTTTGTTGTATTCACTCACCAAGAACGTGCATTTGCTGATTGTTGTTCCTAGGCGCCACTCAAGCTCGCATTCATACCTTGGAGGAGTCCGCCGAGATTCTCGATGTATTCCAGCAATTTGGTCACTCAGAAATCGATACCGCCCGAGTGTATGGCGGAGGAAGTTCTGAGAGATTTCTTGGCCAGCTAGATTGGCAAAAGCGAGGGATTGTCATGGACACAAAACTATCGCCGAGCAGTGGCCAATATAACCACACACCTGAGGGTCTTCGGGCAGGCCTTCTGGAAAGTCTGAAGGATCTCAAGACTGAAAAGGTAAGCTAAAAAGAAGAGCGCATCGTACATACATTCTGAGAGGAACATCAACAGCTCACTAATCTGGCAATAAGGTTGATATGTGGTACTTACACGCGCCGGATCACAACACCCCATACGAAGACACTCTTCGCGAAGTCAATAAACTCTATGAAGAAGGCTACTTCAAACGCTTCGGAATCAGCAACTATTCTGCCTGGGAAACTGCCCAGATCTGTGAAATTTGCATCCGCAATGGGTGGAAGAAGCCCGATGTCTATCAAGGCGTGTACAACGGTCTCCATCGAGCAGTAGAGCCCGAGCTCTTCCCCTGCCTTCGCAATTACGGCATCGCATTTTACCAGTATAACCCGGTGGCTGGAGGAATTCTCACAGACAAGTACAAGCTTGACTTCAAGGAGCATGAAGAGGGCAGCCGCTTTGACCCCTCGAAAGCACAAGGTAAAAACTACCGAAACCGATACTGGAATGAGACCTACTTCAAGGCCCTAGATGTTGTCAGGCCAGTAGCCGCCAAGCTCGGCATCCCTACCGCAGAGGCAGCTTTAAGATGGTCTGTTCATCACAGCTTGCTGAAGAATGAACATGGTGACGCAGTCATCATTGGAGCAAGTAGTGCCCAGCAGTTGAAGGAGAATTTGACAAGCTTGGAGAAGGGCCCGTTACCGGATGAGTTAGTTGCGGCGTTTGATGAAGGATGGCAAGTGGCCAAGGCGGTTTGCAGACCGTACTTTCACTAATGAACGGCTCTGACGATTGTATCTGCATCAAGCTAGGGCGGAATCCTTTGCTCAAATCACGGAATATAGTGGTCAAAGATTTTGTAATGCAATGAGATAAAAGGCGCCGCTTATTAGAGTGAGACTGATGTCGCCGACTGTATTATATGTTAGTGGCCCAACATATGCAGCCAGTCGCAATACAGATTCTTTTCTGCCGATATACTCCATCTCTTTCCGGATGTATCTAACATTAGCTATATACCTTTTTTACCCGTAGTTTTCTGATTACTTATACCTTTGATCTCGTATGCTTCACTCATGCGATGATCACGGGGTAGTCTGCCCATTTCACGATTCATGATGACGGTAAAGAGACAGCAATAATCATGGGTATTCAAACGTAAAAAGTACTCCAATCTATAAAGGCTGTGCCCCATGGCTTCACATGGTCAGATCTTCGAAAGGTTGCAACCGGGGAAACAACAATCACATTTAGACTTACGTGCACCATCCAGGAAGACTCATCTTTGTATGGCATTGTCTATTACATATAAGCCTATATAGCCTCTATGGTTTATTCCTCTTGATCAACCTGTGTATCGAATGATTATCTCTTTGCTATTCCGCATATTTTGTTTACCGCTTGACTGCCATGACTGCCTACGTAGGAGCCGGGGTCGGTATTTCGGTATTTCACACGATCGCGTATTTTTGCAACCCAAGATCTTTCTTTTCCGATCCGTCGGGATGTAATCCTATTTAAATCCAATTCCAAGACCATGAGAACAGGAATAACAAGTTGCTTCTACTAAAGAACATCTTTAGGCTAATTTGATTCCTATTTTACGTATTTGTAGTCAATGGCAAGACATTGAAGCCCATATGACGTCGATCTCGTTCCCCCGCAAAAAGCAACGTATCATGGAGCAGCTAGATGATGATCAATTGGATATAAGAGAGTGCAAGTGTAGTAGTAATTGTGAGGCATTGGTGATGATATCAAGTCTTATTCAACAAAGTTACAACTCCACTGAGCTTCTTTGGTGAAAAGCAAGATGGTGCGAACTTCAGTGGCCTCGTCCATTGCGACACTTGTGAGCCTCGGTGCAGGCGAAACAGTTCATCTAAATGTCGCCAGAAGTCCCCCAGCGTCATCAAGCCCTCCTATCTCGCTTGACTTTCAGTCTTTTTCCATCGAGTTTGCGTTTCTAGTTGACTTTCAAGGTATAATATGATCATTCCTTTGCTGCTAGTAAAATAACCAACAAGTCATTCAGGAAACAAATCTCATCCAAACAGATTCACCAACAATCTCTTGGCCAACCTAAGAGCCTCCAATGGAGATGTGCCTCAGATTCTTCGAATTGGAGGAAATACTCAGTATTGCACTCCAACTCTTGCTCATCGGACGACAGTTACTAACGTACTATATTGTCCAGGGACCATGTCACCTACATTCCGGACCAAAAAGAGCAGCTTATCAATTTCTGGGATCCATCCTACAATTCTGATCAGCCACGCAATACTTCCATCGGCCCAACCTTTTGGGAAGCATTGACCGCCATTGAGGGAACAAAGTACATCTTTGGGCTAAACTTTTACAAGAACGATTCTACGTATCTTGAGAATCTCCAAGGAGAAGTTTCACAGACTCTGCGGCAAATTCCTCCTGATCGGCTACACTTGTTCGAAATAGGCAATGAAAATGATTACGGCGCATTGTCTGGATTCCGACCCCCAACATGGACTCAACAGGACTGGGTTGAGGAGTGGATTGACCGTGCACGACATATTCAGACCCCGAGCAAATCTCTTAGATTCTATGCTCCATCAACATGCTGTTACAATATCACGACTCCTTATTCGTTCTTCTCCCCATGGACGATATGGAACAGCACGTTCGACTATGACCGAGATGGGTGGATCTCAGAGGTGTCACAGCACGGGTGAGTTGCAGCCACTCTTGAATTAGGCAATTTTAATCACTGATAGAGATCCAGATACATCTCCTCAACTGGTCAGGACCCAACCCTGCAAGGTATTAGTTTACCAAGGACTCTATCCCTAATTGTGCATCTTCATTAACTGAGACCAGCTACCCTCATGAATCACACGAGCGTGGTAATCAATGGAACTGTTCACGAGTCTCTTTGTAAACTCAATCATGATGCAGGTCGTGTTTATACCCTGGGTGAAACAAACAGCGTCTCTGGCCAAGGGGCATTTGGAGTTTCCAACGTCTTTGGCCCTGCGTTGTTCATCCTTGACTATGAGCTCTACTATGCATCTTTCGTAAGTCAAAATGGTCTCAGTTTCTAGCAAGACAGCTCCAATCGAGGTAATAGGGAGTAAATCGCATGCATATGCACCAAGGAACGGCATACCGCTACGGCGCCTGGATGCCCATTGCACAGAACGGCACAGGACCATCGACGAATCCTCCTTATTATGGTCATGTTATGGTTTCCAAGTTCATCGGAGCCCACCCCAACACGAGAATCAACAACATCGATCTTCACAGCGATTTCTATTCCGCATACGCAGCGTACGAAAATGGCCGATTGGCACGTGTCGTCCTTTTGAACCTGCATGAGTGGAACCCTTCAACTGATCAAACTGAAGCCTCAAAGGCGCCGAGCACGACTTTTACTATCAGCACTAGCCAACGGGGAATTAAATATGCCACTGTCGAGCTGATGACAGCTCCGGGCGCGCTCTCCGAAACGAATATTACGGTCGCTGGATTAAGTTACGATTATGACCTGGCTGAGGGAAAGCCGGTGAGAGTGGCGAAACAGTATGAGAGTGTGCTTCGCCTGGATAACAAGGGAGAGATTTCTGTTCGGGTGCGATATTCTCAAGCAGTGCTTTTGACGTTTAACTAGAAGTTACATGCATGTAATCTATGGGGAGATAATGAGAATTGCGGTTACGGATCGCCCCGAAAATCGGTTCGATTACTCCGTGAATCCACCTTGAACCCAAGGCTCCATACAAGTGAAAGCCACATTTGACCGTGTGTAAAGCCAAACACGCATTTGTATATACTATGTAATCTTTGATTTCTTTAAAAGATAAAGGCCAAGTTACATTACGAGCACAGCCACCATGACTCTAGAAGATATCCTCAACAGGACGAATGTTATCTCGCGCCCTTCCCCATCCAATAAAGGATCAATTGGTAATCGCCCACCACAAACCCTTGCTCAACGGCCCACAATCCATCGGAGTTGCTGCTGCGGGTTCGGCGTCAACTCACGCAATCAACGGCCTCTATTCGCCATCTGGGGAACCATTGATCCACCGGCGTCTTAGCTAGAGCTACGGAAACCGGAAGGCAGAAGCACTCTTTTCTCAATCCGCCATTTCAGCTCAAGCAGTCAGTGAACGACAACCAGAATCGCCAAGATTTGGTTCGAGAGGTGCTGTTGGTTCATTCAGAATGGCAACAGATGAGACCACGCCGCTGCTTCCTGGCCGCAAGGCCTTGGTCTCGGTCAGCCAGAAGAGAAGCTTCAGAGACTCGCTCAGCGGCATCTTCACCAATGTCGAGAATCGCATTTTGGCGGCTGGATTTCTCATCTGCGTCGCGTTTAGCTATACTCAAGTACCGTGAGTTTCACGCCTCTCATTTATGGCCTCACAATTGCGATATCATGCCCTCTGTTTTCTTCAAAGTGTAGTCATTGCTTACAACCAAAAGGCTCATGTATGTTTTCCATCTTATGGTATGCGACGAATTCTACGACCACAACCCTCCATTTGAAGGTCCCGGCCAGCGATGTAGTCGCGACGAAATCGCAGCGGGGACCGCCGCTCAATTTAGTATTCTGGGAATGAGCACGACACTCTGTGGTGAGTTCTGATTGTGCTCATCTTACCTTCAGCTGCACTCCTGTGGTTATTATTTACACGAGTAGCATTGACACAAGACTCATGTAATCTCTAGGAACTCTCAATCTATTTATTGCAGGTTGGACTGTCAAAAAGATTGGCCCTCGGGCTGCACTCATGATTCAGACTTTCGTGCCCGCTCTTCGAGTCCTTGCACAGATCCTCGGAGTCATAGCCGGCAAGCGAACAGGCATTTTGATCATCCAGGCCACACAGCTGGTCACCATTATTGGCGGCCCAGCTGGCTATATTCTCATCACCAACATCTTTGTTAGTGAACTTGTTGAGCCTGCTAGGCGGACGGTTGTCTTTGGAAAGCTACAGGGAAGCATCATGCTTGGACAGAGCATCGGGTACTTGGGTATGTATATCTCCAATTATAGAGCATTCTATCGCTAGCTAACTCTTTTGACATGACAGCTGGCGGAATGGTTGGAGATGCAATCGATATCCGCGCGCCCTTTGACATCGCCTTCGTCACCTTTCTCATATCTTGTGCCTACGTACACTTTGCCCTCCCATACATCTCTCCAGAGTCCATGAGCAGCAAGAAGAAGCCCGGCCAGCAGGGCATTGCAGGCTTCTTTGCTCCGCTCAAGATTCTTGTGCCTCAGCGCGTAAGAACATCAAGCGGCGGCATCAAGAAGCACTACGGCGTCATCGTTCTCTGCGCCGGCATCTTCCTTGGAGTGGTAAGTGTAGCAGATCCTTTTACCTTAAGCTTTCTCTTCGAGACTGACCAGAGCGCCAAACAGCTTGCAACGGACTATGCTCCTCTCCTAACCCAGCTGTATGCCACCGCGGCATTCGACTTTGATCAAGGAGACAATGGATGGCTCATGTTCGAATTCGCCTTTATGCGAAGCTTTTTCCTCATCATCTTGTTCCCGCGTATCATCAACTTTGGACGTTACATGCTCAAGCGTAATTCCCACTCAGAACCTGAAGACACAGACGATTCGTCTATTTCTACAGCGGATGATCAGCTGCCTACTGAGCCTGGAGAATTTGATGCGGCAACCGGT
Source organism: Trichoderma afroharzianum (assembly GCA_037893235.1). Taxonomy (NCBI): domain Eukaryota; kingdom Fungi; phylum Ascomycota; class Sordariomycetes; order Hypocreales; family Hypocreaceae; genus Trichoderma; species Trichoderma afroharzianum. Next base: position 469,925 of record JBBLXW010000006.1, read on the forward strand.
GAGCAGGCGGATATCGAACCAACAAGGCCAGTCTCCTCAAAACACCACCACGAGGTCGGCCACTTTGACCTCATCTTCCTGCGATGGAGTCTTGTCGTCGATGGTGCACTCACCACTGTCGTCGCGTTCGCCACCAAGAGATGGCACATTTATCTTGGTAAGCTCTCCGTGAAGCCATTGGATACATGTTCATTTGTAGTATTAACGGAGCCCTTGTAGCCGCCTTTCTCCTCCCTTTCGGTTCCGGCTCTGCACCAGCAGCTAAAGGTGTCATCACCGACATGTGTTCAGAATCTCATCGCGCGGATGCCCTAAATGCCGTGACACTCGTAGAAAATATTGCTAGATTAACAACGCAGGGGCTGTTTGGGTTAATCTTCTCGAGCCTAGCGAGTGTGGGCAAAGCGTATGCGACGTTTTACTGCAATGCGGTAAGTTTTCAAAATACGTTCAATCCTTGTGAATGAGATGGTTCTAATATGTGTCGCAACTCCAGGCAATCGCTGTGATTGGAATGACTGTGTTGTTGTTTTCCAATTTCCCACCTCCGGGCAGTACGCTGATTGATGAAGAAAGCGAGAGAACAGATGAGAGTCAAAACGAGGGAGAGAATACACCTGCTCAATAAGCAGCATATTAGTACATTTTATGACTAGGTACAGATAGACGAAGCTTTTCATCAAGAACAAACACTAACAATAGGGTGTGCTTCATATCATGCACACCCGGCACACGCCGCCACGCCGCAAACATGGTATGGCTCATAAAAATGGCTTCGGCAAGCGATTATAGAAAAGAATATACAGAATTCTAGGCTATCAAGATTCAACCGTAAAGGTGTGCTTGCCTCCAGTAACATTGACGCTCACCCAGTCTTGAGTCTGGCCTGTGGATAATGCAAGAGACGTCCCGTCCATGTATATCTTTGGATTCTCCAGCCCCAATTTGGGAACGCAGACCACCCCGGAAGATCCGCCGGGTGTTTCCGTCTCCAGCACAAACAATAAACCGGATTGCGCATTCTTCCTTTCCCAGGAGATCGCAATCTTTCCCTTGGGGGTTGGCACGTCTCCTCTAGCCCACGTGAGCCCTCCTCCGTCTACCACAGGGCATATCTTCCACGTCTGAAATCCCGGCGTTTGGGGCTTCACTCCAAGTACATAACTAGTCAACAAAGGTACAATTCCCGTTGACCAGCCATGAGCCATGGACGTAAAGCCACCCTCATAAGCAGTCCCATTTTGCCCAATACCCTCCCACTGTGTGATGTAGGGATCATGACTAGCCATCCATCCATACAGTCTTCGAATCTCATCAAAGGCAGATGAAGCTTTTCCTGGAGTAACAAAACGAGCGGCAATCTCGAAATAGGAAATGAAAGCATAGACACGATCGTTGAACTGATCCCCAGGGCTCAGCACGCTGCTATCGTAGAACGCATTGCCATACACTTGAGACGTTGCGTTTTGCCAGTAATCAAGTATCTCAGCTGCTGTTTTGTCATCCGTAACACCCGCAAGAATAGCAATAGCATTCCCATCTTGTGCATGGACATTGCAGAATGTGCCTGCATCTCCTCCAGGACACGGCCCGCCATCGTAAAACGCACCAACACTGCTATCAAAATTATTACTCAAGAGTGCATCTCCAACAGCAACAGCCCTGGAAGACCATCTTGAAGCGTCGTCATTACGACCAAGGCTTTCAGCTAGCTTTGAGGCATATGACAATGCGTGAACGTACAGGGCATTGTAGTACGTTACCGGTCCTGATCGAGGCAGAAATGCATAGTCGCCATAACCCATGTCAGCATTTTTGTCCAAAAGCCCAGTTGCATTATTCGTGTTCGAGGGATAGTATTCGTCAAGGACGCTGGTGAGCGTGTCCCAGTATGTCTCTGCGTATGAGGTGTTGCCAGAGTACATGACAAGGTCAACGCTGCTGACAACCCACCAGAGCGGGTAATCAAACAGAGGCAAGGTGTAATTATTTCTATGCACAGTTTTCTTTCAGTATTATTAGGGAATCGGAACCATTGGATACAACTCACATGCTTGCAGGAGGGATCCATCCATCAGTTCGCTGATGCAGCGCCAAGTCCTCCAAAACATTGCGCGTCGCCTCAGCAAAATCATGAGACAGATATGAAGTCAGTGCCGCAACAGCCAAGTCGCCAACATACGGGTCTCTGTCTCGTTTTGCTCCGTCAAAGAGTACTTGTTTACCCTCCAGAGCTGGACTAGAAGCACCTCTAGGCTCTGTCTCGTTTGCGAGAAACACGTCTGTGCCCATGTCCACCGTATATACTCCGTCATACCACCATTGAGTAAGATCATCATCCGAGCATTCGAACCACCCGTTGAAGGTATCTGGTGTTCCGAGAAATGCAGACCATTCGAGGCTTAACCCGGAGATGGAAACGGAACCAAGCGAGGATGTGTATGGTGCGTCTGATGCCAGGGCTTCGAGCCATATTTTCACATAACGGAAGCCGTGAAGCCCATCTGAGCAAACTTTTGTGCCATCCTCATCCTCACACCCATGAAAATCTGTCCAGGTGTAATGTGTGTTCTTGACAGCTACCTATCATCGGAAGGTTTAAATATGAGCAACTCTGCCAGTTGATTAGGTACTCACAGAAATTAAGCTTACCTGGTCTGTTCCGTTGGTCAATTTCTCATTCTACTCCAATATGTAAGTCATTTGATCTTGCAAAGAAGTTTTCAGTGTTAAACATACCCCACTCGCATTGTCGGACCGTGTAAAGTCACTCCTATTCGTGAGATACTCCATCGTCTCAGAAAATGCCAATCTCAAACCCGGCAGCCCAGCAGATGTATTCTGTGATCCAGCAAGTTCTAGGCTCAAGATACCGACCACATTTTGCCCAAAATCCACCACAACTGTCGGCAGCAGGTCGTTTTCATCGCTTCGACTCAACACTGTCGGGCCTTGGCGGCTAATCAAGCCATTGGGGTTGGAAACATTCCCAATTGTGCTACCTGATACAATGCCAATTGGTTTAACGATATTCGAAACAGGAGACCTGACAAATCGGTGCCAGCTTGTCTCTATATTGGTTGCGCTAGATGGTACACCGCCTAACAACACAAGACCAGCATAGAGCACAAACAATGTGTGAGAGACCATGATGAAGATGGTGGGTAAACTTCCATTGAGAGATGCCGCAACTGTTGTTTTAACATCTCATGAACCGCCCAATTATAGTAGATAATAGCATCAATAAGAAGATTCGAGATTATCATAACACCAGCTATTCGTAGTCAACTTCGCAACAACCCCATCGGCAATTTCGCGTCATTCGCCCCCGAGTGTAACCCTGTCTAGAGACTGCATGCGGGGTTAGATGCACGATCTGTCGTTCCCCGCGATGAGGCGAGCATTGCCGATTGATCTCCAAGCATGCGGAAAGTATTCCAGAGAATGACTGTCCAGAACCTAAGGTGATCATCCGACATACCGTGTCTCCAAATTCCAGTAGTGGTGATGCAGATACAAAAGAAGAGCCCGATCATAGTCGCAAACACTAGCAGAGCGGGATACCCAATAGAGAGAAGGCATTCCTCTCAATCAAGCAACGATACATTGGGAGATTGGATGACCACTCTCTTATTTGACGACCTTAATTAATTATTTTCAAGGCCAAGATAAATTTCAGCAGATACTAGAGGGATATAGCTATAGTAGCAGGTACTTAAAGACCCGGCTATTTACTCTGAAATAAATACTTGTAACAGTAAATAAATGGCCTTCTTTTTATATGCACTTTCGATGTTCAAACTTCACGCATTTGCCGGAATACTGGATAGATACTCCGTTAAAGAACAATTTGAGCAGATAATTATCCCCCTCTCATGTATGTGAGGAACTTATAACATATATCGTATGAGAGACAACTATTTTGTAAGGCGGCCCTGACATGCTTGTTTGGCTTTGGTGCGAACTGCTTGGGGGGTTGCGAAATGTGATTCAGCATTGCTTCAATTGTTCATGATCATATATGTTTAGCGAGATGAACAGAAATATGTCGGTTTGAAGATGAACCCCAACTCCGCAAAGTCATATACAGTAACCAATATTGTGGGAGTAATTACAAAGGGTTCAAGTACAATAAACCGGGGTCATGCTTTCTCCTTTGCCTTCTCACTCAACATTGTTGTTGCTTCCCAGATATGCCCATCCAGGTCCTCGAAACTCCTCGTATATAGTCCCAAATCTTTCCCATACTCCTTCATTTCAAAAGGATCTTTCTTGCCACCCGCCTTTTCAGCCTTTTCCAGGAACCCATCTACATCTTCCTTATTCGGCACACCCAAGGTGTATATGGCGCCAGTGACCTCCTTTGCATGTACAATTTTTGAACCACGGCGGATGAATTGTTCAAACCGCGAGGTAGAGTGTATCATGAGACAGATATTGGCGTTGGACTTGTAGGGGAAGCGGAATGCCACGGTGTCGTCGTCGGAATAATCATCAAGAGGGGTGAAGTTAAGAGACTTATAAAAGTCGGTAGAGGAGCTAAGAGACGCGACAGGAAGAGAAACGAAGAATGATGGTGGCTTAGAAGCTGACATTGTTTATTCTGCCGATATTCAAGACGATAGTATCTGTGAGTTCTGTGGAATGTGAGAATGTACTGGAAGTGAAAGACTATCCAACCGCTGTTATTGTCATGCATTTTTAAACTACATTACGTTGTTTTTCCAACTATCATAATGACATAAAGCCTTCATCATCGAAATGTCCAAGCCTCACTGTGTCCGGCGCTAGAGACAGCTCAATAGTCATCAGATGAACGGATCTCGAAACTTTGTTTCTCCAAGCTATCGCGCTAATGACAACTTTTGGCCCTTCTAAGAAGAGCAAGTAAGTAAAGAGGCGAACAGGGATCGCCGTGCCTTAGCTCCAGCGGTATTAGTACGGAATGGTTCAGCCAGCTTCTAGACTACCGTATGCAGCTGCTGCTTCAAGCCCTACAATAAGTTACTTCTGGCCAACTAGAAGTGTAGGAAGGCCAGTAAGGGCTTCTCCAGCCAGCTTACAAGATAGTCCTATCAACGTGGCTGATTATTGCACACTGCTGCTACTATTGCTGATGCTTCAGAAGCTCTTGCGGAACCTTAGCAGGTTTCAAGATATGACATTTATATGGAGTCGATGCCTTGCACACCGCTTATATGTAAGCACCAGACTCGGTGGCAAACTGGACGCTGCTGGAGCGATCAGTAATCGCCAGCAGCATGTAAATTCAAGCGCGGACTTTCATCTCATGAATAGCTATTTACAACAACGAAAAGAATGATAATGGGGGAGTGTCTAGAAGGAGAATACAACAAGGTATCTCGTGAGGTTTCAAGCAAGATGAGGTGTTTCGGAGAACATACAGGCGCGAGAGATTAAACCCTAATAAACCGACGGGACGGGTTTGCAAAGGCATCAAGACATATTATTTCCCAAATTCGGAGCCAATCAGAGCAATTTGTTCACTTTCTCCCTACAGTAAACGCCGATTTCCTTTTTGGTCGTCTTGCTGGCTGCAAAGACGCAATCTGATGACTGCAGTGTGCAAATTGTTGAGGATCATCGTCAATATGAGTGCCGCAACCCTGGTCCGCTTATTGTTTTGCGATGTTATTGTTGAAACATTTACTGCCTTGTCATACTATTAACATGTCACTATATTATCCTGCTCTCCCAGATAGATTAAACTATACCGAATAACCGGCATGGCATACAAATACCCATAATTTCCCACAGAAGGTCGTAGTGAAAACCGTATAAATTGTAACCCCCATTGGCCATCCCTTATTTTAGCTTCGTCCCTTCGGGCCGTTTCCATTGCCTATTCTGTGCCTGAATGAGCATCTGTCACCCGCAGGCAGATCGCATCTGGACCGCGTCGGTAGTTGATTAATTAATAATCCTGTCATGTAATGTTACTTCAAGCTCCGTCGTATGCTTCATATAATCGGAGTTTAGGGACACGAGCCTTCGGATAATAGTCAATTGATGTCAATTGAAGGCTGAATTGGCAATTCTTTGGTGATGAGAGACGCAGCTAATACCCTGCGTCTGCATGTCTGGACAGCAGGCGAAAGACAATTAGGACAAGATCGCCATACGAGCTGCCTGTTTGTGCCTAATCGGTCGATGGAGAGCTGTGGTGGGACTGAAACAAGAGGTAATCAGAGCCCATCGTTTGACACCGCTTGGCTCGTGCCATCTTGCGATCGGACTTGGGAATCTCTCCGTAGGGGTTCAAGACGGGAATCTCAGTCAAACTAGTATATATACCAAGTCTCATACGCTGCCCCATAGCTTTGCATTAAGGTGAGCAAGGAGGTTCAAGTCAAAGTTTACTTTACGGCCATCTCATATCCATTCATCATGAAGGCATCACTGTCGTGGCTCCTCTACGCCACTGCGGCATCAGCTTCGTCGCACAATTCACACCCACACCCTGTCAGAGCAGCGGCAGCCATTGATGCCTCCACCATCCAGGGCAAATGGCTCTACGGCTACCAGGGCTGGTTCCGTAAACCGGGTGCCGGCGTCAACAACCACTGGTCTGCCGATGGCCAAACTCCAGGACCCAACAACAGTATGAAGATACCCTTCTTCAAGACAAGACTACTTACGAATTCGTTGTGACTTACACTATCGTAGTTGAGATTGACTTCATCCCGGATGTGAGCCAGTATCCGGCCAACTGCCTTTTCAACACCGACCTCACCTTGCCAAACGGCCAACCCGCCAAGTTCTACGACGCAACCTGTGACGGCGTTGTCGACCTGCACTTCAAGTGGATGCAACAGTACGGCATTGATGGTGTAATCGTGCAGAGATTCCTTGGATCTATCAACGACCAGTCATTTATTACTGTTAGTCCATGCCATGATAAACACACAAGCCCCTCTCAAAGATCAATATCTAACTATAAATTCAGATCCTCGACCAGGTCAAGGCAGCGGCTGAAAAGTATGGCCGTGGTTTCATCGTCGAGTACGACGTCTCCGGCGGCGACTCTTCCCAGGGCAGCGTCGCCAACCAAGTCCTCGCCGACTACAACTCCAAAATCAAGCCCTACACCACGTCGTCGGCCTACATCCACCAGAACGGAAAGCCCGTCACCATGGTCTTTGGCATCGGTTTCCAGGGAATGAAGACCAGCGCTGCTGACAGCCTCAAAATTGCAAACCAACTCAAGAACGCTGGCCTGTACGTCGGTTTCGGCGTGCCTGAGCAGTGGGCTGGCGATGTGAACAGCAACTCTGGCTTTGTCCAGGCTTATAAGGCGGCAGACTTTATCAGCCCATGGACTGTTGGCGGTTACTCCGCTGCCGGCTACCAGGGCTTCCATTCTTCTGTCCAGGTCCCAGACTCACAGTTGCTGCAGTCCCTCGGGAAGAAGTACGCACCCGTCATCTTCCCCGGAACTTCTGCCTACCACATCAACGGCGGCACCAACCCGTCGGCATTCGACTACTTCCCTCGCAACAACGGCTCTTTCTTCTCCGCCCAGGCTGATGCCCTTACTTCCATGGCCATCAAGCCTCTGTTCATCTTCAACGCCATGTTTGACGAAGTCAACGAAGGCAAGTTTCCTCAGGATGTTCATCTTTCAAACGACAGCCACCTAACAAGTCTTTTAAATTAGGTACTCAGAGCATGCCCGCGCTCAAGGTCAACCAACTGCCCACCAACCAGAAGTTTGTTGGCGTCGACAACGACTTCCCCGACACCAGCTTCTATCTTTCTCTGGGTGGCCAGAAGGCTGCTGCTTTCCACGCCGCGGCTCAATAATCGACGGCAAGGAATATCTAGGCATAAGTGATGCGTTTTGCTTTTCGTCTAGAGCATAAATAACAAAAGAAGTGAAATCGTTTGAAAATGCCCTAAACGTGATGTCCATGTATGAAATAACTCGTAGATTTGTGCCAACTTGAGAAGAGAAACAGCAGGCCAAAGTTTGCATCTAAACTTCACAATGGACATGCGTATATTTAGAAACAAGGACCCAATAGATCTTCACCCAATGCAAGTTTCCATCTTACGAGCTACTCTTCCTCTCACCCTGTTACACAATATTCCCCGATTGGCCCAAGATGGCAATAATAGGCTGATAAGACTGTATATACATCAAGTTACGGGATCCAGTTCATGCTGTCAACCACCAATGGGAACCCTCATCGCCCAACTTTCTTCCAACAGTCAGTCGACGTTTTCGGTATATACTTCTGCAATCATACCCAAAGATGACCGTACACCACAATATATCATCGTCCCCACGGCAGCAACAAGCATTCCTCACACTCCCCCTTCTAACCCGTAACAGACCTTGTCAAAACTCGATATACGCCTCACCCGTACAAGTTAGCCATACAACAACTGCCGTAAATAAACATCTACATTAGCCAGCATAGCTCGAACCTGCCACAGCCAAGGTAAACACCAAAATGGGAATAGTGAACCAGTCTGGCAGGTGAGTATTCCGCCCGACATCCGGCCACCTCGGAATCGATCCAAGCCTCCAAACGCCAACTGACCCAATCACCACCGCCAAACCACACGGCAAAGCCCACGTTACATCGAGCTTCTCTACGCCATAAGCACGTAATGACAGCCAAACTGGCATTCACAAGCGTAGTCGGGCGTACCATACACGCGGTCCCGAGCTGTCTTTTCTGGCAACGTCTGACAGTTTTAAACTCAGCCCGGCTGAGAGGATACGGCTTTCGCCCATTCGCAAGATACGGAAAGTAGATCTACGCGGAACCACAAAGCTTGATGGGAATTGGCATTTGTAGATGTCAAAACTACTACTAGACCAACGTTTGAGCCTCTCTCGATGATCATTGTTTCGTTTTCATACCCTCTTCTACCCGAACGCCGAAACAAAGCCCTCAACGTAGACCGAGCCATATCCAAACAGACACCCCGTCGTATCGATATCAACCAGCAAGCAACGGCGAGAAAATTCATTTCACCTTGACATCACTCACCAAGGTGAAATGCGAATAATATGGAGCGCGAAAGGTCACTAAGGCTTTACACTAGACCAGTTAGCTCGAGTCGACTAGAGCCGCCGTTCCGAAACCTTCTATCCTCGCCCAACTCCGGTGGCGTGGGCCGACAAGTTTCACCAACTCCAACTGGAGAAGAGAGAAAAAAAAATTTACTTAGTTTGCGCCATTTTGTTTGCTCTTCGTATTAGTTGGTGGTAGGGTGTGTAAGATTGGAAAGCTCCCCAAGGTCTCCAAGTCCAGTGTTAAGAGTGCGAAGAGAAGCTCTCTTCAAACTGTAAAGTTTTTTTTTTTTTTTTTTGCAGACAAACATTTTGAACCATCACAAGTTGCAATTCGAAAGAGACGCAGAAAGAAGTATTTTAAAAAAACGTAACACATTAGCGAGATATGAAAAGTCTATAGTAACTAAATATAAGTTTATACTAGGTTTTAAATTAAGTTAGCGACTGGGGGAATCAAAAGGTTAACAATGCATCCACGGCTGGAGAACTTCTTCTATCGTTCTTTCTCCTCTCCCATCCGACTTGGTTTGTAGCAACGTGATGGTTCTGCAAACAGGCAATATAGATATATATATAACCAGAAAATGCAGAAAGAACATGTTAAACTAGTAGTTTGGCTTCGCTCTTTCCCACAAAAGAAACTTGGTCCCCTTGACCAACCTTTCTTCTTCCCCAAGATCACCAATAATAGAGTATTTTGGCTTCGCAGGCGAGTAGATTCGTAAGACCATGATTAAGTTATTCAGGGGGTAAAAAAAGGAGTCAAAACGATTACTCTGTCCCTCTCAGCCCGGTAAACATCCGCGACATTAAATTACCCGTTTACTCATCCTCGTTGTCAATAGCCTTGTCAGCGAGGAGGTATCGGTTGACACCAGTAGTCTCATCTCTCTCGTGCTCAATAGCGAGCTTCTGGAGAGCAGTGATGACGTTCTCAACAATGGTATCCTTGCGCTTGCGGTCCTTGCGGCCAAGGTCGTTGAGCCAGGGGATCTTGTTGAGGATGAAGTAGACGATGGCAATGAAGATGGTGACACCGAAAGAGTACAGCCAGACAATGACGACGGTGACAATGTCGGTCCAACCATCGTGGCGCTGGACGGCAAGGTCAACGGGGTTGTCGATCTCAGGGGAACCTGACAGCCAGCCGAAGAGACAGAAGAGAGTAGCCATGATGTCGACACCGAGAATGGCGCCGACGAGCTGCCAAGAGGGAATGGTCTTGCCACCACGGGTAACGAAGATGAGCCAGTTCTCAGTAAGAGCAACCTCGAGGAAAAGAATCTCCTGGACGGAGCCAAAGTTCTGGATGATACCACCGTTGGGCAGGTACATGGTTCCACGGAGGACCCAGGTACCGAGAGCAAGCAAGACACCGAGGACAACGGAGATGACCCAGATCTTGGGCAGCTGCCACTCGACGGGACGGGGCTCGTAGTGGGCATTGTCGTAGGCGACGGCGACGGTAGCCAAATCAGCGAACAGGGCAAGGAAGACGATGAGGTCGACACGGATGGTCTCGTTGATGATGATCATGGACAGAGTCAGGTAGATCTCAAGGTGGAGACACAGAGCAATACGGTACTGGACGTAAGCCTTCATGCGCTGGAAGATCTGGCGAGAGGTCTTGATGGCCAGGACGATGGTGGACAGACCGGGAGCAAGGAAGACGATATCAGCAGCAGCCTGAGCAGCCTCGGTGGAACCCTCGACAGCGATACCGCAGTCAGCCTTCTTCAGGGAGGGGGCGTCGTTGACACCGTCACCAGTCATGGCAGTAAGGTGACCACGCTGCTGGAGCATCTCGACGACACGGTACTTGTGCTCGGGGAAAACCTCAGCGAAACCATCGGCACGCTCGACGAAGTCGTGCTGGACGGAACCGGCAAGACCACCGTGGATGAGCTTCTCAGAGTTGTAGACCTTGGTACCGAGAGCAAGCATACGGCAAGTCTCCTTGGCAATGGCGATGGCGTCACCAGTCAACATCTTGACGGGAACACCGAGCTGGGAAGCCTCGAGAATGGTCTGGGCGGTATCCTCACGAGGGGGGTCGAACATGGACAGGAGACCAAGGAGAACCCAGTCCTCATCGTTCTTCTTGTAGCAGACACCGAGAGATCGGAAACCACGGCGAGCGAATTCACGATCCTTCTCGCGGTACTGGGAGGCGAGCTCGTCGCTGGGGTTGGCAAGCTTGAGAATGGCCTTGGGGGCACCCTTGGCGCAGATGAACTTGTCCTTGCCGAGACGGCACTCAGCGGTGATACGCTTGGAGACGGGGTCGAAGGGAGTGAACTTCTCAGTGACCCAGCCCTGCTGAAGGATCTCACGAGCCTTGGGGTAGCGCTTGAGGGTCAGGATGGTGACCTTGTCGATGGGGTCGAGGGTCTTGAGGTTGTGGGAAGAAGCAAGGGCAGCGACAGCCATCATCCAGTTGACATCCTCACCCTCGCAGACGTAGGGATCACGGATGGACAGCTTGTTGGCAGTGAGGGTACCGGTCTTGTCAGAGCAGAGAATGTCGACACCAGCAAGAGACTCGATGGCGGTGAGCTTCTGGACAATGGCCTTTTGCTTGGCGAGGTAGGCAGCGCCGACAGCGAGGGTGGTGGTGGTGACGACGGGGAGACCGACGGGGACACCAACAATGAGGAGAACAAGGGCATAGTGAAGCAGGTTCTGGGAGCCAGGCTCGGCGATCTTGAGGTGGTGGAAGAAGCCACCAATCCAGGCAGCGAGAATCCAGAACATGACGAGAACGAGCAAGCTGGTACCGATGTTGTCCATGACAGCCTTGAAGTGACCCTGGTCCTTGGCGCCCTGGACGAGATCGGCAGTCTTGCCGACGAAGGAGTCCTTGGCAGTAGCAGTGACGATGGCATAGGCCTTTCCGCGCTTGCAGCCAGTGGTGTAGTAGGCGACATCACCGAGGTACTTGTCGACGGCGAGAGACTCACCAGTAATGGCAGACTGGTCGACGGCAACGAGGGGAGTGGCACGGTGGTTGGCCAGAGCGGACTCCTGGTTCTTCTCATCCTCTTCTTCCTCCTCGTCGTCGCTGGAGCCCAGCTTGCCTTCGGCACGGAGCTGCTTGAAGACCTCGAAGTCCTCAGGACGAGTGTAGTCGCAGATCAGGAGAACATCAGAGGCGACGGTGTCACCTTCCTGGACAATGAGCTGTTGAGAGAGAAACAATTAGCTTGTTGTTGTAATGAAACGAGAGTGAGTGAGAGGGGCATTGGCTTACAATATCACCGGGAACCAGCTCACGAGCGAGAATGTTCTGCTCCTGGCCGTCACGAACAACGGTACAACGCATGGCAATGTTGCCCTTGAGAGAGGCGACGATATCGGCAGCAGACTTTTCCTGGTAGAAGGCGACGAAGGCGTTGAGCAGCAAAATACCGCAGATGACACCGAAATCGATCCAGTCACCCAAACCGACAGCCAACAGAGCAGCAACTTCCATGACTGGAGACACATGACTATTAGCCCACTGAAACACACATGAGAGAGAATCTCATCACAACTCACCATATAGAATAGGACCAGTAAAGAAACCCAAGAACTTGGCAAACAAATTCTCCTTCTCGGCGCTCAGCTCGTTCCAGCCAGCCCACTTTCGTCGCTCATCGACCTCATTGATACGGATACCAGTGCGGATGTCGGTATCCAGCCAGGCGTCGGGGACAACCCGCTTGGCAGGCTCGCCACTGTCAATCACGTCGGGGCCGGAACTCTTCCAAAACTGCCACCACTTGACATCACGACGGTCCTTGTCGTTGTCGTCGCCGCTGCGGGAGCCCTCGCGATAGGTGCTAATGTATCGCTCCAGGGCGGCGTATTCTGGAAGGTTGTCTCCCGCAGGGGGAGCGACGGTGCTGCCAGAGTGGTCCTCACGACCACCGGCCTCAACATCGTCCTCCCCAGGGGAGCCCTTTCGTCGATGAAAGACAGACATTGTTGTGAAGAATTGCGCCCTCGAAGCAGCCGCGAAACTGGCAATTGAAAAGACACAACAAGTCGCAACTGGGCAGGAAGGGGAGAGAAAAAGTTCATCCACCGAGGCGGCTTGCCAGAGATATTTATTCCAGCTCGTAGCCTCTTGGGGACCACCCTAGTCCGGCCCAATGCCGTGGTTCCTTTTTTTTTTTTTTTCTTGTCTGGACTGGCTTTTTTTTTTCTCTCTACCCTCCTTCGATGAGACGCCAGAACGCCAGAGAGTCTGTCTGGTCGCGCCGTCTCCATCCAGCCAGCCATCCATCCCAATTCACTCCCCCAAGCGTACTCCATACTGCTACAGCTTAGACTTCCCACACGCCCCCCCTTGTCCACTTCCCCCATCGGCCAGCGAAGACCGACGGCAGATTGTCGCCTGGGCTAAGCTGATTCGAGAGCAAGCAGGTAAACCCGCGAGCCATGTCCCGAAGAAGTATAGCAAGCCATAGAATCAAACATGCCGCTCAAAGGCCGAGTTATCCTTTCCTTGGCCCTAAGCCAAAAGAGCGGCGCCGAAAGGGCTTCTCCTGCTGTGTGGATACGCACTCTTGGACTTGGGGCCAGGCCCCGGCGCAACCGAAGCTGTCGACCGATGCCGATATCCGATTTAACCCTCTTGTCCCATCTCTTGGCCAGCAACGCCTCTAGGCCTCATCCAGCCAAAGCATACGCCTGTGCGCCCGGAGTAGCTGGGAAGGTGAAGAGACGACCGGGGGGACAAGACCCGCCCTGGCCTGAGCAAGAGAGCGAATAAAACACCAAGGCCGAACGCTGCTGAAGGAGGAACCACCCCCCCAGATCAAGAAGTCGGAATCCCGGGACAGCCGGCTTCCAAGGGCCAGAAAATTCTACGAAGGAAATCCCGCATGTAAAACTGGCCCATGGAAGGTGTACATACGCTACTAGTACGTGCCTTTGATTTTGCGCTTATTACCCGCATCACATCACGCAGCGCGCCTTTTCCTCGGCCGTCATTTTTTGGGGACGGGGGCCCTGTTTTTCCCCCTTCCTAATTATTACAAGACGGCTTCCTGATTCAAGGCTCCATCAGATAGAAGCTGATCTCCGGATACTACGAGTGTATCTTGTAGATAGTGGCAGTACTCCGTAGAACTCACTATCTACTCAGGCGCGTCTTTTTTTTTTTTTTTTTTTTTTGCTCCAACGGCACGCCTGAGCGACGTCGGAGGCTGCTTCTAGCATTTTTGTTAGTGAGGCGGCAACATGCCTTACTTGGACGAAGATTTAAGTGAAAAAAAGCCAAGCATGAATCCCGCCCGCCTCATTGGCGCACCAACACCATCCCCATACAATACAGTAGCCTCCAAACCGCGGATTGCACGTACTCGTACTCTTAAAAATGTACATACGCGGAATCAATATTCCTATTCCAAACCCAGCCCAAAGCATGGCATGCAAATCGCGCATCTCGAAAAGCCACCTCACCTCGGAGATGCTGCCACCAACCCCCTTCCCCGTATGTATATAGGTAGGTAGTGTACAGTAAACAACTACTACTACTAACAAGCAACACGCCCTCGGCAACTTGACCTGACCTGACCAGTCTACCTACTCTTCCCCCCCAAATGCGCTGTGCTGTAATATCAGCACCTCTTCGTGTTTCGCCCTTCCTCACGATCCAATTCGCCCTCGGTGCGTCCCGGGATCGCCTTTTAACCCCATGGCAATGCCGGTAGATGTAAATGCTTAATCCCGGCGCTGAGTTCGTTGTCCCCCTTCGCTTCGGCCAAGTTCAGTTTGATCATGACGACAGACAGTTCCAACCGGCTTCGGCATCTGTTTGTTCCACTGATTGCCATTGCCATTGCCATTGCCATTGCCATTGCCATTGCCATTGTCCTCCTGCAGTCAAGCCCCCATGAACCAATCAATACCAAAACCAGTAAACCAAACCCCCGGAAAACTTCCCCCAGCAAATCGCAAATCGCCATCTTTTTCAGCCGCTCGCCTTCCTCGCCTCAAATTCCCTCCTCGACTTTCCCATTTTCACCGTCTTTGACCTGCTTCGGATATGCCTCGTCCAGACTCCACACACGACGTCATTTTGGCCATGTGTAGGGGGAGTATGTACAGTAACTCGTACACTTGTACATACGCCCGTCCCTCTTCCATTTCCAGCCTAGCGCCGACTGCCCCGCAAACTTGGCTGCTTCGCTGCATTTTTCTAGCGCTTCCATCCGATCAAAAGTCGCTTGGCGATGGCGATTTGCGCTGGAGCGACGCCAGGACGAGCAATTGAAGCAGGGGCGAGGCGAGAATAACCGATACAAGGTGCGGATGCAAGTCGTGAGTTGTCTCTGCGCGTAACGGCGCTGTTTTGGCACGCATTTCTGTCGCTGTTGTGCCGCTACAGGCGCTGCGTCTAGCTCACGCGACGGAGGGAACCAAGATGGTACCTGCTGTACAAGGCACAAGCTAGCACAAGCACAAGTCACTACTGGGTATAATACCCGTACGATACATTCTCCGTACTCGTACATGGGATGGGATGGGATGGGGACTGGGGGCTCCACAGGCACGGAACAGCAACTCGAGAAAACAAGGGCCTTGGAGGGATTACCTCTTTTTCGAGTTAGTCGCTGCGGATTCCCTCATTTTAGAAGTATCGAGTACCGGTTATCGTACTGCCCTTGTACAATCACAGCCGGTACTCGTACAATGTAAGCCGCCTCGACTCAAACAGCTCCCACTTCTTCTCGCCTCGCCGTTCGGTACGTACCCCCGATCGGGCCGGTCTCAATTTTGCTCCGGTAGCCGCCGTGGCCGCAGCGCCTCTTTGGGATTTCGATTCCGCCATAGCCGTGGCTTTTGCTTGATTCCTGTTCGCTGTTGGCCTGTACGATACGATACGATGGATATGCGGATAGAATTACTATACATGTACAGTTAGCTAGCTAGCATGAGTCCGGCACAGTAGCGGCAGACCTTGTCATTCTAGCTTCCAGCAGGTACGGGAGTACATACATGTGAAGAGGCGTGAGAAGAGCGAAAAGCGCATACATCATACCGCATCTGCTGGAATGCCAAAAGTAGACAAAATGCCTCTTGGCCCTGTGCCGGGGCGTCCGAATTGATGTACGAGTATGTAAGTCAAAAGTGAGAGGCAGAAGGCATAACGGAGTAAATCAGCTTCAAAGGGCGATGCCGGCATTTCGCGAGGCTGCAGCAGCAAGCTCCAGAGCAGCTCCCGCAGCAGCTCCAGCTTCCAAGCCCAAGCCGTGTTGAAACCTCAACACCATGCCGCTAATACGGCAGCACGCTCCTCCATCATATCAAGAGGTGTCCAACCATGGTCCCCGAGTCCAGCTGCCCATTGGCGAGCTGCTGTCTCTTGCCCTCGATGGCCGCTCCGTCTACTCGGCCACCAACCCGGAGCTGGTCTACTACGAGCTGAGCGCCGCTCCTCTGCAGGCGACGTCGCTCATCTACGTGGTGAAAAAGGTCAAATACCGCCTCGCCGGCGACTTGCGCGTGGGCAGGCTGCGGACTCGCCACGACGACATCTACCTCTTCCGCGACGCCTACGTCAACTTCTACGCGCCCCGGCGCATCGTCATCGACGGCAAGGCCAGCGATGCCCGCTGCTACAGGGACGTCAAGCTGAAGCCGGGCCTCATGGGCTGGTCGACGTGCTCGGCGTCGGGCCACTTCACGGCCAAGACGGCCCTTCGCGATCGCTGGCGGCAGCACTACCAGGTGATATGGAAGGACGCCAGCGGCCGCATCGTCGCCATGGAGGACAAGGCCTGGCCTTCTGTGCCTGTCACTGTCAATGGCAGTACAGAGGTGGCGGCAGCAGCAGACACCAATAATGAACAACACGCCGCACCACCGGCTCCCGTGCCATGCTTGAAGCTGATCCGGATGCTGGACGAAAAAGACTTGGATCTGCTAGTGACGTGCTGGACGGCCCGCCTCTGGAAACAGGCGCAAACGTCGCTGGGCAGCCCTCCCATGGGCCGGTCTAGAGGTACGAGTAATAGCTTGGCATTTTTCTTGCTCTTAAAACCATTTGCGGATAATTCACATGTCCTGTTATATCATCATGCACGTCATTCGTGTGTGTGAGACATCGTCACGCGCGCTAGCTAACATTGAATTGTTCAAACCCTCAGTCAAGCGATTCGCAGCACGATACCTCCGTCTCCGCTACATGACCGATCTAGTCTCCTCCAAGTCAACCCCGACGCGACGCCTCGAGGCATAAGCAAGCCAAAGCTCACAGATACCGCTGATTGAGCTCTTATAATTCTTATTCCTTAATTTTTATTCATTTTCCTCTCTTTTTTTTTTCTTCCCAATCCCGCCTAATTGTAGTCCTGTACAAGGCCCCCGATCACGCACATACGCCCACCACGCGCGCACCCATACGCAGATCCCTTCCTGGATTTAAGATAGCCGAGAGTGAAAGGGACATGGAGGGGCGTTTACTTGCATTGGAGCAAAGCCAACAGGAAACAGGTCGTCGCGATGGCCTCTCTTATGCGAATTGACGGTTGAATCACTACGAAGTAATAGATAGGCGCCGAGACTGGACAGAGAGAAAGCGCGCGCTCTTGGGGAGGATTTCCATCTAATTCAAGAGAACCAAGCCCATGGATTGAAACCGGGATTGCTGCATAGAAACCACTGCCAACTCATCTTTACTGGATAGCTCGTACGAGTATTCAATCACGAACTCCTCAGACAAGAGCCAATTGCTCTCCAGGAACCGATGAAGCGCGACCAGTTCACCATTCTCCAACGTATTCCTTTTCCACTTGCCTCCTCCACCTCCATACAGTACTACGAATCCATCATCTCCATCCTCATACCTCGTACACGGACCAGGCAGGCCTTCGCCGTTGCGTGCTCAGCACAGACAGAACTTGGACCCTCGCCAAGCGAGCCCAGCATCATCACAGACAGGTATTCCCCGGAAACGCATCACCTGCCCAGACAACAACTGTGCACCACACAAGGCGAGGCGATTGCGACCTACCCAGTCAGGGATCGTAACTTGTACGAGTCGAGCTTACCGGCAAACCAGGGGGCGTGTCTCTTAGGCTGTGAAGCTAGCAGGGTCCAAGGCGCAATCAGATCGGCCGGTTCAATCTAGTTCCGACCGCGGCTTTTTTTTGACGCGCAGGGGTCTGTTGTATGTACGAGTGCTCGCGAAGAGGAAGAGAGAGAGGCCAGCCAGCCAAAAAGGCTCTCTAACCCTCGAGCCAGCCAGGCCCTGCGTATCCGGGGGTGAAGGGAAGGGTACAGGGCCAGTCCAAAAATACCAGTAAGGGTTCATACAGTATGCGCGAATTGATGAACCGAACGGACCATGACAGGCCCCCAAATGTCCAAGGAGATGTGCCATTTTGGGGGCTTCAGGAGTGTCCCGACTAAAGCCGCGGCATAAGGAACAACAGCAAACGCAGAGTCAAAAATAAAGAGACGGTGAATCGGAAATCGGCCACCAAGCTGAAGGGCAAAAAAGGAGGTGACTTGACAACAAAGCTCACTAAAACTGCCGGTATATGCGAAACTTTGCCCCTTTTTTCCGCAACCAACGCAAATCAATGCATATCCTTATTTTGTATTTTCCATTTTATTGATTTTATTCGCAACGAGTATATACTGGTATACCCAAGTTGCTCTGGTCACGCAAAAGCAAGCAAGTCCATGGAGCTAACAAGCAAAACCCATGAACGAACGAACACTCCCCCACAAGAGACCAGGGCTCCGTCAGAGCCGCGCTAGGATCCAAGGCAGGCCTAGCCGACAGGAATATCCGTAATTACTGATCCAGACTATTGCTTCGAGGCTAGAGCTGATATCGACCGCGTCGCCGGCATGCCGGATTGGGGGCCTGACTTGATTGCTATCGACAGGTTTATGATTACCATGACCCAGCCTTTCGTCTGAGTATTACTCCCCGTACTCCAAAATACTGTGAGCGAAGAAAGGCGGTAATGAGATGAGACAACGCATTATGGCGCCAGCCAACGCAGAAAGTAGGGCCGCGCGAAAATATCATTGAAAATAGTAGCAACGGCATAAAGATACATAGATAGATAGACCACCAAGAAAATTAAAAAGGCTGGGGTTCAGCTTTCGGGGAGAGAGGCATTTGCATTGCGATAGTTCTACCTTTATCGATCCACGCCCCCCTCTCTACATGAACCCAAACTAAGCAGATAGACAAGCAAGCAGTACACATTACGACACGCAGCAAAATAAACTTGGTGGAAAAGATACTTGGGGGCAACGGCAGTGGCACGCGCTGTTTGTCATGGCTTGCCGCTCTGAGCCAATTGACTTTGCCCAGTTAACGAGCGGCTGTCGCGGTGGCTGGCCTCGACGGCAACAAACTTTTAGTGAAAATAAAGGGCAATGATCACCAGGCAGGCGGCAAAGAAGGAAGAACGGAAGAGGAAAAAAAAATTGAAACACGAGCTTCTGCCGAGGGCCCAATGGCCATCACCTATACAAACTTTTGCCTCAAGCCACAGAAACTGGCTATCTTGATAGGCAAGTACGGGTATACTACTGTAGCAGCAATCTCGCATTGAAGCCCATATCTCTCTCATCTGTGTCTAATAGAGACACGGAGCAGTGGCCCTTTTCTTTAGCCTCACCATCGTTACTCCGTACTCCGTACTAAACTACGGACAATTTTCCAATGGCCCTTGTCCCACCAGCCAGGCCCAGAATCTCGTTCATCTTAGTAAGGGACAGCGACCGAAGAAGAAAGAAAATGTCGCAAGGCCAGACCAGAGAAGGGCTGTCAATTTCTGGTTATTCCCGCCGGCGGCCATGTGCGAAAAGTAAGGTAGAAGGGTAGCCTCAAACTTGCTAGTATCGTAGTAGTATCGGGATTTTCCACACCTGAAGCAAGCCTATCTCTAGCCAATCTCCATCAAAAAAGGGGAGGCTCGCTTTTGATTGCAGGGTAGAACGGGCATTCCCACTTCCTGATAGTTAGTAGTACGAGTAGTTGCTAGAATGGAGTCCCGATTGCTGCTGCTAGAAGCATATCGTAATAGCTTCATGTACTCGTACGGAGTGCATTATATTGCAACATCCAGTTTAGCCAAGTACGGGGTACATTAGCAACAGTACCGCCGAGGTGCTTTCTTTCGCCCGCAACAGCCAACGGAGTACTTCCGGATGAGATGAACCAGGTGTCTCACTCATTGCCTCGATTCGATGATTACATGGTCAGGTATTACTCGCTTTTTTTTCCAACAATAGACCTGACATACAATTCCCCACGCCCCAGGCTGCCCAAGTCATCCCTCAAAAATACATGTCACAGCAGCGCAGCCTTCCATTTCCTCCGACCATCTCCTTACGCAGTGACTTTTTTGCTCCGAGGAACACACAACGACGAAGTGGTCCCCCCCATGGGTCCGTTTTCTTTCTCCGGAACAACAGCAAAGCTGGACCCTCAAGAGAACCACAAAAAAGATTAGAGCCAGGGGTCTTTTTGCGTCCGTTCGTTTTTCCTCTTTCTGCGACTTGTGTTTACGGAATACCCACCGGCACTAACACACACGGCTCGGAATCCAATACGGCGCAGCCATTGGACGAAGCTCACGACGAGCAGCGGAGCCGAAGCACCGAATTCGCACAGAACGCCGGCGGAAACGGATCAACTCCGGCAGACAAGAGAAGGACTTGAAGCCAAAATGAAATGAAATGAAATGAAATGAAATAAACAACGAGTAGCAGGAAGAGAAATACTCGTATAACATGCACCTACGGAAATGAGTAAACAAGTAGCCAGCAAAATGGCCAGAACCAGAAAAGGGCTCTCCATCAGGCAGTTTGCTGACCTACATGACTGAACTTCCTGGCTAACAATAACAACTCACACAGGTCCCTACAGTACTAAGCCCCCCCCTTGCCTCTCGCTTCTTTTCTCACCCAGTCCAGTGTCATGGCTTTTTCTTTGCCAAGATTGTCAGTGCGTTTTTTTGGCCTCTCTCTCTCCCTTGCCTCGTCTTGGGGCCGGTTAATGGCGCTCTTTTTTCCACGTTAGTCGCCCGCTGTCAGTTGGTCCCAAATCCCGGCCAAGCGCGGGCTATGTGACGTGACGAGTGGAAGAAAAGGCAGAAACGAGAAATCGCCTAGCATCGCCAAGTCTCGAGGGCACGGCCGGGCGAATCGCCTTGGCAACGTTCTTGGGAGATTGATTTCTTCAGCGATTCAAAAAAAAAAAAAGAAAAAAAAGAAAAAAAAAAACATGTAAGATAATACAGTACGAGTACAGTAAGCTTCTCCCAGGCCAAAGTGGGCAAATACCCAAGGTAGGAAGAAGCCCATCCCAAGCCGGGAAACTCCCATCACCAATCCAACGACGCAATCATGCGCCATTATTGATCACCCAAACGAAGAAAAGGCCCGGCCTTGTTCCCGCCTTTGCCTGCTACCTTGTGACTCTGGACTCTCTCTGCTCTCTACAGTATAATCCCTCGTTTCTTTTTTAGCACCCAAACTTACTCGAGTCCCAGACCGAGGTGGCAAGGATGTCTTGAGTCGGTTTTGTGGAGCGTCCAGGCAATCCCGTTTCCGCCTTTCCTCTCACTCACTCACTCACTCACTCACTTTTCCCTCGCGATTCGCGTCGTTCTGCGAAAAATACGGAATCGGGATTAGCGCTTCTCGCTGCACGGCGATTGAAGCACCGGCGCTCCGTTCCCGTGGGCAAAAGAAGCACATTCACGTCACAGTCACCGGCGGCAATTGGGAAAGGGATTTGATTTGATTTGATTTGATTTGATTGTTGCCTATTCCTTATTGCCGGCTGCGGTGTGTGTGCTGCGTCATGCGGCGAGGGCGAGGATATACGAGGATACGAAAGTTTAGTTTAGCTGGCACAGAGATGCGCGCACAATGGCGTGATGTGATGTTTGGAGCATGATTGATTCCAGTCCCTCTGGGGCAATTTTAGTGACATGGCTCGACTGCTCGATTTTGACGCGTCGAGATGGCAAAGCTGCTCTGGATGCACGTATAATTACAGCATCTCTATTATGATGAATGTTCACATGAAGCCATAGGTATGTACTCTGTACTAGTGTACTCGTAGTATCCGATTGTTATAGTAGTAGGCCAATGTATTATAGCACCTGCGTGTGTTGCTGCACAAGTGCTCCTGTTGGCGTCGCATGACATCAATCTCGAGCCTACCCGGGACTCCAAAACTCATCACCTTGGCCTTTACATTACACTCACACTCATCTCACCGCAACTAGAGACATCTCAAATTCATCATCCAACGGCCTTGTCTCACACAGCCTTACACGTTTTGACGTTGCACAACTCCACGCTCATCCGAGACAAATGTCTCATCAAAAAAAAAAAAAAAAAAAAAAAAACACAAGACATCTCACTTCCTCCCTTCCTAAACCCACGTTCCAAATCCCACCTCAATCTGCAACCCCAAAATAAGCATAACCCAAAACACAACAGTAGCCCAGCCCATATGCACACCTCATCCAATACCACAAATCCCCTCAGCTCCATCCAACCAAACACCATAAGCGCCGCACCAAGCCGTTGCGAGAAGACTTCTACCAGTATAGGCAAGACTTCAACCAGTATAGCCGGCCCAATAAAACTCGTTGCGCAAGAAAACAAAAGTCCGCCGCAATCCTATTCCCCCGGGCCGATCCGGTTCCTGGACCTGTGTACAGCTGTGCCTGGGAGAAGGGGCCCCCGATTCGATGCCTCATCCACCCGCCATGGCCGACCAGGTCGCCACCAAGGACGACACGATGGTCCGTAAGCGCAAGACTCATCGCAAGTCTCGCCTGGGCTGCGGCAACTGCAAGATTCGCGGTGTCAAGGTAAAACTCAGCTGTGCTCTTCCCCTTCTCTATCTCTCTCATCATCTCTCATCTATTCCTCTCACAGCATACGTAGTAGCTCTCTCTTGTAATACACGTCTGTAATAACACACACTTACACACACTTTCAAATATCGTATCCAAAACATCCATAACTTACACGCCCTCAAACCAACAGTGCGATGAATCCAAACCCACCTGTCGCCGCTGCCACGCATCCGGCTTCACATGCAACTACTCCCGCACCGCCCCAACCCTCCAGCTCTCCCACTCCAGCGTCCTGAGATTCGATCTCTCACCCAGCCAAGTTCAAGCTCCCGTCGTCAGTGTTCTCCCCACGGATAGCATCTTCTGGGATGTCTCTCTCCAGCCTGCCCTGCGGATTCCTATAGTTTTGCCTCTGCAGGGCAGGCTGGGTGAGTACACTCTACGACCACAAGACTACACAGTTCTGCATCGATTTCAGACAAGGACGGCTGCGTCGTTGGGGACACGCAGTCAGAGGAAATGGTATCCCAAGATTGTGTCTGGCCTCGCAAAGGAAGTAAGTCTCCAATCTTTCCATCCACATATCATAGTATATCAACATCAACATCTATACAAACCTCGATTCTAACCAACTTCATCTCACAGCACCCCTTCCTCTTCCACTTCTTCCTCGCCCTCTCCCTCCTCCACGACGCCCACCTCTCCCAATCCCCCCTCTCCCAATCCCACCAGGTATCCCTCGCCTTCCACTGGTACCACTCCACCGCCATCCTCTCCCACTTCCTCTCCCTCCCCTCCCCCGAGACGACCCTCTCCCCCTCCCACCGCGACGCCCTCTGGATCTGCGCCTCCACCCTCGGCGCCGCCTCCTTCGCCTCCATCCGCACCCAGGACCCTTCCGCCGCATGGCCCCTCGCCGACCCAAACCCGGCCGTCGACCTCGACTGGCTCAAGATGGGCCACGGGAAACGCGCCGTCTGGAACATCACCGACCCGAGTCGTCCTGACAGCGTTTTTCACAATATCCTCAATCAGACTCCCATGCAGAATCCCATCGATCCCTCCGTCATCGTACCAAATTCACTCCCTCCGCTCTTCTACTCGCTCTTTGACCTCTCGGCAACGTCCTCCCCAGAGACGAACCCGTATCATACTGCTTGTGCCATCATCTCCGCCCTTTCGGTCAACCCGATCAACGACGACACCGTCATTCTCTTCCTCAGTTTCATCACCCAAATAGACCCCTCATATAGATGCCTCATTGAGGAGAAGGATCCTCGTGCGCTCCTCCTCCTGCTATATTGGCACTCCTTGGTCGTACCAGAAAAACGATGGTGGCTACGACGGCGTTGTACTGTAGAAGGCAAGGCCATTTTGATGTATCTGGAACGGTATTCGTCGGATGATGGCGAGATCATGGAGCTGTTGAAAGTGCCAAAGGCAAGACTAGCCAATTGGAATTTCATCAACACGGGCATGGTTGAGAAACCATGAAAACGATAGAAATGATGATGTATAATGAATCCAATAGTCTGCCAGAGACTCTCGCATAGAGTAACCAATACTATTTAATGACAAAAACAAGTACACCGCTCTATCGCTTGGTGGGAAAAGAGAAAGAAAGAAAAAGCTACATCATAAGCTACAAACGCTGTATTCCCTGTTCATGAGACAATCAATCCTTTCCTACGTCCCACTGGCCACTTCGTTTGTTGATATAGGAACGGTCTGGTGCTCTGGTTCTGCAACCTTGGTACTATCATCTGGGGGACTCATCAGTGGGTGCTCGTGATCATACCCCACGGACTTGACAATGCCAAGGCCTCTTGTACGACCTTCGCGGAAGAGCAGCCGGTCTCCAGGGGCAATGTACTCTGGACGCTGGACGAAGCGGAACGCAACATTGGCACGGTCACCAGTACGAATCAGCTCGCGATCAATGTCGATGATGGCACATGTCTGTGACACCGCGCCAACATGCAGCATAGCCTGGTAGCGCTTCTTGATTGTGGTCGCGTGAGACAAGATGAGAACTGTTTTAGTTAGCATTCCGTTATAAGACACCTAGAGACACCTGCATAACGCACCTTCTGCAACAAACTCGCGAAACACCTTTGGACCGGTTTGTCCCTCCTCCTTGTGAAGCATCACCATCCCCTTGCGGACGTCTCGTCGCTTCATCTTTTTGAGCGCAAACGAGGCAGACTGTCCTGCCTCGGCCACTTGCACGCGTATTCTCTTGCGCTCAATGGACCGCACCGCCGTGGGGGTAAAGTGTCCCAGAGAATCCGGTCCTATAAGGACATTGTCACCCTCGTGGACCATGCCTGACTTGACGATACCAGAGACTACCGTCCCCGTGAATGGCACCGAGAACGTATCATTCACCTGGAACTCGAACGGCGCATCCGAATGGTAGTGGCCGTGGTGCGGCAGCATGTTCAAAAAGGTCCGTACAAGATCGAGGTTCTCGCCGGTGACGTTGGACACCTGGAAGACGGGACATATCCTCTTGCTCACAAACTGAGTCGCCGTGTTGATACACTCTTCGCGGTTTGTGATGAAAGTCGGCATCTTTCTTGCCCCAGGGCTCTTCATGATCTTGTTGACCTGGCTAATGGTCTCCTTGAGGATGTTGGGTGGGCAAATGTCAATCTTGGTGATGATGACCATGACCGGCACGTTGAGCGCAAGCGCAATTCCCAGATGCTCCTTGCTCATACCCACCAATCCGTTGTTGGCCGCAACCATGAGGAGGCAAAAGTCGGGGCTGCTGGATAGCAGGCCGAACACGGTCGTTCTGAGATACTTTTCGTGTCCTGCCAGGTCGCTAAAGGTGATGACCTTGGCACTGTGCTTTCCGATATCTTCCCATGATAGCTTTCGGCCGGGGGTATCCGAGGTGACGACCTGGCCCAAGCTATCAAATCCCATGATTTCCATGCCCACGGAGCTTGTCCGCCCAGACTCCATTTCGTGCTTGTGGCGGAATAGGTTGACACGCGCTTTTCCTCGCCCATCGTCAAGATCGTTCTTAACCAGGACGCCTAGCAGCGAACTCTTTCCAGCATCAACTGTTGGCGGTCTGCCTTTAGCACATCGTTCCGACCCAATGCAATACGGGAAGCTTACCATTGCCAACTACAGCTATCCGAGTCTCAATGACGTCTTCTATTTTGTCTGGTATCCTCCGGATAAGAATCTTGCCGCTACAGCTCTTGTCCTTGGTCGGATTGGTGGCCGTGCTCTCAGCCTCTTCCTTGCCGCCGACATTGGTCGTCAGGAGAAGCTGACAATCTGCGCGCACCTTTTTCGCAGCCTCGACCAGTCTTGGATACGCAATATTCCACTCGTCCAGTGTCAGCTGCATTGATTCGCCGCTGTTCTCGAATCCAAGATCAAAGACAGTCTCCCCGGCGCCCTCTTCTATCCGCTCCGTGATGACATCCCCGAGCTTCCGCAACGTGTCATCGTCCGTTCCGAGCACAAGGTCTCTGAGCTTTATCCGCGGCGCAGAGTCGACTAGATTGAGACTGTCTAGAAGCTCGTCCAGCTCCGCATCGTGCTCTGCCGAGTCGGGAACGGGCTTCTTGTTCGAGGATGGATACCGGAGGTTCTGCTGTTGCTCTACATATTCCGCAAAGTCGCTGAGGGCCTGCGCAGGATCGCATTAGTATTCAATCATGGTCCAACCTAGACTGACTAGCTGGGTAGCTATTAGAATGATCGATAGCTTACTGATTCGCCTTTGCGCTTGTCATGCTCGTGGCTCTTTGCCGCCTTGGCCGCCTTGGTTGCCATTATGCCGTGACAGTGTGCACCGGACACACCCGTTTTACAATAGACCTGATAGCTGGAGGATCGGGAAGGGAAACGACACTGGGAAGCATATTATATAGACAATACACATGACAAAACTATGACTCTTTGGCCTGGCTAGTAAAGGTTTAGCTGTTAGTCAACGGCAAAAGGAGTCACTGTTTGAGCTGAGCCTCAACCAGGCCAGGAGCCTCGGAGAGAGTGGCTATCGATAAGGCAAGCTTTTGGACATAGATGTGGGGCGATGACACGACTCGATCTTGGTCTGCGATTAGAGCATTCCACCAGTAATTACATATCATCACATCTGTCTGCCAGCCAATGTTCAGACAGCGTGCTTGTCCATGCAGAGAGACAGAGAAAGCAGAACCAAAGATGCGTGCGCATTGATTTCACTCCTTCAAAGAGAAACGCAAAAGAAGTTCTGTGAGCAGAGAGGAGATGACCACAGCATGCTGATCCGTCCCCATCCATCCTTGCCATCACCACTGAGATAGACATTGACCAATCGTCCACCCTTGGCAAGACTCTCCAGCGATATCGGTCAGATCCATAGACGGAGAGTGAAAGGGCAATTTGATGTACATCGGCCGATGTAAATCAGCTGCAGCAGTTTGTCGCCTCGGTCATCGTGTCACTCCCTCAGTTGCCTGCTGATGCTACGGCAAAGGCCAGGAGCGCGTCATGTATTTCTTCGCATCGCGTGGATCGTGGAGATTTGTCTCAGTTTCTTATTGGTATCATTGCTGCAATTGCTGTCTATTTCTAGAAAGGAACCTGGGGAGAGATTAAAACGACGCTATCGCCTATGAGTCTGTTAGCCACTCCTCCCTTGACCACTTCAGTCATAAGAAAGAAACTGACCTCTCACAAACAACATTTCTGATTTCCTGCTAATTGTCTTGCCAACTGTTAGACCCATATACTGAATCTTGTGAAGCATCATCTCCTTACCTTGACCTCGTCGCTCTCCTCCTCGTCATCGTCCACGGCGTAGATGGTCTCCTCCACATCGCCCAGCACCAGGTTGCAGTGGCTATCGTAGGCCTGCCTCAACTTCATCAGCACCTATACAACTCTAGAACCGACAATGCATCAATAGCGCGTACATGGAGCTTGCCCTTGAGCTCTCGGTCACCGCGCAGCTTCACAAAAACCACTTCGTTGAGCAGCAGCCGCACAAGATCGAGCGGCTCAGCCACGTGGCTGGATTCCTCCCCTACATCCGCCATGCTTTGTATCTCGGTATTCGCTTCTCGGAATTCGCTTCAGTGTACCTGAACCGGGGGAATAGACTGCAAAAGACTGCGTTTGTCGTCGATTGCTTTGAGCTCGTGTGAATCCGGCAGCTTCTTGAGATGGCCTCGTCAAAAAAAGCTAGCCTTGCCCCTCCATGCCGTGGGAAATCTTCGGCGGGCGCATCGCCAGAAATGCATATCGCAATATGCAAGTATCGAGGCCAAGCCCCATATAGCTTCAATCGCTTCTTCAAGACCCGCGGCCCCATTGTGAAGCCACTTTTACCCCAGATTAATGAGAGAATCGCGCCAGTATCAACTAGCCCAGTCCATCAGACAAGTCAATCGCAGTTCTCCTCACTCTGCGTGGCCTTCTCAATGGTCGCCAGAATAACATCATGACGCCCAGACGACTTGTCTGGCCCGGATGCCGCCTCGGACTGGCAGCACTGAAAAACCAGCGCCATGATGCTTCTTCGCCTTTGCCATTGAGATGTGGGCGACAAATTACTGGCCGGCGCAGTCTAGCGTCTCTCACAGCTTCGTCGAATGTACAGAGTCATTTGTTCTCAGAGCTGATGCCGCCCAGCGTTCGGCCCGAGTTGGGGATTCTTCTGGAATCCATCAGGAAGCGCAACATGTCCCGAATCGGCTGGGAATTCACTGCCTGGACCGATATTCTAAGCGATGTCAACTTACCATATCATGAAGCTGCAGTTCGAGAAGCCCGAGAGCTTCCTGTGTCGACCTTTTCCGAGATTCTACGCAGTATTGACCCGATACAGTCTCCTGAAGCTGATATCGCACATGGACTCAACCTCACTCCGGCACATGCGCAGTTCACCTTTCCCGGCATGCTGCTTAACCAGTTTGGCGTGCGCAAAGTCCATCACGGCATCCTCCAGGGAGTTCGAACCCTCATTGAGATCCGTAGTCAAGCCCCGCCGTCTCACAGCCCAACGGCCGCAGACTTTGAAGTAGCCATGAGATGTGCCGGGGCAGCAATGGACCATCAACAAGCCAAGGCATTCTGGACCGCCATGGCAGCTCAAGGCTTGCAGGATTCTCGATCGTCAAAGTCATGGTCAGACTTTATCAAGTCTCGTTTCATGGTGGAACCCGTCTACTACCAGTTTGACCGCTCCAGAGTTGCTTTCCTTGCGCGCGACTTGTATAGCAACCACAATCCGCTGCCGGTATCGAAGCTTGAGCGGCTGGACAACATCAGATTCAGCGTCAATGCCTTGAAGAGAGAGCCGTGGAACCGCAGACCAGATCAGTTGGATGAAGACTTGCGGCGTCTCCTCCGCCGGCGCGCGGGCTACACCAGCTACAAGAACCACTGGATACGCAATCTCTACTACGGCCACGAAATGGACGAAGAGCTGCTGTGCACCTCCATGATTGCCTTTGCAAGATCCAGCTCAGTCTACTCCATCAAGAAGCTGATCCTGGAGAGCTACTACGGCATCGTCGTCACCACCACCGAAGAAGGCGGCATCCAAGTCTCCGGAGGCCGCGACTTCGCCCACAACTCCCCCCTGAAACCGACCCCCCGCCTCCTGCACGCCATCGTCGAGGCCTTTGGCTCCATGTCGCACATCGTCCTCGGCACGAAGTTGCTGGACCACGTCTCCCGCCGCTACGGCATCGCCATCCCGCACGAGACGTGGTCCAGCCTCCTCAACTGGACCTACGTCTCGGCCTCAAAGCCCTTCAAGCGCACCCGCGACATCCACACCGGCAACTTATCCACGGCCAGCTCCGCCGCCGACGTCCGCCACATCTGGGACGTCATGACCGCGGAGCCGTACAGCATCACGCCGACGCTGGCCGACCTCGACATCTACGTCAAGACGCTCATCAACCAGCGCTCCTTCGGCCACGCCATCACCGCCATCCGCACCCACGCAATCCCCCTCTACACCTCCCTCTGCACCCGCCATCAAACCGCCCTCGCCGACGAAGTCCTCCAGCTCGACGCCCTTTACTCCATCTCCACCGCCCACGCCTCCGCCCTCACCTCCAGAGCCACCTTCCGCCGGCGCAAGGCCCAACTCTATAAGGACCACGCCCACCACACAATCTCCTCCTGGCTCGCCCGCCTCCTCAAGTCCGCCTCCGCCACAAAAGCCCGCCAGGGCTCCCTCATGCGCGTCCGCATCCCGGACCTCCTCCTCGAGTTCCCCGACTTCTTCCACCACGAGATCCGCTACCGCACCGCCCAGGGCCACGTCGTCCTGCGCCGGCCCGACGCCGACGTCGTCCGCCGCTTCGACTGGGACGCGGGCACCTTCCGCCGCACCTTGCCGCAGAAAAAGGCCGGTCTGTATGCGCGAGAGTTTGAGGGCGCTAGCGACCCCGAGTTTCCCTGGCCGCAGGTGGACAGCATCAAGGTGCTGGAGTGGAAGAGGGTGCCGAGGAAGAGATCCGAGTTGGCTCGTCGGCCGCCCGGTGAGGCGGCCAGGGAGTCGAGGGCGAAGGGATGGTGGGATGCTCTAGAAGAAGAACTGATGCTGTAGACTCTGTTTCCTTCTTCTTTCTTCTGGATACATGAGCTGTATATAAAGGGGGGTTTGATAGATGGATTCATTTGTCTATAGAGGAGTGTCTATAAAGAACATCTATCTATATAGAAGCAGAATAAATAAAAAAAAAAGATTAAATGAAACCACCTTATTGACCTAAAGCTGAATCTCAAATGTACATCTCACAAAAATACTCAAAAGCTGCATCATTTTATCATAAATGCCAGTCATGATTCGTAATTCATTCAATCTATCTATCCCAAGAAGCCAAATATAAATGTCAATATATACAAGATGCAACCGACCAAGGGTATTTCCCACTTGCCCCCTTTCCACCTCAAACAGCCCACCCCCGAAAGAATGCAGAAACGAATCCATGCGTGAAAGCATCACTATTCCAGCTCGCAAATAATCCCAACAGTTCGTAGTACTAAACAGCGTAAAGGTGAAAAATCCAAATCTGCAATGCCTGTCGTAGCCAAATGATGTACAAAGAAAAAGAAGAGTTGCCTTGAAACCTAACAAGAGAAAATTCCCTTCATAACAGTGTAAAAACGAGTGCAAATGTATGCAAAATGTCGACAAATTATATCATCAACCTCCAATGGCAGCCTCAGCCAAAACTCCCAGCAAGCTGGCAGCGGCACCGCCAATGCCAACCATACCGAGCGCCTCGCCCCATGGCTGCTTCCTGGCAGGCCTCTCCCGCCTCCGATCATCACGGCGATCGCGGTCGTTGTGATGCGACCGGTAACTGTCGTCTCGATCACGATCACGATCACGATCACGATCTCGGTCCCGGTCCCGGTCTCGGCGATATTTGTCGTCATATGACGGATCACTGTCTCGCCTTCTTCTGTCCCTGTCTTCGCGACGTCTTGAATGCTCATCCCTATCTCTTTCGTCGCGGTCTCGAGACTTTTTGGAAGAATTGGAATCTCGACTCTCGCGACTCTCCTTGCCATCACGGCTGTCCTTACTCTCACGACTGTCCTTTTCTGGCCGGGCTTCAACCTCGTAGGGGTCAGGGCCGAAGCGCACATGGTTGGTGTTTTTGTTCTTCAAGATGGGCTTCGGCATCACGGGGTTGGTTGCAGACGACCTCTTTTTTTCTGGAGGATTCACAATGACGGGATGACTCTTGACATCTTTTTCGTCCAACCCTTTATCGTCGTCTGCGTCGGACACGTCGCTCCGGCGCTCCGAATCTTTGTCGTCTTCAGCGCTCCCATCTCGGCTACTCTCCGATCCCGTTCGTTCGGGTCTATTCACATGATGAGAATGGTGTTTGCTGACTGGAGGTACACTTCGGCGAGCAGCACGACATTCGGCGCTCAGACGAGCGTAATGGGTGACTTGGTCGACGGATAGGTGGCCAAGGATGGCGACGTAGCCCGGGCGAGCTTCGTATCGCACGCCGGCACGATGAAGAGCCTCAGGGCTGACGACGGAGCGTTTGATCTTGGTCCACTCTGCGTGCATGGGAATCTCCCGTCCATAGCTGTCCGGAGCCAGCCGAGGTATCGACGCCCCTCCATATGCCGGGGGAGCACTGGATCCGTATACGTGAGGCGCTATTCCATCTACACTGAGTTGCTTCGCTTGGGGAATTGCCTGAGGGGCTGTAGATGTCGGCAGCCTTATCTCGGGTAAAGCCCCAGACATGATGGGCTGGAATGATGGAGCATCCGCCTGTGTAGGAGAGCTGCTTAGATGGAGGCTAGCCATGTCCGAGCTGAGTGAGTCCATCAGCAGTAGATCTCGTGTGGAGATGAAGTCAAAGGATTTCGCAATGTTGCCGTCATTCTCGCTTGGAGCACAGGCACGAGGGTCGTACGACAGCTCTTGGGTCAGAGATGGATGGGGTTGCTGATCCGGCATGAGTCGTTGAGTGTCCATGCTAGCAGTCTTGTCGTAGGCGACGGGCGGAAAGGTCATGTGGCGAGCGTACATGGGGTTGGGAGCGGAGTTGCCATCAAGCTCAAGGAGCCCTCGGACGGTGGGCGGAATGCCGTCCTTCATGGATGGCACGGATTCAATCTCTTGAATGTAGGCGCGCAGGATATCCTGTCATGTGTCAGCTACTGTCGTATTTGCGCTACGAGATGCCAAAGCTGGGGTCAGATATTCTTACCTCATGCTCATCCAGCACCTTGGATGAGAACCCCTCCTTGACAAGCTCGGCCTTGAACTTTTTCCACAGCTTGTCATCGCCGCTATTGGTCTTGTTGCTGTCGCGGCGAAAGAGTCTACGCCCGATAGCATCCACTTTGTCCTTGATGGCCTCTAGACCAGGTCCACGGCGGCGGCGAGTCGGCGAAGCGTCCCTCGACTGTAGCAGATCCAAAAAGGCGTCGATGACAGTCTTTTGGTGGACTAGTTTGACTTGCACAGCGTTGATGCTCTCGGCAGCGCCATCAGCGTAAGGCCCTCCGCCCCGGCTGTTCAGATCCAGGACGAGCTCGAGCTGCTTGAGCGTCGTCTGAGAGTCTCTGACGATGGAGTTTAGCTGCTTCGAATAAGTGGAAGAGTCCGAAGAGTTTAGGCGCGAGTCCGGGTCGGCAGCCTCGACACGGAGGTCGCGCAGAGCATTGTGGAGGTTGTGAACGGCCTGAGAGGCGTCGCCAGAGAGAGACGGAACAGTTGACTGGGTGGTGCGCACGTAAAGGGTCCTGGCAAAGGCGTCGACGGCATCGATGTGCTGAACTACGGAGGTACCGCTCATAGCTACCATGCGGGTTACCATGCGGTGGCGAAGTGGGAGAGTTGATGATAGAGAGTATGCGATGACGGATGGTTGATGCTGTCTTGGTGAGGAGTCTAGCGTTGGAAGCAGCAGGTCGTTGAAACAAGAGGCTGGTTTTGCTTCTTGGGAGAAAATGAAGAGTCACGTTAGGCCGCAGTTATGTAAACAGTGCCTTGTAATAGGTTAACAGGTATGTATGTAATGACAGAGAATGGTCGTCTGTCGCGTGTCCTCGTGATAGGATAGGCGCGGCGTCTTGGCTGGGTGATGCGGATCTGCTGGTTGGTCAGCAGCGATGGTTGATGTGGGCTGGAGATGGCGCAGCATGCGCTTCCAAGTTGTTGCGGGATCGAAGGGCTCGGATACTCGATATCTCCGATGCCAGGGAAAATGAATAAATAAATAAATCAATCAATAAATAAACAAGAGTTGCTGATGTGGTGTTTGTCGAGAGAGCGAGAGAGTGAGAGAGTGTTACAAAAGGAGGAGGGAGGAAGATGGAAGGAGGCAAAAGAGAGAGAGAGAGGCAAGGCAACCATTTTCAATCAATCACTGACTCTTGACCACAGTCACTCACTCACTCACTTATCGATACTGCACCCAATATACTACATCTAGGTATGTAACTAACACCCCTCCTCCTCCTCTTCTCCCTCGCCCCATCGCACAGACTCACAACTCTCAAATCACCGCCTGCAACAGAGACAGAGCGTCGATCCAGCCCCGGCCACAGACTCGCACACGCGCCTCAAACAGACCATCAGCAGTGCCCAAAGTTCGAGTTCGAGACACAAGAGCGCAGCATGTGGCTTCAAACCGCACGGGCAGTGACGTCGTCCACCAGCCCCGCCAACTTTTCAATCCATCAAATCCATGCTGTGGGGGAACCAGAGGGATGGAGGGTGGCCACAGCGCAGCACAGCGCAGCATACCTAGTAGGGGGGCTGCTTGGGGCTTAAAGAGGTCCCTACAGGGGGCTACTGTAGAGCCTAAGATGGAGGGTTCCAGCGCTGGATTGGCATTGGCCCGCCATCCCCGACCCCTGTCCTGTCCTGTCGACGGCCAGCCATGATTTGCATGTGCTCAATGTCTTGGTTGTTCCATCCTTTGCACCTGGATGGACGATGGAAGCCCATCTCGAGGATGGCCTAGAAACCACTAACACTTAGTATGTAACACTTCGCCTAGTTACCTAGCAGTCAGTCAGTCAGTCAGTCGGTACCCGGTACCTACCGCTTGGTGGCTTGAGCGCTGTGGACGCTGGAACTGGTCGGGGCCCAACGGACAGCCTTGGGAGAAGCCTTGACAATCCCTCCCATTATTGACGTCAACATGAGCATTCTGCCTGTGTTCTCCCAGTCTACAGTACATGTCCACTGGTACTTTACACAGTCATCATCATCATCATCACCATAACCAGCATCAGATTAGCCAAAACTGCATCTCCCCTGTCTGTCTCATTCAATTTTTTTTCCTAAGTTTTTCTTCATCGCCGCTCTAATAATAGGTAATTCCATGCATCTCCATTTTGCCACTTCGTGTCTTGTTTCGCCCAACTCGATACGGGCCTCGGAAATCTACACATCTAAGCTAAATCTTACTTCCATGCATGTCTCTCAGCGAGGCTGTGCTGCAGGTGAAACAACGTCAAGGCCGTCGCGCAATTGGTTCGTTGGCTGCTGCAAACTGCTCATGTTCTTTATTATACGGGTACGGGTACGGGTACCTGTAAGTATGCAACCCTCCAGAAACGAAACATCCCGGTGTTCATTTTTCTCCATAGAAGCTGCGCCTTGTTTAGATTGAGCTGTCCTGTTGTCCTCTTATCGGCTTGAGATCATGTGTTCGGCTTCTATCATGAGCATTAGACAGAGGCCGACTTCGCAACCAAACTCTCATCTCAGACTTTCAGCTTTACATCCTAATGCAGTCCACCGACTCCTGCATGCTCTTTCAGCCTTACTTTTCATATCTTCCATGCTCCATACCAATCAATCAGCCTCCCCTCTCTTACTTCTTGGCCCCCTACCTATTATCATGCATCTTCACGCTCAGCTCCCCAAAGTTCCGTGCTTGACCCCAAAGAGTCTCGATGCATCCAGACATGAACAATTCAAGGCGAGCTTCACTTCACTGAGTGCACCGGCTCAAAGACCATCTCTCCCCGCTTCGTTCAGGTCCCAACTACCCATGTCCATGCATTCCAGTTCAGCCCGTGATAGGACACATGCTCTCGCGGTATGTCACACATACATGACTGCCTCATTCTACACTTTTCAAACATTTCAAGAATGCTTCATCACCGGTGGCATGTGATACTTCTTTCCATTGACGCTCTAATGTTGCATGTGATAATTCTTTTCATTTGTCTCTCTAATCGAACTCGAATACGAGCACCCAATGCAGGAAATCAAATCCATTGCCTTATTTCAATTACATACCAGATCTATCTCTTTCTCGCACAACACAACAATGGTATTATCCAGCTATCCGGCCGTCGGAAACTATCTCCCCCCCTCCCTCAAGTCCCTCTGGCCCCCTCCCCTCCCCTCCCCTTCACCGAGAATCCCACTCCCCTCGTGGGATGCAAGGCATCTAGTTGCCTCACTTTTCTTTTGGTTCACATTTTCTCCGATTTGACTAGTTTGCCCAAGTCAGTTACCGATTTCCCTCTGAGCCGCACTAGTCCAGAATCCTCCCCTCCATCCCCCCTCCCCTTTCTAGAGCACCCGCTCAGAAATTACTTCATCCGTATCCCCCGAATCTTTTCCTTACACACCATGTAAGAGCACATCAAGGAAAAAAGAGGCTCAAATGGCTAGCTTCTCCAGCGAATAAGCCTCCACCTTTTGACTTATCAGGTGTCCGGTTTCTCGAATGCTTCGCTGAACCACTTCACCTCCCGACACCACCTTTTCTCTCGTAGGCAGCAGCTTTGTCTTCAAGCCAAGCGGCAGCAGTCGAGATTCGCGGTTCTCCAAGTGGACGAGGATCGGCTTGTTCGGGCCCCAATTCTGTCTAGTTGCACCGCCCTTCTGCACTGCATTTCCGAATCGCACGGTTTCTCCCAGGATACCGTTCAAGAAGACGGCTTCTTCGATACCCTCCAGCGCGGCAGTCACTTCAAGTCGTAGGGCAGTCAAAAAGTCGCTTGTCTCGGCCTTATCTGCCCAAGAGATGGCATCATTAAACAGCCACCCACCGGCTCCCACCGCATCCAGGCATCGACCCAAGAGGTCGGCAATCAAAGCAATGACACCATCTGGAGGAGGCTCGTTGCCCTCTGAGTCAAAGCTGGTAGGATCAATGTATAGCGAAGTCCACGCTCCACGTAGCAACTCCACTCGTAGCAGATAGATGAGCGACATGATGTCGTCCGTCGACACCGTCGTCCGGAGTGCCTTGACTGTAGACACTGCAGGCAGACGCCACAGCTTGGTGAAAGCCAGAGTCAATCCACGGGAGCGGCTGCTTGAGTCATCGCCGAGATAGTGCTCTGTAACTGCAATCTTCCGCTCCAAATCATCCAGGTCCATCTCAATGTCCTCCTTGTTGCCAGTATCGGTGCTGTTGCTTTGATGCGGCTCAGTCGTCAGTAGCTTGGTGGCCTCCAATTTCCCCTCGGGAATCAAGTCCATGCTGAGCATCAGAGCCCTGATGGCAAGCAAAAGTTCGACTTCGCCTAGCTTTGTTGCCTGCAGGTAGTTCAAAAGCAAGGTCAGAGAGAGATCGGCATCCGCAAGGCATCGAATCAAGTCGCCCGCCACGGTACGGTTGTCTGACGCTTCGGGTGCTAGTTCATCCCTAAAGGCTGTTCGCAGGTTGGATAGGGTGAGGTGACCGGCGACCACCAGGTATGTTGTCACGTTGCTCTCAGGCAAGATGAGACGCAGCTCAGGCCGTGTGATATCGTTGACCTCCTTAATGTCGACGGAAAATATCTGGCTGATGGCGTAAATGATCCATCTGCGGTCCACCGCCGGATATGGTGTTCTCGATAACCATTCCCATTCGGGCAACTCCTGAGAGTCAGAGGCTTCCTGAGCCTTTGTCTTCTCTCCGTTTGTCAACCCTGTGCCCTTTTTGGATACACCAAACTTGCCGCGCAGGATATCTTCCCACTTGCCAAGCTCATTATTCGCGAGCAGCTTATCGGCTGCCTCCGTTTCGGTCTGGAATTGAGTGAGATAGTCATCCGTGAGTGTTCCGGGAACTAGCTTGGAAAATTCAGCTGCTTCACATCTAACCCTCTTGGTTGGGATCTCAAGACCTGTGCCTCGTCCGATGGAGTCGATTAAGAGGCCCTCCTTTCGTCGCTTCCCAGAGTTCTTTGGCGGCTCGACCTGAATGGTAACCAGGATGTTCTCTACAAGGGCGACAACGAGATCCTGGCTTCGCAGGTAGCTGATGAGTTGGCATGATCGCGGTGTCTCGCCTTCAGTTGGGACCTCAGACCAGTCTAGCGTGGCCTTGGAGTGCACAGATCGGTACTGGTAGTTGTACAGACCAATAGAGTTCAGAGAAGAGGCGAGAATAAATGGCTTGAAGAGACGGGCAAAGGACTGGGCATTCTCTGCCTCAATAGAGGACTTGAGCTTGGGGACTGCTCCAGTCAGGTCATAGACGCCGATGGCACCCTCTTGAAGCTGAAGCAGAAGACCTGATTGAACATCCACCTGGTAAACAGGCTGCTCGGCGTTGTCCTGGCTTGCGATGGAGGTGATTGGCACAATGTCGAGGGGAACTAGGTGCTGGACATCTGCCGACGCTGATGAGTCCCCAGACACGGCTGCCAGAACGATTAAATGTCGGCTCTCTTCGTTTTGGCTCAAACTCTTAGAAATGAGAACAATGAGCTCCAACTGGGAGTCAACAGCCTTTGGTAGCGCGCTAAAGACCTCAGGTCGATTCTTGAATAGTCCTTCGTTGAACTCGGCAGCGCTGCCTGAGAGAGCATATTCGACGTGAAAGTCTGAGACATTGGCGGCCACTAGATCCTGAACCATTGATTTGGACGAAGAAGACCAACGGATAGCCAGAGTCTCTCCAGACAAGCACACAACCTCTCCATCCTCACAGACGGCGATAATGTCCCCAATATTTGCGGCTTCGTTCGAGGGCGAAGAGCAAGTAAGATACTTGACGGCGGAGGTGCTCAAGACTTGGGATACGCTGTTGGACGTCGTCTTTCCGTCGCGGTGGGCTACATCTTTGAAGAGAGTGATTTTGTGAGCCCCAGCGTCAGTGGTCGCTATGAATGTGTATCGCAGGGCATCGCTGCTGTTGTTGCGACGGACTCTGACAGAGTAAGGAGGGCTAGTAAACGATTCCTGGGGCGGAATCGGGTATGAAGTAATCAATCTTGATGCGGGGACCTATTTCATGATTAGCACATTTCCATTGGCAACTCAAACAGTCCACATACGTCGTAGATACTGGTTGTCTCTCCATCAACGCCAACCACAAGCTCTGTTCGCTTTCGCTTCTTCTGGCCGTCCCGCTGGCCATAGACTTCTCTGGCGACAATGTTTCCCTTTGTGTGGTCCAGAGGCTTCGGCAGCGTTGCCAGCACGTAAGGCTTGTGTATTCTGTACTCGGAAGCCATGGTGATTTTGCTGCTGGCTTGAAGGCTTCAAGTTTGCTGCTTAGTGTTTTGCGACTCCAGCGATAGAAGCTATCTCGATAGAATAGATAAAAAAAAAAAAAGTTGGCGGCTTTGCAAAAATCCGTAGTGGGGCTTGCTTAGGTAAGTTCTGTGGCGGGGCGAGAAGTGGCGCGAATCTACAAGATCCCTGTCACTTTGGAAAGTGCACGCGTAAATGGAGGATGGACGCGTCCAAAGGCTCCAGAATCGACAACGCGAGTCTTTTGCTTGCTCCTGATGCGGGCTTGACGATAGATTTGCAGTTGGGACATTGGTGAGGCTTGGAGGAACTTGAATATCCTGCATTCATTTACAGCACCGGCTGTTCTTGGGATATCTATCTATATCCTTCTCTTTACTTGTCCTCTGTGTTGCTATAGATATCGTGCAATTCTTCCAATCAGCAGCTTCATGTCGAAATAAAGGTAGGGATAAACAAGACGCTGAATCCCTCACCTGTACTGATTCAACTCTTCTCCTGCACAGACACACTCGGATCAATGGGACCGGTCCTGGTCGCTACAATGGTGCAGGGAGAAGATGGCGAACCGTCGTCCAAGAAGCTCCATCCCTTCTTCACCAAGACCGATATCGATCAGCCTATTGTTCCTCCGGCACCGTTACCTGTAGAGCCTACGCAGCCTGCATCTGACGATCTCCCTACAAACACCACCGAAGGCCCCAAGCGAAAGCGACGAAGGACAGACACTCCTCTGGCCCACGACGATCCCGAAGCCAAAAAGTCTCGCCGGGGAAGGAAGCCTGCAAAACAGACACTGAACGGTGCTATTCTGAGCCATCTCAATAGACCGGGCCAGGATGTTGTATCCGCAGGCGAACCCGCGCCTGGCCAGCTGGCTACCGACTTTCCTGCATCGACGCTCAGCGAAGTGACCCCAGAGCAGCTGAATGAGGCGGCTCTCCAGACATTGAGCAAAACCGAGCAACCACAACTCCCTCCTAATCTTCTGCGAGACCAAACACCCATTTCTACACAGCCGAAGAAAGTTCTCAAGTTCAATCCAAAAACTGGAACATTAGGCTCGCCCCCAAAGCCAAAAGCGACAGGCAAGCCGAGTCGCATTGTCACAATCAGATATGGGCGGGACGACGAGCATCGAAAGAAGATGAGCGACAAGATTACTGGGATACTCGAAGGAAGGCTGAACTTGTCGCCTGAGCCAAGCAAACGCAAAAGTGCTCAGCCTAGACAAGAGCAGGGAACTGGGACGGTTGAAAAATCAAAAACCACACACCCATTCTTCATGGGCAAACCGAAACCACAATCTGATGTCGGCACACCAGGCGATTCGACCAAGAAATCTTCAGGTCACAAGAGCAGCGTGTTTATGTCTACGCCGGTCTCACCAAAGAAACCCAGGAACCCTTTTTCTTCGGGGAAAGCCATCCAGTTCGGCATCAAATCAGGCGGTACCAAGATCCCCGGTGCCATGTACCCACTGTGGCCAGCTCGTGGGATGGTTCATGTGCGGGATGCCGATTTCCCATACACGAGGCCAACTCTTCGGGAATCTGGAATAGGATACAGGAGATCCAAAAGGATCGCTGTCTCTGTTGCTCCTCATGAGTCTGTGCTGCGGCATCTTGTAGATGGGTTGGACATGACGGGGTTGCGTCACAGCCTTCCTAAGGACGACAACAACTTCTTACCAGCGCCTTCTGAACTACGCTTGCCTCAGCGACACTTTGAAAGCGGCCGAAAACTCCAAAAACGAATCCGACCACAATTACAGAGTCACATTACCAATCATTCCAACTACGATGAGAGCAATCTCGGCGTCGACGAGCTTGCAATTCAGCACCACTCCAAAACCCACCCTGCCATCAGTCGTCTCTACAGGACCTTGGAGACACAACTTTCAGCCTTTGATAGATCACAGTGTGAAGGTAGTGCTTGGATTCAAAAGTACGCCCCAGTCACAGCCGCCCAAGTATTACAGCCAGGAAAGGAGGCATTACTTCTCAGCGACTGGCTACAAGCTCTTCGGGTGCAGTCTGTGGGGTCCGGAAGTTCAGAAGGCGACAAGGCCAAGGGTAAGCCGAAGAAAAAGAGAAAGAAGAATAAACTCGACGGATTTGTCATCGATAGTGAAGAGGAGGACGCCGAGATGGATGAGATCTCCGATACCGATGAGGACTGGGCTGCGTTGCCTGGCTCGGCGCCGCTCAAGAGGTCTGTGATGCGTAGTATCAGTATGGCTGGCAAGGGCAGCAAAGAGCAGGGCCGTCTCACAAATGCCATCGTCCTAAGCGGTCCCCATGGAAGCGGCAAGACAGCAGCAGTCTACGCGGTTGCAAAGGAGCTGGATTTTGAGATTTTCGAAATCAACGCTGGTAGTCGAAGGAGCGGCAAGGATATTCTGGAAAAGGTTGGCGACATGACACGCAATCACTTGGTGCAGCACAACCGAGCCGAACCTACCGCGATCGATCCGGAAGAGGTGGCCAACGATATCAACTCTGGGAAGCAAGGCATGATGACATCGTTTTTCAAACCAAAGACGACGACACAACCGACGAAGCCGCAACGAGCAAAGCAGCCTGGGGAGAGCGTCGAGAAAGAGGTGAAAGCGCCGCCTAAAAGTCAAAAGCAATCCCTCATTCTCCTCGAAGAAGTCGACATCCTGTTCGAAGAAGACAAGCAGTTCTGGGCAACTCTGACCAGTCTCATTGCACAGTCTAAACGACCATTCATCATGACCTGCAACGACGAGAGCCTAGTGCCTCTGCAGAGCTTGAATCTGCATGGAATCTTTCGTTTCTCACCCGCCCCCTCAAGCCTGGCCGTGGATCTTTGCCTCCTTATAGCCGCAAATGAAGGCCACGCCCTTCAAAGATCAGCTGTCGAGGCCTTGTATACCTCTCGCAATCACGACTTGAGAGCAACAATCACCGAGCTCAACTACTGGTGTCAGATTGGAGTTGGTGATCGCAAAGGCGGGTTTGACTGGTTCTATCTTCGCTGGCCCAAAGGCTCTGACCTTGACGAGAACGGCGATGTGGTGCGAGTCATCAGCGAAGATACCTATCAGAGGGGCATGGGATGGATTAGTCGAGATCCGGTCGTCTCTTCCACGGGACTTGCTGCTGAACAAGAGGCCATGGAGCAAGCTTGGGACTTTTGGGGCCTTGACATGGGACATTGGCGCAATAGTGTCGACATGAGATTACCGGCTACGAATGCTTCAGAGCCCAAGAGAAATATGGCAATTCTGAGGAGTTTGGAGTCATATGATGACTTTTGCAGTGCCATGAGCAGTGCGGATCTCTACTCAGGGGGCGCCTACGGGGTCAAACTCCAGGAGACTATCGACCCAACACTACCCGAGCTCGCAAGTCGCATCAGAGATGATTTCATCTTGGGACAGACTTTGCTAGATGCCGAACCTGTGGTACATCATGCTGCACCTGACAAGGCCATCTCGACATGTATCACGGCTTTGGCTTGTGCAACGCTGCATGAGTCGCCTACAGAGACGTTTGATGAGGCCTCGGCACCAATATCGAAGCCAGCAGATGAAGAGCAGACTGTTGCAATTCTCGATTCATCCTTCCGGTCGTATCCTCATCAAACGACGAGGATGGACATTGCCATCGCATTTGACCCCATCGCTGTTGCTCCCAAGGCTGTTCCAACCACATATCTCGACCCATCCGTTTTCGATCGCACAACGGCGCTCATTGTCGTCGATGTCGCGCCATGGGTTCGGGGCATCGTGGCATACGAACACCAGCTCATGCAGAGACGGTTGAAGCTGAGCAACCTTCTCAGCGAGGGCGGCAAGCGGAAGCGAATGCGCACCACAAGGAGCGCCTACTCAGCGTTGGAAGGCGGAGAGCGCCGGACAACCAGGAGGGAAAGGCACTTTGGCGATGTTCTGTCGACACAGCACGTTTTGCGCACTGGAGGCGATAGATGGACGGATCTAGTTGCAGAGGAGGTGGCCAGGTCGGAGGCGGAAGAGAGCACTGCGGCGAGCAGTCCTGCATCTGACGATTTAGCATTACCGTGATGTTAATATATACGTATACTTGAGTTGACGGCCGGTTTGAGAGCATTGGAGCATGTTGTTAGCTTTTCATTGCAATAGGGAAAGGATATTGACTATTTAGATAGAGAGTATGATGCAGCCATTATGAATTCAGAGCATGCGTGATTATGAGAGCCTTTTTATTGTCAGATGCCATGTGCTTTGTTGGGCTCCCTAGTCCTTCTTTCTTGTCATGATATTTATTGAATGGTGAGGTAGCTGTCTCTCTATTTGCACACATCAACTATTCTACGTCTTCCATTGCCAACATGCACAGCAGAATGAACGAAAACAAAAACAGTAACAGCAGATAACATGTTTCAACATCATCAAGCCATTATTGTTTTTCGCAAGAAAGCATATCAATCACGTAGACCTACTAAATGGTCATTTCCTTCAACGTCATCAACCAATTACCCTACACTAAAACCACTGCAAAATCTTCCTCTTCCAACACTCCAAAAAAAAAAGGGAACAAACTCCGTTCCCATACAGACGTACCAAATACAGAATTCCTCCTCCAACGCTTAAAAGCCAATTTGATCCAATTCAGCCGGTCTCAGCTCCAATAAAACAGCCTAGCAGTCACTAGATCCAGCAAACTACAACCACTAGCAATTTACCCAGAGAACAAAGCAAACCCCAAACCCAAAGCTCAAGCGATAAACCATTTCTTATTAATCAGCCGAGACTCATCCATCTCACTCACTGGTTCGAGGAAATAAAGAGATTAATTCCAAACATGTATCACGGCTGATATCATGACCTGAATTCTTGCACAGTAGCAAGGCCGAGACCATAAGATAGTTCTCACTCTCACACTCATTACTACATACATACATACCTTACGTGTACTTTCTCACTAAACATACATACAGTAATAAATAGCCTGCATATTTCGTCGAAATCTCAACAAGCTGCATCCCTGTCCGTCAGCAAGCCTGCCTGCTTGTAACTGTACACACAAATATCTCAACCAAACACACCACACACCAATGAAGACGACTGAAATCGACAAAGACCACCTCTCACTCGTCAGGCAACCATCAACGGCTCCGGTGCAA
This sequence comes from Trichoderma afroharzianum, assembly GCA_037893235.1. NCBI lineage: Eukaryota > Fungi > Ascomycota > Sordariomycetes > Hypocreales > Hypocreaceae > Trichoderma > Trichoderma afroharzianum. The sequence continues at coordinate 513,903 of JBBLXW010000006.1, forward strand.
GCCAAAGCCGTAATCCCCGTAGATCACCAAACCGAAATAGCTCACAAACCCCCATTCCACGCCCCCCCCCCTCTTCCCTCAAAGACAGTAGCCATGCAAGTGAGTCGTTTCTTATTAACCGCAGTTTTTTGCCTCGATACCAGCCAGATCCGCTCTCGCCTACCGTAGCCCACTCACAGGAAATAGCAGGTCAGCAAGTGTTCCCCATATCAATGACATCTTGCCATTCACGATTCGCAAACGACCAAGCAGAGATCCTTGTTCTTCGTCGCCGCCACACTGGAATGACTTGCTCTGACCTGACCCGGACCCCACTAGGGGAAGAGCGGACAGGAATAAGCGGCCCTAGGAATCGAGAATCGGTCTTACATGGTAGGCAATTACTCGTGCGGAGTATTACCACGATGAGATATCAGCACAAAACTCCGGTTGTCGGTCCTAAGAATAACCTCACTTGATCACACAATCGCACACAACCAAGGCAACAACAACAGAGCATCCATCCGTCATGTCTACAGTCGGAGGGCGCCTTGGACCGGCTTAGGAAAGCCTTGCCATTCACCCCACGGTATGTGGCGAAAGGAGTTGGTTCAGCGAGAGCCGGCCAAGATGTCATTTTGAGAGATAATATCTTTAGATTGAAGCTCAGCCCGTGGGCAACTTGTCCTATATTCGTAGCTGACTCTGCGCCGTCTCTCGCAACAGAAGCTACACGATTCCTAGAGTCAACGGGATCCTTGCCAACAAGGGTCCAAGTTTGGTCCTATATTGGCGGCTCAATCTTGCTCATGGAACGTTGTACATAGAGCCTGAGTTCCATTCAATCGAGTAGTCTCGCAAAACCGACGCCGTCAAACACTGGCAGGAGGAGCGCCTCCAGCCGGTCATCGTTTGCCAACGCTGCGTTGAACTTGCGAAGCGCCGTAAGGTCATCTTCGGCAGTTTTCACGTGTCGCTGCAATCCCCAGTTTGGATTCTCTTCACTCCCATCAGCTACTAGAGCGCGCCGCAGGACGTTATCTGCAATGATGATGCCTTCAGGGCGAAGGAGCCGTGTAGTTGAACCAGGCTGAGAGCCGGCCAGAATATCCCGGAGATAGTCGGGATAGCCTGATTTCTGAGCATCGATGAAAATCAAGTCATAAGGCTCCTCGGGTTTCAAAGTCGAAAGCCTTTATCTCTTTGTTAGTCTTGCTCATGGACAAACCTCTCGATAGAGATGAAAGAAACGGTTCAAATGAGCAGTTGATTTACGTTTGGAGCGCATCTCCCACGATGATTTCCACATTCTTCACACCCTGCTTCTCAAAAGCCTCGTTTGCAATCTTGGCATATTCTTCAGAGAATTCAAGACCCGTCACTTTGCCATCTTGGCCAACAGCATGAGCCCAAACGAGTGCAGAGAAGCCAACATAAGAGCCAATCTCAAGAATCCGCTTGGCGCCAAAGGCTCTGGCAAAAAAGGCAAGGCTCTGTGCTTGCAAACTCGATACCATATAATCCGAGTCCGAACGGCTTTCCACTATGGAGTCATGATACTCAATGAGATTCTTTGGCAGCGAGGTTGAATTCCGCTCGGAGTACGTCCCCACCTCGGCGGCTACCTTTGCGTTGGGATAGAGGGCTGCGGTGGTTGTCTTGGTCATATTGATCAAAGTGTGGTGGCCAAATGTAGATCTAGAAACTTCACGATGCACTATCAAAAAGAACCACACAATGTTTGGACGTGTTGGCGATGATGAAGAATCGCTCGAGACTCCTCACCTTAAGAGTCATAACCGTCTTGAGCTATCTTCGGTTTCCGAGATGGAGCGTGAGTTGGAGATCGGACTGTCGTGATCATCGGCATAGTCGATGGCGTTATAGTGGCCTTTCTCCCCTCATCGGTCTCGGAGAGCCGAGCAGGCTGCCAAGCAGAGCAGCCGACGAACCGCAAGACCTTCGCATCGCGACGGAAATCGAGGGAAGGCCTGCTACGTGGCCTACATTCAGGTTGAATCACATGGCTATAGGGGAAAAAGAGAACAGTCGAAGACATGGCTGTTGCTGACGAATGGATGTTTCGTAGTCTCCATACACAGGCACCTCGTCTCTACTCCGGTACGTCTTGGGCCCTGAAAGCTCATCTTGCACAGCAGCGTCCCATTCTGGCCGTGGTCGTCATCAGGGGCCCGACATGGTGCGACTATCAAAGGATCACCAAGCCTGGTGAGGGGTTTGGCGCCCACTGGGGCCTGCAGCGAAATCCCGCTCCTGTAACCGGCTTTGCTATGCCGTGTTTGCTCCATCCAGATATCCTGAACAAAGGCAGTGGGATGATCCAGCAGCGAATAGACGGAGGCTGTACCAATCAGGCAGCCAGACCAAACCAGAGGATCGCGATCCCATGCTGTCATTGAGGAGAACCGACTGTGCTTTTGATGAGACCGTGCCTCCAAGGAGCTACAGTATTTTGCCATGTCTGCGAAAATAACCCAGACGCCAATATGCCCAAATCTGGTGTATAGCCCGATAACCGAGATATAAAAGAGGCCTAACGCTGAGGCGTATGTAAGATTGGCTTATTTATCAACCAGTGGACCTTGGCTGAGAAGCAGGCATTTTTAGGCTCATGACGGAACGAGGGTTAACTTTCACTGAAACTTGTACAGCACAGGATTCATGAAAGCCGCTGAACTATGGCGCTGATGGGGTTTGAGAATAAGAGAACCGCCCGGGTAAAGGAGGTTGATGTTAGTGCAGCAAGGACATGCATAGCCCGGAACTTGGTCAGTTTGTGGAACCAAAGGTGGCACTTCGATTAAACCTGTTGGATTTGCCCGTCATGATGAAGGCGTCTAAGCCTAAAGTGAGTAGGGAACCGTCATCCGGCCCTCCGCCGTGCCACCGGAACGTGAAGTGGCCGGGGGCCAAGGTAAGAGACGCGGCCCAAGGCGAAGGCGGGGAGCCTCAGCTGCGTCCGATCAAGCCGCGGATTGTTCCTTTCTTTTTTTCTCAGTTTCAGGGAGGGGTGGCAGGTTAAGGAGGTCAGAAAGGGATCACCATCGTCACCATCGACGGCGAGGGAAGGGCATGACACGGCATACAGAAATTGAAATGATGAGAAACAGGGCTAATCTCGTTGCGGACCGGGCGCAGTGATGCTCGGCCCAGACTAACGGGCGTTGCCATTTGGTTGCCGCTTCGCAGCTGATGTAACCCCGGCTGCGAGAGGAAAACGCGAAGAATGTGAGCAAATGAGAAAAGAAAAAGATGAGGCAACAGAGGTGGAAGGCAACTTTGGACGCCATGCCCCAAGCTAAAGGGGGGGGGGGGGGGGGCTGCTTCTGCCGCATTCTCATATTGCATACTACCTTGCTGTAGCACTTATCTCACACGCTTTGCAAGAAGAAGGTACTCCGTATGGCAAGCATACATACCACCTACCTGTAAGGCGTGCGTGCACCCCCATATGACACTCGATTCCAGTGGCATCTGGGCAGTTTTTCTTTTGCGGCTTATGACGGTCCCCCTGAAAGCAGCATGAGGCTAATGTGTCCAAGTAGACAAGTACAAGTATACTCCCGTGCCTCGTTGGCAGCAGCTCAGGAGGTGACTGACGGCACCGTCCAAACAGAAAGTGATGGCCCTTGTCATACCTGGAAGCAGAGCCAGGCGCCGAGTGATGCCATGACCTCTGCTGGTGCTAGCTAGTGGTGCAAAGTACACACAAGCGCTTCGACGCACCTGATGATGTGTGGTGTGCATGGACCGTCGTGGCCCCCGGTACGGTACGGTAACGAGTACTCGTACATGTCTGCTGCGACCGACCATTTGTCTTGGGGCGTCCAAGTCAGTTTTTCGTGGCGTCGCCTAGGATAGGCCAGCGATCAACTAACAAGCAGCTGCTGGGCCGTGGAGTGGGTTCGGGTTGTTCGACAAGGCCTTTTCCCTTTGAAGCTCTGAAGGCGTGCAAGTACTCCGTAAAAGTAGATTAATGTTGGATCGGGTGGTGGGATGAGGACAAGGGCGTCACACTGTCGCCTGACACTGACGGCCAATGCGCGAGAGGGAGAGCAACAAGGGCACAAGTATGTACGAGTGCTTGTATCTGTTTCGACGGGATTAGTAAAGTGTGGCAAGGTAAGGCAAGGCAAAGCGGGTGAGTGAGTGAGTGAGTGAGTGAGCGAGTGGCATGGCATGGCATGGCATGCCGTATCATCGCATCACCGGCTCGATCGAACACGGCTTGCAACGGGCATTCTTCGCAATGTCCTAGACTATTCGGAGTCCAGCAGCATATCTCGAGCCCGTCCCTGTTCTGTTCCCTGTACTCCGTATCGCCCAGCACCTTGTTGATACAGTACAGAAATGCTGCCAGTCGTACGAGAGCCATGGGTGCTCCGTCGAGCGCCTCTAGCTTGACGCCAGAAGGATCGAGGCTGATTGACGATGGAGCCCTGGCCCGCTTTTGGTCCTGTGCGCGACAGATGCTGGGATGAGGAGAATCGTGATGACGAATATGCATTGATATCATATCGTGAGAGAGACATGGTTGGGGCTTACTGGTCTCTGTACGAGTACGATGCTGTACGTTCGTGTTGAATTATCTTGTACTGTATCGTGTTTTGTCGATCTGGGTGGTCAGTCTGTATCTATTACTGGATGCCTGGATGCTCAGGTTGCGAACCGGCAGAAGGTATGCGTGTACTTGATCTCTAGCGGTGCGATGGCCACATGGCGAGGTACCTCTAAAACAAACACCAAAAACACTCGCCTACCTTACCTACAACTGATAAGATTAGTATGATATGATGGCGAACAATATGACTCTCCAACTCTCCTCTTCTCTCTTACTCTAGAACTAGCCATGACCGACCGACTGCAAAATCGACAATGATCGTCCAATCACACGGCCGCAGAACAGCTAGTTTCGAGGTGGGCCGGTGGCCATCGTGCAGAGCATTCCACTGGACTAACTCGAGTTAATGTGCGTGCGGACGTACGGCTACGGAGTGCAGCAAGTAGAGTACATTGGTATGGAGTATGGAGATGGAGGAGTCTCCGTACGTGCAATGCAGTGCAGTGCAGTGCAGTGCAGTGCTACAGTACACCATCGAGTATACGGATACCAAGCCTGAGGTCTGTATTACTCAGGCTTCCCGTGTTTGTGGGACGCCCAATGCAAGGTGCTAACAAGCGTCTGGTGTCAAGGTTAGAGCACAAGGGGGCTAGGCATCAAAATCACAAGCGAAGAAGAAAAAGAGTCAACGCAGCATGCGTGTCGCCGAGGTCACAGCCGAGGAGCCCGAAACTTGAGCAGTTGCAACAGGCCGTTGGGTCGCTTTGAAACAAGCTGCTGCCACCAAGCCATCCATACGAGTATGGCACAGACAAGATGCGGCTTGTGATGCTCACTTAGAGCACAAGTGAGTACGTACTCAGCCTTGGAAACCTAAGACAAAGAGGTGCAATTCCAGGCGCGGCTAATCCCTCCCCGGCCACTGCTCTACGAGTACTCATACTGTCCAGCCCAAGACCCTCGGCTACGGGCCAAGGTTCTCTCGACGGCCATCACAGGATTCACCACAACATGCAGCCTCTTTAAACACGGCTGAGTCTAGTCTAGCCATCAGGGGGATCCATCCGGTGCTGGCGTCAGATGTGCTGAGTGGGCAAGGATTCCATCATCACGGCCGAGCACTGAATGAGTTGATCCGAATGCTACCTGGGCAAATATTGGCCTCCGCGTCTTGCGCCAAGGCAAAAGGCAAACAAAACTATCTTTAGCGCCGCTCTCTGCTTGTGCCAGGTTGAGGTCCAACAGCAGAGCAGGGCCTCGGACAGGAAAAGGAACTCCTGGACTATCCATCTCCACTCCGCTTTCTGACGCTGTCTTGGACGAAGTGAATGCAACCGGAAGCGTCGTCTTTTCGCCTCAGCGGACGGACGCCTGTTACCGTCGGACTCGAACAAGAACAATGCAAACAACCTGCTCTCACTACCTACTCCGGGACTCCACACAGTGCTGTACTCTGGATGTATGTCGTGAGAAGCCGGCACACGCTATTGCCCATTATTTGTTGATTTTCCCTCCTCTGACCAGGTAGGCCGGAGAGGTATGGAGCAGCATTAGTGGACCGGCCCTCTTTGTGCCTGTGATTCGATGCTTGGGGCCACCTGAACAACCATCTCTCGGTAATAATGGCTGGCTGGAATTGGATGGCTGCCGCCGAGCCACGAAAACTTCCTTTTTTCTCCTCCCCCTCTTGCCTTTGCCGAATTTCGTCCTTGCGCAAAATTTGTTTTGGCTTCTTTTCTTTGGTGGATGCCCGTATGAGACATTGACGCACGCCGCCACCGAGCGATTCACGCAATCGGAGCCACTCCATCAGAGCCAAGCATTTTCCCTGTTCAAAAGACAGACAAGGGCACGAGTGACGCCGCCTCACAATCATGGCTTTCAGCACGAGTCGTCGTACAGGGCGAGCCTTGAGAGAATCATACGCCCTCGCCTAGGCCATCCCGCTGCACCTGATGATAACGAACATGAAGGCATCAGGCCGCCTTTCGGTTGTCTTTTTGGGCTTTTGTTGGCTGTGGACCGGCTGATTTAGCACTCGGTTGATGACTTGAAGCTAATAAGCTGGGTGTAAAAAGGCACATACACAAACGGCTGAGGCTGGGGGCACTGGGCGTCACACTGTGACCGCACCTTAGCAAGCCGCATCTACTATACTCTTCGGATCATACGCTACCCACGATGGCAATCAATGCCCATTCTCACTCATGCGTCACTCAACAGCCAGCCACTGCTCACGCGTTTTTCTTTTCTTTTTGCGGGCACTGGTACTCCCGATTCCGCAACACGGCCGAACATGGCTGACGTTGAGCCTCTGCTTTCTGCTATCCTCCGATGTACTCGTACCTCGCACACCCACAGCAAGTCGCCGTCTTCAAGCAGCCGCCTCGCACGCCCCCCTCCTCGGTGCGTTTTGGGCTGTGATTGGGTGTCTGAGAGAGACTTGCTTAATCGAATAGTAGCTTGGTGACTAAAAAAAAGTATTTAGCGAACGGGGTTTTGATACTGACAACAGGAAACTCGTCGATGATATGTTTTCTTCTTTTATTAGCGATCAAGCAATCATGTCCCGATGGAACGTTGTTGGTGTCTCTGAGGCCGGCGTCAAGATTTTGTCCAAGTCGTGACACCGTCTCTGATTCGCAAGCGGCTTATACACAAAGTCATTCCCACCCTGGGAGAGCTTGGCACCATCAGCTTCAGCTATGGCCGAACGTTGCTGTTGACACCTGCGCCCGGAAACCTGGTCAGCAGCATGACGCCTTGTGCTCCGTATAGCCTTTGGATGCTACTCTATGCCCATGCCCGGGACGAGCAATGACCTTTTTTTTGGGGCACGGCCTGTCCACCTTGGCGTCGTGCGCAGGGCCACTTGTACACAGTCCTGGTGGCTGTTGGTTGCTATTCTGCACTTGATACGGAACACGCTCGGCGTTGAAACTATCGTATGAGACATGGCGCCCTGGGTATTGATTGGCACTCATTCCTCGCTTCAAAGCATCTTAGCACACGATTGCTACCTACTAGGTATTAGGTTGGCAAAGGTAAAGCAAGGTGCTCCCGTAGTGCAGGCAACCTTCCACATTGCTTCTGGCATATCCAGCTTTGCATCTCCCCAACGGGCCGAGACATGGCATCCGTGTTCCATTTTCATTTGCACACGAAACACGCTACCCTTTTCTTTTTCCAACGGCAACATCTGGGCCAGAAGACGGCTAGTTCTCGGTAATCAGCGAGATTACGCTTTAGATCCATGGAGAGAGGGAGACAAGTATGGGTACAAGTCCACAAGTATCACGCTCGGCATTGCAAAGGAATGAAACTGCCCTGCTTGCCCATTACCCTAACAACGGGACTGAACTAAAGAGCATGAAGCGGGTAAAAGCAAAGCAGAGAAAGAAAAAGGCAATTCAGTTCCAGACCACGTTTTGATGGTTTAGAGGATCCCCCTGGTCCGCCGGCTGGGACGATTTGCGGGAACCTGCCTGGATCAGGGCCTGGCAGCCAATAAAGAACCCCTGCTAGGACTTCAAAGGGGAGTTTTGTCGTCTTGTCTGAAAGAGGCTGCTGCCGCAAGCCATGCCACTTGGTATTTTTTCGATGAAGGCGGAATGCAAAATGCAGTTTCGTCTGTCTGTCTACCTGACCTGGCCTTGTATATGCCCTTGTCACCAGCTTAGTAGATGTCACATCTACTACGAGTATACGGGGTAAAAATTACACGTCGACGCAAAGGTGAAGCGAAATAAAGCATGCCGGCAATAGAAGCCACCTGACGGCTTGAATTCACACACACTCACACGCACACGCACATATACTACCAGATAACCCATACAAGATGCATGTACCTTCTCCCACCGTTGCATCTTGCAGCACTCGCCTCGCCCACCGTATCATTTATATTTAGTTGGGGGATAACACCTCCCGTCCATACATACGACCAGAAGCGTACTCGTACACGTATCAATATGGGCGAAGCAGAAGGCAAGAAAAATAAGATGTGACGCCTTCTCTTAACCCTTTTCAATCTCCCCTGCTTCTAGCCCCCCCACGCTCGCGCATCTAAGTTGCATGCAATCTGCTGAATACATGCCGTAAACGAGCGGTCGACGCTACAGTACTCGTACAGTAACGTGCTGTGTTCTGTTACAAAGCTCAGAAGGAAAAACGCACTATCACATACGACGCCGCAAATTGCCACGCCTCTTCGTCTATTAACCTGCTTGGCTTTGACTCCGGGATAGGGCAATACCTAATAGTGCCATTTCCCGCTTTTGTCTTCCATAATGCGGGATTCTTCCCTCGCCTTGCCTCAGGGCTCCCCCCTTGTTCGATCCCAATACCAGTAGCAGTAGTTTTTAACATGTACCAGCCCTGTGTACACGAACCAGGGCCGATGTCTCTTTTTTTTTTTGTCTCTTATTTCTCCTCCCCCCCTCTTCTTCACCCTAAAAGGGCGCAGTCTGATTCGCTGTCGCTAGATAAAACGGTTTATTTCTTCTTACAACGGGGAGGCCCAGTATCTCCCCCAAAAATGTCTTACGCAAGACGCCATGCATACATCCAGTCCAGCATCGTACATGTACCTGTACCGTGCTTTTGTCGCATTCAGAGAGAGAGAAAAAAAATGATGGGCGCGCGTTCCCCATATCAAGTTACATGGACGAGAGAGCACTGAGAGGGGCGTGCATGTGCGTGTGTCTGCGTGTGTGTGTGAGTCAAGGGGGGTTAATAGACGAGAGTCTTTGACGTAGTCCATTTGCATCTTCTCCTGCGTTTTTCCCGCTGATCAACCCAGAGCCCTGTTGCGATGGAGACGAGAGATATGAGTGTATCATCTCCAGGTGGACCAGACAAACCAAAGCAGGCTTTTCCGTCTTCTCTTTTGATACCACGGCGCCGCACTTGGTGGGCCTGGACCATGCCTGCCCGGTGCAGTGATTTACACATCACACGCCGTAATGTACTCGTACTCGGTGATATTGACCTACCAGCTATTTAGTACGAGATATGATGAGCTGCTTGTTTTCTCGTGCCAAGTACTCATACGAAAAGGTTTAACTAATAGACCATTTCATTACGGGCGCCTTAGCGTAATAGGTTTTGGTCGCATTCAGACAGGTGCATGCCGTCGGCTGGGTCTAGAGTCCGCGCAGGAGGACCTAACGGGCGACTTGACTGATATGGATCAGATGGATCCCCCCAGGGCTCCAGAGATTCACCAAGGATGGATGCGACTTGGATACGATGGCATCTGGTAATATGCGGCGGCTCTGGACTGCCCAAGTTGCTACTGTAGGAGCATGTACCTTGCTTTTCCGCTCTCTCCCTCGAAAGAGGAAGGAAAAAGAAAGGGAAGACGAAAAAGCCAAGAGATGTTATCTTCAAGGTTCTTCGTCCATGGCGGCTATTATTAGACGTTCTAGTTGGATGATGGTAATCCGGCTAGTACATGTACAGGGCCGGCCACTGTGGCTAACATGGAAGGCCAGAGAGGACCTGAGACATGCATGAGTTTCGACACTGCGAATCCTCATGCTACTTCAATATCGTACAAGTACACACATTGTCGCCTTGCTTAGCGTGTTAATAGTGACGTGAAATGAAGTCCGGGCATCGTCTAGAAAAGAAACGAATGCAATCAAATGATGCCCATGTACAAAACCAGACGCTGTCCGTCTCCTTGTCCTCTGTATCGTAGGCCTCTTCCTGCCCCCCTTCCTCCAATCAAATCCAATGACATGCACGGTACGCGGCCCTTTTCAGCTCTTCCCGCCTTCTTCACAAGGTTCCAAGGGGGGAGGGGTGGGCGGAAGGGAAGAAGAAAGGGAATACAAAGCCCAAGCACAAGGGGTGTGAGCCCGGCATTCTATTTGCATGAGAGCATACGACTATACAGCCGCAATAGTGAGCGGGAAAAAAAAAGAACATAATAGGAAACACGGAGAGGAAAAAGGAAAAGCACGAAGATACGTTGAGGCTAACTTTCATGTGCCAAAATTGCACTCTATGCATCATGTAAACAGGCACAGAACTTATACAAGGACTGCAGTAGGCTGATATCAAGGGGGGCGTGTCTCTCCCGTGCGTGCGTGCGTGCGTGCAGAGGGGGAAAAGAGAGAAGATGATGCCCTGGCCTGGCTCCTGTTTGATTCAAAACGTCTTTCTTCTTTTCTTCGTCTTCTTTTTTGGTTCAGTGTCTCATTCAGCGCTACTGGTTTGGCCCCCCCTCCCTAGCACCTTGTAGCATCGCCGTCCCTTTTCGGAACAGTCTTGGGCTAGCCGTCGTTGCATGCGAGCACTTAACCTTGAGATATGAGGGAAAGCTACTGTGTAGTCCACGCAGTAAGTAGCATTTGCTGCCGTGTCTTTGCAAGTGGCTCGTTATACATTACACAAAAGCCATTATAAGTATCACCGTCGAATAAGTCAATGAAAAGCAAAGCAAACAGAAAAGGTACTCTCTCACACGATGCAAGGCCACAGCTACCTACCTCTTGGTCTTGCTTGGTCCATGTCATCAGCAAACCGCAAGCCCTGGCGCTATGCTTTTGTATCCGCTCCACGCAGGGGCTGGCTGACGCGGATCGGGGGATCGATTTCAAAAGTCATCCATCCAGACGGAGTGGGTATCACTCACGCATGCCTGCCTGTAGTAAAAAGCAGTCCTATACAGTACAGTGCAGTGGCCAGTCAGAGCCTCGTGATTCAAGCCCAAGCCAAGCCGCGGAGACGCTGTACGAGTAAGTGGCCCACGAAGCTTTTTTCTTTTCTTTTCGCGATGGTGCTGCCTTGCAAAGGAGCTAGATCAAGACGGGCATCATTTACAGAACGAGCAGTTGTCGGTTTAGGCATTGCTGCTATAAACGAGTACAGTATGGATGGCCATGTACGATATTGATGATGCTTGCACAGCCGTCATCCGTCCTAGGTTCTTTTGGCCCATCGGATGGAGGCGCGGAACACGACCTGAGCCCGGTTGCTTAGTAGCGAGCGAGCGAGGCCATTGCCAAGTGGAGCTACAAAGTACATACGAGACCCCGAGTGTCGTGTCGTTGATTGTTTGCTGGTGTTTGTTTCCCGCACTGCTTGTTTTTTTCTGTTGGCCAACGGCAGTATCGTATTTTCCAAGAGTACATGTATCCATTCGCCAGCTGTGCAACCGGGATACATCACTCTACAGCTTTACTGTGATGCCATACACGTACTAGATATCTGTAGCTGTATAACACCCGCAATCGTGAAGAAAGACCTGGACATCAGTTGACACCTCGCTAACGGGGTTTCAGCACATGGACCCTTTTTTTTTTTTTCTTCTTCTTTTTTTCGCGACTATTCTCTTCATTTTTTGCCTTCTTTCCCCCTCCTCCTCTTTTTCTGCTTTGTCTAGGCCCTGCGCGCGTGCCGTATGAAAATGGGCCAAGACGGGGATCCAGGACCGTGTTTGCAGCCTTTTTTTTTCCCCTTCGCGCCTGGCGGCGAAATGGACACTTTTAAGTGCGTTAGCTTAATTTTGGGCCCGGAAAAGCGAAATACATCGAGGGGACTAGCAGGCAGGTTGAACTTTACAAGTACAAGTACACTAGATTGGCAACAAGTAGATTTGATGACACTGCCAGTTTTTGTGAGGCAAAAAAAGAAAGAAAGTTCCCCCTCCGGCAACGCCGCCCTTGTTCGTTTTCATTGTTACCTATGTTATTGATTATTTTTTTAATTTTATTATTATTCACGTTACGCAATTGCCATGATTTTCGACGCCGTCACCTCCCTATCTTCGGGCGCAGCAGAAAAGGATGAATGACCTCGGTCAGAGCGACGCAATGTGAATCAACCGTCCACCGAGAGTGTCACCTCTTTGTCTCTTTGTCCCCCATGCCGTGGCCTGCAACTTACGAGTCCTTGGCACTAGCCGCCTTGTATTTTACTAATCAATGGACTTGTCCATCCAAGTCTCCAGAGCATGTCCGTCCGTATTGCTCATCCTCATCCCCGTGGCCATGGCACTTGGCGGTTTAGCACCAGACCAGAACAGACACGCTTGCTTCGGCTCTATGATATTGAAGCGCCTGTGGGCTTTTGCAGGGGGTCGCCGAGGGTGCCACTATTAAGCATCGGAGGAGGGCCTGGACATTATCAAGGGCAGAAGGCTTATACTGTAGAGGTAGATATGGGGGCAGGGACTTGGACAAGAAAACGCCCCCAAAATAAAAGGGCCGCCCCCTCTTTGTTCTCCTTTTTGCGGCGAAAAGGAACCTGAGAATCAAATCAAATTGATTGACAATGATGAGCGTTGAATGATTGCACTGAGAGCGAGCAAGCGGGTGTTCCGGTTCCAGTTCCAGGCGCTGTGTCAGCTGGGCTCAGCAGGGATGTGGCTCCATGGGCTCGTCGCCCGCTAGAGGCCAGCGCTGGAAGGGGTGCAGTGCGGGATTCCCTTGAAAACGGTCCCTGGTCTTGGTCTTGGTCCTGCTGCAGGGGACATGGAAACTTTGCTGCCCACCGTCGGCGTGACCCTCCCAGCTCAGCAGGTACCAGACTGCACTGTAGCGCTTCCACTATCACGCTACAGTGCTTGGTATGAGTACTGTACACTACTCGTACAGCCAGGCGGCGCGGTACCTTGGCCGTCGGTGCTGGCGGCAGGTTGGCAGGCTGTCAGAGGAACCCCGCAAAAAGGTACTCGCCGGGCTGGAGCTACCTGTGTGGCGGCACGTAGCGAAAAGTACGAGTACATCCATGCATTTGATGGGCTCAGCCTGGAACATCAAATGACTTTGAGGGTGGAAGCATTTGATGGATTCAGACGAGCCACGGCGCGCTGCTATTGAGGCTGGCGCTACAGTAGAAGTGACTCGAGTCCAAGTTGTTTTGCTGTCGACATCTGGCGCTGTACTGATACTTTACCTGTTACTCTATCCATACCTGCTATTCCCGTACCTGTGCATGCACGCACACAAGTGGTGAGGTGAGGTGAGGCATCCATCTTGCCATCCTACAGTACAGTATCCTCCAACAGATTAATATCTCGACGCACCGACAGGGATCCATCCACCCAGCACCGTTTGAGCACCAATTGGGTGGATTGGTGGTTTAAACACATACAGGGGGAGCCTCAACGTGATGGGTACGAGTACTCGTACATTTGCAGGTATTGATCCCTCTACTAGGAGGAGGTAGTAATAAGAGGACATAGAATGGATCTGTACTGTACCAGCTCCGTCCAACAGACTCGTACCCTCCCCCGTAATGCAATGGCGCCTGTCTCATGCGCCGTGTCCGCAGCGCCACTCGTATACGATCCATACAAATCAAGTACTCGTACTATCGGCACCGTCCAAGCACCAGATTCAGATGCGAGAAAAATAAAAAAGAACATGGGAGAAACGAAAGGGCCCCCTCCCCCCTCCCAACGGCTCCAAGACTGGGCTGTTTTCGCCCTCGGTGACGCTCCCTGGAAAATGGCCAAAATGTTCTGTGCTCCGTTTTCTTAGGTACTTCCTGTGGGCTCCCAAGGACCCAGACACAACCAGACCCAGACCCAGGCCAAAAAAAAAAAAAGGCGTCACCTTAGCACCTGCGTAGCGCCGCTGGACCAAACCCAAATGTACCCACGGCCCCGAGGTACCTTGCGCGCACCGCGTGATGCCTGCGCGGCGTGGGTACCGCCCGGCGCAGGTACCAGCTTCCGCGTGAGCGTGCCAGTGCAGCCAGTGCAGCCAGGCTGGAGCCAATTGCCATCCATTGATTGGGTCTGGTTTGGGTTCCATGATGGCGGGCTGGGATCAAGTTCAAGTTCATTCACGACAAGTCCAGTTCTTTTCGGGGAGCAGCCACGAAAAGAAAAGAGAGGAGAATCCCAGCGGCGGCGGTTGTTGCATTTTTTCGTAATCATGTTGATCGAACTTTGAGGCTGGATGGGATTGGATGAGATTGGATTCACCTGGGCTAGTACCTAGTAGTAGTACAAGCACCGCCGAAAGCGAAACTTCGCCGTTTACATCAATACAATGTCCATATGTTAAAGTCGTTCGTTTGTTCGTCGCCTTTTGCCTTTTGCCCCCTCTCCTCTACCCTCCCCTTCCGGGCGCGTTTTTACTTTACTATCCATGTATTGCACTGTACTGTATGTAGCAGTGGTTATCTTTTTCAAGCCCGATGTGGTGTTCACTTTGAGTAAATGAACGAATGGATGAATGAATGAATGAATGTACATACATGTACTCGTATGTGTGAATAAACGCTCTCCCTCTCCTGAAACACCAGCAACACAACACAACACAACACTACACAACACAACACACACGCCCCCCTTCTCATTTCAACAGCGTCAACCTCAGCGGCCTTCAGTTGTGCCGGTCCCCCATGGGATGGATTGGCTGCTAGGGATGCATGTCAGCAAGCGTTCCTTGCCTGGTCCGGCTCCGTCTAGTGCCAATGCCAGTGCCAGTGCCAGTGCCAGTGCCAGCCCAGTTCAGTTGAGTGCCTTGATTGCCTTTTTCATGCTAACGAAGCTTGCAGAGACTCCGATTCTCCAGCTCCATCAAAATGTACCTACTAGTACTCAACTCTCGCAAAAGCCACCGCTAGCGCACCACCAAAATAAATCCGGGGTCCCAGCCAGCTGCGTGTATGTACGAGTATCGTATCGCATGTATTTGTACCTGTACCTGTACCTGTACCTGTACGAGTACTCGCCGGCTGCCCGCGCCTGCAGCCAATGCTCGGTACCCACACCCTCTTCCTCTACCTAGGTCCTAGTACTCGTACCTGCTCTCCACTGTCCACTCACTGCACTTGCACTTGCACTTACACTTACACTCAAAACCTCCACTCGTTGCTACACTACACTACTGGAGCATGGAGGTACCGACTGTACATCAAGTACATGACTTTTGACTTAACTCGGCTCCTGTCCACCTTTTCATCTTGGCCTCACCTTTTCCATACTTACTTCCCACAATCCCACAATCCTTCATCTTTCCAGCGCAGAGGCCTTCCGTGAGGGCTTTTTTCTCTCTTCCTTTTTCCTTTTCTTCTTCTCATCAGCCGTTCCTTTCCCACCCGCCTGTAAGCAAACGCAGTGACGCTTGTTCACTGCCCGCCAGCGAAATCTCACCACCTTCAAAAAGCCCTTTCACCTCGTCATAGGTGCTTCCCCCATGTCTGTCAAGGCCGCGCCCTCGACGTCGCATCTTGTCCAGCTGCCCTTGTCACCGTCAAGCTCCTTCGACTCTCGACGACTGCCTCACCTGTCCAAGCTGCTCTCCTACCACGACGTTGCGCACCGCCATCTCCAGCATCACCCTCACCCTCACCCTCAGCATCAACATCAACATCAACATCAACATCGTCCTCACCACCGACTTCACCTGGGCTTGAGGACGCCCCCAGTCGACGAGATGAGCACCACGTACCAGCAGGCGCCGGCTGCTTATGACAGCCACGCTCTGCGATCCTACGCCTCATCAATTGCCCACCCCAGGACCTCGACCTCAGCAACCGTTGCCTCTCACGATGCCAGGAATGCCGCTGCGCAGTACTACCGATATCCCACCCAGCAGAGCCAAACCGCCCAGAGTTCCACCTCGCAGTCACGCACTGCGACTCTTCACGGCACTCCCTCTGATCGCTCTACCAAATCGGCGACGCCTGCTTCGTCAGTTTCTGCCAAGGATGCCATATCATCGAGGAGGAGCCCTGAGACGTTGATCTACCACAGTCTCCAGATCCCGAGATGCATCAGCTCCAACGGCGGCAGCTTGGCAGATTTTGCAGCCCAGGTTCGTCGAATCCAGCAATTCCAAGCAACTTTCTGAGCTCTACTGCTTTTTCTGTTGTTTGGCCATCTTCTTTTGGGCTTTGATAGCTGACTTAATCTTCCACTAGATGACGTGCCTCTTTTGGTTTGAATCCATTGACCACCTCAAGAAAGCAGAGACGATTCGATCACGGCCAAACATGCTCACCACTCGCCTGGCCCAGCTGGCCAAGCCAAACGAGCAATTCCGCAAATGGGTCTACAACGTGCTGTCGACCACCCAGGTTACACAGAACGTGATTCTGCTCGCGCTGCTCTTCATCTACAGACTCAAGCTGTCGACACCGCAGATCAAGGGCCGAGAGGGCAGCGAGTATCGATTGCTCACGGTGGCCCTCATGCTCGGCAACAAATGTATGGCTTCCCTCTTTCTCCATGTCTCCATCTGTCCTTCCAGGGGGGGACATGACGCAAGTAAGCAAAGCAAACAGCTAACAACGTGCCTCTCCTGCAGTCCTCGACGACAACACCTACACCAACAAGACCTGGGCCGAGGTGTCGTGCTTCAGCGTCGGCGAGATTCACGTCATGGAAGTCGAGTTTCTGAGCAACATGCGATACAACCTCCTTGCCTCCAAGGACGAGTGGGAGGATTGGTTGACCAAGTTGGCTTGCTTCCGCGACTACTACGAGCAGGCGCTCCGAGTTCCAGCATCACCCCTGGCCGTCTCTCCCTCTGCTAGGAGCTTCCACTCTCCCCTCGTCTCGCCCACGACGGTCACGCTGCCCGCCGCCGATGCAGCATTCGCTCCCGCCGCCGTGACGACATACTCGCCCCCTGTTTCGAGACACGCTCAGAACTGGGCCATGTACCACGCCAACCCCGTCTCGCCCCTGGCTGCTCGGCCGTCCATGACTCTGCCCGTTTGTCGAAAGCGCAGTCCCGACGTGGAACCCATCGATCACCCAGCCAAACGAATTATGCGCAGAGCTCCCATGAGCGGAGCGCCCTGGCCCAAGGCCGCCCCGGAGTCGGGCAGGCTTCCCGTGCCGCACCTCACCATTGTCACGACGCAGCCTCAAACCTCCCAGCCGGTTGCTTTCCCGACAGCGGCGCCGGCGGTATCGACAACGACTACGACTTCACCACTGGCGGCTGGATATACGTCACCATCTGCTACCCAGGGCGCAGCAGCCAGCTACACTCCGGCAACCGGCTACACCCCCCAGTCGCCCTACGCCAACCAGAACATGGTCTCTCTGCCGCCTCTGCAGACCGGCATGCGTGCCATGTCCTCCGTCTATCAGCCATACCAAACATCGGCTCCGCCTCTACCTGTACAATACGAAACCTACCACCCACCAACCCTCCCGGCATCGACTACGAGTGTCCCCGCCACTGGATTCCCCAGCGCAGCACCGCAGAGCCACCCGCCGATGGCCTACACCACGCCCAGCAAGCACCAGCACACGCCGGTGAGCCTCGCCTCTGCTTATACGTCGTCGCCAATGGCCGAGCCCCTGTTCGGAGCCGCCTCGGGAATGCATACGCCCATTGCCCTGACGCCCATCTCGCACTCGCCCAGCGTCTACCTGCAGCAGCGGGCCAGTCCCTACAAGCCCATCCGCCACGTCAACAGGCTGCTCTACCCGCCGCCGTCGGCATCGCTGGATCAGTATCACCTCGCGGTGCCCGTGCCGCCCACGCACATGCATTACCAGCCTCTTGGTCGGCGAAACGATTTGCGCACGGGAGTGGTGCCCGAGTTTATAGTGTACAACCGGGGCCAGCAGTCCCTCTCGCAACCCGCACCGCAAGTGCCGTATGCACCCTAGACGTGGTTGCAATGTTCCCTTTGCGGCGGTTGGTCAGTGGATGGGAAGCACATCTGCACCGCTTTTGCTCTATGAGCAGGATGGCCTAAGACATTTTCTGCTCGGCGGAGTGTCTCAGCATCATTGTATTTTTTTTTTTATCTCTCACTTTCTGGGGTTGTCCACATTTGTACTTTTAGTGTTTTCATTTTACATGACCTTGCTCTTTTTGCTATTTCTATCATTCTCATTTTTTTTTCTCTTTAGCTTTTGCTCATCATCAGGATGTAGCACATGGATTTGCATGGCTTTGGGGCGTTGGTTAAGGGAACGGGCATTATGGATTGGGTTTTGGACGGCTTTTATGACTCCCGTCCAACAAACGAAGAAATGGTACGCACTGGTCGAAGAGGTATAGGGGGGAAACGCCTGTCACATCTCTTCAGATGCATTCATCTGGAGTTGATTTCATTTTGTGGTTTATGCCTTTATGCCCGCCTTTTTTTTTCATCATCTTTTTATTCCATTTTCACATGTGTCTTTTTTCTTTTAATCAAGCTATTTTATTCATTAATTTGCATGAAGGAGCATCGGCATGGTTACAGGGAGAAAGGGAGATGACATGACTACGGTTGGCCCGAGGATGGCTGGAATGGGGGCAACGGGACGCCTGTCTGATTTTTGTGTGTATTGCACACGGACAACTTTCAGCCTCCCCCTTTTTTACATGTTTTTTTTTTCTGTGGTTTTTTATTTGAGATACCTACTATCCACGGGTTAGGCGTGGGGAGAAGAACAAGAACAACAGCGGGCATTTATGATGTTGCCTGGTTTTATGATTTTGATCACCTTTTTTTTGAGCATCTTGGGGAGTGAATCGGATGGATGGATGGGATATAGATGTGTGTATGTGGGTGGGTGTTGTTTAGGCAATGCTTTAAAAAATAAAGATGGGTGGGATGAGATGAACAATGTGAATGAGATGGTCGTGGTTTAAGGGCCATTTGTCTTGATGAGATTGCGTACCTATCTGGTGTTGATTGTGTGATGTGTTGTTTTTGTGTGAAGGGATGTGATGTGATGTGATGGATTTGTGAATGTGAATGTGAGTGAGTGTGTTGGTGACGAGTAGATGTGAAAGCCGTCTTGGACTATTTCCAACGAACGGATATATTGACTGACTGCACGGGGCTTGGATGGCAAGGGATGGATAGTGAAATTGTGTTGGTGGGAGATGTTATCGTTGGGAGGGTGAAGAAGGGGCGTTTGAATACTTTTTAGTTCATTTCAAGGGGTGAATTTGGGGAGGGAGAGAGTGAAGATGTTCATATTTATTGTTTTGGTGTTGCTGCAGGGTATGTGTTTGGATGTTTATATGCGTGTACAAGTGTATGCTCAATGGGGGTTTATTTGGGAAGGGTGAAGGTGAACCAGTATTATAATCTTGACACGGCGGAGGACGTATTTAATTCCAATGCACGGGTTTTGACGTTGGGGTATATTTATGTCTGAGCTTGAGATTACGTATTCTATGTATGCAGTATTGATTGTTGATATATTGTGAGTGGCGATCCAATAATCATCAGGGTAATAATAATAAGCAGGTGAATGGGTTTGTTTCCTTGGTGATCTGACGGGCGACTCCACTGTGCGAGGTGGATTTAGTATGATGGAATCGCATCAAGGGAGCAATAGGTACATGTAATTAATGGAGACAATGCACAACATAGTATATGTACATTGATGGGCCTGCATCGAGTCCGATCTGATGTTTAACAGAATAAGGTGATCATAATCTGTTGCTACCCTGTGTTTCTGTAAATAGAACATCTCTCTTCACCTATCTTGATACTTTATCATGCGCACTGCAGTATCTCGTATAGAAAAAAAAAAGATACTTTGCAAAGATGACCGTTTCCCCGTATTCACGCAAGTCACCTTCCCTCTTGGTGGGTCCCCCATAATCCCCCCCCGACTTTCTTCTCTGTCTCTCTTTTTGCGCCCTTCTTCCCATTTGATTCTTGCGCCTCGCAACTCCTCCTCCAGCGGCCTCGTATCCGGAATCTGCTCGACTCAAAACGCCATCGAAAACAGAAAGAAACACAACTTGTGAGGGTTTCGCATAGACGAAGCGACTGCGTTTCTCTTTTCTCTCTCTTCTTTTTTTTCCTTTTTTCCTCCCCGGTCAATCGTTTTACCTGACGCTCGTTTTTATTTTCGTGGGGGAGGGATCTCGGAAAAAGTGGCATATTTCTTGTTTTTATTTGGGTTTGGAAGGGAGTTTTCTTTTTGTCGCATCGAGAGGAGGCTGCGCTTTTTGAGAATCAGCTTGGGAAACAAAAGACGACGGATAGGAGGTTGTTGCTGAGCTTTTGACGACGCTCGTTTGTTTTTGTTTATTCTCGCGCGCTTGCGATACCCTTTGTACGACAACATCGATCGACGAAACGACATCACCACCACCGACGATACCCTCACCAAGCTCGAATCGCTTCTCAACAAAACACCGCGACTATGTCTGGCTTTGGCGACTTCACGTCCATCTGCGAGCACACGCCGCTCCCCCTCTGCGCCTCCGTCGGCCCCGTCCTGTCGTCGTCTGGCCGCGTCGGCATCGAGCCCAGCTGCTACGCGCGCAACATCGAGGTGGCCAACACAATCATCTTCGAGGGCGCCGCCTCCTTTGCCCACATCGGCGCCCTCGTCATGACCGTCATCATGATCCTGCACGTGCGCTCCAAATTCACCGCCGTCGGCCGCAAGGAGATTCTGACCTTTTTCTACCTCTACATGCTGCTCACCTTCATCTCGCTCGTTGTTGATGCTGGTGTTGTGCCTGCGGGCAGCGGGCCGTTTCCTTACTTTTCGAGCGTGCAGAATGGCCTGACCAGCGCTGTTGTGACGTGTCTGCTGGTCAATGGGTTTGTGGGCTTTCAGCTGTACGAGGACGGAACGCCGCTGTCGGTGTGGATGCTGTGGCTCTGCTCTGTTATTGCCTTTGCCATTTCCTTTCTCGTCTCGCTGGCCACCTTCAAAGGATGGGCGGGTATTGGTCCAACCAACACTATCGGTCTGTTTGTCGTCCTGTACCTGCTCAACGCCATTGAGCTCTTTGTCTACGTTGGCATGCAGATCCTGCTTGTCGTCAGAACGCTGCAGGACAGGTGGCCGCTCGGTGACATTGCCTTTGGCATCTTCTTCTTCGTTGCCGGCCAGGTCATTCTCTATGCTTTTAGCTCCAAGATTTGCGTTTCCGTTAGCCACTACCTGGACGGCCTGTTCTTTGCCACGATTTGCAATCTGCTGGCCGTCATGATGGTCTACAAGGTAACAAGACGTGTCACGATTTTACAAGCCCATGTATGTATGATATGCCGTGTTGCTAACTCGCTTCTTCTTCTTTCAGTACTGGGACTCCATCACAAAGGAAGATCTCGAGTTTTCTGTCGGCACTCGCATGAACAACTGGGAAGTCAAGGAACTCCTCGGAGAAGACGAGCGCCGTGGCACCGCCTACGCCGATGATCCTTATGCCCAGTCCAGCGGCTACGACATGCCTTACTCGCCGACGAACCGCTACTCATCTCGGCACTAAGTTGGTTGCAGCTCCTGCGTTTGATTTGATTGTTATTTTTATAGTTATTACTTTTTACGAACGAACGCTTTAATGGGGCCGGTGAATCCCACGGCGAGAAATCACCCTTTTTTACTACCACTATTCGATATCTCGGATGGGGGTTTACGCTTTTATGGTTCTTTTTTACTTCGTTTATTTATTCTTTGGGATTGACATGGCACGGCGTTATGACGAGGGAGTGTGATTCCTGACGGGCTGTTAACAGATGGACCGTTCAGTGAGATGGAGTGTACTTTAATATGTTGGCTGGGGTAGAGCGGAGGATGAAGTCGGTATATACATACACCTTGTGTGTTTTAGGTACCATCTATATATAAATCAATGAATACCGTAGTACACAACAACTGGTTGTCTGTTAAATGATGGGCTTGTCAGCGTGAATCTTGTAATGGGTGGTTACTGGGTCAGGGAGGGTGTCTGTTGAATATGATGTTGTAAGGGATAATTGATTGTAGTTGTATCTGTTATCTTTGTAGAGTGTTATGTGGCGGGTTAATGGGAGTTGAGCTGGACATGTCGTCTGTTAAGGAGTTGAACATGATCTATTAGGGATTTGAACATGGCATCTGTTAGGGAGTTGGAAAAGGCGTTGGTTACTGTGAATCTGATTTGGACATAGCATCTAGTAAGGAATTGAGCATGGAATCGGTTAACATGAATTGGGCTGAACATGACATCTGATAGGAGGTTAAGCATAAATGGGTTCACGTGGAACTGTTCTAATCAGGACATGACATCGATCAAGGAGTTGGACAAGGCATTCGTTAATGTGAAATCGAGTTGGATATGGTATTTGACAATATGAACCTGAGTTGGGTATAAACCAGGTCAGCGTGAAATCGAGTTCAACATGGCATCGGTTAACATAAATTGAGTTGGACATGGCGTTTAGCAGGAGGTTGAGCATGGAACCCGCTAATGTGAAGCTGTTCTGAACAGGATATGGCATTGATTTGGGGAGTCTGATATGGCACTGGTTAGGGACTTGGACAAAGCATTGGTCAATGTGAACCTGAGTTGGGCATAGAATAGGTTAACATGAAATCGGGTTGGACATGGCATCGGTTAACGCGAAACTTTGTTGAACATGGCATTTGGTAGGGAATTGAGCATGGAATCGGCTCATGTGAAGCTGTTCTAGCGAGGACATGACATCAATCAGGGGCTAGGATATGGTACTGGTTGGGGAATTCGACAAAGCATTGGTTAATGTGAAATCTAGTTGGATATGATATTGGTTCATTTAAACGACGGGTATTCAACCTGGGATGGGAGTCAGGATGGTATTCGTAAGGATAGCGAGTAGGGAGGGCAGAGGGCGTGTCTAGATGAGAAATGTTTCTGATGGCGGAGTATCTTCTTTTCGGGTTTCGTTTTCCTTGGCCGCGGGGAGCTGTCGCGAATGAGCGGGTTATTTCCTGGCGGTGTATCTCAGACGAGAGCGGGTCATTCTGTGTCCTGCCGGGGCATGTTTGTTTCTTGATTAGCGAGGTAACGTTGATGGAGGATTACAGTTTATCTTCTAGTTCTGGATTAGCGAGTTGGTTTGTAGTTGACGGGGAGGTGGGATTGCGGCTTCGTATTTGGTTGTTAATTAGCTAGTTGATTATTGGTGCTGGGAGTGTTTTGTTAGCGAGGTAACGTTGGCAGGGGATCGTCTTATGTTTTTTGACTAAGGGATTAGAGAGTTGTCGTTGATGGACGGTTGTATAGCGAGTTTCCGTTGACGAGAAGATTATCTTTTGTCTTTGACAGCTAATGGTTTCGGGGGAGTTGAGAAAGATCGATCGTCGGGAGACTGAGATTTGATTTCGAATTCGAAGAGCGTTTGTTTTTCTGCAACTTGTCGAACGGACGAGAGGTTTCGATAGGTCTCAAAGACTTGAACAGAACTTGTTTGACTGTTAGCCTTCGCTGCCTGTTGCAAGACTAGGAATTGTGAGATGATTTCCTTTGTGCCTTGGTTGCTGATTTTGCAACGGGCGAGTTGTAAAGGAAAGTTGTGCTTGTATACTATGTCCTATTGAAAACTATTGTCTCTGATTGGGACTGGTTATACCGATTATAGCTGTATTATGTGTTGTGAGTTGTCGAAAGAGATTTCTGTCCTGCAAGGTGATTTGTCAACTGACTCCTTCAAAGAAAATTGACAAACTACCTCGGCGGAGTTGTCGGAGTGCCCACAATTAGTTGTCTTTTATCAACAGAATCGATAGATTGAAGAAGAGCGATTAGTTGTCCACTTTTCCTCTTGTATTCTATATTCGACTCTATTTTCAAATTGTCAACAACGAAACTATGGGACACTTCGTGCTCCTTGAGTCCTGGGAAAGGGGGGACAACGCAACTCAGGTTGTCGCAACTGGTACTCGCAACCTACTTCGTACTTCGAAACAGACTCAACAGTCACCAATACCACCACAATCTCCTCTCTTCTCAACTCTTACGCAACGTGACACGCCCTCATCATCAAGCTTCGTACCAACCTTGACTAAACGGCAACTCGTATAGAACCCCCGGGTTGAACAATGGCTTCATACAAGTCGCCACCTTCAACAAGGGAGAAATCGCTCACATGTCCCTTTCACATGCAGGCTTACAAGTACAAGCCACGAAATAGCAAAGTCTCATCAACAAAAGAACGTCCGAGGACGGCCGAAGAGTTGCCAAGCCCAGCCCATCATCCCCAAGACTGTCATCGTCATCCCAGCCAACGCCTCTTCTCCAAGACACACCCCCCCCCCCCCCCCCCCAAGTCCTGGAAATGAAAGACAACACGAACACGAGCTATCTTTTCTCTTTTTCTTTCATCTTCTGTATTTACTTTGCAACAACCTTTTCCGGCCCCATGTGCCCCATTCTTCGGTGGCCGAGAGCCGCCGATAAACCCCTGGTTTGTGCTTTCTAAGGCTATTGCTCTAAGCCCCATCTTGCGGGGAGTTAATGAAACTCTGTGTCTTACAAGTTCTGTCTATCTACGGGAGGGGTTCTCTAAATCAAATTTTCTTACCTCAGTTCTTGCTCTCTCGGGCTCCATATCCATGACATGTCATCCTCACAAGTCACAAGAGGCAAAAAAAGAGTAAGACAAAAGTGAATGACTCGTCCGTCCCGGAGAAGAGAATTCCCAAGAAGGGTAAAAAAGACGCCGCACGGATAAAGGAAGCGCGGAGGTTAAGAGACAAATGGGTAACACGGATAAGACAACTTGGTTCTCTTTGTCTCTTTGCAACTGTACACACACATACACAGAGAGAGGGGACATATACACCACACAACACACACGCCCACCATGGTACAAGCTTTAGCGACATCGAATGGATTTACCCAAAACAGCGCCTGTTGGGACCCTTTTCCCGTCTTCAACTTGTTAATAATTGGAAAATAAAAAAAGAAGCACAGGTTTGTGCTTAGCCAAGGTGCTTTGTAATGCCTAGTTTGGCGTTATTAAGGGGGGTCCGGATGTCTATCGCCCGCTGAGCAGCCGCTTTTTTTTTTATGTGTGTGTGTCTGTGTCTTTTTCGACCTGCAGGTTGTTTTTTTTTCTGGGTAAAGCTCGAAACTGCCGGGGCATAAAACGCGTGGCTGTGTTTTTTTTTTAAAGTGATTATTAACTAATTCCTATTTTATTTTGTGCGCTTTGCTATTCTATTTCCTCTTTTCCGTGAAGTTGCTGCCGTTTTCCGGTTTTAGATTATTATTCTGACCGGATAGATGACGAATTACTTATACCTACATAGCCGAATACATATTTTTTTCCCCCTCTTACCTTGGCATACGGAATCGGGTCTCGTTGATGGGCGATAGAGGTTCAACAGTTGACCGGGGTACGGTTTCCGGGAACTGGCTTGCACAAAGCACATGGCCCGTATCATCTACCTACCTAGATAAGGTAGCAATGCTATACTGCCTAGCACCAAGTAGATTGCCTTCTGGCTCAAAGTAACCAAAGTGTGTGCTTCTTTTCTTCGCTGGATTTCCAAAAGAGGTCGTCGTTTTACGTTCGCCCACTCCGCTGTCGGTACCGGTAGAATGCATGTGGCAAGATTGAATAATGCGGACTGGCAAAGGCGGACTAGCGGACAATGAGGCTAGATCCCCGAGATGCGATGCGTGTATTGTCTGTCTGTCCCTTGATGATTCCATATCCCATATCATATTTCGGTAGGGGGCGAGCTAAAGCTGTATAAGTGATAGGTTATATTTTGCCCATACTTGCCCATTGCACCAACGTCGCAGCGGCCATTTCATTGGACAATGGGTAACAAAACATCTCTAGGGGTCTCGGACTGTTCACGTTGTTTTCGTATCGTATACCTGTAGAATAGGATGCTTGGTATAATGCATAACGCCCGCTGTGGTTTGTCCTCGCCTGATGTTCCTGGGGAGCTATGATCAAACACTTTGACCTTTTGCCGTTTTTTGTGTATCTTTAACCTTCTTGGGAACATTAAACCAAAATCTGACGACGCAGCAGCCATGCCGCAACTCTACATTTTGCCTTGTACACTCGGTACTCCGTACACCAACGCAAACACGCAATCAGCACACACGGTACGACAAAAACAGCAGGGATTCGTCGTATTTCTCGTACGAGGGCAGCACAGTACACGGATAACGCAGTAGCAACGTAAACTTGGCCCTTTGCGGAGACCGGTGTGTAAGCCAACGGCTGTTCTCCGAAAAAGTGCCTTCTCCGAAGGGGCGCACTCCGAGGAAAGAAAAAAAGAGGCGGCGCTCTATTGCGATTGCAATTTATTTCCGCCCGTTGAAGAAAGTTGACAGGGCTTATTGTGGGGTAGAACAAGAAAGCGAAAGTGTCCAGTGCGAATAAGAAGAAAAGAGGAACGAAATAAGCCCTTCTTTTTTTCGTGGCCTGGGCCTCAACAAGGGATGCAGTAATAGACACATGCAGTATTAAGTAGGTTACCGTTTCGACGAGGGATGGGAGGGTAGGGGAGGGGAAAGGACGTTAATGCATGGTCCCCCCGGTAATTTCCTTAATGAATCATAGGAGTATTACTTGAATCAGCATTCAATCTACAATGGAGTATGGAGCAGCTTACCGAGGGCCGCTCGAATCTAGGGTTGCAGGGAGCGAATTCTGTTTTCGCCCTTTTCCGTCATTGGCACCAAGGCATTTTCGTATGGCCGCAGGGAGCATACGTACATACATGCTTAATCCATGCCCTCCGTGCCAAGGGAGGGAAAAAAAGAAAAGGGTCGATGGTCAGTTGATGTTCCAGAGCATCTTGTGGCGCCGCCGCGTTGGTTCCGGCTCTTGTGCTTGTGGGACTAATGACCGGTAGGGGGATCGAGGATAGTTTTGGGCAACGCAAGCTTCAATCTATACTCTCTCTGGGCAATGATGGTGCAGCAACTACGGAATTACGAGATATAGTAGTAATGATAGTAGTTGAAGGGGGGAGGGGGGAAAGCCCAGCCCAGCCCAGCCCAGCCCAGCCCAGCCAAGCCGTGCCTCGACAGGGTCTGCGGGTACATACAGCACGGTTACCGTTACAGTGAGAGAAGCAGAAGAAAGAAAGATGCCAGCTTGTATAAGTCAACCTACACTATGGATGAGATGCAGGCCTGGTCTTACGTGGGGGCCTCTAAAACGCATGTCTTGTCTGGGTGTGTGGAGAAGGAGTTCCCGACAAGGCGGAAAAAGCCCGTTGATGATTGATAATATTGCCATTCTTAGCATCGAGTCATGATGCGTCTTTGCGTGACTTGTGCGATTTCATCATTGGATACTGCGTCAAAGCAGAACCTTTTTTTTCTCTTTTGTTTCTATTAGTTTATTTCACGTTTGCCCATTCACGTTTGCCCATTTGCCAGTTGCTCTTCAACTAGTATAAGCGAGGGAAGCGAAAAACAAAATAAGGACCAGGTGGCTGGTCTCTTTTCGTCCTACCCATGCCTGGTTTTTGCTGGCCCGTGGCTTTCCTTAGGCTGGGATTTGTCTTCTCCTGGTCTCATCTGCCGGGAGATTTTGGGCCACAGACAGCAAACAGCCAAGACTTGCTAGCAGGCTGTTGGCGTGGCCTATGATGATGCCAACATGCAAAGGACGATTTAGGCTTTTGCTGACAAGGCGTTTTAACAGAGGCGATGCGAAGTCAAGTTTGGATTACTAGCAGACAGTATTTTCCGCATGATTTCGGCACATTGCTTTTGATACGAGCATCAATGGCTTTAACTCTTTTGCGTCTCCCCTCTTTCGCTCCGCCATGCTTGGGCTTGGCTGTGTATCATGTTGAGTAATCTCAAGTCAGGATCCTATCGTCCAATGAACCAAGCTGGTGTCCCCCTCCCCCCCTTGTTGGACTCTGGACTGGACTGGACTTTGTTCCAGAACTAAGCGAAGAAGGCCATCAAAAAAGAGAAAGAACATGGAATTATTAAAAAAAAAAAACGATAGCGGACTTGGATGTTGTCCATGGACCGGGGGCGACAGGGATCGGAGCCCACCGCCGCCAGACGCAATGGAAGGTATCAGCGCGTTTAGATCTCCCCGGAATAGCATGGAACATGGAATGGGTGCGGGCTTGGGTGCGGGCTTGGGTGCGGGCTTTTGCCGCATGCATCACACGTACATGGTGGCCCTTTTTATCTAGCGTTCGGTCGTTTTCTCGCAGTTTGCTCGCAGCATTATGGAGTACATGTACTCAATGGGAGAGGTGCCAAGGCGCGCGAAAGAGAGGGAGAGGGGATATGAGAGAGATGGAGGTAGAAGCAGAGAGATAGAGCGAGAACAGAGGCAGAATGAGCGAGATTTTCGATTTCGGAAAGATTGCTTGATGCGGCTGGCTAACACGTGAAAATCGACAGAGGGCTGAAAGCCAACCCAACACACTTGCCCTTGTGGACTGGCCTAGATGATGATGAGATTCCCGGCCAAGGGTTGTATTATGGGCTAGCACTAGCATAGATACGATGGGCATTTGGACAAGGGAGTGAAGACAAGGGACCAGCAGCAGCGGGGATCAACTTTCACTTCCATGAGGCAGGTCAAGTTAGTACAGTCAAGCACGGTGCACGCTCATACGAAATAGAGACGGATACGGTACTACTGTAGACTATGTTGTTTTCCACAGTACGCTACCAGCTTCTTAGCTCGACAAACCCATTTCAACGTGGCTGCTCCGGAAAATAAAGCACGCTGGGGATGAACAAAAATAAAACCAACCACTCAGCCCATGACAAACCAGCTACGTAAGAGGGGGGGGGGGGTCTTGCATCGGATGGATGACAAGGGCGATAGCCGCCAAAAGGCTCAAAGAGGAAATAAGCTGCCGATAGGATTTAGACAGCAAAAATTACAAAAGAGAGAGACTGAGAGATAAAGAAGGAGAGAATTGCGGAATACCGTAGCCAGTGTCTGACAAGCTTTCAAGGGTTTTTGTTGGGCCGCGTTGGATTAAGCGTTGCGCAATCGAGTTGTGCTAAACTGCATGAGGAACAGCGACGATCATCACCTCCCCCAGCCTCAAAGGCAAAGGACGAAGCAAAAAAAGTTGTTTGTGTGAGTGAGGGAGTGAGAGGCCGTCAGGCGGTTGAAGCTTCCGGCCCATAATTTCTAGCAAACTTGTCATGAAAGCAGAGCCTCCTGGCGGAGCTGCAAGCAGGGGAGGCGTGCTTTTTGAGTTTTTGGATTTGTGTGAAGGGGGCGTGCGGGATCCGCTGCTGAGTGTCGAGATAGGGCGTTTTGATGGAGAGAGAGAGAGAGAGAGAGAGAGAGAAGTGAAGGATGATACGATGGCAGGAGGATCTAAATCTAGAGTAAGGATTACATTACGGTAGAGACGAGGATAGACCTCAAAGTGCGGCAGTCGTCAGTTACGATTACTCGTACTAGTTAGCTAGAGACCGAGTTGGTCCGGGATGGGGAGACAAGGATCAACGGTCCGGCACGCGCAATTGGTCCGGAGATGGGGCCAGGCGGTTTGTCTGCGCTTGCTGCTCTTTGCCCGGATTCGACAGGAGCTGCGAGAAGAGCGAAAGGAAGATACGAGAGCGAGACGAGGTAAGGCCGAGTAGAAGTCAAAACAGACGGACAGGACATGACAAGACAAGACAGAGAGGCGAGGGGAGCGGACAACGAGCGGACAACGAGCGGACAGCGAGCGGAGAAGGCCAACGGCGGCACTTGGAGGAGGGCAAATTCATTTTTGTTGTTATAGCGAGGCCGAAGAGGTTTGAATGACTCGGGTCGGGCGATTGTTTTGCTGGTGCCACTTTGTGCTGCTGCTGAGCTGGGCGGATTTGGGTTTGATTTGCATAGGTGTAGATGGATAGGTTGAGGCGAGGTGAGAGTACAGATACGAGTAAGTATTAGTATTCGATTGGTGTGAGTACGAGCAACGATAGTACAAGTGTCGTGTCCAGCTCTGCATGTTGGAGGGATTCTGGGTATCGGTGTCCATTCCTCGTATTATAGGCGCGGATTATAAACCGATAGTGTCTGTTCTGGTGCTGGACATGGGCCGCAATAGAGAGCGAAGGAGACGGACGGAGGGGCGGACGAGCAACGACGGACGAATGCAGAGAGATGATGAGTCGATACGTGCGTGTGTCGACTATACTGGACTAGACAGTTAACGGCTTGATTTGGACGAGAGCCAATTGAGGCGTGGCGATGGCCATTTGCAGCTTGTTTTCCTAGCTCCCTCCAACTACATGTACATGGAGCCTCGGTTCGAGTCGGATGGCATTTCGTTTCTGTCTAGTCAGCACGCAGCGAATGTTGTTCCGCGGCACTATTTCTCTCATTCTATATTTTAATTTAATTTATTGTCCTTGCTTGATTTGATTGAATCCTGTCTCGTGACGAGAGCAAAGGCGGGAAAAAAAAAAAAGGAAAACTGCCGTCCTGAGTGGCGCGGATGGATGGCCGCTGGTTTTCGTGCTGACAAAGTGCCTCTCGTTCTTGTTCTAGCCTCAGCTCTCCCCCAAATCTTATCTCACTTGTCCAATTCCTACATACAGTATGTAAATGTAATTGATGCTATGGTGAGCTATGCTAAGCTATGCTGAGCTATGGTGAGCTATTTGATCCATGGCGTATGTTATTTTGCGCCTTGTTTGCTCATAACCTTCTCTCTCAAGCTTGGCATACGACAGGGAACCCCGAAAAAGAAGCTTTTGCGCTCTTCTCCCCCCCATCCAGGGTTTTGGCTTGGCCGTTATGAGTGTGAGTGAGTATCCGTCTTTTTCTCCCCCCCAGCCCAGCCCAGCCCAGCCCAGCCCAGCCCAGCCCAGCGTATTTGCAGGCGTATTTTTGGCGTCGGAAATGCAGGACAAAGTGGATGCCGGAAAATCCGTCCCCCAACGCCGCCGGGAATTACAATTGCCTGGACGGGCCAACTTGTCATGTCAAAACGGCCTTTTTGTTGCGTTCTACTAGCATTTATTTGCCATGCTCATGCCATGCTAGTGTCAGGGCTGGGGGGGGGGCCATTTTGACCAATTAATTGCGGCGGTTCCCGACGAAGAAGACAAAATAAAATAAAACAAAACCCAAAAAATGATGACACAATGAAATAAACGCCTAAACCCGTTAGTTACAGTACTACCTAGTAAGAAGGGGGGAAGACAAAAGACAAAAGACGAAGACGGACGGCGTCTTGACTGATAGGATACAAGATGTACCTACATGTAATAGCCTATGTACCTACATGTAGACTATGCATCCCCAAGACCAAGACACTACGAGGAATACGACGTTAGGCTATCGCTTCGCTAAGGCTAGGGGCCCTTTGCCGAACTCAGCGGTCGGCATTATCCCCTTTTGTGCGCTGAACGGGCATCCATCCGGCACTATCGTCCACTGAAGTGAAGGTACTTGTACTGTCTGGTACTGTACGGCCAGTTGAGTTCGCCGTCTACAACCAAGGGACATTCTAGGTACCCGGACCCGGACCAAAAGTACTAATGTACGTACCCGTCTGGTCTGGTCTGGTCTGGTCTGGTCTGGTCCTTTTTTTTTTTTCCCTTTTTCTCTCAATCCTGTTGTCGTTAATATTTTATTACCTATCAGATTGAACTGCTTCGAAAACTACATACTGTAGCACTATTTCCTCTGCAGTGACTAGCTTCCTCATCAAATTCATTGTTTATTAATTTATTCCTGGCCCTGTTCTTGTTTTCGCTGCTGCATTATTCAGCGGAAATTCCGTATCGTCTCTCTTCGTTCTCGCTCTGCTCTTCCCCCCCCCAATCCAACATAATCCAATCCTGATCCAAATCCTCCACCAGCTGTAAATCCCACCTATCAATCAGCTGTTGGCAGGTGACGAGAAGCGCAACACGTTCCGCATCCTCTCTGCCATCGCCCCGTAAGTGCGTTTGTTTTGTTTGCTCTGCTTTGTTTTCTTTTTTCCGTCCTCTTTTGCATCCTCCTATCGCGTTGGCCTTTGCGCATCCTTGCCTCTTGCATCTTCCTTCTTCTCGTCTCTTCTCTCTTGCATCACCCCATATTCGGCCATATTTCCTTCTTCCCTCCTTTCCTCTCTCTCTTTTCCCCCTCATCTCCTCTCCTCATATTTTTTTTTTTTACTCTATTCACTTCACTTCGCTTTACCTACTATTCCTTTCATCAGTCTCAAACAAACAAACAAATAAATCCCCCGAACCCCCCTTGCAGCGAGCGATCCAACGCCCTTCTCTCCAGCTATCTATCTTCCTTTGCTCCTTTTGCGCTTACTCCAACGCCCAGCCCAGCCCGCGACACTCCCAGTTTTCCGCTCTGAATCGGACTTTTGCCTTTTGGGTCCAAACTAAGTCAGCAAGCTTAGTATCCAGACGATATATAAAACCTCAGTGGAGCCGGATTCCTCGACAGCCGGCTGGATCGACTCTGATCAGTAATACGAGACATGAAAACCACCCGCCAGGTTAGTACATGTATGCAGACTGCACTGCTCTCCCGTTTCGTCCATGCGGCTATGCCCATGCCTATGCCATGGGGTCTTTGTTCTCGATGCGGCTGGTGCCTTGTGCCTGTGCGAGCATTGATCGTATCTTCCTTCAAGCCGTCTCCCGCATCTCGCTCGGCACACGCAGCCGGCTCATGGGGGGCTTCGGCCGGTTTCTTTTCTGACTCTGACTCTGACTCTGACTCTGACATTGGTCTTTTGTCTTGGCTTGCCTTGTCTTTTGATGATCCTTCCTGTCATACCCCTTACCCTGTCCTGTCTCTTGTCTCTTGTCTCTCTGCCCTGCTTGCTGCATCTGCGTCTGAGATGCATTGACTCTCTCCCGCTCAGTTCACACCACAACCTCCCCCTGTCCCTTGTTCAACACCATTCCATCGACTCTCCTCTCCTTCTCCTTCTATTCTCGTACGTGTTTACGTGGACTGTACGTGTACATACTCGTACACCTCCAAGTTTCCAACCGGGCTGTTTCTCACATCTCACAAACCCCGGCCTGGCCTGGCCTTACATCTCCACATGCATCGCCTCGGTTCAACTCAACTCACCTCCCCTTTGATATTCCTCTCTCTATACACCCCCCCAACTGCACCCCGGACTCTTGTTCGACTATTTGTCTGGTGACTAACCATGATGACTAGGCGTAGCTTTCGCTGCCAAAATCAATCTCAATCCACACCCCTCCCCACCTTGGTCCGCTTGGTCCTGGACTGGAGTCAAACAACTTATAGCCAAGCATCGCCGCATGCGACACCAACGCGCCCTGCTTGTATGATTCCTTCCACTGCCACGATTCTCTCGCATTGTCATCGCCATTGATTGTCATGGTCTAGGCCGTTTGAAACAACAAGAGCCACCGGCTGCTACAAAGCACATCATAGCGTCGAGATCCACGCGAGACTATGGTTGAGCCTCCCTTACATCACTCGGGGACCAAGACGATAAGAACAAGACTCTCCTGCAGGCTGGCTGTAGCGCGCTGAGTCGCCGCTTTTTTTTTTTCATTTTCATACTTGATTTACATTGGTTACCAGGACCGCCCTTTTCTGCGTTGAAAGAAACATAGCCGGACGGGGACCAAAGAAGCCGATTTTCATAATTCCATTCTACCTATACCGATCCGGCTTTACAACGGGTTGCTTGCTTCGCACTCTATTATTTCAAGCACCCGCTTCTTTCCTTTCATCGACAGCACACACAACAGTTTTGCCAGGGAGACAAACACGGAAAAACCAAAACAATCAAAGCAAGGAGCATGGACGAGGCGTCCACGTGGGAGCACCTCCCTGCCCACGAGCACAAGTTCGTCTGGGATGAGGCTGAGGGCAAGTTCTGGAGAGACTTTAACGCCAAGCAAGAAGCTCAGCATTCCGAAAAGGAGAGAGAGTACCAGCTGGCCCTGACAGACGCAAAAGTCGAGCTGGGCAAGCTGGACGGAAAGCGCAATGAGCTGAGCAAGGTCCGCGAGAGGCTCGCCCTGGAGCTCAGCCAAGTCGACAAGGAGCTGGCCGCCGTCGTCACCGAATGCGATGGAAGGACCGAGATTATACTTGCCATTGAGCGAAAATATCGCCATGAGGAGCAAGACTTTCTTCAGCAGAGGGAAAAGGTCACCGAGACCATGATTCGCTGGTTTCAGGAGAAGCGAGATGCTGCCGCCAAAGCTCGAGCCGAGTCTGGAGACGATCAAGTCATCCCTAAAACCGCCGACGCCCCACGAGAAACCACCGACAGCGATGCCACCGAGATGGAAGGCGTGGAATACTGGAACGATCTGCCGCAGCGGCCTGCCGTAGTCACCCGAAATATAGCGGCAAAGACGCCCATCACCCCCATCGTGCCGTCGTCTTCGTTCAAAGGCCTTTTACAGGAGCCAGTTGAGGCTCTGGTTGACCTCGTCGACGCTGACGGCCGAGTCATCGGGCCAATAAACAAGACGGAGCCGTGGAATCAATGGGTCAAGGCCATTCTGGGCCTGCCCATCAAGCGTCCAGTCAAGATTCGCCGCGGACGCAAGTTCACCACCGACCATCTCGCCGGCATCTACGAGCACACAGAAGCAAAGGGTGTCAAGTGGCTCTCCTGCATGATCCAAGCCATTGGCGAGGTCCAGGCCCAGCGGTGCATCTCCTGCGACAAGAACCAAGGCGCCTTTGACGACTGCATCATCATTGGCGGGCCGCTTTTTCAAAAGTGTGGCAACTGCGAGTGGAATCGCCAGGGCTGTCATGGAGCGTCTCTGCGCAAGGATGGCGGTCTGGGAGGATCCCCTGTTGCGGATGAAGAGGTTTCTTCTGAGGGGACCCCTCGAGAAGATGAACAAGCCTCAAAGGACATGACCAACGGGGAGAATTACTCAAGGCAGGCGGTAAACGGAGCCGCTGAGGAGACAAACTCTCCACCGCCACCACCACTACGAGAAGACGGCGATACTAAAAGGGGGATATTAACAGATACACCCCGGGAGCCGGCAGAAGAGGCAGAGGTTGACCAGGCGGTTGCTGATCGAGACGATAGCCAAGTGCGAGATATAGAACACCAGATGCAGGCCAGAAAACAGATGGCTACGGAGGAGGCGCTCGCCGTAGCGGCTGGTGTTGCTGAAGCGGTCAGCGCCAGGTCTATGCACAGCGACGAAGTCAAGCCCACAGTATCAGAGAGGCGAGGTTTGCCTACTAGCCGGCCGGCCTTTTACCAAACAGAGCAACTGTTGACCCCCAAGGACCGGCCAGAGTCTCGAGCATACCCATTTAGCACGGGATTCACGCCAGCAAACGTTCCGAGCCGGCCGTCGTCCCAGGATCTCAACACTCCTACACCACGCTCGATGGAAGCTTCGCCTCAGCCATCAGATAATGTGGACGAGCCAGACCTGCCTAAAATCACTCGCGAGACCCTCTCTCTAAGACATAACGGCAAGGTGTACACTCATCCAGAAATCATAGAGGGCGTACCCCTGGAGAAGATTGACCCAAGCCATCCATACTGGGATCCTAAGTGGCCCGATATCAGGCCCTTAATCGAGACGCCGCTCAATCAGTGGCGGGAGAAGCACCAGCAGGCCATGGAATCAAAGGACAAGGGCGTAGACAAGGCCTCAACCAGATTCCAGCTGGGACGACAAGTCAATCGTGGCTTGAAAATCCTCGAGTTCTTGGATGAGGGCGAGATTAGCCCCTACCAGCTCCTGAGTAAGAAATACACCACGTCTGGCAAGGGGAGCATCACCTCGTACGACACCCTGTTCCGCTTGTGCGAGACGTTGAGTGAGCTGGGAAAATACGGACTCGACATTCACCCCCTGGAGTGGATGCGCCAGCGTCTGCATGAGCTGTGGGTTGAGCAGGGAGCAGCCTTTAACGTGTCTAGAATCATTCACAACTTTTACAACGACCCTAAGCTGGCTGCCCTGCGGACCAAGTCTGGGTTCAAAAACATTGGCCGGCCATCAGGCGTCAAGGCGAGCCGTCGCGGTGGTGGCGCACCCAACGATGCCCATCATTCACAATCCCAGCAGAAACGAAAGAGCATTTATTCTAATTCTGGAGCACCAGGAGACAACGACAGATCTTCCACGGATTTAACATCCGAGGGCGGCAACGACGGTGGGATGATGGCGTCTGAATCTCCAACTTCAGGCGGTCCCATCACCAAGCGTGCCAGGACGCTGTCTCCATCCATTCGACCGTATAGAACACTCGTCGAAGACACTGAAGACTATACCGATACTGATCTCTGGAGCGGCGCACCCATTACGCAAAACGACTTTCGAGTGGACCAGATCAAAACGCGGCTATACACGAGCTCGCCCCGCGTGACGCAGTACTTGCACTGGGTGAAAGAGGGCCGCATCTTGGAGCACCATATTCTGAAGGAGGGACATCCCGTGAAATGGGGAAGAATCAGGGAGCCTATTAATTTTGACGTGCGGCTGGATGATTTGGTCGATGTCGTTTGGAATCGGAGGGTGCTCAAGGCGCACTTGATCATGAGTGAGCGTAGCGTGCAGGTTGCGTCTAGGGATGGACGGCCTAGAGGGGATGTGCTTGTGTCGTTTAGAAGGGAGAGGACGCTTAAGAGGTTGATTCGGGTCCTTGAGAGGATGGGAATTAGGACCATTGAGGGATCTCAGTAAGTTGTTGTCATCTATTGTGTTCTAATCGGGTTGGAGAATCATGATGCTAACGGTGTTGGTGTTGTAGAGAGGAGTTGCAGCATCGCTGGGCAGTCATGCAGTCGGAGCAGCTGTCGGAGAGAGATGAGGAGATTGCTGGTGACGAGCACAGGAGACCGGCTTCTTCGTCTAAGCTGCCGGTTGCCTATTAGTTCCGGTATACGTGGAGCATCTCATGATCTCATTGGAGTTTTTTTTTTTTTCCTTTTAAGGAGCTGCGGGCGTCTTGGCGGATCAGATTTGAAGTCTTTTGAGGCTGTTGTTTTGAGTCTGCTGATCCATCTTTTCATTTTTTTTCCCCCAACATAATGCGTTTTGGGAGGTCATATGATGCCTCTTGAAACTTGGACGAAAGGTCTTTTTTCTATGTCTTTTGTTTTTCCTTTCTTTAGGGGGTGCTTTTTTTTTTCCACGTTAGGAGATGACTTATAGATACCCAGTGGGAAAACTCGGTTGCCTTTCTCTTTCTTCTTTGTTATATATTCATTTGTCTTTTTTTTCTTCTTTTTTTTTCTCCATCCTTGGAGGTTTGGCCTTGGCCTTGGCCTTGGAATGGATTGGGGAGGGACAGGCAATACTCTTTAGGGATAAGCTATTCATTCAGGATGGGTGGGACAGCTTTGGCTCATGGTTTTTATAAATGATGCTATTTTTTGTTGTCTATATAATCTCTTTTTCCGTGGATGGCTTCTTCAACGAGCCTAGGGTTTTGGTGGGGAAGAGTGTTGATGAAGGGGGTGGTGTATATAGAAGTTCTGGGTGGAATGAATATATTGAAAGGTTTTTTATGGTTTTGAGAGGTTGAGTGACTATTTGTGATGATGTTGTCTGTGATGTTGCTGTTTGTAAGCTGTTTGTGATGTTATGTGCGTTGGTGTTGTTCAGTGTGATGTTGCTATTGGTTGTTGGTTATAGGTATGTTGTTATGATGGAGCGAGATGTGTATATCTGGTGAATTACTGCTATTCATTTAATCCATGATAGCCGTTAGTGAATATTATTC
Organism: Trichoderma afroharzianum; assembly: GCA_037893235.1. Lineage (NCBI taxonomy): Eukaryota > Fungi > Ascomycota > Sordariomycetes > Hypocreales > Hypocreaceae > Trichoderma > Trichoderma afroharzianum. The sequence goes on from JBBLXW010000006.1 coordinate 551,788, forward strand.
AATTGTCAATCCACTCACGGCACGCAACGGCGAGATAATATGTATACGTGTATTACTGCTCCCAAGTCAAATTCATAAGTCCGTACCTGATATCCCATACAATTTCCCCCCTAATTTTCACACTCATCGCCCAAAAGAAAACGTAGGTTCCCATCAATATATGCTCCCACCTCTATCGTATCCTTTTTCGTCTTCTTCTCAGATATCCCAACATTGAAACACATGCAACATATCGCTTTCCCCCAGTATTCTACTTTCTCCTAGAAGACCTTGTGCGGCCGAGAATTTCTGGTGGTGCTGCTTCCACGGCACCCGTCATCCTACTCATTAACATGGCTTTCGTCTCCATGGCCTCAGGATCACGGTATTCAAGCTGCGTCGCGGGAGGAGACTGTCTGTGTAATCTCTCCTCATCGACATCTTCGTCCTGTAGCGCGCGAGGCGGAAGAGCAGCGCTGTCAATGCTGGCGGCGCTGCTGGCGTTGGAAGCGTTGCTAATAGCACGGCCGAGGATTTTGTGGCGACGGCGACCGAGGGCACGAGGGCCGGATTGCTGGTGAGGAGCGGAATTGGAGTTGGCGAGGGAGGTGGATGTGAGAGGGGGGATGAGGTCGGAGAGGGCTGATGTGAGGCCTTGACGGAGCTCGGCGGCGGCTGCTAGCTGGCGTTGTTTCTCAACTTGGTCGGCGAATGGCTCTTGTTCTGTTGGTGCTTCGGGGGGTGCTTGTTTTGTTGCTTCAGGGGCTGGTTCAGGGGATTGCTTAGGTTGTGGTGCGGATAGCTCTCTGGGCTCAGAGGCTGAAGTAGGACGAGAAGGTGCTGGGAGTGATTGTTCTTGAGGTTGAGGCAGCTTGGCTGGCGCGGAGATGATGCGAGCAAGGGGGGTTTTGGCTGCCGGCAGCTTTGGCGACACGTTGAGCGCAGCCGAAGACAGTTCAGTCAGAGGAGGCGTGTCGGCCGTCCACGCGGTGTTGACCGGATGGGTTCGAGCCGTCAGAAAGTCTGCCGACGTGATAGATTCGAGCGTCTGCTTGGCGCGGCTTTTCCCAGGCAAGTCTTTGTCAAAGGCTGTGGTGTCGACGCTTTGCTTGGGAGGCTTTGCCGCGGATTTCGCCTCAGGGGCCTTTCGAAGCGGCTTTTCCGGCGCAGCGTCGTCTTCTTCGTTGACAAAGGGGTCTCGTTTGACGCGCCGTTTCTTAATCTCGGGGTAAACAAAGTCTTCAATGGGAACTAGACTGCCGCTGGATATGCATTCCCACAGCCAGTCTGCCGAAACCACGGGTACGCCCCAGTCGAGGGCGCACTTTAGTTTTTCTCTCCGCATTGACATGAGAGATTTGCATACTAGCACGTTTGTTGACCGCCGGAATGATTCTTCATATTTGCCGCCCAGCTGGGCTACGCTCCTCGCAACCTGGTTGAGCTCTATGCCAGTAAATGCGGCGCTACACACGGTTATGCTTGAAAACGCGGGGATGGGGAACAGAGGGAACGGCCGCCCGAGGACTTGTTCATTGGGGTTGAAGAATCGCTTGTTATGCAGACAGTTTTCGATGTAGAATTCGGTAATGATGTGAATGTGCTCGTTTGGCACTTTGGGGTGTGTGTCGGGTTGGGAGGTTTGAGCAACTATGAGGAATCGGTAGTGTTCGGGGTCTGTCGGCTGGGACAGCATAGCTGGGGATTGCAACGACGAGACAATTGTGCCGCCGAGAGTCGCGATTGTCTGCTCCAGGATGGTTGCTCTCTGCTGCGGAAATCCATGGATGACAAAAACGCAGTTGGCAAAGACGCCCTGGTCCTCCTGGAGAGAATAGCCGGGCTGCGTGGGAACTTCAGAGATTGGCACTGGAGCCTCAGCTGAGGCAGCAGCTGGATCAGGACCCAGTGTCGGTGCTCCGGGAGGATTCTCGTGGGCAAACGAATACTCTCTTGACGCAGATCTACCGAGTATGTCACCCCAGAGGTCGTTTCTCTGGGAGCTCAGCTTCATACTGGCAGTCTTGCGCAACTTTCTCATGCCTTCATCTGGCCCTCCGTTCAGCACCGCCGACCTTGCCCTCTTCCCTAAGGCCGACCTCTTTGGATCCTTCTTGACCCATGCGCCAACGCCTTGCTCTTCCAGAGGTAATAGCGGATCAAACTTTGTTTCTTCCAAGATCATGCCGCGTGCGACAGTTTGTTCAAGCCAATCCAGAGTAACCGTGTGTACCCCCCACGACTTTGCTGCCGTAAATTTCTTGCCCTCTGGCTTGCTGACAATCAGATGCGAGCATCGCCTGGTCAAATCTCCGGTATAGCGACCGCCGTTTTGCATAATCATCTCTGCAATCTGGTCCCTCGTGTCGCCGAACCCTGTCAAGCAGATGAGCAGCGATCCCCGCGCAGCTGGCGAGGTTTCCTCCTGCGACGAAGGCTCGACACCACTCGTCTCCAGCGCCTTTAGCTGGTAGCTGTTTTCCAGTGCGACAAAGTCGAATTCCTCGTCATTCTTCCACAGCTCGTTTACGGCGTTGATCCAGGCGGCGTCCATGGCCTTGATGTCGACTCTTTCGCGGGCGACATGGCGGTACTTGGGCGTGTCGTAGTCGCCGACAACGAGATGCGTCACGTCGGGGGTGAGATCGTACTTGTGCAGGCCACCGAGCTCGGCCACCTTTTGGGCAATGTCTGTCTGTTGGCGACGAGGTTAGCACAAGGGGTTGGCGATGGTGATGGCGTTGCTTGGGACGAAGACGAAGACGAACCCGTTGGTCAGGCGGGATGCTGGTGCAGCAGACAATGACGCCCTTGAACGGCACCGAGGGGTCGAAGCCGTAACCTTCATCCTCTGAAGAGTGCGATGCCATGGCTCATGACATGCTGGTTTGGCCCGGATCAGATCATGCACACAAAGATGCATGAAGCAGCCACTATATGTTCTGTGTGAATGCTCGATAGTGGATATGGAGCACTGCGATAACAGAGGCTAGACGCGTCTCAGTGCTTGTACACAACTAAAGCGCGTTGATTGAAGTGCCCAGAGGGTGTTGATACTGTGTTTTTGGTGGGGATTCTGCGCTTACAGTGGGCCAATTAGTGGTAGTGGTACAGTGCGGCATCAATGTTGTTGCACTCATTCATTGTTTGTGACGATGGCGCTTTGTATTCCATTAGACGCTCCGATGATGATACCGATAGCTCACTTTGTAGAGTGAATCAACGCTGTGCTCTGAATGTATTCAAGTATCACAACATTGAATGTTTGAAAGTAGCAGCGTTATGCTCTCCTCTGGATATTTGTATCTGCAGCATTTTGGATACAGTCCCACTCATGCTCGAGTACCAGGTACACGTACTGGATCGGCAGATCTTCACAAGCAGCGTGATGGATGTCTTGCATTTCGGCTTACACTGGCCAACTGGGTGAGACTGGCTGGGCATTGCATTCTCCCAAGCTGAAAGGCATGCAACTTAAGCGCACGTGAGCTTCTGTGATTTGTCCAACAGCCCATAATTCATAGATGAGCTCTACGTAGATTCGAATAAATCTGTATCAATGAAACCCGAGGCAGCATCCCGTCGTGACGCTTATCGAAGCTATATGTCTAAAATGGCAGATTCGGGGTTCAAAGCTCTCACCACCTACAGCTGTCACTGCTACCAATCCCCCATATTGGAAGCCTCGCCCTCTGTATTGACGGGAGGCAGTTTTAGGTGCCCAACCCTCTAAGCCCGCCACCTGTAGCCAATTAGCCGCCCAAGCTCCTCCAAGGTTAGCACCTAAACCCCACCATCGCAGCCTTGCGTGAGTCGATCCAAGCCCGCTCTTCTGCTCTCCAGCTGCTCTGCTCTGCCCTTTGTCACGAGCAAGGCAGAAACCACCAAGCTGCGAACATCCTCCCCTCCTCCCCCGCATCCTCTCGAGCTTCTGTCCTCTCTTCGCCGTCATCTCGTAGCGGACAGACGCACTCGACTCGCCGTCTTGGTGTCCTCTGCAGCTGCTCTCGGCGTGCACAACCGCTCTCCGCCACCCATCCAAAGGCTGCGACTCGTCAACAACGGCCACCTGTACCGACGACGACGACGCACGATCGATCGATCGACACACTCGCACTTGCCAGCAGCATCTCGTCTCCTGCTGGCAGAGGCTAAGCGTCAGACCAGCAACAAGCGACCAGCGAACCAACGGCCTACATACGAAACCACGGCCTACGATCGTTCGGGGCACTCGGTGCTTTATTCGACAGCTACAGCTCCTTCAAGGTCCTCGTGTGACCCCGACAAATCTCCCAGCTCGCCGACCTTCCTCTTCCCGCCACGATGCCTCCCCCTTCGTCGGCGCAACAAAAGGTGCTACTTGCACAGTTCGTCAACCTTACCGGGGCCACGGAACGTCAGGCGACTCGGGTATGTCAGATAACGTTGCTTTTCCCTCGTGCTTGTCGGTCGACCTGGCCGAGCCCAACGGCCAACGGGGTCCCTCCCTCGGTCCCTCCCTCACCTCCATGCATCACAACGTCTCGCTTGGGCTCATCCCGGGTCAATGGGCCGGAATTAAATTGGGGCATGAGGCTGGCATATGAGGCTGACCCTGCTCTGCCGGCCCTTTCGGCTTCTGGCGCCTGCTGGACGTGAGGCTGGGGCCCACGGCAGAGCAGTCCTGCATCCCAAAGTGGTGTTTCCTCAACCCGTCTGTTCGGTCGCTAATTTAGGTGGTGTGCAGTATCTCAAGTCGACTGGCTACAAGCTCAACGAGGCCGTGGATGCGTAAGTGAACCCCTGGTTTGTCTGTTTATCACTGCCACTACTGCTATCCCCGAGCCTCAAATCTCCGCCTTCGTTTTCCCGAACATGTTTCCCTTCCCCCCCTCTCCCCTCCTCTGGCTCTCCCCTTCCAGTCCGTCGGATATTCCTCGAATCAGACTCCTCACGGCGCTTCTCGGACAATTTCGTGTGAGATGATGGCATCGCCAGGCTTCCAATGTTGTTATCGGTGTGGATTGACTGTGGGGGTCCCACTAAGGCGAAGCCCGCCCGTCTTGTCGGACACTCACCAGAGTATGGCCGAGCGCCGCCGATGCTACTGAAACAGAGACGTCAGAAAGCGACAGCATGCCAAGATGCTACCTTGCAAGATCGTATTATCCTATTGTTGGCTTCTGGATGCCTCAATCATCCATATTCAAGCACGCCTTTCTGCCATTTACCTGGCTCCCTGGCGTGCCCGGATCTCTTGAGAGCATCTTCTTGACGAACCCGCAAAGTCCACGCGCTCCTTGACTTTTGCGTTAATTTGCGCCCTTCTTCTCGTGGAAACCTTTGGCCTCCTGTGACCACTTCGGTATCGATCGACCCGGACTCCTCGCATTAGCCCTTTTTAAACATCCCTAAATCTGATATCGCGCGTATCACCAATAAAAATTCCCGGCTGGTGTCCTACTCTAGACGACAACGACGACGACTTCAAGGACCCCGACTACGACCCAGCGCTTCGGGGACGTATGCATCCCGTGCATCGGGCCTCAGAATGATGCTGGGTTGGAAAGGCGTCAAACATCATTTGCCTTCCAAAGTCGCAAAGGCCGTTCCCCATTGGTTGTCCAAGAAGAAGCGAGAGAATCATGGCGCCGACACCCCTACCAAGGATCAATCCGGACGGTATTATTCACTCCTGGCTGGGACAAACGGGGACGAGCATCAATATTTGCACATGAGAGGTCGATTCTAGCGTGGCCAAGATGGACCATTGGCAACCTGCTGCTTAGTGGTGGCGTTGCATAATCTCATTTCTCTCTTTCCCACTAATAGCCCAAGATGCATGGCTTGCTCGGCGCCAATTGCTAACATGATGTATCTAGGTTTTACATGAACTCGGCCAGTGAGACCAAGGGTCCTTCTCCGTTGGATGCGAAACTCGATTCTCTATTCGACTCATTAAGGGGTAAGTCTTTACGCTACCCGCGTGAGTGCTTGTTGTATGCTTACCACCCTTGGCTAGATGACGAAGCCGATGACAAAGACCAGCTGGAGCTGGAGTCGACTATGGGCTATCTGAGCGAAAAGCTCAACGTCAGTCTAGAAAACGCCGAACTGTTTGTGGTCCTGGAACTGGTGCAGGCCCCTAGTGTAGGTGAAATCACCAGAGCAGGTTACATTGACGGTTGGAAATCCAGCGGGTAGGTCTTTGGGCGGAATTTCCTTCATCAAATCATCGGCTATAATGCAGAGACGTACTTACTGTTGGTAGGGTTGGGGCATCGCATCAAGAGCACGCCGCTCATGTACGGAAACTCATATCTGACCTGTCTCGTGATACGGCATTGTTCAAGAAGGTTTACAAATACGCCTTTGTTGCTGGTCGTGAAAAGGACCAGAAATCCCTGGCTTTGGACAATGCTCTGATCTATTGGAGCATGCTTTTCTCGGCACCTGGCGTGGAATGGAAGGGTAAGCATGACTGGTTGGATCTGTGGAAGACATTCTTGGGCGAGAAGTGGACTCGATCCGTCAACAGGGACATGTGGAATATGATCTTGGAATTCGCTCTGAAGAGCGTCAACGACGAATCCCTGTCGTTTTGGAACGAGGATGGCGCATGGCCAAGCGTCATTGACGACTTTGTTGAGTGGTGCAGGCAGAAAGGAATCGGAAAGCCCGAAACTATGGAAGTCGATGGTCAGTAAAGCTAGATGACCACATATACACAATAACCGGCCTGGGATACTGCGTATCGGGCACACTATTGGCTTGGCGGGGATGGATCTTCATCTTTTTTATTATGCAGACACCCGCGAGGGAAAGGGGGCTGGCTTAGAAGAACATGCTAGGCGAGACTGAGAGGATACCTCGGCCGGCTAGCTTCCGATTTTGCAATGTCATAGACTTATAGCGACAATTATACGAAGCACGGATTGACCCAAGATGAATTGATAGTGGTCTTTTTTATATGAATAGTCACGAATGACCGTCTAGATCGATCTTTTGACATGTGACATGTATCATTTCTCCGTAAGCACCCCAAGGGTTTTTTTGTACAGGATCATTCCGGATGCTCATCAATCTCCCTTTTCCCTAAAATCGAACAATATCGCCAATCATGATGGGTTCTCTTGTCCCCCTTGTCGACGCCACCTCTTTTTTTATATATCATCATAATCTTACACGAGGCAAAGTGTCATGGGAATCCCCCCTCTAGCGTATATACACTCCTCCTAAATTGTATCATTTGATTCCATGCCGCAAAAAAGTTGAAGAAAAAAAAACAAAATCGTGAATTCCATGTGCCTTTACGCCTCGCTGCCCTGAGTCCTCCACTTAGGCGGACCAAACCTCGACACAGTCTCAAGCTTGCCGTCACCAAGCTTAACATGCGCGGCACGAATCATGCGCGGCTCGAGGCGCAAAGTCGAGCGGACGTCGTGGTGGACGCGGGGGGAGGAGTCGTAGCGCATGACGAAGTAGTGGCCGTGGGTGTGCTTCATCTGGTGGATGGAGATGGGCTTGGGGAGGGAGAAGACGCCCCAGTTGGAGAGGCCGCGGATGACGCCGCCGTTTTTGAGGACGAGGGAGCCGACTGTTTGTGCGATTCTATACGGTGATACTGTTAGGAGATTGACGAGGAGGAGGAGGGAGGAAGAAGAAGGTTTGAGAGTTGGAGGTTTTGGTGATGAAGATGGATGGTGGGAACGTACTCTTTTACCTCGGTGAGGCTGCCCGGCCGGACCTGGAGAGAAAAAAATACAAAGTTAGCAAGATTCGAATTGATTGTTTCGGGGGAGTAAAAGGATTGCTCACAATGGCAATGAGTTCGTAGAGCATCTTTGCGACAGTCTACGGGGGAGTTTCTGGAGGATGGGTTTGGGGAGGGACCATGCGACCTTTGCGGGATGGGTTGGTTGAAATTCTGAGCTGGCTTGCCATGCCGAGGTTTTGCCGTGGTGAAGGTGTGACGGCTTCCAGAAGATAGTCCGGCGCTTTTAGAGCTTCGCTCTTAATAGTGGGTTAGGTGTGTGATGAGTTGAGGGTTGATGAGGATGAGCTGTAGAACAGTGCATTGATTCATCTCAATGAGGATTTCATAATATTACATGACTATTGTTACAGCTACATGTGAAATAGCAAGCAAACATTGCTCTTGTTGTTTTACAACATCATTCATTCATTCGTCTATATCCTCTCCTTGGACAGAGCTTGCCAGATGCCCCACGGCAGCCTCCACCCGCTGCTCTTGACGGCAAACGGGTCAAAGTTGGCCTTTTCCAGGTTGAGCAGCCATTGAGCAGCGGGGACGGCCTCGAGGAGCACGCCAAAGCCTCGCCGCACATCGCGGACAGTGGTGTCACTGCTCCCATCGTCATGATCATACTGATACTGGTGCTCGCCCTCGCCCTGATGCTCAAAGTCGTGGCCGGGATCCTGCCCCGCTTTTAACCTCTTGAGCATCTCCCGCGCTGTGATGAGATGGTCATTGGCGCGCGTGGCCACCCTGAAGACGGCATCCTGTAGCCCTGGCGCGTTGGGGCCCTGCCGGAAGACGTGCTCCTCGACGACACCCTCCTCGGCCAAGATGTCGAGGGGCAGCAGCAGGGCCTGGTTGCGGCTCGGGGTTTCGAGGCCCGAGGGTGTCTGGACGGGCTGCACGGGGGCGGCGAGGACGGGCACTCCCCGAAGCACAGCGACGATGCCACATGCCTTGCCGATATGGCTGGCCAGGTGATCCACGTGCATTGACCGCAACGGCATGGATGCCAGAGTCGCATACAGCATCGTGGAGTACGTGTGCTCGGCATAGTCTTCCAGAGCGGCCAGGGTTGCGAAGGGCCGATTGTCCATGTGCCTCTCCCGCGTCCGGATAAGGCGCGAGACCCAGAATTTGATCGACTTTGTCGTCGACGAGCCACCAGCGCCGGACCGTTGCTCGAGCTGCTGCAGCGCCTGGTGGAGCAGGATGCAGATTGGCTCGCGCGGAGGCTGCCCGGAAAACGTCTTGTCGATAGATTCGTGCCAGAATTTCATGCGCATGACGCCAATGGTCGGGTTGGACACCATCTCGGGCAGCCGGACGAGCTCGAGGTTGAGTGCGCGGAGGGCGGCGTATGTGTCCTGGACGGGAGGAGGCATGAAGCGGCGGATGAGGTGGGCATCGTAGTCGCTTGTCCTGCAGACGGAAAAAGATTAGAAAAAAAGAAGATTTTTTTTTTTAAAGAACAATGCCCAATGCCAGTCAGTAATCAAACGTACTGAAGCTGCTTCAAGCAGTACCGCCGAGCCGATTCGACGTCGGCCTCGGTCACGTAGCTGCGACGGCTCCGCGGAGCATTGACGAGCCTTTTCAGGCCATTGCCTCGAGTGAGGATGCTGGGACGATGCATGCGGCGGAACCGGGCCGGAACTTGTTCACTCAGCTGCCACCATCGTTGGTGATGGCTCGGCGAGAGTCGCATTGCATTGTGCGACAAAAAGAGCTGCAACTTTGAGAGAGCCCAGATATGGCCAGCTCGTGATTGGCTGGGCTATTACGCCGGCGGACAAATGGGGCAGTGAGTTAAATGGGCGTGACGCGGTCATGTGACCTCCCGTCTCTACACGGTCGCGACTTTGCTGCAGTTCCGGCGCGTCTCCCAGCGGATTAGCGGCTGGTTTGATTGCACTGACTGTAACGGTCACATTCACGAATGAGGCCCGCCACAGCATGGAGCTGGGATCCTCGCAAGAGCCGCCGATAAAGAGGCGCAGGTTCTTCAAGGACCCGGACGAGCCCTCGTCCGATCCGGTGTTTAGCCCAAAGCACGAATTCAGTTCGTCGCTGGAGCCGAGGCGGTTCTTTAAGACGGAGGACGAGGATGAAGAGATACCTGGAAAAGAAGAGGCAGATGACGACTGGGAGCCGGAGAGCGAAGGAAGAAGCATCAACGCCAAGGCTGAAGAAAAGAGCCAAGATGCCTTACCCGAGCTTCCTCGAAATGGACCTGCATCTGCTGTATCAGGCTCATCAACAGCGAACGAGCCCGTAGCCCAGCATGAATCTTCAGCAGTCAACTTTGATAAGGAGACGTTTGAAAGCTTCGTCGGAACCAAAGTTGCCGCCAACATCCTCCGTACTATCCAACAGCATTGCGGCAACAATCTCGAGCGAGCTGTCAACATGTACTTTGACGGCACCTACAAGAAGCTCCTAAAGTCAATGCCCGCTGCTTCTGGCCCCAGTCGAACACAATCATCCGATGTGCAGAGCCAACCTTCTCCGCTTCCCATCCGACGAAACATGCCGACCTCACGATACATTGGTGCTTTTGGCGTCGAGGGGTGGGCTACCCGCAGTGGCACAAACCTCTTGAAACATGGCGAGAAGGTCAAAATTGAACGACAAAAAATACAGCCCCCTCCACCTCCAAAGACGAAACCCCGGCTTGGTGCTCCCCCCACTCCTGTCAAAGCGAACACGGCCGCTTCGAGACGAGTCGACGTCATCGTGCGATTTACGAACCAGAGTGGCCAGGAAATTGGGCGCCTGGCCAAAGATACCGCCAACTGGGTGTCGACGCTGATGGACCAAAAGATTTGCAAGTTTGAAGGAACGTGTGTGTATTGCCCCGAGCGGACACGAACCAACGACACCATTTTCATCCAACTGAGATGTTCCTTGCTCGACTCTGCGTTTTTCGACCGCAGCTTCAAGCCCGCTAACGACTCCTCGGCTACATGGTTCGAACAGCAGATTGAAACGGCACAAGAAAAAGAACTCCGACTCAGGCAGGTTGCCCTTGTCAGGCTATTCCAGGAGATCAATCTCCAGCCGGTCGTCGCCAATGCTGCAGCAAAGGATGGGAGAAAGGGGCTCCTCCAAGCCGCCGAGATGGACGAGCAGAAGCAAAAGGACTCGAAAAAGACGGCTACAAATGGCAACAAGGAATCCGAGAATTCATCGCCGTCTGAGGAGGCCGAAGAAGGAGAAGAGCTCGAACAGGACCAACTCGACGCCCTGTATAAAAAGGCCCAAACATTTGACTTTAGCATGCCCGAGGTCGACCCAGCGAGCACCTTTGCCATGACACTACGCCCGTATCAAAGGCAATCTCTGCACTGGATGATTGCCAAAGAAAAGGACGAACAGAGCCATAGGGAGCCCTCGATGCATCCGCTTTGGGAGGAATATTTATGGCCTGTTAAAGATGTCGACGACAAAGATCTCCCTACGGTAGAAGGGCAGTCCCAGTTCTATGTCAACCCATACTCTGGCGATCTGACGTTGGATTTTCCGGTCCAGGAGCAACACTGTCTCGGCGGTATTCTTGCTGATGAAATGGGTCTGGGAAAGACGATTCAGATGCTAAGTCTAATTCACTCACACCGATCAGAGGCTTCACAACAAGCCAGGTCATCACCCAAACACGGCTTGAGCCAGCTTCAGCGATTGGGCAAAAATTCTTCAAACGTGTTGGAGGCACCTCGCACTACTTTGGTGGTTGCCCCTATGTCTCTGCTATCGCAGTGGCAGAGTGAGGCAGAAAAAGCTTCTCTACCGGGCACCATGAAGATACAACTCTATTACGGTGCAGAAAAGGCACTGAATCTGCAGTCGCTCTGCAGCGGCTCCAACGCTCCTGACCTTGTCATTACCAGTTATGGAGTAGTTTTGTCGGAATTCACCAGCATCGCCGCAAAGAACGGCGACAGGTCCTTCCATACGGGCATCTTCTCTCTCAAGTTCTTCCGCGTAATTCTCGACGAGGCACATTACATCAAAAATAGGGCGTCCAAGACTGCTCGGGCATGTTACGAGATCGCAGCCGACCACCGATGGGCACTGACAGGCACCCCAATTGTCAACAGACTGGAGGACCTCTTTAGCTTGGTACGCTTCCTAGGTGTTGAGCCCTGGAACAATTTTTCGTTCTGGAAGACATTCATCACAGTACCCTTTGAGTCAGGGGATTTTGTGCGCGCATTGGACGTGGTTCAAACAGTTTTGGAGCCATTGGTCACCAGAAGAACCAAGGACATGAAAACGCCAGACGGCCAGCCCCTGGTACAGCTTCCGCCAAAACAGATTGACATAGTTGAGGTGGAACTATCCAAGACGGAGCGAGATATTTACGATCACATCTTCAATAAGGTGAAGAATACGTTTGCTCAAAACGTCGAGGCAGGTACGGTGCTCAAGGCGTTCACGACGATTTTTGCTCAGATTATGCGTCTTCGTCAATCATGCTGTCATCCCGTACTTGTCCGCAATAAAGAGATTGTTGCCGACGAGGAAGAGGCTGGTGCTGCAGCTGATGCAGTTACTGGCTTGGGTGACGATATGGATCTAGAGTCACTGATTACGCAATTTACCGCCATTACAGACGAAGCCACCAACGACAGACAGACGTACGGAGCGCACGCGCTGGACGAGATCCGTAACGAATCCGAAAAGGAATGCCCACTATGCTTTGACGAGCCGATGAATGAACAGATTGTCACTGGGTGTTGGCACTCTGCGTGCAAAAAGTGCTTAATGGACTTTATCAAGCACGAGACTGATCACGGCAGAGTGCCAAAGTGCTTCAACTGCCGCACGCCGATTAACCAGCGTGATTTGTTCGAGGTTGTGCGTCATGATGAGGCTGACGAACCGTTTGCTTCAGCAAAGCCTCGCTTTAGTCTTCAGCGACTTGGCGTCAACTCCTCTTCTGCCAAGATTGCCGCATTGATATCAGAGCTTCGAACACTACGTCGAGATCGTCCATATATGAAGTCCATCATCTTTTCGCAGTTTACGTCTTTCCTCACGCTCATTGAAGCTGCTCTTACACGCGCCAACGTCAAGTTTCTTCGTCTTGATGGAAGCATGACACAACGAGCTCGAGCGGCAGTTCTGCAGCAATTCACAGAGGCTAAAGGCTTCGTAGTGATGTTGATGAGTCTGCGCGCAGGCGGTGTCGGCTTGAATCTCACGAGCGCGGGGCGCGTCTTTATGATGGATCCCTGGTGGAGTTATGCCGTGGAGTTGCAGGCGATTGATCGGGTGCACAGACTAGGGCAGCAAGATGAGGTGGTGGTCAAGAGATTCATTGTGAGGGGCAGTGTGGAGGAGAGGATGTTGAAGATCCAGGACAGAAAGAAGTTTATGTAAGTGGATGATCCATTCTTCTGTGATGTATCGCAAGGCTAACTGCTCCCGCAGCGCGACGTCATTGGGCATGATGAACGACGAAGAGAAGAAGCTCCAGCGGATTGAAGACATCAAGGAGCTCCTCAGCTAGACGACGGAAGCGGGTTTACACGACACGGTTGATGAAGATGACATGATGTTAGAATACGGCGGCTCTGAGCATGTGACGATCTCATTATCTGGCGCATGGGTTGCTTAAGACGTGTATTTTGTTTGCATGAAATGGCATGGCATGAAATGGCATGGCATGGTATGGCTGCAATGGGGAAAATAGTGTATATATGATTGGCTGGATTCGGCATTCGAGTAATTTTACTCGTACGAAAAAGGATAGACGACATGTCGAAACGAGAAAAAGAGCGATGGTCCAGCTTGATGAATACGAGCCGGGTGAACAGAGCTTTAGCCCAAGTTGCAAAAGGGCCAACCAAGCGTAGTATTGAATGTGTCAAGATGTGAATCTTTGAATGGTGCTCCGTAAATGCATCACAAACGGCGGATGGGCTCGGATGATCATTGCGGAAAGCGGGCGCCATCCCCACAGAAGTCCCCGGTGAGGGTTCTGATCAAATATAACTTTATTTGCTGGGCTGTTTCAGGATGGCGAGAGAAGTGCGCGAATATGGACATCTCAAACATTGTCTTGGTCTGTCAATTGCTTCTCTTTGTGCTTCTTCCAGTCAGACACTCGCAGGAATTGGCCTCTGGTGAATACTCGTATGCACTTGCGTCAGACAACGAACTACATGTAAGATGAAGATGGTGTTGTGCAGGACCCTGCGGACTGAGGCTATTCAGGGGTAACCCGGTCACTGACGGCGGGGCCGGACCAACGCCAGCAGCAACCAGGGGGTGTACTTGTACGAGCATGCAAATTAGCAGCCGAAATTACCGGCCAGGGACCCTCAGCCCATAACTTACGAGCTTGGCGATCCGATGTGGAAAACGGGGGGGCGGATGGGACTGTTGTTCATCAAAGGAATACGAGGCGAAGGCCGTGTTGTCCGGGCTTTTGATCTGACTATGGAGTTCTCTTCTCCTTTACGAGGCAGTGAGCGGTGGCTGTTAGGAATTACATTACATACTAGTTACTATTGCTCCGTACTGTTTGGGTTATGCTGGAATAAATACGCTGATCACCCCCGGATTTCGTCGAGAAAGGAGGAAAAGAGGTTCTCTTGTTTCTCTCCATCTCCAGTCGCTCTTTAAGCAAAATTCATTTCTTCCCCAAAAAAGACCAACTACAGTCCTTACCGCAAGGTCAACCCGCAATAATCTTAATACCTAGTCCAACGACGAAGAAATTCTTTACACCGCAAAAATGAAGTTCTCCTTTGCCATCGTCGCCCTTGCTGGCCTTGCCGCTGCCTCTCCGGCCCCCATTGTTGACGGAAAGCGAGTTTGCGGCATGACCAAGGGCAACTTGCTCAGCTGCCCCTTTGGCACGACTTGTGTTCTTACGGATGCTGCTACTAAGGCTGCTACTGGATTCTGCCAGTCTCTTTAAGAGGTGAGTTTGTGCTGTTGCTGCTTCTTGAGATGAGGAGAGGCTTGTGCTGATGGGATTGTTGTGTGGTTTAGATTTGATGGATTGGATGGGAGCATCGAGAGGAAGGTCGGTGTAATGGATTGATGGAGATGAGATTATTGATTTCAAGCGATTATAAATACTACGACTAAACAAATATAATACGACTTTGCCTTCCCGCGCAAAAGTCTTTTTGGAGAGAACAAACCGCAAGAGTAACACTCTTCCATTGCAGTGATGTCGTTCCCATTATCTCAATATCGAATGTGAAATAAAGTAGCAAACCCAAATCGCGATGCTTAAAATCCAACTGCCTGATCGATCGACGCGTCCTCTTGAAACGCCCATAGAGTTCTGACGCTGTGAAGATGGACTTGGCTCGTTTAGGAATGTCATCGAGACGGAAATCTAGTGGGTGCATCCGTTTCGTTGTTACCACCCCGATCTAAGAAGGTGCGGATTTTTTTTTTTTTTTTGAGGAGTGAGTTGAAAGTGGATTATTTTCCGGTAGTTGTCGGTTTTGCTGATGGTGTTACGTAGAGCTTATGCCCGTAGTATTGGACCCCGGATTATGGTGGCGTTTGGTGTTTTGTGTTATTTCCTCTTTGGGTAATAAGCAGGTTTTGTGAGGACGTCACTGCGATGAAGGAAAAGTATATATTTACGCATGATTCTGCTGTGCAATAATTAATTCAGCTTCACCTTTAAATTCTTCGAGCTGCAATAGGGACTGTATTTCGATTTAGTTAAGCTACCTCTACATAATGGACCGCTACGCTGCCGCTCATGCCTCTCGCAAAGGCCCTGGAGACGCTCGTCCTACTGCTCTCCAGATTGTCGCAGACGAGTTTCAATATGGCAATGCTGGTAAAGACAGCTTATCAGAGTTGACTGTTGTCATTACCGGCGCAACTTCTGGGATCGGCTACGAGGCTGCTCGAGCTCTCTATTCCACCGGCGCGAAGCTCTTTATCACGGCGCGAGACGCTGACAAGGCAAAGAGCGTCATTGAGAAGATTGTGTCGAGCATTCCACCGGTTGAGGGAAGAAAGTATCAGAGTATTGAGGTTGTGGCTGTGGATATGGTCTCTCTTCCTTCTGTGAGAAAAGCGGCAGAGGAGATTCTTAGCAAGGCCAAGCACATTAATGTCTTGATCAACAACGCCGGTGTGTATAAACTGTCTCCGACTTTAAGTAAGCAGACCAGTTGTTCCTAATAATACTATCTCCACATAGGCGTTGCATTTGAGCCTTTTGAACACACAGAAGAAGGGTTACTACGGACTTGGGTCATAAACTATGTCGCGCCATTTCTTCTCACATATCTCTTACTCCCACGCCTCGAAGCCAGTAGCACCAAAGCCCGTCGTTCCCGCATCGTCAACTTGAGCACCACAGGACACAGACTATTCCCAGTTCATCTAGACGACCCAAACTTCAAAAAGGCACCATACGAACCCATGTCCGCCTACGCAACCTCCAAACTCGCCGTCATCTACAACGCCAACTTCATCGACCGACACTTTTCCACTCGTGGAGTCAGAGCCGTCTCCCTTCACCCGGGAACTGTTCATACTCCCTTGTATGCAGGATACGCAGCTCAGCAGACGGACAAGGCTGATGTGCCGCCTGGGTATATGGAGGAGCTCAAATCTGTAGAGCAAGGCGCGGCTACGACTGTTTTTGCGGCCATTGCGTCGTGTTTGGAGGATAAGGGCGGGGTGTACTTGGAGAATTGCTCGTATGGAAAGGAGGCGACGGGTGATTTTGGCATGATGGATGGTGGATATGCGGGTTTTGCGTTTGATGAGGTGGCTGAGGAGAATCTTTGGAGGGAGACTTGTGAATTGTTGAACGTTGCCGATATATTGTAGTGGACTACTCCGGTACTGGAGAGAGCTGGCTTGAAGTGGTGGTTATAGAATGCTTCAAATGGAGCGGCATTTCTCCACGCTTCTTGCGCCACTCGTTTGTAGATGCGATGAGATCACAGCACCCATCTATTAGATCATGCCATTTCTGGGCAAATTCTTCTGTGACTTCCCAGTTGTGTGCATCCCACGAGTTTTCGCCCCATATCATGAAGCCGGGTCTGCTGCAACTTAACTGTAGGCGTCCGACTCCCGTAACATCCTCGCAGAGCTCCGTTTCGAGGTCCCATTCTGGTGAAGCAGTTGCTAATCTTCGGAGAAGGTTGTCACGGAACTGTGGGGAGGGAATAAGATCTAGCCATGGGTGATGTGCCTCTTCATATTGTAATGGCGTGGGATGAAGATTGACTGGTAGATGTGATTGTGTTATTGATGGATCCAGGTTAGGCGTGGGTGGGGAGAAGCTGGAGAGGGCGTCGTCCTGGCAAACGGTACTCCACGGATAGTTGAGGAGGCTGGCATTTGCAGCTAATCCGCGTATGATGTTATTGTGGACAAGAGTGAGAAGCCGATGGTCGGCGGAGAAGAGGAGGTTCCGCGCAGATACGAAATACGCGCCACATGGAAGGGGCGGTGTTTGGTGCTCTTTGGTTACAGGAAAAGACTCTTTAGGTGGCTTTAGTAATAGGAACTTGCCATGCCGGACAGGTGCTGGTTTGGAGATGCGTTTGTCTTGCTTCGCTTTGGCTGCTTCCCGAAGGCCTGGGACAAAGGATAAGTCACTACGATACAGATCTACAGCCAGTGGGATGATGTAATGATGGAGGAGGGAGGCTTACGGTAATTGTGCTGAGACCGACGATTCTGCAGACGGCGTCTTTCCGCGGAATCAAGCGTATGTGACTGAGGCTTAGCCTCTGGAAGATTCGGCTTTTTCATGGGTGTATACGTGCAGATGCGCTTGGCTGATTCAGGGAGGTTTGTGACGATGAGTGTAGCTGTTGAATGGTTCTTTGTTTGGCGCTGGTTTCCGTCTGGCGGGAGGTTCGGGGATAAAGGCCGAGGCGGAGTCCGAATATCTCCACTGGCGTGGAGCGATGAGTATTGCCTGAATAGGAAGTAAGCTTGTTAGGTTGGCATAAAGCGAACATTCACCCTATATCAATCAGTTGGAGCTTGTTACCAACATTGACATTGTCGTCTTGAAGTTATGCTTTACAATTTATGGTTCATATATTCCTAGACGCTTATCCAAGTCATATCCACGGCACTAGCTACTATCTCATTAAGACGCACATCTACTCTAAAAGCATAAATAATGTGCCTGCATCCAAGTGCACAGTCGTTGTCCATCCAGTGTAGTCGTTGTCTGGTGTCGAGCTACACATATCTTTCGTGGTCATTGCCGTGCCAACCACTCTCGCCTTAGACTTCGACTTTTCCTCTTGAACAACCCTGACCAAGAGGGCTCTCTTTGCAGACGGAACTCGAAAGACGACATCATTCTGTTGGACGAGACCCGAGGCGAGACCCATCTTCCGTTGTGTATGGTTGCCCTCTTTAGCCAAGTATAGCCGGGGCTGGACTGGCGCTGATCGGTTTGTGACTCCTTGTGGCCTCTGCGACCATTGGAGGTTGGTGGTCTTTGTTACTTGGTGAACCCACGCAATATAGTCTCGTACACTTTCCGGCGGTACGTTACAATTGTAATTGTATGCACTTTTCTCATCCCAGATAACAGGACTCGGCCTGTTGAAGCACGCCTTCTGAATGGCTGAATCGTCTGATTCTAGGAGGGCCCGGAACATTTTATCGTACTCTTGATGAGCTGGTCCCAGTTCGCCCGCCGGAAATAGACGCTGTGTGGCAACGCGCCACTGATTTGCGTCGTCAGGTCTGGAGACGATGTCACTAGCTGAAGGCCCAACGCAGACGATACAGCCAACTGAAACTGCCTTGAGGTGGAAAACAAGGGGACTTTTCGGATTGTCGATAAGCTGGGCTGAGTCCTTCGAGAGTTGACTAAGGGGATCGCTGTGATTCGCCATGAGGAGGCTTTTCACCAGAGCTCCCATCGGAAGAATCTGGGATTCATCTTTGAAAAGATTCCACTTATTCATGAATTCCATCGTATCCTTCCAAACTTCGTAGAGAGACTTTCTGTAGTCTATCGGAAACTCCCCGGCGTCCGAGGCCAGCCCAATGAGTCCGTAGACCTTGTCTCTTGGTTCCGAGCATTTTGCCTCTCTGTGCTCCACAAGTAACCTCTTGAGAGTGTACGAGTCGTTATTTTTCTCTTGGCGGAGTAACCTTTTCAGCCTTAGAGGCCCGGTGGCCCCATCACTGTTGTACATCGTGATGAGGCGCATGAATTGATCCCACGAGAAGGTCTGATTTCCAAAGCAAACCTGGAGCTGCCTTGCGCGCCCAATCTCTTGTAGTATCCAGAGGCGATTCCAGTAGGGGTCAGTTAGCAAGTATCTAACCATCCTCTGCTGAGTGCTGTTGCTACCCTTGGGGATGTCCCTTTCGTTTGATTTCATGTCCTTTTGGTACTCTGCGTACTTGTGACCCAACCAGACTACCACAGTGCTGGCCTGCGAGTAGATATGGTTCATGATCCTGACCTGGTTGCTCCGCTCCTCTAGATCGCTCTGGTTGATGCAGATGGCGTCGATCCAGAACAGTTGGCGTGTCTTATTGGACATGGCCCGACCGCGAAGGAAGATGAGGGCACCCAGGAGGGTTTCCCCAACTTGAAATGATTGGCCATTCAGGGTGATGGCATAGGTCGCCTTGTCTGTGCCCCACGTGTATGACAACGCCTCGAAGTTGGGCTTGTTACCGAAGGTGACTTCAGTCAGCGTGCAAACCAAAGGGTCGCCCTCGTGTGCAGCCGGATGAATCTCAATCAGCCGTAAGCTGTCTTTGCCAAGTCTTCTCCCTCGATAAGACAGCGTATTGTCTATTTTGGGTTTCGAGATGCTCTTGGGATTTGGGCGTGGTGCTACCCCCTGACGTGAGCGGTTTGCGAACATGATTTCTAGATGTAGTGCCTTCTAGGCGTAGTGTTTTCTAGACGTAGTGCTAAGTTGGACAAAGAGTACTTTTTAGGGTGAATTGGGATGGGAAATTAAGACATTATACCTAAGGAGAAGCTCGCATTTATAGACGAGTTGAGGATAAGCGCCCAAGTCATCGCCCCGCGTTGTTGGTTCGCGTTGTTGGTTCGCCTTGTCGGCCCAGGTTATCACCCATGGTTTTCAATTGGTGGGAAACTACACGACCTTGCGAAATACATCGGGAAAGGTGGGCAACGTCTCTTATAATAGAAAAACACAGGGTCTAAGAAGCCAAGCTGACCAACAACAGGTGGTAGGCGGTTACCTGCTTAGGATGTTTACCAAGCCCAGCTCTGAGCAGCTCGAGATGATTGGTACCCAGAGAACCAACTAGAGTACATATCACATTTTTTCTTTTGGAGGATTTGATAATACTTAACATAAGGTCAAAGGGGAACTCCTGTCTTCTCTATGTCAGTACATTGTTGCTATACTGTAACTTGCCAATAATACCTCAACGGCGCGTACAAGACGACAGGGGTATCAAGCCACAAGTTAACTAAAAAGGATTTCTATTATAATCGTTATCTATGAAACCAATCTATGTCGTCTTTGACCGTACATCATATATCATAGGAAATACTGAGGAAATTACACTTTCTTCCCCAACTGGAAACCCACCAAGGCATGTCTTGACATAATCGCCAAGACCGCTCCTAGTAGTAGCGACACTCCACAGAACACAATCAAGCCGGAGAAATGCCCATTCTGATCATTTACAATGGCGCCGGCGATGGGACTCCCGATCAGGACGCCCACAGAGGCCACGGCGTAGAGCGAGCCAGTACGTGTGCCCAACTTGCGGACGTCTGACATGGATGCTACCATGGCGGGAATAATGGATAAGAAGCACCCCGAGGCAAAGCCGTACAAGGCGCCATAGACGATGAGCGGTGCATTGGAGCCCGCGGGGAGCCAAAGGGCCAGGGTGACGATACCGCCGAAGAGGGTGAGGAGAACCATGACATTGAAGACGCCGTAGCGGTCACCCATGTGAGCGGGAAGGATACGGCCAAATGTGCTACACCAGGACTGTTAGTCTCATGAAACATCTCCAGAACATTGTGGGAGATACTCACGATGCAGCATTTATAATGGAGACCAAATAGTCGGCCAGCCTCGTCGACATGCCTTCCGCCTTGGCCTGCACAATGATAAAGGTAAACGGCAAGAAAGCACCCAGATAAATCATAAAGCCAGCCGCAGTGAGAAGCGCAAAAGGCCGCTCGGCAAAGGGCGTCACGAATTCCTTTGCCTCAAACTTTCTCCCGGACGGAGGCAGCCTCGACTTGACTGTTAGATTGCCAATGATGAGTAGTCCGAGGAAGAGAAACGCGGTGGACCGCATGGCCCATCCAAAGCCGACTCGCACGACGAGACGCTCGACCATGATGGGCAGGACGACGCCGCCGAGGCTGGATCCGGCGGTGACGATGCCGAAGGCGAGGGCTCGGTGGACGCGGAACCAGGTGCCGAGGGCGGCGATTGCTACCAGCGGTTGTTTATTAGACTTGATGGGAATGGGAGAGGTAGATGGGATCGGGTTGGGGTTACATACGGGCATAGAAGAGGAATGAGCAGCCTATGGCACTGCAGATGCTCTGGGAGAGGAGGATCTGATAGTACTCTTTGGAGATTGAGGTCATCATGAGCCCGAAAACATGGAGAAAGGTGCCTATTAAGACGGGGATTCGGGGGCCGAGCTGATCGGTCATGTAGCCAACGAGGGGACCCTATCGTCATGTTAGCATCTGTAGGTAACTTCAATCGAACATGGGGAGAGGCAAAGAGGACCCAGCATACCCCGAAGAAGAGCATAAAGGACTCCACAGAAGGGATCCATGCCACGGTGCTGGGCGAGTATGCCTTGAGTTGATGCGATTGGTAGTAGTCTTGGAAGATGCCGATACCTAACAACCAACACACATCAGTTAGTAAGCGCTGCATTGGCAGATTGGACGACTTCAAGGTTCTTCAGTACAATTGATCCATCCGAAACTCGCAAACACGGTGCAGAACCCTCCTAACACAACCATCCACGCTTCCAGGCCGCCATCGGGTGGAGGGCCAAAGTCTGGTTCTGTGGAGGCTCCTTGTGGCTGTTGTTGCGACGGCGCCTTTTCGACATCTGCGGTAGCGTCTCGTTGCTGGAGGTATTGTTCTTGGAATTGCTTTTCGACATCGGTCGAGGAGGCTGAGGAAGCTCCGGGAATTGGAGACGCCATTGCTGCGGCAGTCTTGGAAACGGAGACGCGAGGAGAGGGCGATCTTCTTCTTCTTCAGAGTTGCACGACTGTCTTTGTCCCGAGATCCAGGACGTCGCGTCCTCTATATATCTATTCATCACCTTCTCACGCCCACATCTCAAGTCTTGCAAACCACGGATTCAAGGAGCAGTTCCCTGTCGCGCATCTCGAGCGATGGTTCCGAATCTGGTTTAACTGTACACCGCCTGACATCGAGCCAATGACGCACAGAGAGCCCAACGACTCCATCGTTTTTTCTCCTCCCGGGAGGGCCCGCGCTTATTACGAACTCATCGGACATAAACATCCAGATCCCTGTCGAATCTGCTCGCTGCTTGGTTCCATGTTGAGTATAGCGCGCGTCATCAAAAGTTTCCGCGTCTCCAGCTTTCTAAGCGCTGGTGTTGGTCCACCTCCACTCAGCTCACTCACTTACATCAAATCTCTTACATCTCGGCCCATCGCCTTTTGCCATTGCCATTGTCATAACACGATGCGGCAAAACATTACGAATCAAGGTCCAAACCATGGTCGGGATCCCGGGAAAATCAAAGGCTTGTAGGGACTGCAAGAGGCGTCGTGTCAAGGTAGGTATTGCTCGTATGCTCCCACTCACTGCTGAGCGCTTCCCTGTCCCTGCCCTCGTCCCGTCTTGTGCCGTCCTGTCTCTGTATCTAATATCTCGCTTCTTAGTGCGACTTGACATTGCCATCGTGCATTAGATGCATCAATGCCGGAATTGCATGCAAGGGCTATGAGCAGGCGATGCTCTGGGTCAACAGCACTCCGGATCATCCAAATGTCACTGCTGTCTCTGTCATAACTGACGCTCAACTGCACCGGCAACAGCAGCAATCTCCATCGTCAGAATGGGTTCGACTTGTCCATCAACTCCGTGAACAGCTCTCCCAGCCAGGCTACGACACCTCATACTTTAGATGCCAGGCTCTGCGTATTCTTCAAGGCATCTATCTTCCTCAACCACGCATCGCGGCATGCGACGAAAATGGCGACCCAACACCCTCGTCCTGGATCAGGGCTGTGTGCCAAATGAAGGCTCCAAGTAGCGCCCTCGACCACTCTCTTCTCGCCTTTTGTGCCATTCAGGTCCGCTTGTCCGGTGATTCGTGCTTGTCTCAGGACGAGACGGGCCAGGCTTACAACCACGCGCTCAGCAAGCTCATTGAGGACTTGGACTCTCGGCAGCCGAGGAGCAGTGACGAGATGCTGGCTGCCATCGTTGCCTTGTCAACATGTGAGGTATGCCTACAGACTCCTCTGATTCTTTGAGAAGATGTAGACAATGTGGCTGATGCATACAGCTGTTTGTTTTCCCCACGGACTCAAGCTGGAGTGCCCATGCGCAGGGCATATCCGAACTCCTTCGCAACCGCGGCGTGCCGGAGCAGGCCACGGCGAATTGGAGAAGTTTATGCGTGCGATTATGTATAATATGCGTATGTGTAACTGCCATAAGACCAGCATCGCAGTCATGTCGACTCCATCGCTGACCCCCTGATTCTCAACTAGGTCATTCAAGGGCTAGGACAAAGACGCTCTCTTGGTCTTGAACCAGACAGGTGGCGACGTTTAATCGGCCCTTCCGGTGCCGATGACTCCTTCGTCCGAATGATGCACATAGTCGTCGACGTCCCGTCTATGCTTCAAGAAGCACATGCAATCCTTTCAAGCGGCAATAACCCTTTGGCCGCCTCGCAGCACAGCGCCCGCCTCGCACAAAAGTTTGAGGAGCTCGACACTTGGAGACAACTTCGCCAACGCAGAGTAGCTCCCGACCCCTTGTACTGGACCGTAATGTCCAGGATGGATAACCCGGCCGACGAGGGGTACGCGGATAAGCTGTTTCCGTTTGCGCTGATGTTTTCGTCCATAGGAAGCGCGATTCAATGGATATTCTGCTCGACGGTTATGCTGCACGTTGTCGAAGCAGCCTTGCTCCTTGAAGCGTTGGAATTTACCACACCAAACCGTACCGGTACCATATCTTCACCACCAGCAGACAGCATCTCAATGCTGGCGGAGGCAGATGGGCTGGCTCGCATGCTCTGCCAGAGCATCGAGTTTTGCTACCGCAACGACAACGGCCTCTTTGGGCCGCAGGCGACGTGCTCTACGCAGTGGAATCTGCGTAGATACTTTCGTCGCCGTGGACTCGTCAGGGAGTTGGAATGGTGCCGGAGGATCAAGGATATAAAGGGCCCGGCTTCAAGGTGCGGCATCGATTTGATGCAATTTGGGCCTGATTGGTGATTGGGCTTTGTGCGTGTTCCTCTTTTCAACATAACTCTACCTGTTACCGAAACTCTGATGAGGGCAAAGTGTTTGGCTTTATAAAGGGTTCGAGGTTGGCCTCAAGGCTGTCGACACAGATAGACAGCAACATTGACGCAACTGCGGAAGACGATTGGCCTACAAGCCTTTCTAATGCAATCAAGCTGGACAATGGCGCTGAGATTGATGACCACTGTTTACATCCGTCAGCACAAATTCCAGCGTTGGTGCGCCACTCACGCGCGTGGTTTCATCTGAGATATAAGGTCATGGCAAGTTAGCCAAGAGTTCAAATGTTCTTGGCTCTGCGTTTCGCTAAGAAACAGTGTCTAAACAACCTGATCAAGGTAGTATGTGCCACACTTGAATTGACATGTGATATTCGGCTTTATAGTCTGCTCCGTTCTCTGTATATCCGGCTCATTAGCTTTGTATGTAGAAAAGCTATCCTGTACCCAGAGTTTGGCGGGTCCCGATGTCCCTGGTGACGGATAATGTCACAAGCAATGTAACAGCGCTCGCATTCCCTTTTCGGTATACGGTTCAACGAACTCATCGCTCAGGGAGATTGAAGTACTGGAGTATTTTGTCTTCTCTAACGAAAGCGGCCTTTGCGGACTGCCGCCAAGGCCGCCTCGTATTCCCTTTTCAGTATACGACTCAATAACCTCCTAAAGGCGGATCTATTGTGTTTTACAATGATTCATCGCTACCTATGAAAACAAATGTAAATCTTTAAATCCGCTTAGCATTCGTCCAGCTTAACCTATTAGGTCGCAATCTTTGGGAGAGCTGCACGAATCTGAAGCAATGAAAGAAATAAGCGGTCGTTATGACAGCACAAGCTTAGGGTCTAATGGATAGTTGTTTTCGGTGCCATGATCCTTCGCAAAGCGGGTACATTGAAGAAGCATTGTAGCGACTAGTATAGAGACAAAGAGAAGCAAGAGAACCCTGAATTTCTGTGCAAATGATAAATGTGGCGGAGGAAGTAGGTTGATGAGAAGACAGTTAGATATTCCTAACAACTGGACAAATACTCCAACACCAGAAGAAGTCTAGTGGGAAGCCTCTTGCAGGGAGACGAGGCTATCATTCCCAAAGTCCGAAAAACAAATGTGATGATTCGGGAGAATTGGAACTGCAGAAGAGTTGCATGTGCCAAAAGTTCTGACCACAAGGCTGACCAGGTACCCGAAACCCAGAAGAGGATTAATAAACTCGCGTGGGGAGATAAGGTTATAAGTCCGAACCACTGAAGATCCTCCAAGTATAAATAACTGTTCTATTCTATAAGTAAATGAGTGAATCATTACAAAACTACTCTCCACAAAGATCAAGTTAGCACGAGATCTTCTGGTTAAAATCTTTGCAAACTTTGAAACATGGCTCCTTCAGACCACACTCTTCTTATCACTGGTGCCACGGGCTATGTCGCGGGTCATGTTATCCACCAAGCCCTGTCCAAAGGCTACAATGTCCGAGCCTGTGTTCGATCTGAATCGGCGAGGGAAAAGATTCTCGCTACCTTTCCCAATCACGGTTCACAGTTGTCTTTTGCTCCTGTCAAGGATATCACCAGCCCGGAGTTCTTTCAAGACGCGTTTGCCGATGGTGCTGTGACGGGTGTTATCCATCTTGCCTCGCCTGTCCACCTAAGCCCAGAGGATAACAGACGAGACATGCTCGATCCCGCGATTAACAGCGCAAAGTCGATTATTGAGGCGGCCAAGAAGTTTGGTCCCTCTGTGCAGCGTGTCGTTAATACTTCTTCTATGGCAGCATTGCTAGATGTCTCTCAAGGACTACGGCCTGGTTATACATATTCGGAGAAAGACTGGAACCCGATGACTTATGACGAGGCTGCTGAAGCTGATCCTCTCTCGGTGTATTGTGCCAGTAAAGCTCTGGCTGAAAAGAGCATGTGGGAATTCATGGAAAGTGGAGACAACAAACCAACGTTCTCGTTTGTTTCTGTGAATCCTTCTGTGATTTACGGTCCAGACTTTTATCCCATCACGAGCCTCACGGACCTCAAACCTACCGCCGCTCGAGCCTGGGCGCTCGTTGACGCCAAGGATATCCCTCCCCCAGACTACTGTGGGGTGGTCGACGTGAGAGATGTCGCAAAGGCATTATTGAGTGCTTTTGAGATTCCTGAGGCCGCTGGGCAGCGCTATCTCCTTGCGAAGCACTTTGAATGGCAGACTGCTGCGGATGCTGCTCGTGAGGCGTTGGCAGAACCTGACAGAAGTAGGATTCCGGCGGGGTCGCCTGGTTCGATGGATAATGGAGCGTGGAAGTCTGTGACTTATGGTGTTGACGGATCCAAAGCTGTGAGAGAGTTGGGTTTCGAGTATCGACCGTTGAAGGATACGATGGGTGATGCTATCAAGCAGTTACTAGAGGTGGAAAGGAAGATCGGAAAGGACTAAGCTTCGTAGAAATATACAGCATTTGGTCTATTACAAATCTGCTAGAATTCTACAGCCACTCTTGTTGAGATATATTAGAACTGAGAATATACCCTTGAGCTCTGTGTATGTACCAAAAAGCTCGCTCCCCTCCAAGTCCAATAAACTTGACAGCGAGTTCTTCAGCCGGTTCTCACCAATTATTCACTACGTTAAGCTTATTACCGGGTATCAGCGAACCACCGGAAGACCTATAGAAGGTCACCATACATTACGAGAATAGGCTGCTTGAAGTTGCGACAAGTAAAATAAGCAACTGGGTCAGTTTTTAGAGACACCTCTAAAACAGGAATTCATAATATGTGATGTCTCTCAATTATACAACTATAGGAAAAGCTTCATTTACCCAATGGTCAACTGGGAGGTCGGATGCCCATGTCTTCAAGACGACATACTCCAAGCCTTTCATCTGCGAGAACGGACAAGGTAGACATGTCAACTCTCTCGCATTCCGCAAGGTAGTGGTCAATTTGCGTAGGCATAACAGTACGAGTTCTTCTGGGTATTGAACCTTCAATCTTAATGGTACAATCATCCAGGAAGTCAAAATTCTGGTTAATAAACCGGTAACACGCCATTGAGAAATGGCGCAAATCCAGTTGGATGAAGAAGAGAGCTTTGACATAAGGCTTGCAGTTGTCCATTTCCATCAGTTGACGAGCACGATTGACGAGTTTCTGTTCTTTGTTTGCGTCATAAGGTGGAAGGAGTTCAAAAAATTGCTCGATGAGATACTTCAGGTTGACCTTCATTATTATAAAGGCGTCATAAGTTTCTGTATCCAAAGAGACTTGTCGTAAGATATCTTCCTCTTGTGTTTGCCTTGTTGAAACCATTGTGTACAGAAGGTCGGCTAGTCGAGTCAACCTAGCTCCAATTGTGTAGGAAAATCCATTCAAGCATTGCATGCCCACAACAAAAGAAGTTTGTTTATTTAAGTTAGGTTCTCGCTCTAAAGCCGCTACTAGATCTTGCATACATTCGTGTTGTATTGCATCAGAAAGGAGTGCGTCCATGTGTAGTCTTTTTATAACTAGGCTCAGGATGGATTCATATGTCGCGAATTCGGGGGTAACGTTCGTCCAGGGGAATATGCTGTCATAAAACATAGGTCTTGGCGAATTGTAAAGGCAGATGCCATCAGAATTTATATCGCAACCCAAAGATAAGATCGACTCTTCTCTACTAAATATATGTTGGTGGATGTCGGATGTATCAGCCCGAGCAAGCAGGAATTCTCGAAGAAGGCAGGTAGCATGAGGGGTCCCCTTCCGCTCCACACGCGATTGTATGATATCTTTGAATA
This sequence comes from Trichoderma afroharzianum, assembly GCA_037893235.1. NCBI lineage: Eukaryota > Fungi > Ascomycota > Sordariomycetes > Hypocreales > Hypocreaceae > Trichoderma > Trichoderma afroharzianum. The sequence continues at coordinate 579,765 of JBBLXW010000006.1, forward strand.
CAGGATTGCTGATGAGCATTAGATCAGAACTTGGATAAGGATACCACTCTGCCCGATTGTCCCATGGTAAAAGACCAGCTTCGAATAGATTGTCAGCAGCATATAGCAGGTTCATGATAGCCAAGTTCTCCAAAGCAGAATCCTCTGCTAATAGTTGGGCCAAAATCCAGTAAAAATATTGTAGTGGCGTGCCATAGCTCATACATTTCGGGAGTCTAGTCAATTTTCGGGCATGCTGCATCGTCCGAAGTTGGCAGAGAAGGATGGTTCCAAGCTCTACATCAGTGCGATGTGTCTGACTTTGTGCCAATATTGCTTTTCCAACTTCGGATTCTTTAAAGAAGTCGAATAAAGTTCGGTGTATAAAGTCTATGTTGCATTCAAGGTGCTCACTTAATTGTGAAAATTCTTCTTCTGCCTCAATGCCTACCACTGCATTACCGTTGCGGATATAGTGTGGCTGAGTGACAACAAGAAGTCCAGCAGTTTTGACGGAAAGGCTCTTCACTGTATACTCGCACCTCTTATTTATCTCTGAAACAGACGGGTGACATGATATATCCAACATATTTCCTCTGATATTCTCATTCGTGGTGAGCATAAGTTGGAAGGGGCTCAGATGCCATTCGAAGTGTTGGTCATCAGGTGGCTTCTGAGCTTTGTTGTATTGTTCAAGCAAGGAATGATTCATCATGAGAAGATTGAAATATCGCGTTGCTTCTTCTTGATATATTTCCTTGTCTTCCCCAAGCCTACTCCACATATCTGCATAGAGCTCCTCAAGTTTGGATGGTAGTCTTGACAATCGTAGGTATATCTCATGTCGTTCGTCGTTGTTCCGAAGACCCCTCTTGACGCTCTCAAGTGCTATAATGAGCCAAAGATATACCCCTTCAGCCTTAGAGACAAGGAGGCGTCTCAAATTCTCTAAGAAATCTGACGAGTATCTGTCATTAGTCTCATGAATGCCTGCCAACACAAGTTGCAGCATATCATTCTCGGTTAACTCGTTGAGTTTGAATCCGTCATATTTGGAAAACTTTTGCAGAAAGACATCTTCACCACGGCTTGATAGACAAATTTTGATATTCGGCAGGCCAATAAAAGAGTCAATAAATCGAAACATTTCCTCGGTCTCACTCGCTTCGTCAAGACCATCGACGAGAAAAAGCACAGATCTTTTGAGCCGGGGTAATATAAAATGAAATATAGATTCCAATCTCCTATCGTGTCTTTTGGTGGAACGAACACAAATCCTGACAAGATGTGGCCAACAAGGTCATAGTCGCTAGAGAGCAGCTGGTGGATCAAAGAGCATAGAAGCCCCCTGAGATTCTTTTGTAGAATATCTCCTAGCTTCCAAAAGAAATGTGAGACAATTAGAGTATTGGGACTCCATCTATTTACTCCTCTCTGTGTGTTTTTATGCTGAAGGAGAAACTTCATAAGCGTACTTTTACCCGATCCGGGCTTTCCTTGAATCCAGAACATTCGGTCATCGGATTGAAGCCATTGAACAAATTTTTTCCAAGCAGATTCTGAACTCGAAGTTGGTAGATTGTGTGATGTCCCAGCTAGTTCGTCGCCCAAGTTTTTATCTACTTCAAGAGATTCGAATATCAAAACATAGGTTGCTTCGTGGGCAGGCTTGAGCTCAGTTCGCCGGGAGTTCATGGACTCGTATTTCAGGCTGCGAAGGAAGTTGGCTTTTTCGCTCTCTTTAATAGTATGATCGTGAATATAGTTAATTGATTGCCTCACACGCGCTTCGGATTGTTGTATATGTTGTCTTGCTTGGACGTTATAACGATCTATAAGATTTGCCATTTCTGTGTGGCCCGCTGCCAGCTGAGAGATGAAATGTTTCATATTTTTCGAAAGCTCTGTGAAATCTTGGCGCCGTTGAAGCTCTATGGCGTCAGATTTCGTACTATGTTGGTGGTATTGTGAGCTTGCTTACACGGAAAGACAAGGTAGAGACTGCGAAAATTGGCGAAAATTGGCTAATTGACCTACCATCAATGAACCAGTATATGCGTCTCTAATGTCTTCTGGTATTGGGAAACTTGATGGTGAAGGCCTGCAATTTTTCTTTCGTGGATTTTGGATTTAAGTCCAGAGATCACTGCCCCAATGACTTGGCCTGGCTTGTGGTGCTTCCTGGTGTGTTGTATCTCTTTTTGCAGCTCTTCTGCGGCTTTGCTACACCTTTGTGCTATTCTGTACAGTTCTTTTTCAGTTTTCGTGTGTTTGTTGATTGAGCCTGAAAGGTGATTCATCTCATCCAATAAAGCTTTGATGGATGCTGTATTCTCTTCCATCCGACTGTCAGCTGTCGGGCGGCCATTATAGACATCCTTGCACAGAGCCAGGACTTCTTTAGTAAAGGAGATAACCTGCATAATGCTGCAGACCATCGAGAGAGCCTCAAACCCGGACATATTGGCCAGATAATTGCGCTACTCAAGACGACTGATGGGAGACATCTGAAGCTGAATGTTTTGAGATGCGGCGTGGGGACGGCACTGCCTCCCCGCATTCGGCATCTTGATTGAAGAAACGCTTACACTGCCCGCCTATAGATACCCAGAACTATATCATTGGGCCGCAATGAGCCACCTGGTCATTTTGGTAGGCATATTGGATAAACTACTCCGTAGGTGCAAGGCGCATTACGAAATGGAGAATTGAATCATTAAAATAATCTAACTTGCTGGACGTGGAGAGGAAGATCGGAAAAAAGTAAGATTTGTATAAATATTAAGCCTTATATATTTTATGAGAAGGTGCTTGATATTAGCGCACTTTTTACCCCGATTGCAAAATAAACTGCATTTAATCGTGGAGTGCTTTACTGTCTAGCTGGCTTCATTGCATCCACTATTATTCCAGCCTGAAATATGTCAGCATTCTGCGGCCATTCTATTCTGAGCATATGGGAACTGATAGTATTACTGGGATGTATAGGTTAGCCATAATGTTGAATTGACGAAAGGCCCTACTAGGTAGTTTTTCATCACAAAGTCAGGCGTAGGACCAAATATATATGTACACAATCAACGATATCCGCGGAGACAGATCGGTCAAAATAACCTGGAGTCAACGAATATACGTTTGGGCTCTGGCCACTTAAAAAAAAATCATTTGAAAATCTTGATTAAGCCATAGTCTCAAGAGCCATGCAAACTCGCTGTAAACAAACCCCTCGGTGAGCGGGACATAGCTAAGAGTGTATAGCATAATACCGAGCCGCTTGTCCTCTGCGTAGGCTCTTAGTGTAGCTGCAATACATAACCTAAGTCCTAAGGGTCTTTTAACCTCACAGTTTCAGTATAAACAATACCCGATTAATATTACAAAATGAAGGTCGCAATAAGAAATTTTGCTCTCCCAGTAGCTCCCGCCCACGCTCTAGCCCAACTAGACGGGGGCGAGGCAGTCGACAATAACAAAGAGTTTGATCGCGGGACCAAAGGCTCAAGCAATCGCCAGCTCTGGAGCCCAAGCAGCGGCTGTCTTGAAAGGCCTTTTCAGCTTTAAAGATAGAGAAGAAGTCTGTGGATGCGTCGAAGATTATTTCTACGTTATATGGATGCCCCTACTGAAAGCCCTTTCCCACCAGCTCTTCGAGGTACTGCTCTATGTCAGGTTGGTTGCTCTTGCCCTTATAATATCCATGTACTTATGAATTGGTGCGGATATAGTAAGACTTATTGGTCCATGACTCCATTTCCCACTCATCGTTGTGCTTGCGCCGCACGGGACATTTCCAAGTTTGCTCAGCTGGTGGCTCATCCAGTCTGGCGGTGACGTGGAACCAACCCAACGGCACTGTTTTGGGAAATGCAGGACGGGATCAAATGAAACAAGAATAATGTAGCGTGGCTCATCGAGCCGATTCAAAATCCCGGTTCAAAACCACCCTCAAGTCGTCGCTGACTGGGTCTCCATTCAGAGATGCCTTCGGTGTCGAGGTGGAGACTCGGGCTATCTGCCGGGGTTCCCTAGTGAAGTCAAGACCTAGGATTTTTGAATGAGGAGCCGCCATATGTATTCTTAAGGTAACGTGGGGGGTTTGTAGGCTGGGGTCTTTGGCATAGGTATGTTAGAGAAGATAAGGCAGGGCAGCCACATGCTCAGACGTCACTCACTAAGGCTGCAAGCCCAGTAGCACTCTGAAACATTCAATGTTCATAATCCGCACTGACCTGTTACCGCCTTAAGCTGATCTGAACCTCCATATGGTATCCAACTCTATCATTAGGCCGCAATAAGAGACACGTGCAGGTTTTGGTCCGTTGGATTAAATACATGTAGTTATAACGCACATTACCTAGGTACGAAGCGAAGAAGTAAAGTATTAAAATTGTCTAATCTATATTATACAACGCTTTTGAAACACTTCTATCAGTCCGTAGGCGTAGCCTTAGGAGGACTCGGATTCCAACCAGGTAGATCCTTGGCCACCATGGCGAGCGACACGCACGACTGGGCAACACCTCCGATAACAGTATAAGTCAGATCAGGATCCATCAGCTTAGATGCTCCAGTTGCCCCATCAGACACAAGGAAGATCTTGTTCAGCTGGCCTTCAATGTCGCAGACGAAGGGATAAAAGATGTTTTGAGTGCTGTCCATGGCCACAAGAACCGTCACTCCGGTGCTAGTGACTGTAGGGAACAGCATAATCATCTCGGCACCAATGGGAATGGCATCCCATGTGCCCAATTGCAGACGCGAAGCACCCACGGCAGAGATTGTGCTGGGGAAATAGTACAGAATTCGGCCGGCAGAGTCACCGCTAACCATGGGCCTGGTAAGATCGGCTACAAACGTGGTGTCGTTGGTTAAGCTGGTCAATGACACGGAGCTGTCGGCTGAAGAGATGAACAAGCTGCCGTTTACATGGGGATTGATCAGTAAGTGGCCGGTTGCGTCGTGGATGATGACAGGGGCAGTGTCGTGAGCTGAATCAGGAGAGCTGGTTGAGGTGCTGATTGCAGTGACATCCGTTGAAGTGCCAGTAGAAGAAGTCGTAGCAGAAGCCACAGAAGTAGCAGCCGCAGTAGTGGAAGCAGTTGATGTAACATCAGTTGAAGTGGCTGTAGTAGACGTAGGAGCGGCAGAAGGCGTGAAAGTGAGTGTATCCTTAACAAGAACCTTTGCACTGGCAGTGCCACTGGCAGAAGCACTGGTCGTCACCGTCGTGACTCGTTGGACAAGGTCAATTCTCTTGTGCTGCGAGTTCACTTTTACGAAGCTAGCCATGATCCCAGGTGGCGCAGGATTCATGGGAACTCCATCAGAAAACATCCAACAGTCGGGAAGAGCAAGATTGAGGTCCCCAAAGTAGAGGAAGTTGACGCCAACGCAGTTGCCATCAGATGCACAAGAATTCGTACAGGCATCGGCACTATGAGATTTGAAGACATTTTCAATCGTTGAGCCGTATTCCAAGTCGCAGTTCAGTCGGAACGTTGCTCCGTTTGCCACGCAAAACTGGCCGTCGCTTGATGGGCAGCTGAGCGAGGCGCAGTCGGGGCCAGCAGGGGGAACAGACGTGGTACCGCCAGTTGGAGCAGAAACGGTTGCCGTAGGAGGAGCAATTGTGAGGCTCTCGCCGATGCAGCCAGACGCAAAAACAGGGGCATCGTATTCGTCGAGAGTGTATTTTCCTTGCTTGATGTCGGAGAGATCGAGCACAACGGTGTTGACCATGCCGACGCTCCAGTGGATGCCGTAGCAGCCATCTTCGGGATCGGTGTTGACGTCGCCGTTGTTGACCTCATTGGTAAAGTCGTATTCCACTACACACAGGAAGAAAGTCGTAATGGTTAGCATGTGACTTATTTGATAGGAGTTGCTTAAAGGGGAGAAAGGGCCAACTTACTGCTGGCACGAACACCGGGGGTATCGACAAGCTTAATCTCCTTCTCATATTTACCATTGAGGATATTGAGACCAAATCCAAGGGTAATGGGAAGACCAAGAGTAGAGTTGATAGTCAAACTACCATCAGCCTGAACTGTGTCCCGGATATTGGGTGTCCAGCCTGACTTGGAGGAGCTTTTGGGGTTGAGAACATCTAGCTTCGCTGAAAGCTGCGTCCATTGCATGTCAGCACCAACGAGATACTGTCCAACGGCAGCAATATCCAAATCTGCAGACACTCCAAGAGACAGCACAGGGCCAATGGTGAGAATGTCGGGGATCGACAGCCCGGGCAAACCCACGGACAGGAAATCGTACTCCTCCTTGGGATTCCACTCAGCAAAAGCGTTCATGCCGAGGTAAAGGCCAACGTCCAAAGTTCCATCCAAAGAGAGCTGGGCCTTGGTGAGACCGTTGATGAGAGAGAAAGAGGCGCTTCCATCAAGCTTGAGCTTACCATTGGCCTGGCAATCAACACACCAAAGCTCAATGCTGGGCTCCGGATCCGCCTCGCCAATAATGACGCTCTTGATCTTGTCGATGGCTGCGTCCTGAGCGTCCCAGTACTCGCCCTTATCAGGAGTCCACGTATAGAAATTGAAGCCATCGCCCCAAGGGGAGTCATCCAGTACGCTCTTTGGTGGAGTAGCTTGCACGGGAAAGTCAAACGATCGGTTATAGTCGCCCGTGATGATGAATGTCGCGGCCGCAAGCAGACCCCTGGCAAAGTTTTCAGCCGTATTTAGGATTGTGTTTCCAAGGTTCTTCAAGTTGTTTACAGCATCGTTTGCAAGATTTGTGGCGAGATTTGCGATTCCGTTGCCGATGGATTTGGCTTCATTCTTGACTGCATTGTACGTTGTAGTTGCGGCATGATCAACCCAAGCAACGGCTTTGCATGCAAAAGAGGGCCAGCATCTGCGCTCGAGAAGGGCTCGGCTCTGAAGGTCGCTAAGCTGGACTCCGGGTATAACAGCTGCGAAGGTGGCCTGTTTGAATGTCAGCATTTGCAGCCTAGACACAAAAAAAGAGACCTGGAAGAGAGGGGAGCAAAGTACTTACATCAAGATCTTCATCTGCAACAGAATAGTAACCAAGCTTGTTGTTAAGGCGGTAATCGAAGTCAGGGCCGCAGTAAATGGCTGGCAGACCGTCAACTTCGTTTGTACTAGGCGCAGTGCATCCATAAGCAGCCGCAAGTTCAGGGTTTGGCTCGAGAGTTGGCACAGAAGTCTCAATGGAGCCAAAGTCGACGCCAACGTCCTGAGCAATGTCGGCAACTGATTTCATAGAGCCCGAACAGCTCACAGACTTGGTCGCATCGTCAAAAGTAATGTGAGTAGCGACAAAATAGACGTAGTGACCGTCTGAACTGCATCCAGAGGCTGCAGTGATGATGATGAGGGTGTTGCTGCTGCCCTCAGCTTCTGCCCAGGATTCCTTGGCGGCATTGTAGGCGTTAGCTCCATCGAAGCTGGCAGACATACTATTGTCCGAGTCACACTGGATATTGAGGATGTTGATAGAGTTGTCAAGTATAACAGAAGGATACTGAAAGGTGACATTGACACGGACCGTGGGAGAGTTGACCGCATCTGGGTCATCTGATCCTGGAGATGTACTTCCAAACCAGAGCTGCGAGACTTCCTTGGGGGTGATAACTTCGGTGCCTGCCACATCGACGTTTGGAGGTGCCAGTGGGCGAAGAGTGACAGTTGGCTGAGCTGGAAGGGTAAGGGGTCCGCTCGGGATTTGGGCGGTGCCACTCGGAGCTGGAGGACCAGTTGTCTGAACATCGCTTGATGTCGTGGTGTCGGGAGGACTTGTTGGAGCATTAGTGGTGCTTGTTGAGCTGTCTGAGCTAGAGTCTGTCGTGGGCGTGGAGGCGGTCGTGGTTTCAGCTGGAGGAGAGGTAACAGAAGAGCTGGTGCTTGAAGAGCTGATAAGCGTATTGCTTGAGATAGAAGCAGTAGTTGATGATTGAGAAGACTGAGAGCTAGTTGACGTAGACGAGGCCTTGGTAGTCGATGATGTAGTCTCTTGGGTACACATAGATGTACTCTTCGTCGTGGATGTCGAGGTTGTTTTCTTCGTGGATGTCGAGGTAGTCTTCTTGGTAGACGTAGATGTAGTGTGGGTAGACGTCTGCGGCAACTTGCTGCTGAGCACAGCAATCTGGCCATTCACGCGCGTTGAAGTCTTTGAAAGTGTCTTCTTCAGCCAACATTCACCATCGTGGTAAGCAGCAGCAACACAGCCGCTTGTCTGGTCACACCAGGTGATGCAACTGTTGAAGTTGTTGAGCTTCTTTGATGCCATGTCACCGCCGGCACGGTCCACGTTGCAGGCGACAGTAAAGCTTCGGCCACTCGGTTCCTTGACCTGCTTACCGTTCTGGCTCGGGCAGAGAGAAGCAGGAGGGCTAAGCACCGAGTTTAGCACGGCGAACTGGCTATTGGTTCGAGGCGTAGAAGCTGTAAGCTTGCTCTTCAGCCAGCAACGGCCATCGTGATAGACAGAGGCAACACAGCCGCTTGTCTGGTCACACCAGGTGATGCAACTGTTGAAGTTGTTGAGATTCTTTGATGCCATGTCACCGCCAGCACGGTCCACGTTGCAGGCGACAGTAAAGCTTCGGCCACTCGGTTCCTTAACCTGCTTGCCGTTCTGGCTCGGGCAGAGAGAATCAGGAGGGCTAAGCACCGAGTTTAGCACGGCGAACTGGCTATTAGTTCGAGGCGTAGAAGCTGTAAGTTTGCTCTTCAGCCAGCAACGGCCATCGTGATAGACAGAGGCAACACAGCCGCTTGTCTCGTCGCACCATGCAATGCAGTCTCCAAAGTTGGCCAGTAGCTTGTTTCTCAGATCACTGCCAGGATGATCAGTGTTACAGGAGACGGTAAAAGTTCTACCGCTTGTCTCCTTGATCTGCTGACCGCTTGGGCCTGGACAGAAAGCCGGAGCAGCTGGTAACAACGAAGTCAACACAGCAGTACTGGCTCCAGTACCAGCAACTCCTGACTGCAAAGATTTCTTCAGATAACATGTTCCAGACCGCCAGGTAGCAGCGACACAGCCCTTAGTCTCATCGCAGAGGAGGATGCAGTTGGCAAAGTCCAGTGTTTGTGTCGACTTGATGTCACCATGGGGATGGTCAACTCCGCACTGAATGGTAAAGTACCGTCCATCCGGCATCTTCATCCGACTGCTTCCATCTGCCGGACAAGTAATCGGAGTCGGTACATATTGTGTACGGACTGCGCCGGTCACTTTGCCATTTATGACAGCAGCATTGACAGAAGACTTTAGCCAACATGTCTTGCCGGAATAGGAGACGGCTCGACATGAAGCCTGGGTTGAGCAGACATTGATGCAGTCGTGAAGGCTGTTGGAGGTAACCGATTTGTAATCTCCACCATGGTGGTCGAACCCCGTCTCTACGGCGAACTGAACGCCGTTGTTTGCTCGGAAAGTCGAGGATCGGGCGACTAACTCGTTGCTTTCGACGACTGGGATGGCATGGCCAGCCGCCTCAGTCGCCAGAAGAAGCGCGAGGGCGCTGGCGAGAACAGGGCGCATATTACCGAGCAGTTCCCGCGATCTCAATACCGGAAGTTGTCGTTGACTGAGTAAACAACTGGAACTGCTTGAGTCCCTCTCGAGGGTTTAGCACGGGTTTTACTCGTCATATATCAAGGCAAACTTCATCCGGCCATGTTCCGTGGAGGCCGTTCAACAAGGCGCGGAATTACATGTCCAGCTCTGGATCAAGACCCTTCCATAAGGCCACTCCGAGAGTAGCATCGAAACTATCGATAAAATCATCATGTGTTTTGAGGCCATCGTGAGCGTAGCGCCGAGACTATTGACAGGTCCCATAAGTTTCTTGCAATTTCGGGAACTTCGCATGGATGTTTGTTCAGCTGAATGCTTGTTTCTCCACAGGGAGACTGGAATTAGACATATTGGTGGCGGTGGCCTATGAAGACTTCAAGACAGCCTTAACAGGGGCCGACCCGAGGGTTCCTGGATCAATCTAGGCTTCAAGAACCCCGATTTCTCCCAATCAACTTGCACAGCGCGTACGGACCAGACCGAAACAATGGCCAGTAGACTTGATAAGGAGTAGCGTACTGCCAGCAAACGTGAGAGAAAGAGATTTCCGTGGGGCTCTACTAAGCATCTTACTTGTGCTAGTAGTGGTGCTAGTGGGAATAGTGGTCGTATTGACGGCGAGTCAGGGTCCAACCCGAACACCGGCCGAGTCTCGATTTGCGAGAAGCTTAGATCATCCAGAACAGGGGTAAGGAGACGGCAAATCACTATAATCTGTAGCAATAGTCTTCCAGCGATTGTGTTGACAGGTAACGGGGTTGCTCATGATTGGACATCCGACGATTTTCACGATATGTCAAAAGTTTGCGCTTGGAAGAGGCGTAACGCTTGTGCAGTGGCGCAACGACCAAAAATTCGGTATATTATAAGCATAGAGTTAGCCTCAATTGTGTGTTGTAACGAACTCTGTTGTTCAAGTTGCAGGTAAAGTCGTAGAATTCGAGATGTTTCCGCTCACAAACACCACGAGTACAGCGGCATAGCTATGTTAAAACTTGGTTAGCATAATATTAATTTGCAAATACCGGGATGGCTTACGCTGCTGTAGATGCAAATATCTCCGCTCTCTTTGCGTTAGTTATTAGACCAACACTCAAGGCAAACAGCGCCGTAAAAGCAGCAAGCATACCAAGCTTAGCGGCATTGTTGGCGACGAAATAGAGGCCTGTTATGGGGCCGACCAAAAGTAATGCAGCTATGAGAATGGTAATGATGGCAGTTGCTGCAGATATAGATTTTTCATGATATCTTCCTACACTGTAGCGACCGTCCAGAGAGATCTCTTCCTGATAGATGGTCAGCCGACTTTCCCTAAATCTGGATCAAACTGCGTACCTTGAACGGCCAGTAACGCCTTAAAAAGTTGGATAGATAGTCGGTCTCCAATGAATGGAGACCAACAAGGTCATCTGGGTCATCCAAAAATGTTTTGGAAAGTCCGCCTAGTACAGGTCGTGGATTGTTGAACCATTCTCGATATGTATCAAGAATACGCTTGGAAGGTTGCTTTAATTTCGCCATCTCGCTTTGCAACAATAGCGCCTCATCTAAATATTAATTAGCCGTTTCTCGAGGTGATATGAGACGTTTAACGAACGATATTCTTTTAGTTTAGCTCGTATCTTGACAATTAAGTCCATGCGGACTCGTGCTTTCTCACTACCGGTATTATACTGTCGCTCTAGTGTTTCCCATGTCATGATAGCATCTGCCAGATTCATGTCATCGCTTTTCGCGTCACTTCTATCTAGTTGATCCAGTTCATTCTCAAGAACTAAGAGTTCGGATTGCAAGTACAGCAGATTTCGGGCTGCAAGCTCGTCGAACTTGCGGTAGATGGACGTTTCCTTGTCAGGGTCGAGGGCAATCCACCTTGCAACTTGCGCAAATCCCTCTTTCTGGTGAAAGAAGTTACCGCTTGAATCTCGCGCTCTAGCCATTGTTCTGCAGTAGAATGGTGACCAGGTGACTACAATATCTTTGCAACCCGCCTAGCTCTGTAACAGATGAGAAACCCCTCTCGATGAAGTGAGGACCTGTACTTGAAGATGTCTGAAAACTGAGGGAGTAGCCGCCAAGAAGGGGAATATGAATTGATGAAGATCCAAATAAGGCTGCACAAAACTCAAGGCTCATAGCAGTCACCAAGTGTGTTCGTTGCTGATTGGTGACAAGTAAATCGGTGGCTGGGCAGGAGTATTTAGCGAGATTGAATTTACAAACAGACGCATGCATGAAAGCCCAAGATAAAGCCCAAGGTGGCGCAGTGCATCTCACAACACGTCTGCCTAGCTGTTGCAAGTATTTACGTCAGCTCCCCTAAAATCCTCAACCTCCAGGACTTTTCCCCAGATCAAACATTTCGGCGCCAGGATACTTTTCTCTAAAAAAACGTCGAGATCAGAGGTATTCCATCGGGGGGCAATAACGATATCATTTTGTCACACATTCGTTTCCATCTTCGCGAAGAAGTCAAACTATGCGTTTGACCGCGTTTTAAGCAACAATGTCGTCGGTTATGCCAGACCTTTCCGAAATCATTGTCAATTATATACGCAATTCACGCCAGCTTCAGCTTAGCTGCCCTATTTGCCAGGTGGACGTTAAGCCGCCCACGCTCGATGGATTTAAGCAACATATTCAACATGAAAATAACTCTGGAAAGCACCCCACGGAGGAGAAGGCTATTCTAGACGCCTTCCAACAGATGAAACTTGCCTCATCTAAGCCTCAGTAAGTGACCTCCGCCAGAACCTATAACCGCCTTTGATACATATACATATATTCCATTATCTTATCTAACATATACCAAAGATCCCAGCCTATATCTACCACAGAACAAGATCAGAATAAAAGATCAAAGAAAAGATCTCTCTTAGACCAGCCAAATGATCAACAGAGTCTAGAACATAGTAGTTCTTTAAATACCGAAGACAGGTCAGATAACGAAGATCTCAATAAGAACATTTGCTCTCCTAGTAGCTCCCCGCCCTCTAGACCAACTAGGCGGGAGCGAGGTAGGCGGCAAGCCGATAATCTTAAAGAATTTGATCGCGATACCAAGGGTTCAAGCATGCGTCAGCTCTGGAATCCAAGCGGCGGTCGGCCGAGATCCTCTCAGTTCAGGGCACAGCCCCCAGGCAATCGACCAACAACCCAGGATAAAATAGAGGAGCCCGATCCGGAACCTAGCCCAGAAGCCGAGGAAGATGATTCCTATACCGAAGATCCCTCTGTATGCCAATTAATCCGGCAGCCTGAAACCAGGCCTATATCGCAAGAGCAGCTCGTTGCTGAAGTAAAGGGAATATATGCAGGGCTTATTATGGTTGAATCTAGGTGCATTGAAGTTGATAATGCTCACTCACCTCAGCAGCCTCAGCAGCTTAACAACGAACAGTGGCAGGCACTTATCGCGCTTCATCGTATATTGCTTTATGAGCATCACGACTTTTTCTCAGCCATTCAGCATCCATCCGCTAGTCCAGCTCTTCAAAGACTAGCTTCTAAATATAGTATGCCTGCGCGAATGTGGAGACATGGCATACATTCATTCCTTGAACTCTTGAGACACAGATTGCCTTTGACTCTTGAGCACATGCTTACTTTTATATATATTGCGTACAGTATGATGGCTTTAATACAGGAGACAGTACCTGCATTTGAAGATGCCTGGACTGAATGCCTTAGAGATAAGGGGAGATACCGTACGGCCATTAAAGACGATCCTGGGGACCTGGAAACATGGACAGCCGCATCTCGATACTGGGAGAGTCATTCGAAGCCCCCGGGCGATAAGGTCTCACCAATGGTTGACCCACACACATTACTTCATGAACATCATGATTTCACTCTGGCCAACCAGCATCCACGTTCCAGCCTAACCTCTCGAAAGTTGGCTTCCAAATCTACCATGTCTGCGCGAATGCGGTCACACCATATTCTGGATCAACCTCAACAATTGTCAAACAAGAAAATAGATCAAGAATGCCTCCTTGCCGACTCGACAGACAAACAATATTACGTGGCTGGGATGGTGAATAAAATCCCAATAGAGGCCTTTCCGGATACTGGAGCAGATAAGTGCTTCATATCATCGAAGTTAGCCTCTCACCTTGGCCTTCATCCGGTTCCTGGGACACAAGAGAGGATAACACTTGCCAATAAAAAAGTGGTCGAGTCTCTTGGGATGGTACAAGTGCCTTGGGAATTCGCCATCAAACGAAAGAAGCACATGATGAATTGCTGGATACTCCCAACATCCATTCATGATCTGGTTCTAGGACGTTCTTTCTTAGAAGCAACCAATACGCTGAAAAAATACCGCAAACGCATTGAATCCAAGCTCCTTGGGACGCTCAAGAAGCTTCGGTTGAGGTTTTTAGGGGGCAAGCAACGTTTGAGGGGGTATATCAACGGCCATTTGACTGCGGCACTTCCGGATACAGGTTCTGACGCCATGTTTGTCAATGGTGCATATGCCCGGGAGATTGGGTTAGATATTGACTCCGATGTCAGAAATCTGGTTGAAGTCGAACTCGCTGATGGATCCATAACCATAACGAGCGGCATTGTACGAAATGTGCAGTGGAAAGTTGGTAAAACAAGAGTGCAATGCACCTTTCATGTGCTTGAAGATCTGTGCGCGGACGTTATTCTAAGCAACAGCTATTTGTTCGACATGAACATATTCTCGGAGGAGGAGGAACACTTCTTCAACATGGACTCGGAGGATCATTTCGACGAATGTTCTTCCTATTTTTGCAATCTCCGTCTGCTTAAGAACAAGAATGGTAAGCACGCCAATCGGAACCCTGAGTTTTATCTAACTGATGCAGTGGCTCCTCCTAAAGCATTCAGTCTCGAGATGACCCAACATGAGCTGGAACAATTGGAAAAATGGGAAAAAATGGAAGAACTCTACAGACGAGATGAAAATCGCGACTGGATGAAGGGTTTGCCTGAAGAGCAACAAGAAAAGGCTGCCCAAGACGAGAAAGCACGGCAGCAGCACTGGGAGGCTTCAAGAAAAGAACGTAAAGCGAAATGGGCGGCTACGTCACATACCGCCAAGAGGAACGTTCGCGATGATACTGACATGATACGTCGGTTAAAGAGGCGATTCCGTATAGGGACTCTTCTGAAGAATTGAGCAAGGTTACAATAAGTCCAAGAGCATGGAATGTCGCCCACAAGTACTACTCCAAGTTCATAAGGGAAGCAGAACTAAAACCATGATAGCTGGAGACTGTTAAACGAAAGGGTTTGATGAAAGGTTTGGTAAAGGTGATTCTTTTGGCTCACGCATTGTTTTTCCGTACATTATGACTTACATATGCTTTTTCTATTTCCTCATATACATTGATCTCGATTGACCAATGCTCCTAAGATGTGGTTTGAAAAGATTGCACGGCTTATTTACATAAGTGTAAGAGGCTTGCCCCAACCGTACTAGAGTAATCCCAATAAATTGGCATGAAAAAAAAATTTGCCTATTACAGGTGATGCCAATTGGTGACAAAATACAACAGCTGGTCTCTTCGACAGGATACAAATCAATATTGGACGGCTATGCATATAATCTGCAAGCATACTAGACTACCTGTAACGGATGGTGTTTATCGCGTTGAACCCACTTCATTACCAACAACCCTACAGAAGAAAATTCGGCCTTCTAGTTTTACATTGCTTGATAATACAGATATGCCACTGCGTATTCATACTCAACCCCAATTGCCTTCAATGCTTGACGTAAAAAGAGCCACGCTGCCCTTGTGAGATTCACCGCCCCCAAGTAAAGTTACAGGACTGTAGTAGGCCCCATGAGTATCCGTGGCGTCCTGTCAAGGGCCACCCATCTCTTAGTCTGAAGATTTATAATCCGACCGAAAGGGATTCTATCCGAACTTCGACGCGGTCTGGCACTAAACTTTAAAATTTTAGCTCTAGCGGATAGAATCGAAACTTATGATGTTCGATCTTGTTTTATTTGTTGTGCTGCTCAAGTAATCACCGGGACTGCTTTACTTCGCTAAACATGTTTGTTTTACTATATATTTCACCATGTCTCTACTTCATTAATACCAAACAACACCATACAGGCACCCATATAACTCGATCTCTTTGCCATACATTCTTAGGATGAAGAAAACCATATTGATCATCGGCGGAACAGGCGCCCAAGGCGTACCAGTTGTCAAAGGTCTGTTGCCTTCTCTCAAAAAAATTCTATACTGCTACTAACAGAAAGCAAAGCCTTGACCTCCGGTTCAAAGTATAACTTGCGCATAGTCACACGAAATGCTTCGTCAAAAGATGCCCAGGATTTGGCAGCTATCCCGGGAGTAACAATCCATGAGGGAAACGCTTACGATGAACCGACTCTTCGTCAGGCTCTCAATGGCGTCAACGGAATTTTTGTCAACACAAATGGGCTTGCCATCGGAGAAAAGGCGGAGGTCTACTGGGGCATCCGTCTCTATGAACTGTCTCGAGAATTCGGCTTGGAGCACTTCGTATACTCAAGCGTTGAGTATTCATCCAAGCTTGGCAATTTCCAATCTAAATACCGATGTTTTCTGGATGCAAAGGGAAAAGTGGCTGATTACATCTCCGCTCAATCAACAACCCCAATGGCCTGGTTGGTATTGACGGCCTGTACATACATGGAGTCTTTGACGGAGCTTCTTCGACCAACTCCTGACCCTAACGACCCGGCTACGCTTGTTTTCGCCGCTCCTCTTGGGTCAGCGAAATTCCCTCTGATGCACCTTGAGGACTACGGAAAATACGTACGATGAGCTTTCGACACGCCTGCTCGTAGCAATGGCCTCAATCTGCACATTGGAACAGAGGACGTCAACTGGAATGCTCTTGCAGCCACCTTCACTGAACTGACAGGAAAGAAGGCGATATACAAAGACTTTACCCTAGATGAATACTTCAATCGAGGAACTGTTCCAGATCCAGAGAGAAAGGTTGGCCATTCAGCCGATCCCAACGACCCCACTTTGCTCACTTACAGGCAAAGCTATGGTGGATTCTAGAACTGTTGGAAGGATGAGCTGAGTAAGAGAAACTACGATCTGCTTGACGAAATACTGCCGACTAGAGTGAAATCCGTCCGAGAATGGATGACAAAGACGGGGTACACTGGAGAAGCAAAGTCAGTCCTAAAAGATTACAGAGATAGAACTGTGGTTCGAAAAGTTAGCAATATGCCATAGAGTATAGCTTATGTCGAGACGGTACCATTCCTAATCTGAACCCAAGTCGTCAAATGACTTGTACAAATTATAGCTCTAGTAACACTGGAATATGGCATCGCGGAATTTTCAAAGAGTATGTTGGTTAGCATAGTGCTCCTATTGTTCCAATATCATCAAGTGATCTACGATCCTCAGCCTTCATTTTTTTTCCCCCATTCAGTACTAAAGCAACGTGACAGCCACAACCTTAAATACATATATCGATGCCCAAGTCAAAAGCCTAATCTACACAACTAGGCAGCCAACTCTGCTTCATTCCGTCTGTTGTGTTCTTTTCAGCGTCGTTGCTATGGAAAACTCCATTATCGCAAGACTAGCAGGTTTCTCGCACGAGCTTACCGTAGCCGCCGCTAATGTCAACTTCGACTTCACACTAATCAAAGTGGAGGCACCCAAGGAATACAGTGGAGTGAATGACAGTCTTACTGAGGTACGGCGAGAGAATGCCGAGAATGGCGCTCTTCATAGGACGGCCAGGAAGCTCGGGGCTCTCTTTGACGGAATCCCTCCTCTAGCCGACCATTTGCTTGCAGCTTATGGGAATCGAGTCAGTGAAATCTGCCAGAAGGCAAAAATAAACCCCCAAGACAGGAAGCGCCATGGAATACTCGCCCGATATAGCGGCACAGACTCTAGCAGTCTGTGGGCCGCTGCAACGTCTGGCACAAATGCCATTGCGATTCACTTGCTTGCCTGTATGTTGGCAGAGGCGTTTACAGGACCCGAGTCTGTTTCACTCTGGTTTGAACTTATTGAAAGGAGGAAGGCCGAAATAGAAATTACCTTGGAGACAACTGGATCAGTTGACATGGCAAAATTGCTTGCTTGCAAACAAGAATTCTCCAGATCTGAGCTTGGAGTATGGGACAATAGTGCCAGATCATGGGTACAAACAGCAAATAAAAAAACAAAGGAGCAAAGGAGCCAGGCACTGCATTACACCGATACAACTGGTCTGGCTGTGAACAAGAATTCTGACCCCTATCATAGCGTCATGACTGCCTGGAAAGATGCCATGTCTTCGATGGACTCATTGATCATGGGTGTTCCACAGAAAGTGAGAAACGGCGCGATACCCTTGGCAATAAGATCTTGGCACCTGTATCCAAATTGTGCGTCTTGAGTCATGGTCCGGATATCATATCTCAGAGTGACGGGCTTAGTCCGAAATCTGGGATAATAACCATCGATTTAGAGCATCCAGACGAAACTGCTGGCGGTATCTCATAGTCCCTGCCTTTGTCTTATTTACGCTATTACGGAGACCCAGTCGTTGTCGATCGAACACTTGGCGTAGCCTCCAATCGAATCTCCATGGATCAATTTCGCTTTGTTTTGCTTGGATGCGTCATTTCCACATGGTCTACATTCGCTAAATCAGTTAGCATATCACTTGATCTACTGAGGACACTAATGAAAGCGCTTCAGTGGCCTGAGAGATCAACCCCAAACCAGGTGAATTTACGACGCATGCAAGAGATCGTGAAGAAAACTTCGTGGCTAGGGCAAATTCTTACGGCGGTTGAAGACCTGTCTTCTGGCAGCTAAATTGAGAGAGCGACAGCGAAAAAGTTGATGGAATTGGGTCGCCGTTATGGCCAATTTCTCTGCCATAAGAAGGATCATCCACCACCATTCTTTGGACTTTCCTATATCCCGTCCTTGTTTTCCCTGCTTGAGGATTCAGAGGCCAGAATCAGATACTTGAGGAGATATGCAAAAATCCTCGGCCTCTCCAATAGCAATTGTGTGATCCGATACTTTGATAGTCCAAATCATCCAGAGTTTGCAACCATCGAACCCATCGATGAGCATTTTAGCTCCAAAAAAATAAATGGCTACATTCGTCAACCATCTCCTCTTTCAAAGCTGGGAATACATCTCCGATAAATCCCTATCAAGTCGAGCTCGACCCCATGTTCGTGTGAACGCATCTGCCGGGACACTGCTGGGTATACTTATACTTCTACTTCTACTTCTACTTCTACTAGAAACTTAGAGTTTCGATTGGGGAGGACGAAGGAACAGCATCTAGTACTACCCTGCCCCTGTATTCTGAAGGGGGGTTGTTCAATTAATTGCCACAAAGAAAAAGCAGGGCATACACTTAATTGTTTTTTACCTCCGCCGAGAGAGCGCAGAGACAAAATTCAACAACTTGGTGAAGGATGTTTACCGGTGCATATTATCACCCCATCGAGAGATCCGAAAGATGATCAATTAGCGTTTGGAAGTGGAGAGAACTTCTTCGACACTTTTATGAAGCTATATCAAGGTATTGTTTATCCGATTTGTTATCAACCTCTCATTTCTATCTCTCTTCTACCTTTCTTGTTGTTTCCTCTTCTATTAATATTTTAGAGACTGACAAGTACTCGTATTAGAACGGAACAATCCCTCATATTCTGAAAAATTCGTGACACTAAAGTTCTGCACGGGTGATAGCGAGTGGGCGGAAATCCTAACCACCGGGCCGATGACCAAAATCAGTACAGACCCTGGTCCTCCCAATCGCCAGTTTACCCCTGAGTCTAGCGGTATGGGCCACTACTTTTCTGCAGACTTTATCAAAGAAGCATTTGAAGTGTATCCCTGTAATTACGATAAACTCATCAGGTGGTTCGAGACACATATGAGCACACAGCATTCCGTCTACACACAGGTATTGCGTTCGTGTGCCTCAGCACTCGAGATGTATGGACGCCTTCCCGATGCAGCCGTCGATCCAACAATTATTAGCAAGATGTCACTTGCTGATGCGCCCTGGATATTTCCAAGTGCAAAGCAGTCTCCATCTCCTGTGCAACCACTATTGCGTCCATCTCCCGCGCAATCAACATTCTCGAGACCTCACGACCGGCCACCATTATCGAGATTCCCCGTGCGAACAACATTGTCGAGACCAGAAGCATTTGCGTGCATCACTATGTTTGAATGTGGTCAATTACTAGATGTGGCCCATTTTCGAGAAGTATTCGCAATTACTTCTAACGATGCCATATTTGTTGCAACTCCATTACTGGCCGATCCACACGACGTCCCGAAGGAAACCGAAATCAAGAGAGTTTTGGGCAATATTGGGAAGCCAGGCGTGTCACTCCTTGTTCCTCCACCGGAGCCTAGAATTAGGAAGATGAACACTGATGTGTGGAACCTGTTAAATCACAATAGCTTCTCAGGAGAGATTGAAAATAATTTTCGAAAAACTTCGATACATTTAAGTTTTACTCAATATCAGCAGGGGTTGCTCGACCAGACCAAAAACGAACACTATATAGATGCCAACACTGTACTACACGAAGCACTTGTTCAAAATTTTGACAGCTCGGCATGGGTCGGTGATCTAGACATTCTATCTACGAACAGAAGCTCTCTAATCTCTCGGGTTCACTGCAATTGCTCAGGGGAGAGGCATTCATCTCTCAAGAGTCTTCAGCAGTCGTTCAGAATGATCATAGTCGATAGTTGGGAGGAGCTAATGATACCACCACTGGATCCAGCAATTTCCGTTGTACGAACGGCGGGAAACTGGATAGGGAGGTTGGCAGTCGCCGGTATCAGTGTTCGTATGGGACGACTAACAGTTGTGCTCCCAAACAACAAATGCTAGAGGTGTACAAAAGAGCACATATTACGTTTAAAAGCACCAAAGGAGAAGCTCGACGAGCTTGTTTTAATTTTGTAACACATTTCTACATATTTGTTGTAGATGATCAGTTGCAATAGCTACCTAGTTGTTATAAGTGTACTTACACTCCACATTTAGAGGGCAGATATGTTCTCTCAAAGATTCATAGCCCAGTGAGAAGCAGACATCCACAAGCATAGTATCAGACGTTAGCTCATACAATTCTCTTGATTCATATGGTTCATAGAACATAAGTATTATAAATTCTTCTAGCGACTGTTCACGACATAGAGGACTCTTTATCATACTGCCAATATATCCCATATGAACTATTGGGTTTCTTAGCCATCAAAAAGACATGTTACCCAGGCTTGATGTCAAAAAGAAAGAATTGGCCGTCTAATTAGATGCCATCATTCGCCAACCTCAATTCTAGCAGAAGGAGATTCCTTCTCAATCCCCATGAGCACGAGGGTGTCATGATCTATCCATGGATGCACCAGATCAGGCTGAAACTCATCTCGTAGCCGGGCAGTACTTTATCGCAGAACACTTGATCAAATGGATTGCGCCCTCCATCATACAGAAA
Source organism: Trichoderma afroharzianum (assembly GCA_037893235.1). NCBI lineage: Eukaryota > Fungi > Ascomycota > Sordariomycetes > Hypocreales > Hypocreaceae > Trichoderma > Trichoderma afroharzianum. Next base: position 600,796 of record JBBLXW010000006.1, read on the forward strand.
GTGATCAACCTCTTCTTCAAGCCAGAGATTCCGGCTACCGACTTTGCTAGAGTCTAGACGGCCGTCATCTAGAAGGTCCAGTCTGATGGTCACTTTTGGGCGCCCAGCAGCATTTCTCGTTTTCTAGTCCAGAGAGTCGCGCATATTCTCCAACAAATCTCTGTAGTCACCGTCATCGGAGATGAAATGCAGGCAATTTAGCTCAATGGTTCTAACGGAGGCCGGTAACTTTGATAAGAAAGAAACAAGATCGCGCTGCGAAACAAGAAATCTTGTCAGCCCAAAATGCCGTAGCTTCGGCCACCGCTCTATCGGAAAGATGTCATGGAGAAGGGCAAGGTGGGAGCCAGGATCTCTCGCCCTGTGATATCCGATATCTGTGTTCAGTTGGAAATGTTCCAATTCTGCAGCCTCTGCCAATGCGCTTCGCAAGCGTCCATTTCGAAGAGATTCCCAATCCCCCGGTTCCTGTTGGCCGACCATCAAAGCAAGATCAAGGCGGCGGAACTCAGGTCTTTGAAGAAGATCAACAAGGTGGTCATATTCCAAACTAGGCTGGTCAAAAAAGCGGCAAGTTACACCTGTTGGCAACAGGTGAGTGTCCAACACAAGCTCTTTCACTCCTGCTGCTTTACGTTCTGCCAGACAGCGGATGACCTCCTTGAACCCTCGCCATTTCCCTTTGTTCTCTTCTATCCACTCATCAGCCTGAAGAAAGGGCTCGCCTGAAACCGGCCAACCACGTGGAATGCTGTAATTCAAGCCATATGGCAATGTCCGGATCATTGGTGTTTGATACAGAGGAGCAAATAACGTCCCATGAGCTGCAGGCGTGATGGTTATCCTCTTTAAAGCTGGGAAGCGATCGAGGCCATACTCAAATGCCTTGATGTCCAAATCTTCTGCTAAAACTCTGTGTTGCCCTTCTAGGAATTGTCAGTAATGCCACCAAGACTCACACATTGTCAATGGTTCTTCCATCGCTTTGACTAAGGGTGCTATAAATGGTAAATCTAGTCTGTATTGAGCGAGTCTTGCTTCGACGAGGTCCAAATTATCACGGCATTCAGTCAAGAAGTCATCCGGGGGTCATCTTCAGTATACCCCATGTCAATCCATTCGAGACCACTAGATGCATCAACCCTGAAATCTCGTTCAAACCGCGCCTCGGCCCAGATAATCTCACGCACACAATGTCTAAAAACATCATGATTTGCAACGTATCGAAACACATTGATATCTATGCGATTGGCGCTTATATACACTCTATCAAGAGGCAGAGGGATGCCTGAAAGGGACTTGCAAGCAAGACGCAGTCTTTTGACATCGCGGCCCGGTAAGTAGGTTGCAATCTGGTCCCAGAGCTCTTTGGGTAGGATGGGTAGGCTCATTGATATCGCAGACTGTAATAGCAGAGCAATATTATGCTTCAAGTAAAGAGGCGCCAGGAAGTCAACAGTACAAGAAATAGATGCTCATACGGATCAGCACAGCGAACAGATGTTTTAAAGAAGGGAGAACAATTTGAAAGAGTGTACCCTTCGGTCTCTTATGTGGCCTGTGTAAGCACATATAGACCGATGCTTGGCTTGCATCCTTGCACTTCCGAGCTGATTGGATCGTTTACATGGATAAAGAAACTCGTGATTGGTTTGGTCTTGTTTCTTACCAAGTGAAGATCATGTAGGCAGCACTACGTTCACCCGCGTGCCATTGGCTGGCGAGGCATCGTGACACATACGTCTCTGGCTGTGGATGGTGCCTAGCGGGAGAAGCGCAAACAAGAGATAATGACAAGAATAATGATATCATAAATGTTTTAAAGGATGCGACAATATGAAAGATAGAATGCCACTTACTGCGATAGGATACAGCTATAGAGAGTACATTGAGATGTCCATCATCACCGGAGTCCTACTTGTCTATAGGTAACTTACAGAAAGTGAGAGGCCGCATTGGACTGAAACACCAGGCAATCAGTGCTATAATTTTCCGCCCGCCGTCTCCCTTTATCCCACTACAGATAGTAGTCAACACAGCCAGCCGGCATCCCTTCAACAAATACCAACGAGCCCAGGCTCTCTGCTCGCGGCCATTGCTCGCTTCTCCACGTACAATGCAATTGGAATCGAGTGCTTGAAATGGTGGCCTCGCAGCCAGCCCTTCAAGCCTTGACGGAGTGACATGAGACCCAGAAACTGAAACCTTTCCGCGACGACCAACCTAGACGGGTAGTCCAGATTGCCCTCCTCCAGACGATCCGAGCCGCCATCGAAACCTCAACGGAGCCCATACACCTCAAGAAGGACCCGAAGACGTGGAAAGACGCCGTCCGAAACCTCTACTCCTTCTCCAATGAGGGTCGCCTCAAGCCAAAGATATGAGATGCCGCCAATTCCATCTCTGTCACAACTTCCACTTTCCTCCGAATCAGAGAGAGTTATGGATGGCTCACCATCAGCAGCGCAGAGCTGTCCGATCTAGGACCCACGCTCTAGCCCACAGTTGTCGTGTTAGATACAAGACGGGCTATGCAGGCGCAAATTGACTTGTTATCGCAACCTCAGGGGAATTTGTATGTCACTGTGTCACGGTACCTTTGGTAAATGTAGTTGATGCAATTCTATTGATTTATGTACGTTTTACTTTTCTTTTTACTTCTATAAGGCTCTTGGCCAATGCTCATGGGTATTCATCTCGTTAAATATCATGTCCTCGTCGTATCCGAATTTACAGCTTGATGACGGGGGTGTGGGCAGCAGCCTTCTCGTCCTCGGTGTTGAACAGGTTAACGTTCCACTTGGGGTTGTCTATTATGGCAACGGTCAGCTTCTGTTTCTCTTCTCTTCTTCTCACGCAAATGGTATAAGACTCACAGTTGAAGGGAACGTTGAAGCGGTAAGGGGTCTCGCCAAGCTTGTTCAGCGCAGCGATAGCCTCGTCATCCAGGTCAACCTCCTGGAAGTTCTCGGCAATGCGAGCCTTGGTGACGGACTTGGGGATGACGGTGTGGCCGCCAATCTGGGACCAGGCGAGGATGACCTGGGCGGGGGTGACGGTCTTGCCCTGCTTCTTGGCCAGGTTCTCGGCGACGGCCTTGACCTCGTCGGAGTTGACGAGCAGAGGGAGGCCCTTGGTGTTGTTGCCAAAGGCGGAGTAGGCGGTGATGATGATGCCCTTCTCGGCGCAGTACTTGATCAGTTCCGGGTCGGGGAGACGAGGGTGGCGCTCGATCTGGTTGGCGGCGGGGACGACGCCGGTGGCAGAGATGACGGCCTCGAGCTGTATTTTTATGTTAGTTATCTGATTGTAGATTGTAGGGGTTTCTGGGGTGAGTGAATGACGTACGTGCTCAATGGTAAAGTTGGAGACACCGACGGCGCGGGCCTTGGACTTGGGCAGCTCGGTCATGGCCTTCCAGGTCTGGACGATGGAGACGTTGCGGTTGAGGAGAGTCTCGGAGCCGTCAGCGGCCTGGGGGAACAGGCTGGCGCCGGGAGCAAAGGCAACAGGCCAGTGGATGAGGTAGAGCTGTGAAATCGAGTTAGCTGCTGCTGTTGCTGCTTGTTTCGCTCTCATTCGTTCGATCCTGTCTCAGTGACATTCAAGTTCGAACTTGAGCTGAATCTGGGTTTACATACGTCGAGGTACTCGAGGCCGAGCTCGGCAAGGGTGTCGTCCAGAGCAGGTGCAACATCCTCGGGGTTGTGGGCGTTGTTCCACAGCTTGGAGGTGATGAAGATGTCCTCGCGCTTCAGGCCGGGGACCTCAGCAAGGGCCTTCTTGATGCCCTCGCCAACCTCCTTCTGGTTGCCATAGACCTTGGCAAGATCGAGGTGGCGGTAGCCAATCTTGAGAGCCTCGTAGACACCGGCGCCAACCTCGCCGGGGGCGGCCTGCCAGGTGCCGTAGCCGATCTGGGGGATCTTGGCGCCGGTGTTGAGAGTGACGGTTCGTCCGGAAGACATGTTTGCGGTGATGCTGAAGGGTCGAGAAAACAAGTTGTAAGTCGAACGGGTGAGGTTGATGCGAGTTGAGGAGGAGAGAGAAGATGAGATGGAGAGGAAAGAGGGCCGAGTCAAGAGACGAAGGGCAGCCATTTTATTTATGGAGGGAGAGGTACGAGATAGACTATGGCGTAGACTATGCTATGCTACCCAACGCCCATTACGACACGACACAGACTTTGAGACTACCGGGGAAGCTTGGATCATATCGATCGACTACGGCCATCTATCCAACTCCATCCATTGCATTCTGTGGGGAATGTCGGAGTTTATGCATCGTGAGAAGGGCCGTCGTGGGAGGCTTGCCGCGGCGTGTGTTGCCAATTTTTCTTGTCTCCATTATAAATCAGGGCATGTTGGGGCGAGTCATGGCAACGATCAACAACAGTTACAAGTGGCGATGTGGTGTTGAGGACAAAATAACTATGTCATTGTATGTATGCTGTAAGTATTGTAGATTGTTTTGTTTAATTTTGATAGTAAGATTCACTCTTCTTTTCCTGTTGTTTCGTTCATGTAAATCCTCCTCCTCATGATACGAACCTTTTTTTTTTTTTGCCCCGCGGCCCAAAGAGGAAATCCAGAACATGCACGCAATTTTTTAGGTGATGAGGGGCACAAATTACGTACTTGTACCTGCCAGGTCGCGGAGCACTGACACGAGCAGCGGATTTAGCACATGCGTTGGGGGCGGCAATACTTGCCAGTACATCGTGGGGGTTTGTGCGGAATCTACCTAGTAGTGCCATTCACAGACTAGCGGCGTGGGAGCAAGCAAAAAAGAATGGAATGAAAGATTCTTGATTTGCACGTTGTCTGTCAATAGTACTAGGTAGATAAGAAGGGGAACTTTGTGAGAGAATCAGTGTCAAAAAGAGGATAAAGGCAAATCGAACAAACAGGTGATAGAAAACGCTAGAACCCTGATGGCTGCAGAATGGCCAAACCAACCTTCAGCCGCACCGGGTCTAAGTCAGTGTTCCTCCATGTACCAGCCAAGTACCCCCTCCAGCTCCATATCCTCTCCATACCCCAATATTGACCCAGAATTGGACCCCAATCACTGCTATTCTCCGCTAATCTCTGCAATTCTCTTCCATTCTCTTGCTCCGTTCTCTACCCCACGCATTGGCCTGGTTACATCGAGGTACCTCCGCCTGAAAGCGGGAACGGACAGACTTGCCATTCTGCTCTGGCCGGAGACATGCCGAATGACGAGACCGGCTTTGCGTCATCGGTTCATAGATTGGCCGCCATACTAACTATTTCGGATTCTTCCGAGTACATGTAAGTTATGATCATCATGATCTCAACCACTCTGATCAACTGCAACTATAATGACGATTTTGATGATTCATCCTCGTTGTGCTCGGATCACGGCTGTCCTCCCATGTGCTAGTCTCAGCCGGGATCATGTTTGGCGTCTCCTCTGTGGGACTGTCTAGCCCTCGTGGCTGTAAGACAAAAAGAGGCATCCCGCGAAGCTTGTGTTTGTAGTCGTCCAACTCTATTTGACAATCAACCAGGCACACTCTAACCCATAGCAAAGCGTACATGGATTCATACTGTACCAAAATCTGACTCTCCTGCCTTTTTCTGGAAGCCTTCTCTCTTTCTCTCACCGCATCAGGCACCTCACACGACACACTTCCTTCGTCTCGTCACTGCAGCACTTGGTCACCTCAGGACTGTCTCTCCCGATAAAACACGTTTTCATTCTTTTACAAACGTGGAATTGTCATCTCACAGGTTTGATAGAAGCCGTCAGGGCGCCTCAAATATGACAAACTCATCTCTCGCCCAGACTGTTTGTCAGGCCTCCATCTCCTCAACAACCGAATGAACACCATCAGCAGAAACTATTTCTACCAACAGATTCACTCGAGTAGCCCTTCATCGCTTATCGAAGAAGCAAACCGTTTCGTATCAAAGAACGGTGAGGGTAGCTGCTCATTCATGCCAAACCAGGCTGAGTAGCAACGACGAGCCAGTACTTGGCGCAGTATCATGACCTTCGTCTCTGCTAGCAAACTTCCGTCAAATAGGTGTATAAAATGAACCATCAGCTTCGTAGTGAAATAATTCGTAGATTTTTCGTAGAATTTAAACAGACAAGACATTGTCATCTGGTGTTCCATGATCCAGAATACTCTCAAGGCTTCACCATGATCTTCCCCATCTTCAACATGCCTTGCCTCCATAACCATCACCAACCGCCTCACAACCACCACTCTCGCGACTACCATGAAGGCGAAATGTCTTCACCCGCAGCCATTGGTCTAGCTGTTGGCCTCACTCTCATCGCAGTCGTCATTGCTGCTCTCATCTACTGTTGGTGCTGGCGCCAACATGACCGGCACAAGAAGCATCGAAAGCAAAGCTCTCATCATCGTGAGGATCATGCCACTCACCTCACAGCTGAGATGAAGCAGAAGCAGCAAAGACAGGATGGCAGCACTCAAACCGAAAAAGACCCTACACTGCCAAAGGTGCCCGTATCAATTCATCACCATCAGCATGATGACAAGCACTTTCATGGAGACCACTATCATGATCATCTCCACGAAGGCGACCATATCCTAGACTGCCCTAATCACAATGATGACACAGATGTTCACGGTGATTCCCGCCAGAATAGCCACGGCCACCACCACCATCATCGTCACAGCCATCACCGCTTCCACCGCACCCATCAAATCCTCCTTCCCCGAGACCCCATTGCTGAGTTTGAGAATCTCATAAGCCCTCTTTCACCTGGAATACCGGACGTCACTCGTGCAGATTTGGAAGCCATCCTCAATGGTCTCGATATCCCGCTACCAAACGAGCCTGTCCGAACGAATAGTCGTGCTGATGCAAACGTCGATAAACAAGACCGCAGGGAAGAGTCGAGGGAGAGGCGAAAGAAGAAGCATCATCGTCACCATCATCATCGCCACCACCACTCCCATCGTCATAAGCGCGTGACAGTTCATTGAAGATGATTTGGGATGAGGAGAAGACTACACTAACAAACGGGCAAAATACTGTGATCTAAGAGGATGAAGGTAGAAGAGCATAGTATAGAAATAATGGTATTCGTTCTGTGATCTGAATAAAGTATCAAGTGAAACAATGAGCAATCTGTCCAATCCATCATCATAATTCGTCAAAAGTCTGCGTATGTATCTAATCACAGTCTCAAAAATATGAAACGCTCTCGATCCACCCAAATCATGCAAAGAAAAACATAAAGTATGGAAAGATTTTGATAAAAGAAATCACAACGCCTATTCGATGCTACATGATGAATTCACGCCCCCTGTTCCCCTTCTGGCGCTCCCTCAGCATGTTCCGCCTCCCGTGAGTGCTTCGAATTTCTCGATCCTCTGCTACTCGTCGACCGGCGCCTATGCCTATGCTTCTTTTTAGAGAACCTGATGGAGTCTCCGTAAAAGCAAAGGAAAATTGCGACGCCGATGAGGAAGGCTGCGACGGTGAAGCCAACGACGAGGCCGATGATGAGGTTGGTGTGGGCGGCAGAGCTTGAGCGCCGTTCTATCAAGGAAATTCCCTGCTTGATAGAGCTTGTGGATTTTATTACGGCTGAGATGGTTGCAAACTGATGCCGTATCCATTGAGTGTATCCATCTGTTGGTCCAGGGCGCCGCAGCGCCTCAAGCTTTGCTGGATATGGAGGGATATACATGCGAGCTGTCTTGAATGTGTAAACCGACGCAGATGAATATTAAAAAGTTATAGCAGAGAGTGTAAAGGTGGATTAATGGTCTGAATAGAATATACTGCTGCACATTGGCGTTGCATAACGCATTATATAGGTCACTGGACCCCCTTCCCCCATCATAGCACGAGGCATTCAGATTGGCCGGTGTTGCACACACATCATACAGCTCCAGCCGCCGAGTTAGTCCATCGTACAGACGATGCATATGCAGCTTCTACACGCAAAGAGCCGTCGTTGTTCCTGCGGGCCAGCCGGGCGAGTTAGAAGACGAGAAAAGTTGGTACGGCAGGTAAGTGCATGCATGCAGGTAGGGTGTATCCATCACGAGTGGCATTTTGCTATTAAAGGACCAATCAGTTTGCCATTTGACTGAGACGTACAATGGCATACGATAGAATAGACTGATGCGGTGATTTTGATGGGGAGACAATGCATCATGCAGAGGAGAGGAGAGAAGACCGGGATAAATGTCTGTTCTGTTTACGTCTGATTGGCGATTAAAAGGCTCGTTTGGAGCAAAATGTCCAATTGAGATGGATAGACTCGACGCATGGACGGCATATTGCACCGAGCATCACTCTTTGATGTGGTGATCATCAAGGATGGGAGACTCGACGCATGTGCTACAAGGGAAGAAAAGGGCTTCACTAACACATGACGGCCAACACATCAACCACCCTGTGCCGTGCCATGCCATGCCACGCTGCTATCAACAAAATAAACGACTAATACGATAATAGAAGGAATAAAAAGGGTCTTGAAAAAGGTACCAAAGTCCCAAAAGCGGCAAACAGTGAAGCATTTTGCTTTTCTCGCAGGACACGACGCTGCGGGGTGGCCGCTTAAGACGCAGGACAACGCATCGACATGCCTCCATCTAGTCCTGATTCGACCAGTTCCATCATGGGAGGTTGCAACGATATCGCTTTTTTTTTTCATTTACTTTTCCCATTTACGAACTGCGTGTGTGAAATTTGTCGGCGCGAACGGTCGGGCAACATTTGAGGACGAGGTTTGCGAGTGGTGATCGAGAGTGTATGTGATGCACATGTATGGATGGAATGGTTGGGAGTGAATTGGGCTCTTTTTTCTGCTTGATATCGGCTGAATTGAGGTGACACCGCATATACAGCAAGCACATGTACGTATGCACAATGCGACAGACAGAATAAGTATGAGTAACACAGGAGATGAATTTGAAAGCAGTGTGTTATTGAACTCCACGGGGTATTTGGGCGCCTATAGACTCACCCCTTATGGATTTTTATCCTTTTCACCAGCTTTTTTTTGTGATACATCTGCATTGATACAGACAATACGGAGTGCTTGCTATGCCCTTTTCTCGCCTGCAGCCATAGTTGAAGCCTCTACTGCACGCACACAGACACGGAGTGCATACATGTAAGCGCCCTAGCCCAAATGACCCGGCAGATGGCCCTCCCGGTGGCAGATAAGGTACAGGCTAGTCCATCCGCCGTGCCAATCTTTCATTTCCAGGGCCGTCAAGGCACGCTTGGCAGGACGGTGTGTCGTTGCAATAGGTGAGATGGATAGCCTTGCTAGAAGATGAACCAGGGGCGCCGGACTTTCTTGGCCCGTCTCCACGAGTCAAGGCAGTCAAGCGAAGCTTCAACAATATCAATCACAACCACAGCCAAACTCCAAGAGATGACGACGAAAAATAGTCAAGCAGAACCTCTGCTAAAGATATCTTCAAGCCAACCAACCATGATCGGCCTCGTCGGCACTTGAAGCGACCTCCAGCCACGCGTTCATCCAGCTCTCTTTCTCCGTGTTTGAGCCCCAGAACGGAACCCTCGACGCTTCGCGTTTCACCATCTCAACCGCCCCTGCAAGACTTCAAACCCCGCAGGCCTCCTAATCGCCTCCAAGTAGCAAAATTCCAGCCAAACGAAAGAGAGAAAACAAAGCAAATAGTGAATATGACAGCTCCTTCTTCAGCCGCGTGTCCCTTGACCGCACCGTTGAAGGAGCGCTACTAACCCACGACAGCCAAGATTCACTGGTTCACGCAACCATGTCTTTGGATCCGTCTCCAGTTAATATCGAATAGCTTCAATCCCTATCCCAGTTAGCTGAAAGCTCTACAGTAGAGCGTCTATCCAGTAAACGTTGGAGCCGCACTAATAATAACTCATCCTTGTCTCCATCCCACAGACAAGCCTCTAACCCCAGCTCCATCATCCTAGATGCGATTTTCTTGGGTCTGTGTTTCGTTTTTTTTTCTTTTGCGTCCTACAATTTCATCTGTACATGTAGCCGAGTAATGCTTCCCTTTTTTTTAGATCCTCTTTCTTTCTTTTTTCTTTTTTGATACTCTGTCGCAAAGCTTCCATCCTCAATCATTCTTTTCCTTTCGGGAGCTGGCTTCTCATTTTTTTTTGAACGCGACGGCCTTGACGGCTGTTTTCTTGATTGCGATTTTGTCCTTCATTATCATTCTCTAATATCTGGTTCTGTTAATATATACGCATCTACACATATACGCACGAACATATACGAGTACAAACGCATACGGTTTACATAAGACAACAATCATTGATATACGCATCATGGCCATTTCACAATTTCTCGTCCTTTCTCTAGCCGTGCTGGCTCAGGCACGGCCAAAGCATGCCTTTGAGCCGGAAGACGTCGGCAACACAATCACTCTACCAGTCCCTCCGGCTTCACATTTAACAGCCCGAGGAGTAGACGTAAGGGCCGAGGAGGAGGACAAGCCGTTTCACATCCTGCCGTTCCCTTACCCAAGCAAACGAGACGTCGAGAGCAGGGAAGAGGAGGACAAGCCATGGCATATCCTGCCGTACCCGAATCCCAGCAAGCGCAAGATTCTCGAGGACGACGACGGTGCGGATGGCAGAATCACTCTCCCGGTGCCTCAACGGAGAAGCGAGGATGAAGAAGACAAGCCTTTCCACATTCTCCCCTTTAACGAGAAGCGCAAGCTGCCGGTCGAGGAGATTCCTTCGGGGACGATTACGTTGCCCATCATCCACGCCCACCGCGGCACCTTGGACAAGCGAGCCGTAGAAGTCCAGGTCGAGAACCGCTCTGATGTCTCGTACTATGCTCAGCGTAAGTAACTACATAGTGTCTCAAGTTTACTCTTGATATAGCTGCTAATATATACATGATAGTCAACATTGGAACTCCTCCCCAAACTGTCTACGCCCAAATCGACACCGGCTCCTTCGAGCTCTGGGTTAACCCCGACTGCTCCAACGTCCAAACCTCCGACCAGCGCTTCTGCCGCGCCATCGGCTTCTACGACCCCAAATCCTCGTCCACGTCCTTCGTCACCGGCAGCGCCGCCCAGCTCCGCTACGGCATCGGCAGCGCAAACGTCTCCTACGTCCAGGACAGCATCTCGCTCCCCGGCTCCGCCACCATGAAGGATGTTCAGTTTGGTGTTGCGGACGCCAGCGTCGACGAGTTCTCGGGCATCCTCGGCATCGGTGCCGGCGATGGCTTCAACACGCTCTATCCGAATTTCATTGACGAGCTGGCCAAGCAGGGCGTCACCAAGACGAAGGCCTTTAGTTTGGCACTGGGTAGTAAGACGGAGGAGGAAGGCGTCATCATCTTTGGCGGTGTTGATACGGGGAAGTTCAGTGGTAAGCTGGCTCATCTGCCCATTGTCCCGGCGGACGATTCTCCTGATGGTGTTGCTCGCTACTGGGTCGACATGAACTCGATTTCGCTGTCGCCACCAACTGGCAAATCGACGACTTTTGCCAACACCAAAATGACCGTCTTCCTCGACAGCGGTTCGACCCTAACTCTGCTGCCGCAATCGCTGGTGAACGAGATTGCGGACAGTCTTGGATCGACGGGCACTGACGACAGCGGATTTGCCATTGTGGACTGCGGTCTTATCAACGAGCCTGGAACCATTGACTTTGAATTCGATGGGGTCACGATCAAGGTTCCTTACAGCGAGATGATTCGGTCGGTGTCTTCGCTGCCGCCGCATTGTTATCTGGGGATGATGGGGAGCACGCAGTTTGCGCTCCTTGGCGATACCTTTTTGCGGTCTGCGTATGGTAAGTTATACTCTACTCCCCTTATACATACATATAAACAGCTTCTCTTAATGAAACACAAACTAACGGAATATTTGCAGCCGTGTTCGACCTCACAGGCAGCATGGTCCACCTCGCCCCCTACGTCAACTGCGGCACCAACGTCAAGACCATCACATCCACCTCTTCCCTCCAAGACCTCGAGGGCTCATGCAACACCAACGGAAGCGAACAGCCTTCCTCTCCCTCCCAATCGTCATCCTCGTCATCCACTTCCAAGACCTCTTCCAAGGCAGCTTCCTCTACAACTGATCCCGCTTCATCTACCGTCCAGCCCCCTTCTTCCACGACGGCATCGCCTTCTGGTGCACGCTCGACGGAGGCTGCTTCGACTACGGCTGCGAACACTGCGAAGAGCAGTGCTACGAATGGTGCTGATGCGGAGAGTGCGCAGAGTGGCGATAAGAACGGTGCTGACAAGATGGGTGTTCACGGCTTCGCCATCAGCATGGTGTTTGCAGCGATGGGCATGTTGTTAATTTAAAGAGAAGCTTGATTCACGAGATGAAGAAGTTTGAAACACCTTCGTATAATATCGTATAGACTGCCATACCCAGACAAACATGTAGCGTTCATATAGATGAATACATATACATCGATCCCTTTCTTAACCAACACAACTACACAACCTCTAGCACAAACATTGGTCCTCTCTCATCCCCTTCCCCCTTCACAATATCCTCCATCAAAATCCCCGCAACAGGCTTCTCCTCCAACGTCCCATCATCTCTCCTCCTCAACACCACAGCCGCCCATTCACCCTCCTGATTCCCAATAAACAACTCGTTGCCATTCCTACTCAAACTAAACATCCGAGGATGTTTCCCCTGCGTCGACGTCTCCCCCACCAACTCCAACTCCAACTCTCCCCCATCACTCTCAGGCTTCACCCGAAAATGCGCAATCGTCTCCGTCGGCGTCGTCATCAACCGATTCGACGTATATACGTGCCCACCATCCTTCGAAAGCACAATCTCTCCCGCTGCAGCAAACGCACCCATATCCTCATCCACAAACGTAGAATAGCTCCTCGTGGGCGTAAACTCAATATCCACCTCCGTGTACTTTAATTTAAACACTTCGACACGATTACTCGCCTCGCAGAGCAAAAAGTAGTGCGTCGCCGGCTTCCCATCCCCCGCGGGATAAAACACGCCGTGTCTCGGCCCCGAGCCAGACGGCACGGTGACGCGCCTCACGACGGGAACGTCTGGCCGCAGAGCATCAAGCACGAGGATCGAATCCGTGCCGAGATCATTGACAACGAAAAAGCGGCCTGTGGGATCAAGGACAGCTTCATGAGCGCGCGCGACTCTCCCAGCGTCAATCACGGGGTCTTTCGACTGAATCGTGGTAATGAGTTCAGGAGTCGAAGATTCCGTGTTCCATATATCGATTGTGCCTTCAGCCCAGGACGTGCCAATCAGAATTGTCCCCTCTTTGTTGAAAGCGAGGTGACAAACGCCATTGCTGCCATCTTCCGATTGAGCGACTTTTGTCAATGTGTTTGCCGAGAGATCCAGACGAAAAGCATACGTCGTCGAACCACCCTCATCAAAAGTGTATAATAAATGAGGATCCGTCGGAGAAACGGCGAACCAAGAGGGATTGCCTGGAAACGGCTCGTCGAGGTCGATTGTGATGGTTGCTGAGGCGGAGGTGTAAGTTGCGAGGTAGATGTGCCCGGGGCGAGCAATGAGTAGACGGCGAGACATGATTCTAAGGATCCTTGTGAGGATTTGCTATCCGTAGAATATGCGTATAATTGCGCAGCGCTCAGAAGAGTCAATGATAAATGTCAGTTTGAAAGTGAGGTTCGTCGAAATAGGTGGGGGGAAATATATGACAAGCTCGCACAAATCAATCACAATGAGGTCAGACTTTAAGAGAATCGCCGATCCCGTCACACATTTAATTCCTTCCAAAACAAGGCACACAACAGAAGGACAACCAATTTCCCAAAGTAAAGAAGAAAAAAAGAAGAGGAAGGAGACGAGAGAATGCAACGACAAAACTTTCTCCAGGGTACGCCGTTCAAGCAGCGGGGATAGTTTCTCGATGCGAGATTGATTAAATAGATCTGTGTGGGGGTCACGACACGGCGTTTTATATTGCGTATAGCTCCAGTTAAGCTGTCTATCGTTTGTGCTAACAGAGACCAAGACAACGTAGCATGAGCATTGCATGTATCGTGCATCTTCTATATAGGTTAATATGCTGCGTTTGAATCGTCATGTAACGTACGCTCCACATGCTGCATGTGAATGACGAACGCCACTTGAGTCATCCCCAAATCAACGATGTCGTCAAAACTCACGAACCGCACCAACTAGCTCAAGCAATCCAGTGTGAAATAGAACAAGAGGCGTCATTGTTTCTTACGGCACCTAGAAATAGACAGCCAAACAGAATACAGTGATATTACGTCTCCAGCACAGCGCACAAACCAATAAGCAAGCACAAGTATGAGAGAGTAATCAGTCAAATCTGACCCCCTAAATACAACTTCAACATCTTCCTAAATACATCCAAATTAAGGCCTCCCGCCCCCTTCCATTCATTATCATTTCGCACATCTGTCCAACCGATTCAAGGGCGGCACTATTCTCAACTAATGCATAAACACATTCAAAACACCAAGAGTATGAGGCGTATAGAAGATAGGGGAGAAAATATGAAGCCCGCAAAAAATTTCAACAAAAATTGACCCAAAAAGAACAAAGTCAAAGCCATCAGACTATCCGACTCAAATCAAACACAGAGCAGCACCGGCCAGACCCAATGCCAGGGCACTGACGCCAGTCTTTGATCCGGCGTTCTTGTTGCCGCTCTTGCTGCCGCTGGAGTCGCTGCTGCTGCCGCAGTCCTGGTTGAAGCTGGAAGTCGAGCAGCCAGAAGTATCAGCAGGGGCGCTGCCGCCGGAGCTGCCGCCGGAGCCTCCACTGCTGCCACCAGAGCTGCCTCCGCTGCTACCGCCGCTGGATCCGCCAGAGCTTCCGTTGTCGCCAGAGTTGTCGCCGCCGGGGACGGTGCCGGAAGAGCCGTTGCTTCCACCGGGGATCGAGGCCTGGGTGTTCTTGGGATTGCTGGCAGGCTTGGAGGCGGTTCCCGAGGGTGCGGCCGACGACGATGACGAATCCGGCTTGCCGGCGTCCATGTCGAGACCGGTGCCCTCCAGGGTGGCCAGGTTGGTGCGCTTGTTGCCGTTGACGACGGTGTCGTTGGTGGCCCGGATGTTGTCGTAGGTGTAGCTGACGCCGGAGCTGCTGCCGAGCTCACCAGTGGCCTTGTAGCAGGAGACCTCGACGGACTCAAAGGTGGCGTAGAAGTAGCCGTTCTTCTGGATGTCCTCAGCGTTCCAGTCAATCTCGCCACCGGCCCAGTCAATGGTTCCCTGGGCGTTGCTGGCAAGACCACCGGGCCAGATGGAGATTTGGACACGGGCGGGGGTCTGGGGGAATGACCACTGGTTGGAGGTGGCGTTCCAGTGATCCTTGCGGTTGACGGTACGGCCGACCTGGCCATCGACGAGCCACTGGATCTGATCAGGCGTCCAGTTGATCTCGTAGGTGTGGTAGTTGTTGAAGGTGTCGGAGAGCTTGGTAATGTTGCCAGAGTTGTGGTCTATGAGTCACATCATCAGCATTGCTTCAATTGCAATCATCTCGATACACCGTCTCTAGGAGGTCAAAACTTACAGTCGGGGATGCCCTGGAAGTACCAGTTGGTCTGAGCAGTGCCCAGATCAACACCGACAAACTCATAATCAATCTCGTCCTTGACATCAGACAACAGGATGAAAGCAGTCACCACACCCCTGCCACGGCTCGTCTTGAACTTGGCCTTGACATTGCCATACCACATGTACTCGGTCGTCGCCAGCACAGTTCCGACGCTGTTCTTGGGCATGGTCAGCAGCACGTTGCCGTCAAAGTACGCGGGCTCTCCCTGGGCCATCCAGTCGGCCGTGGACGGGTCGCCGAGGTAATCGCTAATGTCGGCGATGCTGCTGAGGTCCTTGTCAAAGGTCATCGTCTTGGACTTGCACACGGGCGCGGGCATGCAGGCGTCGAGCGAAAAGGACATTCGGGGATCGCAGCCGCCGAGGCAGTAGGCGCCAACACCACACTCGCCATATTCTAGACACAAGAACAATTTCGTCAGCCCGAAAATCTAGAACAAGAGAAGGAGAAAATCATGTAACAGAATGAAGAATCAGCAACTGCACATACGGGAGCAGCAAGGCGCGTCTTCAGGGCACTTGTTGGTAAGGGAGCAAGTCGTCGCCGCAGCAGCCGACCCAGCGCCCAAAAGCGCAGCAATCGCAACAGAACGCAACATGTTTCTTATTCTGTCTCTTCGAAATACGAAATGAACCGGCAGCGTTTGAGAAGCGAGAAGCGATATCGGGATTATTCAAGGGAACACGCTGTCGTGTAACGGGGTTCAATTTCGAAAAAAAAAAAAATTAATTGAGCGATTGGAATGCGCGTGCGCACAGCGATTCGAATTTAAAGTGTTTGAGCTCGCGAAAGCACAAGAGAAGAAACTAAAACAGGGCCGAGGATGCGAATCCCTTGAAGCGTGCGATGAACGAGTGACGCACTGCTCGGGGGACGCAAAAAGAAAACGAGAAACACGGAAGCGAGAGTCGTTGTTTGTTGTCTGTTTGGAGCGGCAAGGAGGAGAAGGAATGCAGTTTTTGGCGATGGGTGCTGGGGGCGAGATATTAGTATGGAGTGGAGGGCCTGCAGCAAGTCTCAACTAGCACTGGACTGGAGTCGGGCTTCTGGTTTTCCCCCTAGCAGAGCTTGGGCCATGGCACCTCGTCTGTCCCTGAACAGGCAGGTCGCCCTTCTGCTGCGGGCTATGAATAGGCCTGTCATTGCCTGTAGTGAGGTCAAGTTTCCTTCCAGATGCTCAGTCCCGTCTACATGCATTTTTATTGATTCCATTGTCATGATATCCCGTCTCTAATCTCTTATTGAACACAGCATTAAAACCGCTGTAACTCTCGTCTTCATTCATCTGCTCTGCTACTCACTTTCAGCCGCCAAACCATCCCCATACGCCACCACGCCACCCATCAGGGGAACAATCAGCACATGGCATAGGCGAATCCCGCTCCAGCCTTTTACAGCCACGAGCAAGCATCAAGCAAGTACAAGTACTGCAAATGTAAGTGTACATGTACAAAGCCATCATCATCATCACTTAAGACAAACACTTCAGCCCTTTTCTTCAACCCTCTTCCTTCACAACTCAACTCAATCCAACCCCCCCTCCCCTCAAAGTCAGTTCAACTCACAAGATTGAATTTAAATCCCCCCGATGCCGATTCCCCCCCAAAAAAAAGAACAAAGAACCCAAATACGGGTCTCCAGACACGAGGTGCGAGTGGAACCCTCCCATCCCGAGCTACCAGGCTAATCAACTTCTAGCAAAAGAAATCAGTAAGAACCTAAGAAAAAAAAACCTGTTAGCTAAGATAGCCAGCCCAGCCGCACCCGGACGGACTGTTTTCTCCATCTCCAAATACGAGCTCCGAACATGAGCTTCGGCATGACTTTTCACTAACCTTGGCTGCACTTTGCAGGAGACACCATGGAGACTAAGGTAGGTCATACTGCAGGCTCCGGCAAAAATATCCGTGACAGACAAAGACAAATAGACAAAAAGACTTTGATTGACAGGCGACTTACACAGCATGAAAAAGACTGTCTGTCATTCCTATTCTCCGCATCAGCTGCCTACTTTTTTCGTGCTACGTACGGACTAAATTAGCCGTCCAACGTCTGCATCTAAAAACGAATGGTCGCGAATTAGTATCAAATGCTCTACTAACCGACTCCTTTAATTGCCCCATGTTTTCGATCATCGCGATCAGCAAGCCATGGCTCGTGTTCCCCGTCCTCGCTATCCCGCATCGCTTAAGACACCTTGACACCGCCTGGGTCTCAATCGCCATCCCATCCCATGCCATGTGAATCACATAATGCAATCATGATGAGAATAATAAAAATAATCACTGCGCATTATGCTGCTCTCAAGTAAAAATCAAAGCACATGCATTATTTTATACGACAAAATCCCCTCTCCAATTCCAATGCCAGCACAAAACCACCCTCAGCATCGCTCCATATCCACCCCCCAAACAACAAGTAAAATAAAACCTCCATCAAGCCCACCCATTACTTCGTCTTCCGTCTCGCCTTGAATGTCTTCAAGGGATCACCCTTGCGCACCCCAGCCTTTGCGCTCCGCTTCCCGCCCTTCCGCTTCGTCCCCGCGCGCCTATCAAACTTCTTGAGCGGCACAAACCCAATGTCTCCCGCCGTCAGCGCCTGCCGTCCTTCCTTGGGCAAGAGATAGTCCGGCACGTGCTTCAGATGAGCCTGCTGTCTAGCCGTTCTCAACTCTCCATCGTGGCGAAGGTGGTTCATCTCTGACGGGTTCTCCTCAAAGTATCTACCTCGCAGTTAGCTTTCAAGACTCAAATCTATAAGCAAGCATAGTCCCATCATTCGTACCTCTTGAGCTTCTCGCTCTTCAACAGCTCCTGACGCAACTCTCTCGTTCGCGCCTCTCGGATCGCCACCTTGGTCACCGCACGCAGCGCATCGTTCATACGATATCTGAAAGCGTCGACCTGGTCCTTGTTGAAGTTGTACGGCTTAATCTCCTTGCCCTTCTTTGCCTGCTGCTTCGTGATTCTCGCCAAAATCTTCTCGTCCTTCTCCGAGCTGGCAATGGATGTGTGGATGTGTTTGCGGTAGAGATCCTGGGGAACGACAAATGACAGTGCCATGCCCGCTCGTCCGGCTCGTGCCGTACGGCCTATTCTGTGTGTGTAAGACGACGCGGATGTGGGGAGGTCAAAGTTGATGACGGCGGCGACGTTTTTGAAGTCAATGCCTAGAATCAAGTAAATCAGTAAACAAATTCCCAAGCTTCTCCAGAAAAGCTTGTCAATGTACATACCTCGAGACACGCCATATTCCACATCTCCCTTGGCAGCCTTCCGCTTCTTCTTGGGTCGAGACTCCTCTTTTGACTCGCCCTCGTTTTCTTCCTCCTCCTGCTCTTCCTCAGCCTTCTCTTCGTTGCCTAGAACTTCCTTCTCGTCAGAGGCGATGATGATGTCGTAGACGTTGCGGTTGAACTCTTCAACCACGTGGATTCTCGAGTTGACAGGCAGCTCCGAGTTCAAGATACAGCTTCGGATGCCAAACTGCTCGAAATAGAGCTTCAGGCGGTAGCATCGGTCAATGTCGGCGACGAAAATGATGCACTTGCCCTTTACCAGCTGCAACTTGAAGATGACGTAGATCAAAAGGAACTTTTCATCCTCGCCACACCTACAACCCATGTCAGCACAAACTTCGACAAAAGGAGCAGACTGAGAGAAACTTACTTGGTCACCAGCTGCGTAACTCCCTCGCCCTCAGCATCCGGCTCCTCCAGATCCAACAGCGTAGGCTGCTGATCACGGTAAAAAATCTTCTTCAAAGAGTCCACCTCGGTCGTCAGCGTGGCGCTCATCATGATGGTCTGGATGCCCTTTGGAATAGACCACGACAGGCTCTCAAGGTCCTCGCTATATCCGTACGACAAGAGAAGATCCGCCTCGTCCAGAACCAGATAGGACAGCTTGTCCAGAGCCAGGGCCGACGAATTGCCATTGACGTTGTGCCATGCTCGTGCGGGCGTGGAGATGACGATTTCTGGGCACGTCGACAGCAGAGACCGCTGCACCGCGTCGGTGAGCTTGTCCGTCAGCTTGACAGCCCGGACATCCTTTGCGCAAAAGGCGGAAAACAGTTCAATCGACTTGAAAACCTGGTCGGCAAGCTCTCGAGTAGGAACCAATATCAAGGCCGTCGTGGCAGCGGTAGAATCCACCTACACAGCCCCCCAACAGATTAGTCTCAAGATCCAAAGCGAAGAATCAATATCCCTCCACGGTTACAAGCCAAACATACACTCTTCTTCTTCAAAATGCCAGCCAACACAGGCAGCACATACGCCGCCGTCTTGCCAGACCCCGTTTTCGCCTTGCACAGCACATCCTTGCCGTCCAGCGCCAATGGAATGGCCTTTCGCTGAACCAGCGTCGGCTTCAAGAACTTCTGCTGCGCAACGGCCTGCACCAGCCTGGCATCCAGTCCGAGGTCTGCAAACGTCGCCTCTTCCTCTGGTGTCGCCGTTGTTGTCGTGGTCTCGGCGTTGGCCATCTGTGTGTCGGCTTCGGGCTCAGCCGAGGTAGGCACGTCGTTTTCGTTGAGCTTCCGCTTCATGATCACACTCAAAAGTCGTCCAATGGAGTGAATGCAGTGAGTGTTGAATAGATGCGAGCGATATGGTCGACGCAAAAACGCAGGATGCTGCTTTATCGTGTCTTATCGCTCCCAAAAAAAGAAGAAAAGAAAAAAATTCCCACGCCTTATCTTATCGCCCCAAGCTCCCCCTACCACAGCAATGTACATTCTGTACTGCACAAACGGAGCAGGAAAAACCACCCCTAGCCCAGCACGAGCCAAGGTACCTGTAGCGCCTGTAGGTACTCCATACCTGCTGGAAAGTACCTGTCAGTGGGGCCAGCGCATGAACCTCGAATTCTCGACAGCGACGTTTTGACTGCTTGCTAGCGCTTACCTTCGCACCGGCCGTGTACGTACCGCACAGGTCCCCTCTTCGTACACGATACCTCGCCCAAGTTTCTCCTTTCTCTCCCTCAAAAGCGTCCCAAGTATCCATACATTTGGACCAGGTCCCCGTCAAAACTTGGAACTTGGCATCTCAATCTGGGGGCCCGTAGGGCTGAAGCGGCAAGGGCCGGCCATGATTTCCGATCTGAAACGCCTCCAAGGGCCGGTTCGTTTCTTTGCATTCCCATCCCCAGTGTCTTGTCACTCTTGTAACCCTCTGCGGGCGTATCTCAGTGGTACACACAATATCTTTCCGCCTCCAAAGTACTGTAAAGACGGTGAGGACACTGACATGGACGGTGTAACTGTCTGCCGGCTTGATATGTGCAGCAGCGTATTGCACGTATTGCACATGTGCAAGTTTTTTTTTGTTCATTCATTTTCACACCGCCTCCCTTTGCATTGGGTCAACATAGCATGCCATCCCCATCCCCGTCTTGACAGATACCTGCTGTACCTAGCTTGGTCATGATACATCAAGGGAACAAGCAATACCAGCACTTGTGGCGCCGCACTACCCGGTACCCAGCTCCGGGGTACCGGCCCTGCAACTACGGATGCAAACCAGCCAGACTAAACATTCTTTTTCTCAAGTACACAAACTTGCATCGCCAAACTGGGATAAGTGAGGCCACTAATACTGTACTTCCAGCAGGTGTCTCCTCTAGTCGCTTTTAACCATCGAGATGGGGCCCCCAGGTACAACCTCGCAGCTCCATCATCAGAGGTATTGAGTACTTGCACCAGGTAAGCTCCCTCGTCCCCTCTACACAAACCGCACCTTGCCGGTCATACACATACATATATTGTTCCTCGTTGCGAGGCATCATTCACCAGCTGCCAAACGCAGTGAATTTCATATTAAAATAGATACTTCGTACAAAAAGTAGAGATGGAGAGAGAGAAACGGGGAGGAGGGGGGGAATTGTGTTATTCGGGTATAGCTATGCCTCTTATCAGCGACAGTCTTTGCATCCTCAGCTCTAGGCCAGGAGCAGTTGAAATCTTCCAGCACTTCCACGCCTCTAGGACAAACTGAGCCTGAGTAAACCCCATCATCGTCGACTCCGTGGCCTGTCCCAGTAAGTCTTCAAGAACACCCAACCCACCAAAGCTCTTCTCTCGACCATCCCCGTAGGTATCGTTGAAAGTAGAGAGCAGAAAACACAAAAGGAAAAACAAGACGTAAAAAGGAAAAAAAAAAACAAGGGGGCAATTAGTCAAACGATGGCAGGCCACGGTTCGAGTCCTCTCAAACGAGCACAGGCAAGACCAAGAGGACTACAACCCGCCACCAACGCCAACAAAGACCGTCCAGTGAATCATTTCCCACCCAGCGAACCAAGAACGACATAGACACATCTCTCTCTCTAAGACCGGCAAAAGAAAAAGAAGAGAAGAACGGGAGACTAAATAAAGTCGGCGAAGAAGGACAAAAAGACAAAAGAAGAAGTCATGACAAAAGCCAAGCTTTGCCAATTAACGAAGTAGCGGAAACCCTGGCCGTACTCCTTACTGTTCCTTGCTTTTTCTTCAGAGATCTGCATCTGGAGTTATTAAACTGGAAACCCTCGCGACGATAATAAAAAAGACCGAAATAAATAAACAAAGGCAGCTGGTCCCATTCCTCTCCACGGCGATCCCGGGGCCTGAGTCCCAACTAGAAAACAAGACGACATCTGGGTACATCAATTACAGTCGTCGAGCGGTCTGATCAGGAGCATTCATCAGGCTGGGGCGCGGGCGAGCAATCACGTGGAGTTCATCTCCCCTTGGGGTTGCCAAAGAGATCTGCATACGAGTTAGCGGGACCTCGATCGTTGCGGTTAACCCCTACCGGCCAAAGACTGTAAGCATACCTGGAAAATGCTCCTTCGCATACTGTTCACAGGCCTGTACCAAGTTAGCAGATACTCCAAGGACGAAAAGAAGGGGGATGCTGTCATACCTTTGCTGGCTTCCCAACCTTCTGGCCAATGACCTTCCACTTGTTGTTCTCGTATTCTTTAATAGCGTTCAACAGCGCCTGACTCTGAACAGACTGATCAATCAATGAGGCATCGACATTGAGGGTGAATAGATGACTTACTTCGTCCTCGGCAAACTCAGCATAGTGCATGTCCTTGTACCAATGCTTCTTCACGGACCCTTCTGTCCGCGTAGGGAAGGTCTGTGTGAATCTCAATTAGCTTTTTTTTCTTCTCTTCAAGTGACGTCGACAACGATGGCAAGCATTGCTTCTACCGTCATCAAGAATTTGCTACATACCTTAGCAATCTCAGCCCAGCTGTTTCCGGCATCTCGCATCTGCTTCAACCGCAGCTCTTCCTGGGGAGTCCACGGCGTGTTGGTCCTGCTCTTCTTGGTGGGAGGGCCAGAGGCGGCATCGGTCGAGTTTGCGTTGTCGTTGGCCGTCGGCTGGGCTTGCGGAGGAGCAGCCTGGGGAGCGGGAGGCGTTGGCGCAGGAGGCTGACCCTGGGCGGCGGCAACGGGAGGTGGAGCGGCAGCCGTGGCGGGTGAGGGCGCGGCGTTCTGGGCCGGCCGCTTCCGTGAGCGGGCGTTGGGCGGCTGGGCCGCGGGCTGAGTCGGCGTCTGCTGCTGAGACGGAGGGCCATTCGGGGGCTGTTGCGATACGCTCATGGGCGGCTGGACTGGAGTTGGGTGGTGTTGCTGCTGGGCCGCCATGTTAGGCTGAGCGCCGTAGGGAAACTCCATACGGTCGTTGCGACGAGCCATATCGGCCGGGTAAGGATGGTTACTGTTCGAGGCACCCCGGTTAGCAGACTCGCTGGCGGGGGAGGGGAATCATCATGGCATGGCATGGAACTATGCATGGTATAGGAAAGGGCTCCCTCTAGATGGGGCCGGGGGTGGGAAGCGGGGAGAGGGAGAGAGGGCCATGGTTTCGCCAGGCACAGCGGGCGAAGTTATAGAAGGTATCAACAGGAGGCAGACGGTGATACAGCGTTCGTTTGTCTCCCAGCCGGTGATGCCATGACGGGGTAGAGGTGTAAAAATAAAGAAACGGGTAAAAAAGAAAGTTCAAACGATATACATTGAATACATGGCTGGTGGTCGATGGAGGCACAATGTGACGGACAACAGAGGGCCCTGGTGTAGATGGTGGAAAGACGATGTACCAGGAACAAGAAGATTGAGTACTTACTGCATGTCGTTGGACGGGTGGGGGGAGTTGGAGTAGACGTAGTCCGGCACGGGGCCGACTTGCCACTGCTGCATGATCTGATGATAGCACGCGAATAAAGGTCAGTAACGATTTCGTCTCTTTTTTTTTAAAAATAAGCTTGTCGATGGAATCAAAGAAGAACGTCAAGATGCAGCAAGAGAGGAACCGCGCGTTTTTTTTTTTTTTTTTTTTTGCTTTCTTTTTCCCTTCAAGCCCTAGTTGCACGCGGCGCGTCCAAGAGCCGGCGAGGCTGTCGACTTGCAGCACAGCAACCGGAAAAGGGACCAAGGAGAAAAAAAAACCACAAGAAAAATAGAAGGGGGAAAAAATCAAAAGAGAGGGGTTGTTTGCTCAAAGAGAGCTTACGCGCAGCGCACGCGTAAGGTCAAGCTCCCAACAATGGCTGCAACGGAACTGACGCGACGCAGCTTGAAGGTTGAGTACAGGCGCAGGAGCATCAACAATGGGAACACACGAGCATCCCCGACGAGTGTCGTCGACAACTTGGCTACCACGGATTGACGTTGCGAAGGCACAAGGTGAGGATGCCCGGCGAGAGGGAGCAAGGGGGGGGAGAGAAAGAGAATGTCCTTACGGGCGAAGGCAATGTATGTCAATGTTGCCTAAAGCGCATCCGACTGGAACAAGTCTGGCTCGGCTTTTTTTTCCTTGGTCGAACAACCAAAGGAGCAAAGCTGGGGGCCGAAAGGGTCAGGTTGCACAATTCGGCAAAGTAGTGCAAGACCACTTGGATCAACAAGTACTTGTAACCGCAGTGGCACCGAAAAGGCCGTGGGTTTCTTTTTGGGGGTGTGGTTGAAGAGCCTCCTAATAAGAGGTGAGGGTAAGGGAAAAAAAAAAGATACAAAAAAAAAAACTAGCCAAGCCGAGACTTGACGCGCGCGGGTTGGTGGACTGATGGGATTGTGTAAAACAGTGGTAAGTTGGCTGTGGCAGTGGTGGTGGGGAGAGAAAAAGCGTTGGCCAGGGGGGCAGATCCGAAGCCGAGGCGACGGTGGGCTTGGGTTACTATTGTGACGGTGCGGACGGCGAATTGAGAGCAAGAGGGATTAATTGGGTTGGGAATAGCGGACGAGCAAAAGCTGAGTGGGTGAGGGAGTTGCAGTGCAGTGCAGTGCTGACAAGGCTCAGCCGTGCTTGGGTGTCGAGCTGTTGTTGGTTTCTGCTTGGCTTGGCCCGACTGAGTCAAGTTGAGAGAGAGCGAACAAATGGGAGGCAGCAGAGAGGCAGCAAAGCAAAGCGAGGCAAAGCAGAAGCAGAAGCAAGAAAGCACGTACGAGAGCTGGTTGGCGCAGGCCGACGGATGCAGTGGTACTGGTTGGTACTCCGGAGAGTCTGAAAGGACGCGGATCGGCCAGGGTGAGCTGCGAGTGGTTGAAGCGGGTTGAGGTGAGGTGAGGCCAGATGGTACAGTAGCGTGTACTGGATTGGATTGGATTGGATGCGTTGGAGTAAGTAAGTAGCGTAGCGTGTTCGGCGGGCAGCGCAGAAGTGTTTTTTTTTTTTTTTTTTTTATGGCTGGGCCGGGGCGCGAAGACGGACGGCACGCAGGCAAAGTTGCTTGAGCACGCACGGCACGTCCTCGCTCGTTACTCGGGGCACACGATGTGAGGCGATGCGATGCGATGCGATGCGCTGCGCTGCGATGGTCGGGCCTCTGCAGGACGTTTGAAGCTGAAAGCTGAAGGCCAGTGGAGCACCGTTGCAGAAGCGTGCGATGGAAATGGCCAGGTCGAGTCGCCAGGCGCTTCGGGGGTGGAAGCGTTGATGTGAGTACTTGGAGCCCAAGTAACTCGGTTGGGTTTTTTTTTTCTGGGGGACGAGGTAGATGTTTTGGCCTGCCTGCTGGTGCTGGGTCCTTTTTGGGGGAAGGGGGGAAGGGGAGAGAGAAGTTGCGCGACCTAGACAAGTGACAAGTGGGAGGGAGGCAAGCGGCCAGGATCAGTGACGAGGGCACGGGAAAAGCTTGGCGGCAGGAAGGGTGGGGCGCAGCAAGAGAAGAGAAACCAAGAACTTACACTAGAGGGGGGCGTGTGGTGATGCCTGGATCCGATACTTTTGGCGCACGCAAAGTTGGGGGCTGGGCGGGGTACTGATACACATCTTGAGTGGCGCCATCGAGGCCGGGGCGCAGAGGGCGTGGCCGTGCGAGGGGCCGGTTCGTGACGGCCTACCGCACTGTGCGATGCATGCCGTGGTGTCGCACAGCGCATAGTGTCCGGTTTCGAGTGTCGAGCGTCGTCGCACCGTGCGTAACGGGAGACCGCAGCAGGTTGGGCGGCGCACGGGCCAGCGCTAGCGGTGCTTAGTACCACTACCTTGAGGCGTGTCCACGCAACGCACACAGCAAGGCTCCGTGATGAACCTTTTGCCCTGCCGGTTCTTCCCATGGATCCTTCAGGCAGCGTGTACAGTGGCAGTACCGTTACCGTGCCTTCCGCGAGGACAGACAGACAAAGACAGACGACGCGGGGACTCTGCTCCGTAGCCCCTGTACTGTTGGCGTCCGAGTATACTACCTAAGTATTACGAGTAAATTGATAGAGATGGAGATGGAGATACAGGCATCACAGCAAGGAACAGGCACGGGCACTCAATATCCACGAGACGGAGCTCCGGGCTCAGTCGCGTACCGGTGTTGGTGTTTTGTACTGGTACTGCTACGGGTACTGGTACTGATACAGCACTTGCATTAGTCCATGTACGTACTTTGTACTCGTGCCTCCGGTGAGCAGCTTCCGATAGAAAGAAATGAAGCCAGAGACAACGGCTGGGAACTGCTGGGGCTCCGGCTGCAGCCAATCAGCGGCCGCAATCCGCCTCGCGTTGGCCTTCCGATTGCCCGCGCGCCTTCCTGCACCAGCCACTCATTTCGCCGTGCCTTGGCTGCGGGCCAATGGGCAGGCCAGCAGCGCGAGTACAAGGTACAGGTACTTGCGCGAGCTGGAGGCGTTCGTGAGGTTAGGTGAGTGCGAGTGTGAGTGTCTGGAGGTACAAGCGGTACAAGCCCGGGAGTACGAGGACAAGCTCGCAAGGCGGGCGGGTGCAGCAGGTATGCGGTACCTGCCACCAGAGTAGCGCATCGTATCGCATCGCATCAAATCGCATTGGATCGCAATCGCATCGCGCATCGCCTTCGGGTCTCGTCGTTTCGCTGGCGGTAGCACCAATTGATTGCCTTGCAGTAGCAGAAACAGAAACAATGCAGACCAGCCATCAATCACAACTCCGTACTCGCTGCAGACAGACACTCTTGCACCTTGAGCAAGTTCAATTGGCGCTGAGAGGGCGAAAGAGTGCAAAAGTTATCTTGCTGCCACCAGTTATCTGCCTGCAACCCGCAAAGTGGCCCAAACCAAAGGCTCAGCCCAACGCTGATCACGGCTTTCGTATTCGGCAGCGATGGACAGGCACCACAATCGCACTCCCTTTCATCTGCTTCTTCTCTCGAGCTTCTTTTTTTCCTTTGCTCGCCTCACATTTCTTCTAGTGGATGACGCAACTAGCCGCGGGGATCGTCGACGCCAATCTATCTCTCTCATTCTCTCTCTCTCTTTTTCTGAGGGTTAATTTCGTATCTACCTACTTACAGCCACAGTCACTAGTATTCCCACCGCTCGCTTAGGCGGCCAAGGCATTCCCTGTCGAATGACACGAATCTCATCTTACAGTAGACAGACCCGGGAAAAGCGGGGATGGACATGACATGTGTGTGTGCTTCATGGCGGCCTGAGAGAGCCTGGCCATGCGTGAAATGCCATGCCGTGCGTCAACAAGCGTCGAGCAGCGCTGGCTGGCTGGTGATACGCCATGGCCTCGTTCGTTCTCTGGTCTGGGGAACCCGGGAGGGGAGAAGACGCAAGAGGACAGACGAGAGAGGGAACAAACAGAGACGAGAGGCCAGCCAGCCTTATCGAGCACCGTCCGTCTGCCTCTTCTGCCTCTTCTGCCTCATTCTCGATGCCCAGCACCGTGGCATCGCACAGCACCGCACAGCACGCAACAACAGCAACCACATCACCAGAACATCATGCACCTTGTGCTCCCGTCCTTCCAGAACCTCTCCAATTCGCTCCCCCCCTGCAACCTCCCTCGCGCGAACTGCAAATCGCCATGCCATTGATGGCACAAGTGCAAGCAAGCATCATGTACTCTGACACTCTGTGCATGTCTATCGCATACCTACTCGTACCTCGCCGCCAAGTACTCGATACCTTTGCTGAGCTTCGAGGCTAGGGCCGCATCGCATCGCGGCTCCACCTTGTACTGTACATTACATGTGTACATTTCATGTGTACATTACATGTGCACATTACATGGCTTGTCCAGATCCAGCGTCTGGGACCTCTTTGAAGACCTGGGTGACTTGTGAACATTGTACCTGTGGAGGATGCCATGTTTTGGCATTTAATGTGGCCACTGTTGCATTGGAATATAATCCGATTCGCTCTAGTGTTTTCGACGACAGAAGCTCTCGTTACTGCGCATGGAGAAACTCGCAATGGAGTCGGACCTTTTGTACCACTCACCGGCAGCTTTGCTTGATAACCTGCAGAACAGAGGCGTGCTGAGATGATCTCGCTCCCCAACCTCCGCTTTATTGCCAGAGACGAGCTGCGTACAGTGTAAATGTGTATGCGATATCTACTCAGGGGTGGGCGGTGTGTGCCATTGCATTTCATCTCTTTTTTAACACCACTTCAGGCTTACTATTGATCATCTCGTACATACAATCACCTGTAGGCTGTTGGATACCTACCATCGTTGGGGGTCAATTTACCCGGCCAATTCGCCTCAGCTGCCATTACGGGCAGCATAGGATTGTGAGATAGACCCAACAGGTGCTCGAGGATGGATACGAGCTGCCGCTTTCTCTTCGTCCTCGGTGCCCATTACAGTGCAGGGTAAGCCAAAGCAACAGGAATTGGGAGTCTCCCAGCGCTCATCTTGTTTGCTCGTGCTCTATATTAAGGCACGCACGCGTACTGTATGCACAAGGCAAGGGATGAGATGACGAGGCGGCTCACTGAGGCCAATACCAATCCATCTACGCCATCCGGAGGTGAGAGGAATCGCACAGCCACCGTCACCGAGTCATTTCCACTGTACGAGTACCGAGGAGAGGAATGTGTCCACGCCCGGGTGCCAAATTTGCGAAAAAGCACACGTACAATTACCCGGCAATGGACATTTAATGAAAGACATGCAGATTGCTCACGTAGTCGCACGTCAAATCAAATCGAAATGTGAGCAAAGGAGCTGCCATTAGGCGGCAAGAGGCTAAAATGACAGCAGGCGAGCTGTGTGATATATCACAATGAGGGTAAAGCGATAGGGACATACTCCGTACATGTAGCCTCTTCACGGGCGGCCTACAAGCAAATGCGAGCCCCTATCGCCTCTACTCATATACCTCGTCGGCATGTCTCTATCTGGATCATATTGTATTCTGTTTGTATGAGTACTGGATGATGCCATCTTTTATCGGGGAAGTGGCCAAGGTGGCGTAGAATCGAATGGGAAGTGAATGTCTTAGTGAGAGGGAGCCTTTCTTGGCTCTCCACATGCAAATCTAGAGTTGCGATGCAATTTGAGCCAAAATGATGCGTCATCCGGTCAACGAGGAAGTGGAAAATAAAATAAAAGAAGTAAAAAAGAAAAGAAAAGAAAAGCTATTGGTAACTATATGATTGGATATTACCTGGCAATTCTTTATCATGCCCAGGCAGGAGCAAAATAACTTTTCAATTTTCAATATTTCTTTTTTTCGCCGATCGAACGGCATGTCATACGATTCCTGGGCGAAATGCTTCGGTTAGCCAACCGGAGAATCCCATCCCTAGGGAGGCGCCTGAGATGGCCATGAGTCGGGGTGAGCGTCTCCCGACTGTGTCCGCGTTGGGCTGCATTTTGTCTGGCCATTGGCGGGAAGCAGGTCTCACTAGATGAGGAACAGGCGGGACAGACACACAGACAGGCAGGTAGAGCAGACGGACAGACAGCAGACAGAGAGAGACAAGGCAAAAAACCTGGAAACCCTGCATTGATATGCCTTGATACAAACATACATGCATACTACAGGTATCGGCATCGGCTACACATACATACATACGGCTCACACATTCGAGTAGATTACATTAGCATGCCTGTGCCTCGGAGACACGGCTCGACGCCCACCCGCCGGACGGGGGGTTTTGATTGATAACTGCATGTCCGATATGTGAGCATATCAGCATGAAGACAGCCACTATCTTGGTGTTTTTATCGCCCCAGACAAAACACATCCATGCCCTTGCCACCATCGTCACTCCTGCGCCGGGACGACGGCTCTCCGTCTGAGTGGCTGGCCCCCAGGTGTGTCTTCAACCTTGGCGAGCTTGGTTTCCGCGCCCATCTTTTGACTTTTTCGTCTTTCCTCTCTCTCGCCTCAAAATTCATGCGCCTCAAAGAATGGAAGAAAACACAGGCGAATGACGTGAAACGAAAGATAAAAAAGAGAGGCGCCTTCATGCGAGGGTTTCGCCAGTCGCCTCTAGCGTGTTTCGAAGCGCAGGGTTGAAACGCGGCTGCATGATGCCCGGCCGCCCATCTGAGGCATGGCGGCTACCGGAACAGGACGACATCCGAAGACTTGAGGAGGCTCCGTGTTTGTTCGTTTCGTTTCGTCTTTCTGCTGAAGGGTTGGTTCTTGTTTTCGGCTGTTGTATGTTTTGGTTGACTTGTGTTTATGAGTTGGGGGTGAGTTGAGTTGAGTGCGAGACTTGATGCTTCTGTCAACAAGCCAGCCACTTACACTGCGGCTTCACCCTTTTTTCTCTTTTACCATGTTACGCAACATGGCGAATTTCCTTCTATAGGATCCATATTGCCCAAATTCGGATCCAGCCCGCAACGGAGAATTTTATCCGCCTTTTTAAATTTCTATTCTTTTTTCCCCATTAGTGTACTCCATAAAACAAGCCGCGGGTCCATTTGCTGGAGAAGCCCGGCCAAGGGGCGGCCCCGTTGGCTTTTTCTGCTGAGGCGTTCGCTTAGCTGGACGAGAACAACAGCCTCCTTGTTTCAAGAATGGAAACAGGCTTCAAACGGCGACGCCTCTGCTCCTTGCATCATGATCGCTTGCTGCGGAAAACGAGATAACTGCCGTTGTTTGATTGGCTCGGGAGTAGCCATCGGGGGGGGGGGGGGCCTCAGGCAGGCCAAGTATCTTGAGTTTGTTGTCATGCGTTTGATGGGGTGTAGAGGTAGGGCTGGTTGAGGCATCATGGAGTTTGTATAGACATGAGGGAGTCTAACTTTTTCATGCGCCACCAGGATAGAAACACAAGGAATTGAAAAGAAGAGAAGAGAAACCGATCGAAAGGTAATGACGAGGCCTGTCATCGCGGCAATCAATCAAGCCAAGCTGTCAATTTACTTTATTTCCGCATAACCATCCTGTATCCCTACGATGTCCATCGACAGACAGGCGCCACCCCATACAAATCGGAACAAGATGAAGGTCTCAAACAAGCAAAACCTCACTAGCCCTTGGCCACTAGACGAGACTGCATAAATTGTTTGAAATGTGGGTTTTTGGTGCCGTC
The DNA here is from genome assembly GCA_037893235.1 of Trichoderma afroharzianum. Classification (NCBI taxonomy): domain Eukaryota; kingdom Fungi; phylum Ascomycota; class Sordariomycetes; order Hypocreales; family Hypocreaceae; genus Trichoderma; species Trichoderma afroharzianum. The sequence continues at coordinate 632,135 of JBBLXW010000006.1, forward strand.
CTGACGGGGCCCGCATGAGAAACAAGAGGCCAGAACGTTATGCTTATGTCGAAATGTTGTTACGAAAGTGTCACAGGTTACTCTACGATCTCTTACAAGCCGGGCCAGGGGTGAGGAGGGATGGGGGACCCCTGGCGCGCCCAGATAATGGATATCGCCAGGTTTCGTGGGGACACAAAGAGGAGGCTAACCCGGGTCATTGCTAACTAGATTGCAGCCCGTTCGTGCGCAGGTTTAGTATGATTGAGATGAGCATGTTTTAATACTTGCTCACTGCCCATGCGTTCGTCTGCCACCTTGCTCTCTGGACTTGTGTTTTTCTCTTCTTCTGGAGTATATTCCTGTTGTATTTCCTCGTTTGGATCGTCGTGTTTTTCAACCCCATTTTTTTCTTTCTTCTTTCTTCTCCTTCTTATTTTAATAATCCTGTTTTTTTTTACTCTTGTGGCTGGCTCACTTGACTCACCTTCCCCCTCCCCAACTGGTTTGGCGACGCTCATACTCATTCATACTCATAACAACCCATCATCTTTGCATAGCGGAATCAATTCATTCGAGCATATCATTCAACAACAAAAACATTGGCCTGGTTTACCGAAGCGCCTTAATAAGCAGCGTGGACATAATACAAAAAAGAAAGATACCCCAAGAGACATCATCACACACACCGATATACATAATGACGGGACCGGGTTATATCACAAAGAGCGGTACCGCCCAACGGATGGGACAGGGTGTAACCAAGAATCGGAAGGCAACCCACACTGGCGGAGGACGTGCATGGAGCGAGGCTGAGGTAGGTCAAGGACTAACCATGAGTTGATGGTGATGGATGTTGGGCGATGAGATGAGACTAACATGAAGACTTTCACTAGGAGCATTACCTCGTCGAGACTCGCCTTCAAAAGGTGCCTTACAAGCAGATTGCCGTCCACCTTAATAAGACAGAGCTCGCATGTCGGCTGCACTACCATCAGATCACCACTGGTCGACGGAAGGAATCCATCTCAGAGTCTTCGCCTGAGATGACTGTTCAAGGCCCCCTTTTGGCTGCTCCCCCGGTTCTCCCGCCGGCTTCACAGCTGCCGACCGAACACGTCTCGATGCACAGGAGGGCCGAGAGCTACAGCTCGACGTCGTCGGGCGGTTCAGTCCAGCTCCCCAGCATCGTCGACAACTGGGCATTTCCCCAACTACCCATCATCTTGCCCAAGCCTGCAGCCATGCCTGATCTAAATTCCCAATCTGTACCACGATATCGCGAGGATCTGATCTATATGGAACCTCATCCTCATGCCACCCAACACCATGAGATGCATGGAGGCTTCTCCCTGCCGTCCACCGCGACGCAGCCTCCCGCACGTGTCGACGTCTCTCGTCTTCACGCCATTTACAACACCCACCGAGCTACTTTCTGGGACGCAGTGGCTAGAGATTACGGCCTGAACGCGTCGCCCGACATGTTGGAGACGGCGTGGAAGCTCAACCAGAGAGTAGCGCAGCCTGCTATGCCTCCCACACCCGCGACCAGCCCGAAAGTTGAGCTGAGAAGAGATAGCAGCGCGGACAGGACGAGCATTGCGTCTATCCTGGGGACGAATGCTCCTGCTACTCCCCCTGGTCAATGGTAAAGAAACATTTTGAATATATAACCTTTTTCTTTTGTAGACCTGCTTTATATTGGGAAATGGGAAATATGTTTGGTGTTTTGGCTATTATTCCTTGGCATAGGAATTAGCGGATTTCGGTGTGGAATTGACCGAAATCTGCCCTTTTATTTTTTTTTGAACCCTTTTTTTTCAATACCCTTCTCTCTAGCTTGGAGATGATGGTTCGGGTACATTAGAGTTTGCTTAGTGGGCGTTTCTGAAACAGGGCATACGTTTTGTAATTTTGCAGGATGTGCCCCATGTTTTTTCTTCTTCGTTCTCTTTCTTTGGGGTTCGTTTGGTTTGGGTTGACTGAAACGGGGGGAGAGTTTGAGGTGACGGTGAAGTTTGAGGAGGATATAATAGGGCCCATGTACTTGGGTTGCCAATGGCGCATTTGGGAAAAGTTACCAATTAGTTATCAGCCTGAATTGAAAAGTTCAACTGACTCGAGCAATCTCCATTAAGCTTAAAAAATTGAACAAAAATAGTAGAGCTTCAATTGTGAATATTCTCCTATCGCTCTTGGCCACCTCGTATAAACCCCATTCCATCGGCAGAACAAGTACCCGTCCCAATAAAACAGCTCTAAAGAACGAAGCAGTCTGCGTACGTAAACAACCAATGTGGGTGAGTAAAACCCGCAATGCGATTCGACGTTCGGAAGCTCCCCGCAAAAAAGGGTCCCGAGGAGAATAAATTGGGATGGGCATATTAGGCTGAGTTTGAAAAGTAGGGCAGCAAATAACTAATTGAACACTAAGCACTGGTAGACTGAGAATTTGGCAACGATGACGGAGGGGTGCGGAGGGGGGAGTGGAGAACCGGGAAAGCTGGAGATGGAGATGGAGGCAGAACTGGAGAGGAGTTGGTTGGATGGTTTCTTTTGTTTTTGTTTTTCTGTTTTTTTTTGAAGGTGTATAGCTGTTTGGGCTGTGAGATTGATAAGTTAGGAGTTGAATTGGTAAGTGGTTGAGTGTCTCTTTGCTTGTCTTCCTGTGTTCGTGTATGAAGCTTGTTACACCTTCACGACGTCCTTGGACCTCCTGCCTTAGCCGTTACTGGCCGTCTGGAAACTCGATGGAGGAGATGAGGGGCAAACAAGCTTAGTCTGGGTCCCTCCGGAATCGCTCCACGATGGCCCGAAGCTACAGTACTGTACTGGGACGCTGAATGATGCCAAGTACCGAGCTTCATTTAGTGGGGGAGGGGAGAAAGTGAGCTGTTGCTTTTCCCCTCCAAAGCCCATTTATATAAAAGCAAAGCTCCCGCATAGCTCTCTTTTTTTTTCCCTAGTAGAGGCTTTTATGAGAGTGTCATTAACGATTTAACGAATAATTATAGCAATTGAACACAATGGCGTCACAAGCTTCCGAGCCGGCATTCGACCCAAAGTCCTCTGCGGACTACCTCCAGTTTCCGTGTCTTCCCCCCGGGGGAGCGTTGAATCGCTGGTCGCGAAAGATTACAAAGGACCATGACTATCCTGGAGCACAGGTACGGAGCATATAGAGATTCCTGAATGGAGATTGGGAGCGTGGGCTGATGGTGGGCTGCAATTAGGCCATGTTGTACGGTGCTGGAGTGCCGGACAAGGAGAAGATGAAGAATGCGCCGCAGGTGGGCATTGCGAGTGTTTGGTGGGAGGGAAATCCATGCAAGTATGTTGCGAGATATCTTATAAGAAAAGCTTCTTGGATTTTGGTGGAATATCAGAGCTAACTGGGTTGTTATAGCATACACTGTAAGTGACGAGACAATCGACCGCATAGTTGGGCATCACCAGAAAGACGAAGCAATTCAACTTATACGTAAACGGCAGTGCTCGAATTCGGCCAGATCGTCAAGCGAGCCGTCGATAAGCAGGGCATGCTCGGCTGGCAATTCAACACGATTGGTGTTTCCGACGCCATCACCATGGGCGGCGACGGTTAGTTTCTCACCATCACCATCTTGGATATGAAAGATGTATAATTCTAACACCTTTGATTGTACTCACCCCCTTTTAGGCATGCGATTCTCCCTTCAGTCCCGCGAGATTATTGCCGACTCCATCGAATCTGTTACGTGTGCCCAGCACCACGACGCGAATATCTCGATTCCGGGATGTGATAAGAATATGCCCGGTGTAGTCATGGCTGCTGCCCGCCACAACAGACCGTTCATCATGATCTACGGAGGAACTATCCGCAAGGGCCACTCCAACTTGCTGGAGAGACAGATTAACATCTCGAGCTGCTACGAAGCTTCTGGTGCCTATGCCTACGGCTCGCTCAAGGCCAAGACCAACCCCGATGCCCCTGGACGCAGCAGTTCCGACGTCATGGACGACATTGAGCGTCACGCTTGTCCTGGAGCTGGAGCCTGTGGTGGCATGTACACTGCCAACACCATGGCCACTGCCATTGAAGCCATGGGCCTGACCCTGCCCGGCTCATCCTCATATCCGGCCGTTTCGCCAGAAAAGTCGCGAGAGTGCGAGCGTGCCGCAGAGGTCATCAAGATCACCATGGAAAAGGACATTCGTCCCCGCGACCTCATGACGCGCGCGGCCTTTGAAAACGCCCTCGTGCTGACCATGATCCTCGGCGGCTCGACAAACGGCGTGCTGCACTTCCTCGCCATGGCCAACAGCGCCGACGTGCCCCTGACCATTGACGACATCCAGCGCACCAGTGATCGCACACCGTTCCTGGCGGACATTGCGCCTAGCGGAAAGTATCTCATGGAAGACCTGTACCAAGTTGGCGGCACACCTTCAGTGCTCAAGATGCTCATCGCGGCGGGCCTCATTGACGGATCCATCATGACCGTCACGGGCAAGACGCTCGCCGACAACGTCGCCGACTGGCCCTCGCTCGACCCCGGCCAGAAAATCATCCGCCCCCTAGACGACCCCATCAAGGCCAGCGGCCACATCCGCATCCTCAAGGGAAACTTTGCGCCCGGCGGCGCCGTCGCTAAAATCACCGGCAAGGAGGGTCTCTCGTTCACCGGCAAAGCCCGCGTCTTCAACAAGGAGCATGAACTCGACGCCGCTCTGCTAGCTGGCAAGATCCGTCGCGAGGACGGCAACCTCGTGCTGATTGTGCGGTACGAAGGACCAAAAGGCGGGCCGGGCATGCCTGAGCAGCTGCGTGCTTCGGCCATCATCATGGGCGCGGGATTGAGCAACGTGGCGCTCGTGACGGATGGACGGTATAGCGGTGCTTCTCACGGGTTCATCGTGGGCCACGTCGTTCCTGAGGCGGCGGTGGGAGGACCGATTGCGCTGGTCAAGGATGGGGATGAAGTGACGATTGATGCTGTTAGCAATAGGATCGATGTTGCGATTTCGGATGAGGAGATGGAGGAGAGGAGGAAGCAGTGGACGCCGCCGGAGCCGCCGGTCAAGAGGGGGACGTTGGCAAAGTATGCGAGGTTGGTGGGAGATGCGAGCCACGGAGCTGTGACGGATGGATGGTGAAGATGGTGTCTGTCGATTCTCTCATGATGGAATGAATACAATGATAAATCGTCATAGTGCACTTTGCTTCGACGTGATAGTTATGATGTATGTTCAAGCAAGATGATCATGAGTATGTCTTGTCGTTTCATATGGATGAAAAGTGAGAATGGGACGCCATCATCAGGAAGCAGCATCACAACCTCGAACCGCTATATAACCATGCAATACCCCGACCGACACACCTGAATATTCACCTTGCCATGCGACATCTGCTGTTGAGTCATCTGCGCCGATGGCCTTCATTGAAGAAGCTCTCACAGCTTATTTCAGCCCCTTGAACCATTCTGAATTGAGTCTCTCCGTATCGCTCCCATCTCATTGTAAGAAAATGAACCTCAGTCTTCAAAATCGTATATGACAAAAAGAACAAAAACAGGCAGAAAAAGAATATGAAAAAAGAAATCAAGGGTATCGTGCCTCGACTGCTGCTTTCTTGAAACCGCTCAATCACTCCGACATGAACCTTTGCATCGCTGCTCCCCTCCTCTCATTATCCTACATCATGCATGGACACATATATACACTCATTGCTCGTCCCCATCCCCCCAAATCGTATTCGTCAAGCTTAATCGCCCAGCGGCATGCCCTCTAGAGCATCCAACAGGCGCCGCCAATTGTCGGCCAGCATCTCTGCATACTTGACGCGCTCGCCAGCCCAGTCCTGATTCCATCTGCTGACGTGGTATTGCGTCGACTGGAAGGTGATGAGCTCGTCTCGCAGCGCTTCCTTGACAAAGATGGAGCGGTTGTGCTGCTGCACTATAGACTCCTTGTCCTGTTTCTAGAGCGTTAGCGTTCGCCCTGTAAAAACAATTCAGCATGAAAATCAACGCACCTTGATGATGGCCTCTGCCACCTTTTCAATCTCCCCCGGCTTGACTAGGCCTTCCGGCTTAGACCGCAGGTTGGCCAGTTTAGTCTCGTTGGCCTGTATCCTCTTTTCCAAGTATGGGATATTGTCCTTGTCCAGTCGCTCTCTTCGGTCAAACAGCTCGCGAAGGCTAACCAGAGCATCACGCTGCCGCTTCAGATCCTCTAGCACACCTTCATCCCAGCCTCGGCTCTCGTCTTCAAGTAAGCTTTGGCAGGTCCGCAGATGCTTGCTCATGGCCGTCAAGCCGTCGTTGAGCAACGGAATCTCGCTCGTATCGGTAGCATAAGTATCCGCAGAGACCTCGGTGAGCGAAATGAGCGACAGGGCAACCCGCGCATGATCGGCAGCGACGCCCTCCGTCCGCTTGACGAGGCGGTCCATGATGTTGCACGAGTTGATGTACAGCTCGGCAGATCGCCGAACTCCGTTGCGCGTTCGAATAAAGAGGTCCTCGAGGGTTGGTGGCAGTGAATCTTCCAGACCGGGAGGCAGTGCTCGATCCGTAAATTCATCTTGGACAGAAATTGTTGCTTGCTTTCGCCACACAGCAAGTTCCTGTACCTATGTTAAACAATTGGTCCCTCCGTCGTACCAAGATGGAGATTACACAACTTACCGTAGGGACAGTCAAGAACATAATGACGAGCTGCTCTGCGCTCAACACCGGGTGTCGTACAATGGCATTTAGGAACCTACCCAGCCCTCGTCGTCTTTTTTCGATAAAGGCGCCATCGTTGGATAGGTGGTTTCCATTCACGGCTACCCTCTTGGGTGGCAATAAGGGCAACATTCTAAACGGATACCTCTTGTGCAAGCAGTCCAACAGCCAGACAAAGTCGCTGTATCGTCGAACAACCTTACTCCCGCGCCGCTGGCTGGTGACTTCGTAGTTGTGATGCTGAAACATGAATATGCCCTCCTTGCCAGGCATGAGAGTAACAACGACGACTTCCTCCGTATTGTTTCCGACACGGCCTCCCAAGCTCCGGGATGGAGCAACGGGAGGTGGGACGATTGCTCCAATCTGACCAGCGCCGTCTGCTCCAAAGATGTTGGGGATGGGAGGCTGAGGTTGAGCTCCAAAGATGTTTGGGATGGGCGGTTGAGGTTGAGGTTGGTGTATATCGGTAAAGCCACCGCCGGCGGGCGAGCTGCCGTAGAATCCAGCCCCCCATCCGCCCTGGCCGGACAAAGAGGTACTCGAAATTTGTCGTGGGCGATTAGGAGGGCGGATTGGCTCTGGCGGAGCACTGTAATGGTTCGTGGGGCGTGGGTCAAACGCTGGAGGCGCATCCTGGTTGAAGCCGCCATTGTGTCCATTGAGGGCGGGATTGTGACTTTCGTTTCCATTTTGATGAGAATGTCCCTTGTGCATGTCTGGTGTGTTCCATGGATCGTCGTCGGGGTCAACCATGGTCGATCTGCTCAAGATGCTCGCAGGGGCATGTGAATGCTCAGGTTCGGGCTGAGATGCGGGATGAAGCTGGGGTTGAGGTTGAGGCTGGGGCAGAGGCTCGGGGCTGTAGGACTCGGGCTCGGGGTCGGATTCGTGTTTGGACGGGACTTGTGGCGGCTTTGCGGCAAGCTCAGCGACAGGAGGCATAATCGGTTCGGCGGTCAGCCCAGGCAGCTTGGGCCGAGGGATATCTAAACGAGACGATGAAACATTAGCCAGCTGCCCCAGCACTGAAAACAGAAGGACCGTTGCTAGAAGCTATCGTCATTGTGGAATTTGCATAGAATCGGATGGTAGTAGCAAATTGATCTCTTTTCGCCCAAGCAGCGTTTGCGACTGATTCAGAGCTGAGAGCGGAGTTGCCAAAGCGGACTTGTAAGAGCAGCCCGCAGCCGTGCATTCGCGTCTGATATGACGGCCCCCAACCAAGGAAAGAAAAGAGCAAGCGGGAAATGCGTATCAATGGGTGTTGGCTCACCTCTTCGCCGTTCATCTACTCCATCAAGGCTGATGATGTCGCCTTCTTGCGCCAGGCCAATGAGGGCCAGAACCACGTTGAACTCGTTGCGCGACAATAGCACATCGGATCCTCCTGGAGCTACAAGCGACATGATGCGCGCCTGAGCATCAGCCTCGAGTCGGGCCACGGCAAACAGCTTGGCAATGCCCGAAGCTGTAACCTGGCCATCTTGGCCGTCCTCACGTACTACAGCATCAAACGTCTCGATATAGCTCTCGGGTACGTCCGAAGCCGGCAGCAGGTTGCGGATCAGCTCGGCCCTGCTCTGCTGCTTGCGCGGCGTGGGCATGTCCCAGGGCGACGAGGCGCCGCTGCCGTCGTCGAAGAGGCTGGAGGAATTGCGGCCGGACGCTGGTTCGTCATCGAAAAGGCCGCTGCTTCGGGCTCCTCCGCGACGAGGCGACGAGCCCAAAGCTGGCCCATTGTCGGTGGGCTCATCCCCAAAGAGCGACATGCTGTCTGTGGTGGCCGGGCGCCGGTGATGGACTCGCTGGAGCTCTTGTGCGACTCGTGACAAAGAGAGACGAGGGGGAATACGGCAGAAAGAAAGCAAAAGAAGGGCGAAGATCTGCTGCGGCCGCGGGGTTGATGCGAAGAGTCTGGAGGAGGCGAGGTTGGGTTTGTTGTCAGTCGCAGTATCAAGTTGGCTTAGTGTTGACGAAGGCGCTAGGAGGACTAAGGCGGTCACTGTGCGCTCAGCGGCGATTCCTGTTGGCTACAGTGGGGAGTAGCGCTGTAAGACAGTTAGCATGGGGGGGGGGGGATTGCTGTAGATTGGAATGGAAAAGCTGATGTAGAATAACAAAATTGACGACCTACACATATAAGAGAACAAATTGGGTAAATTAAAAGAAGAATATGAGAAGAAAGAGAGAAGAAGCAATTATTATTGCTGCATGACAGGTGAGACGGTGAGAGACCTTGAGCATGGCTGGCACATGTCAGAAGCTCCCTGATTACCTACATGTACTTACATGGAGTCGATGACACCGATATTGTCAGTGCTTTGCCGGGGATTTGGTGGAGCAGATAAGCGACTGCGATAGGCCACCTCTTGAAGATGGTATCCGGGGATAAAAAAAGATGCATACTACCCGACTAAGACAGACATTGGAGATTCTATTCATAGTCTGTATGGTGGTATGTATACGGTTTAGAGATTCTACATACCTTGTAGCACACTGGACGGATATACTACTTTGAACCATCATATATTGTACATTTCATATCATACTCCCATCATCCTCTGCCAGCCCTTTTATTTTTATACACGCCATTCCCATCTATGCGCCACAGGACCAACAACCATCATCTTTCACATCACACCATCCCCTCCCTCACCACAATGTCTCCTCTGCCTTCTTCTTGTCCGTCTTCACCACGCTCTTCACCTTCTGCACACCAGGTACCTTAAAGTACAAACTGGGCGACTGGCCTGGAGCGATCTGGTGGCTCAGGTATCCTCTATGCGCTGGGTCTCGGTAGTACTCGATATCGGCACGGCTCGTAGGGTCGGGCAATCTGTATCGGAATGGGCCCTTTCTCGCCTCTGCTAGGATCCCTTCCACATGTTCCAGGCCGACGGGTAGGGGCTTGTCTGTATTGACCGACTCGCCCGTCAAGAGTCGCTGAATCGCCAGCTTTGTGTAGTATCTGGTAAGGACCGTGCCTCCGGCAGCCTCGATGGCGGCGATTGCTCCTGAGGAGACCCTTGAAACCATGACGTTGATTGGCTGCTTGAGGTTCTCGCCGCCGCGAGACAAAATCTTTACGCCATCCTTGACGCTGCCAATCAGCTTGCTTTCGATTAGCTCCTTTGGCGTGATTTGCTTCGTGGGGTCGAGTCGGCCTTGGTCGATCCAGTTCTGGATTTGGTCCAGGTTCACTTCGGAGATCTCAGGGGCCCGGCTGATGACAGTTAGCATTTACTTCCCATCTCAACATATGGCGGGGGCACAGAAAATATGTGCCCCGCCATCGTCCACAGACTCACAAGTTGTCAAAGCCCTTTCTGCCGTGCTTCACAATCAATGGCGTCTGACCACCCTGGAACCAGGGCTTCACCTTGCCATGCTGTCCCTGACCCTTGTGACCCCTTCCAGAAGTCTTTCCGTGGCCTGAGGAGGGACCGCGACCGACTCTCTTCTTCTTGTGAACAGCGCCGGGGTTGTTGGCCAAGCTGCCTAGGATCGAGGCATTGCGGGTTTGCTGGAGGGTGAGGCGGGCGAGACAGGCGGTCAATGAGGTCGCGGGAGTGCTGAGAGCCGCTCTGCAGCACAGCGAAGCGCTGGGAAATGGTATCCGGGGGGGCATCGTGGGATAATTGGCCGGTTTATCGCAATGCGGGTAGACTTGACGGAACCTTCAAGTTTTTGGACTGGCACAATTCGATGTGTTGCCTGAGGCCTAAATCGGAGCTAGCGTGGTGGTACGTACCCGCTCTTCGATCAATCAGACTCGTGCCTCATAAACTGATTGAAAGAAGTGCTAGGAAGAGAGAGGCCTTGATGTTTTATTATTAAAAGATAAAATTATGAGAAAAAAAAATAAGAATAGCATCTGCCGAGTCATGTAATACTACACATTATACTGTGATTCACCCAGCCTCTTCACATAAAGTGTCATATTGAAGTTGTAGATGACGATGCTCCCTACCTTATATATTATTCGAAACTACCTAGGTGCTGCTCTCTGAACTCTTCTGTACGAAAGGTGACGGGTGATAAAGATGATGAGATTGCACTTCAAGATCTTCTAAGGTTAACAAACAAGATTCGTATGGTTCTTGTGTCACATACGCATTTGAGAGCTCATGATGGGTCGGCTGGATGATTGAGAACTGAATGAAGATTGTATGTGTCTCAATGTACCAACAAGTGAACGCAACCCGATATCCCACCGATTGAATATATCGGCAATTACCAGATGCTTCGATTGAACAAAGAAATAAAATATAATACGCGCAATACTTTACATCTAAAGATTCAATAAAGCATTCAACATTTGGGCTTCAGGCTGTTTCGAGAAGAACACTTACCGGGTAGGACCATGAGATGTCTGGCTTTCATATCGGCTCAGCTAAGTGATCATATTGGGACCGATATTGACATGCAATCAGTGTGAAAACATATGTGGGCTATTTCTGGATAATATTTCCTGCAGCGCTAACATGTATTAGTTTACGACTGCATCTGCACGTCTCACAAATAGTAGCGCTGGTGGCGTGGGTAACTTGTGTCTTTCTAAAGGGACTTCGATCATTGAATGCATATTATGCTGCAAATAAATGTATGCATCCTATGTACAGTAATGTTTTAAAACCTTAACTCCTATATACCCAGGAGGAAACTTGAAAGAAACTACATAATTACATTAGAGCTCCTCGGCTCTCCGCTGCCTTTGTTCTATTGCCTTTATCAACCTTCGAGTTCTTGACCCCTTTGCCTTTCGAGCTATTCGTGGTAAAACAGGCAGCCATGCTTTATGATTAAGAGCCTCTATCGCACTTGGACGATTGCAGGGATCCCAGGCCAGCATTTCCTGCAATAACTCAAATAGCGGTTCTGGAACGCGGCCCTTGTCCCTTCGAGACTTTAAAGTCGTCTGAAGGTGCTTATAGGAATGTCGTGTTACCATGAGGTCTGCTGGTGGTCTTAAACATGTAAAGAGCCATGATATAGCAAGTGCCCAGATGTCCAGTTTTGTCTCATCTAGTTCTCGGTACTTGTCTAGCCAGACCTCTGGCGCAGCGCAGATGCTCGCGTCGTATGCGTCTGGCCGCTGCATGCATAGAGATATATAGGCTCGTTGCTCATATATTAGTAATGATCCGGGCTGAATATTTCCGTGAAGGATTCCTTGGCCATGGAGTTCGGCCAATCCACATAAAGTCTGGTATAAATATTTGAGATGAGTGTTAGTGTCTAGCTTTCTCCAGCGCTTATGGAGAAAGTTCTGCTCAGCTAGAGGCATAGAAAAGTAGGTAGTTCGGCATTGGATGACTGCGCTGCTTGGCTTGAACAAGCATGGAGGAGATGTACAGTGCTCACACCAAACGTCGAGTATGCCAAGGATACCGTCATCTGCTTTGTCTCTGTACCGAGAAGCGAGCTTAATTTGATCAATCATGTATCTTCGCCCTCGGATTTTATTGTGCAGTGTCTTTACTGCCACCGGCTGTCCGGTATAAATGTGAACCCCGGTCTGTAGTGAGGATGAGTGCGGAACTTTACGATGCAGCCATACATTCCACATAGTTTCGATATCTGTGCTAGGAATGAAGCTGAAGAGCTTATGATGGCGGTGATGGAGAGACCGGTCGATGGTTTTGCTGAATCTGCCCCGATCTTGATGGTTGACGGTAAACTCGAGAAGGAAGCGATATGGACCGAAGTGAAGGTAGTTTTTTCTTCGCCGTAGAACGCAAGACTTGACCTTGCTGTCTGGGCCCCCGCATATTTCTACATCCTGATCGTTTATGTCTCCTTGCTCATAGATGATGGGTTTATTTGACCGTGATCTGAGTACCAGAGCTCCTGACTGTGGATGGAGGAAAAGAACGGCGTGAATGTGCTTGATGTATGCACGAACCGTCTTGGAGCTTGGCGTCTGTGATGTATCCTGTGGGCAGAGGAGAATTTCCGGGACAAAAATATCCCCCATCTTGGCGATGGCTGGCGAGGGACCGGCACCAACCCTCCACTTGTAGCAAACTTCGTCCTGACGCGAGTTGTGAGAAGGGATGGATATGCGGTAGCCAATTGTCTCCTCACCGCTATGAAGAGTCGGTGGTGATGATTTGGACTGGATTTCCGATAGAAGATGGATAGCGGCCGGATTCGCTGCAGAGAGGACGAAATAGTTCAGATCTCGTACCAGCGGGTTCGATGTTGATGTCATAATTGGGAATCAGTGCTGCGAATAGCATGGAAATCACCGACACACGGGACGCACCATATACGATGTAGATTCAAGGATGAGATCGCACCGCCAAGGTATCTGGACGCGTTCAGGTATATATAACCAATCTACCCCACGGAGTATAAAGTACAATTATCCATTTTGTATAAACTCAACCCGGCGTTTTTCTACGATACATTGCATATAGAAATGGGTTGTAATAAGCTTGGAAAGTGATATGTGAATAAAACCAAGATCTCTGCCGTGCAGGCTTACACCACGTATAAAGCAGTGGAGCATGCATTCGGTCGGGCAGCGACGGTGTGTGCTGTCGGCTCACTTTAGCCATCACGGCAACATTCTATTGAGTACCTTAAGTAATGATACATTCGATATTATCTCTATTGAATCCATGGCAAAGCGAAGAAATTATGAAAATGAGCGGCTTTGCCGAGGAAAAGAGCCAAGTTGCACCAACCCACTCAGGTCTTTATTTCCCAAAAGGCGGCTCTACTCTCACCGACAATATGGACCGATACGTTAGCAGCAATGCTTCGTTAATAGCAGCGAAATGAAAGAGGTGCGAATATGTACTTCTCTCGAGAGCCAGATAGGATCAAGACATAGAGCCCAAGCAATTCTACCGTTTCATTTGGCAATTTGCCGCCAAGCCCGAGTCTGCATGTAACCTTGGCGAGAAGAAGCCAAAGACGAATTCGAAGAGTTCTTGCGACAGCTTAAGAAAAGAGCCTAGGATATTATCGATGACCGGGACTCAACAAGTGGAATTCCACACGACGATGGAGACGAACCGGAATTCGCCGAGAACTTCTACACGTACTCGTAAGGTCGCCAACGAAACCCCCCTGTAAACGCCCGGGACCTTCTGATGACGGCGACGATGAGTTGGCGACTGTGAAATACGGCTGCCGACTCCACCAGTCCCGCATTCGCCGTCTACAGCACAAGAGGCTTCTCCACGCTCTATGTACCATCCCACCATGATTGAAGAGGATCCTCCAGTAGTAGGTCAGAGCCACGTAGGAAACGCAAGGAAGCGATGACAGACGTCAATTACGGAAGCGGGAGTTAACTTTACCCTCTGCATGTTATGGGAGAGATATGGCGGCTAAAGCTGTCGAATCAAATCCCACCCCAGTCATTACGGTACCTAGAAGTGATGTTGTAGCATGCCTAGTCAGATCTGAATGATGAAAGCCATCTGTCCCACACCATTTGGAACAATGCGAGTAGTATACATTCGACCTTGAGTGGTTGGGCTAGGGTAGTAGTGTACACTGGGATGGGTTAAGATGGAGAGACCTCTCGTTGCAGCATAACTGTATACAAGCATTTCATTTTGCTCGAGACAATTTGAAATGTCATTCTCAAATTTACTTTTGTGTTTTGATAACATGTTTGCCTTATCCATCAGTAAGTGTCATCCGTCTTTCCTACCGAGCTACTTGTTTCTCTCAACTATCTATGCGCAAGAAATATTCGACAAGTCATTGCCACCGTGTCTTTCTCTCAACGTTTACCACCAGTGCAATAAATTTTCTCTCACCAAAAAGCTATATTGGAGGCGGTCCGGAAAATCTGATCTCCATATCAGTACTAGTAAGAGCGGAAATGGAGATGCCAAGATGAGACATGTTGATGGCATCATGCGCCAAAGAAAGCGGGCGATAAGCGAGTGGTAGCCATAAAATCTTTTTCTCATTCCAAGTAATCCAGCTCCTATCGGCGCTCAAACCGTATCCTTCAAAACGAAGTTGGTCTTCCGTTATGGTTTTGTAACTGCCCGGTGTCTCATCTCCAGTCCGAAGATCCTTAATGTTGATAAAACCACGTGCCGTTTTAATATACGACTCCCGAGATCCGAAAGTTGACGAAGTGATGTTTCCGAGAATGAGTCTGATTCTTTTCTCTCCCATGGTAGATATCCAAATCTCCCCTCCGAAAGGACTCCTTACAAGCGCTTGCCTGCCATTGTTGGAGATGGCGATTACTGATGAATCGCCGCCGGGGTAAGGGCGTTCAGAGATGTCGCATTTGCACCATTCTTCGCCATCATCGTTTTCGCAAGTATGATCCTTGACATACATGACGTTGTCGCCAGTAGTGATATCCCACACTATCAGTTTCCGGTCTGTTAATAAAAGGCTGAAGTACTGTGCATTATTGGAGAATGCCATATCAGCGATACCCCGGTTAAAGACTGTAGATTGGAAGATCACTTCCCCTGTTGACGTCTTCCATATCGTAATGTCGTCCGTAACTGCGGCGAAATATCCGCCATTATTCGAAAATGCGATGTGCTTGCATGGCTTATACCCCGAAAAATCCCAATATCCAGTCCCTTGCAGCCCCGAAGTTATGTCCCCTGATTCGAGATTTTGCTCTCCTTTGTCTGTATCTGAAGGATTGGGGTCTGGCGGAAAGTTTACTTTGTTAACAAGATCCTTTTTCATAAATTCCGCTGCATCTCTATCGGTAGATATATCCCAAACTTTGATATGGCCTGTTTGTGAAATTGTAGCCACGATATCGGGATTATGTGAGAATGTGATCTTTGAGAGGTCCAAGTAGTCATCATTCGCATCATTAGTGCTTCGAACATCCTCCGTTTCTGCAGAAGTGGCTATGTCCCATATTGTGATATTTTCAAAGTTTGTTGATGCCAGAATTTTGGAGTCTGGAGACCAGGCGAGGCCGTACGATTGCTGCCCTCTAGTGTCCAGATGTGTCTGCATGGTGCCGGTTTTCACGTTCCATATCCAAATGTTACCCCAGCACCCTCCAGCCACGAGCCTGGAGTCGGGCGAGAACTCGAGTGATGAGAAAGCGGAAGGCCCCCTGTTATGGCCTCCTCTATGAAGGATCTGAATTTCCCTTTCCGTAGCCAAGTCCCAGATTTGAACAGCGCCCGACTCCCATGCCATGAGTTTGGCGTCAGTTGAAAAACAGACTTGCCTGTGACGTCCCCCTAATGTGTTGAGACGCATGTGCTCCTTGTGTGTGACCACATCCCATATGGTTATCTCATCCCAGCCAAATGCCAGAAACTTGGCATTATTCGATAGTTTCACTAATTGTTTGTTCTTTTCCCCCTGGTAATCATAATTGTCGTTCACAAGAGATACCTGTGCTCCTGTAGCCACGTTTTGAATCTGAATGGTACTATCAGATGTGTGTGAAGCCAAAAACATGCCATCCTGGGAGAGAGATGCATGGTAACCAGGAGACCATGCTTGACGATGTAAAACACCGGACTGTACGTCCCATGAAATAATAGGGCCATTTTGTGCTGCCAAAATGCGTTTAGAATCGCAAGAAAAGATAAGCTGGTTGAGTATTCCGTTACATTTGAGTGTCTGAATTTGCGTTCCTGAGGTAATATCCCAGACCTTTACCTCATAAACATCATAATCGTACACTGCGATCTTATTGTCGCTTGAGATTGCGGCTGGGATTAGCAAAGACTTGACCTCGAGTGTTTGTAGAAGAAGGCTCCAATGACTTCCAACGAGCGGCTTAGTTGTAATCCAAGACAGTAGCTCTTGTTCGAAAAGAGTTCTCACGATACTAAGTTTGGGGCTAAATAGAATTCCAGAGAGGTATATTTGAAGCGGAGCATTATAGATGATCCACGAGTTGTGCTGTGTAAATCGACGAACGTCGTAAACCAGTTGTGAAAGTTCGCTGTTGGAAGAGTATTTCTCAAGCAAGCCCCCAAAACGGCTGATGTATGGAATGCCACCCGGCGGATTTCGCATCAAGCTCATGACTTCGAGCCAATGAAGGATGTGTTCTTTCAAAAATGTTAATATTTTGGCGTCGTTTATAACAACTTGATCATATGTATTCTCCAAATTGGAGATTGAGTCGCAGATGTGTTGAAGCCAGTGAGAGCAAGGATATCTCAGAGAGATCAACGGGTCAGGCTTAGGTGTCTTAATATCAGCAAGAAGAATTGCGTGATCATCCAAATTGTAGATATTTCGGCATAGTTTTTGTTCCATAGCCTTGATTGAATGCATAGCCATTTTGTGGTGAATCTCTTTGATGCCATTTGGGAACAGGGTAGATTGCGCTGCGCTGTTGCTAGTCAAATATTCTTTAGACGATTGATGTATAAAGTAGACGATTTGGTCCTTGACCGTTAAGAAAGACCCGCAGTTATGTATAAGACTTTGAAGCGTGGATGGTCGAGTGAGATTCCCTTTGAAGCTCGCTAGAGTCGCTAGCTCTTGAAGACGTAAAGGCTGATAAGCAAGTACGGTGATCCCGAGGATAGATTCACATAACTCAGACTCTCTCTTTTCTAGACGTCCGATTTGATGCAGCATTCTATCATAGAGCTCAGTAAGATCCTTTGGTAGTCCGCTCAACCGCTCCAACACAGATTCGCGATCATCATAATGGATGTTCAGATGCTGCAGTTCTTGGAAAACGATTGCCACCCAAAGGAAAGTTCCGCTGGCTTTTTCGCGTACCAAATTGCATACTTCCTCTGTTAACTCGGCATCCCGTTTCAAGAGTGGTATCTTGGATGCTTTATAAGAAATGTATGTGTCCACAGCAGCTGCTACAACGGTGGCGTTTACCTCAAGACTGAGATTCACACCCTCAGCACCGGCATCCTCAAGGCTTTCTCGAATGTTTGCCCAGTTCCGACTGGAGAGGACCCACTTGACATTTCTCGAAGGTAAGACTTCTTTAATAAGCGCAAGGAGCTCATTCAGACCGGTAGCACATTCGTCGAGGCCATCAATAATCACATACGCCATGGTCAACCTCTCATCTTGTAGAATGCTGCGGAAAATGGTTGCCAAACTGTACCACGCGTTGGGTCCTTCAAATAGTTCATTGCCGATAGGATCGTATTTCTCTCTAATGTGAGAAATGAGAGATGGCTGTTGATCAACAAGCAACCATATGAGGCCTCGTAAAACGGCCAGATGGTTGTTGATTGTTGGGATGGTTGCCTGACAGAAAAAGAATGAGATGGCATTTGCGCGCTGTGCACTCCGTTTAATTTCATCGATTATACCGCATAAAAGCATTGTTTTTCCCTTGCCCGGGTCACCTTTTACCCAAAGTAGCCGCTTTTCGTCGTCATGGAGCCAAGTCTTGAACTCCGAATTGTCAAGAATCCAGCGATACGAGTCCTGAATCAGGCCTCCCTTGGTGGATTCAATTCTGCTCTTGTCCATTCGTGGATCTGTGATGTACAAATCTCTTAGACATTTCTTGTCGTCATCCGTCTTTCGGTATTCCTGTTCATCTTTTGCATGAGCAACGAGCTGCTTCACGTCTTGTCCGAGATCAACACTTTGAAACACGCGGACATGCTCGTTGAAGAAGGCTTCGGCATCTTGAACAGCCTTGAGATTTCCCTCCCAATCATCGAGCTTGATGAGATCGCCTAGAAAAATAAGTGCTCGATGGCGGTAATAAGAGCATATACTCTTGAGTTCGAACGAAAGTAGCTTCTTGTAGAGATCGATGAGTTTTGTCTGCAGCTCCTGTTGGATTCCGGCGGTGGCACCACCGGATTGTTCGCTGAAAAGAAGCCCGGCTAGCTCGCAGTACCAGTTCATTTGCTCTACCACATGGGCAATTCCTTTACAATTGGCTTCAGTCTCCGAGATGGGGTTTGTTAAAAGCTGTAAAAGAGGTTGCATCAGTAGATGTTACTAATTGACAGAGTATTGCCGTCTTACCTCAAGTGAAAGGCAGACTGCGGCCCATGGAATTGCAGCTTGTGGCACATCCTTGACTACTTCGGTGACAATATTTTGGGCGAGATTGACCGTTTGTAAAACTGAACCGACGAGCGACTTGACTTTTGTTTCCTGCGAAATCTTGTCTAAGCCGTCTTTGACTAGCTGATGCATTTGACTTCTTCTCTTCTCCTTGTCATGCTGGTTGATGACATTCACGTCGGCCGTGGCTTCTGTGTTTTGAAGCTTGCTCGATAAAATCCTCTCATATGCTTGTACCAATGCAGCATCATCGGTCTTCAATGCATCGTATGCACGATCCCATATCGTCTCAGGTACTAATTGTGCCGACTTCTCTTTCCCGCTACGAGTACCTGGTGCCGGATCTGGAGTAGAATCTGGGGCGGGGTCTTGAACTTCCAACTCTTGTGTACTTGCTGGTTTGATGATTTCTATGATCGGCAAGGACTGTCGGCTTTGTGAAACTTGCGTAGCAGGGGACGATGAAATGTCACTCGGGGTAGGTATGCTTGCTTGAACATCCTGAACACTTGGCTGAGGACCCTCTCTCAATGACGGGCTGCGAGATCTGCTGCGATGGTGAGGGAGCTTTTCCTTTACTTTGGAAGAAAGATGTTTCAAAAACATTGCGCAAATCGCTCAGGGTCAAATAACGCAACTTTATTCGATGTATCCAAGATGAAACTCAAAGACTCGCGGCCGCTGCCTCCAAATGGGTGGCTGGGCATTGGCGGGGTTGTCAACTGGCCAGTAGAATTGTAGGAGCAAATCCGCATAAGCACATCTGAATTGATCGTTTATTTCATCTTTCGCTGATAGTTTCCATTGATCATTGACTATCGGGCAATTATAGCCTCTACCGATCCGTTAACCGCGTTGAGTGCTAACCATTTCAGTCATAACTACGCCTTTCACGAATCTACAGACATACAAGCCATCTTGTGTTGTGGTGGACAGAGTATTTCTTCGCTTACCTGACCCGTATTTGGGACTAATGAGGCCCAAATTACGGAGTAGCTGCCACGATGCATGCCCTAGGCGATAATACGGACTCGTAACCCGGCGGGCAGGAAATACAGGACTATCATTGCTTCCTCCCAGAATACAAAGTATGAATTGTATCAAATGCGCAGATTTCTCTCGAAAAGAAAAGAAATTTCTATATAATGAATTCCGGGGAATTAAGCTATGTTGAGTAGCAGTTACACCTCTGTTAGCACTCTTAACATCAATTGATCTGCTGTTGAAGCAAAGACACTATTTCCTAAGTGAGCACTCTTAATAAATTCAGCACACCAACCCCGTACATGTATTTAGTTTAAAGCCCTAGTAAACTGTTTAGTGACACTACAACAATACTTGGATAATGATGTACGCACCCTTCACATCTATCTCTTCCAGGGTTGCCAGTGTAAACACACCGACCTGGGCAATGCTGCACAAAAGAAACGGTTCGATCAGAATTACAACGGAAGAGGTCCCACAAAGGGTCCTGACCAGCTCTCCCGACGGCGATTTCTGCGTTCTTGAGATTCTGGACCCAAAAAGCACTATCATCTGTTGGGGTCAAAATTTAGCACCGGTGATGAAGGCATATAGAGAAGAGCTCACTTACCACGATGGATAATGGTTGAGCCGCATTGAAAGCCGGCATCGCAGGCCCATTGGGCTGAGACGATGTTGGCCAGAGCCAGGAGGGTCGCGCTAATGGTAAACTTCATTGTTTGACAGATTGGTTGATGTATATAAAACAGCTGGGCAACTATTTTATTTGAGTTGATACTCGTAGATTTCTTCTCCTCAGCCGTAGCAATTGCTCCTTTAAATACCTGAGCGACATGTAAGGAGCATCCTTCGTTTGCAGTCTCAAGAAGCATATGTCTAACATTGAACTGTATAAGTGACGTCGGATGGTCACGGGTGGATTCTACGGCGTAATTCTGCGGTGTCGGACTTCTCCGTGTCTAGATTTCCCGTGCAGCTCATCCTGTGTCTCGCAAGGTCCCGTGTCTTACTTTCCCGTGTCTTATTCTGTTATGAAGCTATAGCTCTGCTATTGTGATGTCACTTAACCACAATTTATCACCACAATAGACGTCCAACTTAAGACTTGAGTTGGGGAAAGCAACTTGATTAGTCAATAGACAGAGGAAGCGGGTGCCTTGCGTCAGAGAACTGACTTGTATAAGACATGTTACTATCCCGAACCCCTTGCTTACTGGTATAAGCAAGTACGGACGCATCTGAGCTGGAACAACAATGACTGTGTCACAAGCCATAAGCTTGTATCTTATGATGAATGCATGGAAGGCAAGACTCCAGGCTTAGAATTAACGCCTCAAGGGAAGCATACACAATTATGTGCAACCCTTCGGTTGTCCAGACTCATTTTGTACGATTGTGAGGCTCTAAAAGTTAACGTCCAGAACAAGGCTTTGTCGAGTAATTGATAATCTTCTAGGCTATTCAATTTCATTCGATTACTGTAAAATCGACTCTTCTCGCCGATCCCGGCACCACCAGTCGCGGCCGACCTCCGTTATCCGTCGGGTCGACGACAGGTCCGACAACCCAGCAAGGCAACTTCACGACCGTGTCTCGATGCTCGTGCTCTTGGCTCCCCCAATCCCACCAATCCACGGTGGTGCCCTGAAACACGAGGGAAAAGACATCTCCGAGAACAGTGTCGTCGGGAAGTGAGCTCCAGTCGAAGCGCTTCGTCAAGGTCCACGTCTCACCCACGCGCAGAGTGACAAAGTTGTCGACATCATCGCCTACCCGCACACCGACGGGAGGGTCATCGGCGATCAGGAAAGCATCGTCATCTGGGATGCTGTATTCGTCCCATTTGTCGTCATCATGCGAAATAATCGATGTTTCGCGCCGTCGTTGACGCCAGAGACGGAAGCCCTCGCGGAGACCGCTGGGAAATTGGAAATCATATGTATGGAAGGTGATGCAGCGCTCTGTGAGTTCCAGCTCATGCGTATCGGAGACTAGTCCCTCGTATATAATTTGGAGAGTGACGTCGAAGGAGTGTCCGTGGGGTATTGTCGATGGGCACTCGAGCGTGGCACTGATGAAAGGCGTCGACGGACTAGTAGAAGGTCAATTTCACAGGGCCTCACGTCAACATCAAATTTGGGAATGAGAAAGAGGAGAATAATAGAGAGGTTTTCAAAACAGACAGAAAACGTACACTCGTTCCTGTTCGGCGATTGCCTCTCGACGCTTTGCCCTGTTCTCCTGCTGCCAGAGCTGCTGGGCTCTCCACTGCCGCTCCTCCACGTTGGCTAACAGGAAACCGTCTCTCGCCTCACACGCCGCTCTCCCGGGCCACGGCACGGCTTCGGCAGCCGCCGTGAAAGAGACACGGCACCCTTCCGGCACACGGAGCGGCGGTTGGCCGGCGTTGACCCGCAGTTCTCGGCCAACGTACTCGCGCTTCGTGCCCCAATCCCACATGGCCACCTCGCCGCCCGGCCAAACCAGATCATAGCGCTCGCCCTCAACAAGTCGCTTGTGGTATCGCTCATGCAACGGGGCTGTGAAGCGGACGTGTCCGCCGGGCCAAAGCTCCCACAGATAAGGTTCCCAACCCTGGATGACGAGGCGCGGGGAGGCTTCGGCCAGCTTCGCGCCACCGGAGTAGTCGACTTCGACTCGTACGAGAGAGTCTGAGTCGTCATTTGCACGGCTTGTGTGGCGCCAGAGCTCGAGACCTGTGGCCGAGAAAGCTTCTACGCCGGGGCTCCATTGGACAATGCAGGCCCGGCCTGTGTTGTCATCTATACGGCGGAGGGTGAATTCGATATCATATGGCAGGGTCAATGATAGTCTCGGGCTGGCGTGCACTTCCAAAGTCAGCTGTGGGATTGCAGTTGTGTTACTATTGTTGAAGCATAATTGATTGTCAGTACATGTATTTGTCCTCGGGTTACCATTTACAGCAGGGGTCATTTATATATACGCCATGAGCCTGTAGCTCTATCGTTATAATGGAAGCCAACGAGACGGCTGTAAGTAGAAACGCTGTCAGAGTAGAAAAGAAGAGAAAGCCCCCAACTTGTTTAGTATCAAGTTTAGCATAAAGACGGGCTAAGATATTACATTGAGGAGCTTACTAGGTATTTGCTTATGTACATGTAGGCCCACGGGCAAAGCAGACATCAATGATATCATTACAGCACTCTGTTTATTTACAACGGACTTCGATACAGGTCAGACCACTTGGAATGAATTATGAAAGCTGAGTCATCAAACATAAGTCGCTGTTGACGTCGTTGCTCCCTGGCGATCCCAAACCCCAACAAACGCTTCTCCCTATTCACCTCTCAAAGATACATTACGCAAAACTTGGACGATGCTGACCTTGGTTTTACACCAATACTTTGCAAGGCACGAATACATTTTTTCTACTCTTCTACTCAGGAAGCTTTGTACAGCCTTGGTGTGCGCTTTCTTCAAGGTAACGCGCTTTTGCAGCATCTGTTTTACAGTGTTTGCTGGGGGTCCAAATTCACCATCTAGAGCCAGGATAATCAAGATTTCAACATAGAGAGAAATCAGCCAAGCCACTGTATACATACGAACAGCTAGATTCTACGGCTAGTTCAGCTGGCCTTCCGTCTCAATGGCATCAACGACAGCGGCGGCAAAGGCGGCCATGCCCGGGCTGCGCGGGTGAAATGTCTTGACCGTGCGGGTGAGCAGGTACCAGGGGATGCTCTGGCTGCTAACATCCCCAGCGGCAATATCTGCATTAGCCTGGGCGAAGCGCAAGGCTTGTGGACCTTGAGGGTCGTCGTGAATCTCCTGGCTGATGCGGCACATGGCTTTGACAAAGGGGTCGGGCTGGGAGCCGAGCTCAGCTTCGCAATTGCTGGCATCGGGCAGGATAATTGGACCCGCGGCGATACGGGCCTTGAGTTCATCGTTCTCCTCTGACGCCGAGTCGAAGCCGAGGTCGGGCCAGCCGCTGAGGAAGAACCAAGTGTTGGGGTTGCTCGGATCGGGCTCCTGCGTGCTGCCCTCGCACCAGTGGTGGTTGTCAAAGGAGGGCACGACGTCGACAAAGTGCACTCGATTGCCGCCATGCTGGTTGTTGGCGTCCTGGACAGCCCCCAGGATGAGGCCATTCAGCTGGGCGACAAGTCCGTTGAGCTCGGTTCGTAGGTCCTGTGTCAGATAGACAATGCGGTTGGTAGGGAAGTCTGAGGTGGGCTTGTAGGCCCCCCACCAGTAGTGGAAGGACGAATCCTCACAAGTTGTCGTGTCGGCGTTGAAGAAGGGCGGATAACTGGTCACGTACAGCTGGAAGTCAGTTCACGGGCTCTTATTGATGGCCTTGAGGTATGCCGCCGTCAGCTTCGCGCGTAGCCCATTGCTGCTCGTATCTTCCATATACTGGCGCGCTTGATTCTCAACTTCAACGCAGCTATTTCGGTTCGTGCTGCCGAGGCGGGCCGTGTTGGGCGTGATGACACAGTAGTAGACGAGATCACTGAAGTTGAGGTCGTTGCCGCCGATGGTGACGGTGCCGATGCGGGCCTTGTCGGCGTTGCTCCAGCGGTCGATCTGCGAGTTGAAGCCATCGACAGTGTCTCCCGAGCACGACATGCCCTGGTAATCAATGGGATCAGAGAATGCATTGAGGAAGGTCTGGCGCACCAGGACGCCATAGTTGTTGGAGCCCACACGACACGAGTCGCCTGACGTTGTGCCTGTGCCCATGCCCGACGCATACGAGTCGCCAAAATGCACCATGCCCTCAATGTGACTCTTAGCAGCTTCGGTAGGATCATCATCTTCGGCGCTGTCATCAATGATGAGTGCGTCGTCCACGTACGGGCAGGCATCGGGTGCGAGCGACGGGGGATCCGGCAGGTCGGGGAACGGCGGCGCCCTGTTGCACGTCTTCTCAAAGTAGATGCCCGCTGCGATGTGGGAGTATGTATCAGCGTTGCGTGCCGCAAGATTCGGGTTCTGAGGCAGCTCATTCCCATTACTGTCACGATCAATGGTATAGGTTGTACTGCCTTGTCTGTGGTAGGGCATGCAGGTACGCTTGAACACGTTCTGGGAGAGCCACGAGCAACCCCTGAAACCATAGGCATAGTCGAGCGTCCTTTTCCCGCCGAGCATAGCCGTCGAAGTGTGAGTGATCTCATGGATCAACGTGGCAGCACCAGCACGCTGTGCATTGCGCAAATTGATGTTGGCGCATTGTCCCGTGAGGAACTCTGCCGTATACGTGGCTGACTCTGCATTCAGATCAGTCGAGGGGTTGAAGAAGGCTTTACAAAAGTTCATCGTATTGGTCTTGTCATTCATATGCGCAACATATTCCTTTTTACAAAAGTCGGTGGTATCATCACAATCGATAGTGAGGGGGTAGCCGTCCTGCTGGCCCGAGAGCATCTTGCTTATTCTGGAGAACTTGTCTGCAGTCTGCTGCCGGAAGTCACTCTGATCCCGGAGTGACTGCGGGAAGAAGGCGTTGTAATAGTTGCCAAAGTCGGGCTGAGCGGCCGCCATATCGGCCATGTCCACTGCAACGGCCAGCTCCTTTGCGATGGCCACCCTCCTCGGGAGGTCGCAGTGGTCGAAGTTGTAGGAGATGGCAAATGTTCGAACACACGGATCTACACAGTGACCCCGAGAGCAGGCGAAAGCACAGAGCCCAACATCATCGCCGTCGGGAGCCTCGCCAGGAGTATCAGGGTTCGGCGCCGGCGGGACATTGAGGAAACCCGTTGACGTGACCCGGCAGCGGGCCATCGGACAGAAGCCGAAGCTGCAGGTGAAGGTGCAGAGATCATTCCACTCATCGTCAAACGCCGCAACACCCGCCGTGGCTGCTGGGTCTGAAAAGGGGGAGAACTGGGGGACAAAGGGCGGCTGCGGCGTGCTGGAACAGGCGTCCGACGGGCAAAAACCGAAATTACATGCGAAACTGCACAGCCCTCCGTAGTTGGCATCGCCGTTGGCTGGGAAGCCGGGCTGGCTCGTGGCCGGAGGCATATCAGGTTGGGCTCCCGTGTTGGTGCAGACACAGGCACCCAGGGGGCAGTAGCCGTGGGAGCAGGTGAAGCGGCAGAGCTCGTCGAAGGCGCCTCCTTGCGAGATGGCGAAGCCTGATGTGCAAACCTGCTGCGAGATGGGCGCGGGTTGCTTCGCGCTGCTGCTCTTGCCGGTGCCCGAGGCCACAAAGACGTTCCAGTTGGTTATGACGCTGGGGCACTTGCTGGTGATGGCCATGTCCATATTGACGACGATGTCGCTTTCGACATTTGGTGGACGATATAGTCTGGCCTGGTAGTTGGCCGTATCGTCTACAATCAGGCCCATGGGCACGCTGTGGTGGTAGATACCGACGCCGCCCAAAGGCACATGTTCCCACTCCTCGGGTTGGATAATGAAAAGCAGCTCATTTTTGTCATTGCCCACCTCGACATAGGCCGGAGACTCGAGAAGCGCCGTGAAGAAGATGTTGTCCTCCATGATGGCAGACGGCTCGAACTCGATCTGCAGTTGACTGGCCGTGTTGCCCGTTGTGCCTCCTGATGCGCATGCTGCCCCAGGGGTGTTGCGGTAATAGACGACGAGCGACTCCTGGCCAATGGCTGGCTGGCCGCCCTTATACATGTCGATGAGGAAGGGGAGATGTGCTCGGAAACCGTCGTGAGGCATGTTCTCGACGTAGTTGAAGGGCGCCTTGCCAACGTCAAAGGGGCCGTACTGCCGGTCGTCGAGGGGGCCGATGTAGTGCGACTCGCCAAAGTCGTTCCATGTGATGATCTCGATGAACTCGGGCTGCACCGTCATGACATGCTGCCAGCGCTGGTACCAGAGGTCGTCACCACGCCACAGCCAGTTTTTGTCATAGCCCGGCAGGTTGGTGAAGAACCACGGCGACACGCCCATCATGTAGGGCTTGTCGCCCAGCGCCTGTCGGTACGAAGCGTCCACGTACGTCGTCATGTTATTTGGCCCATACGGCCACGCCGCCCAGCAGAAGAGTCCATCGGCAACGCCTCCGCCAGCTGCGACGGCCGGGCCGGCCCCCAGGGACGAGTAGTTGGGCACGAAAGAAGCATCCCGTGTTGGCCTTGATAGTGTTCCAATCGTCGGCGTTAGCTGGCCCTTCAAACGTCGAGGCGAACGGCTTGCCTTGGTACTTGAAGTGTGCGCTGGAGCCTCCATATTGGTTGAGCATTCTCGTCACGACATCCATGGGCCAGGACCCATTGCCGGCGTAGTCGAAGGAGAAGAAGAGCTGGAAGCCCACGGCCTCGGCGGCCTGGAATGCCTGGGCTACTGAAGCGTCGTTTTGCGGCCACCCTGATGCCATGTTGAGCGCGAAAGCGTCGATATGTGACGCCTGTGCGAGCCTCATGTTGGACTCCCAGTCGTTGATCCCCCATGTTGGGACATTGCCTACTATGAAATGCGCAAAGACGGCGGCCGCTTGTGCCCGGCAGGGCACCAGCACCAGCGCCGTCAAGAGGCCTAGAGTGTCGAATAGCTTCATGATGCTTCGTCTCTGGCAAAAGAGATGAGCGGGAAGCTATAGTATCTGCAGGCTATAAGCGTTTCGAAGCTTGCTAGAGGTGAGGATAGCCTCTTATTTGCAAGCTTCATTTCTTGACCTATCTTGTCTGTAAATACAAAGACCCTCTTCCCTTAACCAGAATTGGAGCTACCTAGGCAAAGAAGACGAGATACGAAAAAAAAAAAAAAACCTCTCATGAGAGAACACATCAGGCACGCTGAGCATATCAGGCATGCTGCTGACATCAAATTGCAATCATCCCATTGCTATAACATACAAGATATCGGACTTAACGACGAAAAGCTGCAAATATTCCCAGTCTCAGACAATCAGACATATTAACAACGAAATATCATAAGACGCAATAACGCTAACCCAGTGAATAGTGCTTAAATCAGATCTTTAAATCTAAATCTAACCGAGCCATTAACGACGCTCCAAAAGTTCTGTCAGGTCCCTGGCTAGTAGTACCTTAGTGTTGTTGAATTAGGTGTTTACCTTGTTCATAACCTTACAAGTTAACGCTAAGGTATGTGCTATATAGGTACGCATGTTTTTGAACAGGAACACGAAGAATCTCCGGTTTGCCGATCCCCTCACACTATATCAACGGACAAACTCTGGTCATGATCATTCGCGAAGTTTTAGCCCGTAATTATTAGTTTATGATCCCATTATCATAACACCACAGTAGCTGCAGATTTCTATATACAGCAGTGAACCAGAGATTAAAGCAAACAAGCCTGGTAACTATTGCTTGTGTTAATCAGGGCCTGAGTCATGAGAAAGTTGGCATCCTACGATGGGGACAACTATAGACTAAGATAAGAACCCGCTTGTTCAGTAATACAAGGAGTATCGGCCAAGCTTAACATCCGACCTTAATGGGCCGGACGGAGAAATGTGTCGATTGGGTATTTCGTGTTCCTATTAGTGGAAAAGTAATAGCCTATCCGTTCCTAAATCCTAGAGACAGAGACTAAGAGAAAGCCCGGGCTGGAAATTGTGAGGCACACATCAATTGATCACTCATCATAGCTTAGGATATTCCCTGCAATACAAACCATTGAAACCTTTTTTAACAAAGCAGATTATGGCATGGAATAAATACTAGGGGCACAATTCATGTCGTCTTGTAAGCAATTTTCTTATTTCCGCATACATTCCTTGAAAATTTATGTTCAAGTCCTCTGCAGCAAATAGTGGTTTGTGATTCGCATGCTACTATCTCTCCTCCCCCACGTAAATCTCACGATAACCACATCCAAACTCTGCCTATTTTCTTCCCACATGCAAATCTTGGAGCATCACGTCCGAACTTTGCTTTCGCCTGTTCCTACGCCCACTTAGCCCGCTTCACTTGCGCCCGCTCAGTGCCGCTCAAAGGCCTTTTGTCAAAATGTCTATCTATAGCTCCAGTCATACCATCTAAACGACACAGGCCGTAGATTATGGGCTATGGAGTTTACGATTTGTGTCTTATGCCGGTGAGAAAACGCTGTTTGGAAGATAACTGAGAGATTGAGATGTAATTATAGCGACGGAGAACGAAGACGTAGTAGGACCGATAAGTGAGCGCCATCAAGGGAAAAAAAAAACCAAGAGGGGAGAGAGAGTAGGAAATCTGGAAACCTTTAGAATATACGAGCTTGTAATCATACACATGCAAGAATTGAAATCGGAGCATGTAAATGCTGATGTTATCATTATTCTGCACAGTCGCGGCACCTGGAGTTTTTTTTTTGGCCGTCCCTGGTTTCTTGATACCAGTTAGTCTCGAGACTTAAAATGAACCTTGTTACAACCTTGGCCGAGCTTACGTGTGCACTTGTAGTTTCGGCTTCTGCCCGATATAAGGCTCAGTTATCCTGGCTAGTGTTCCGGCTCTGGGGAATGGTGGCTTTTGGTCGTCTCCATCAACAGCTGACATCATCTCTCTCTTCCTTTTGTCATCCGCTCACTGATTCTTAATCAAGGGGTAATTATTCATCTCGGTTTATGGGAATCAGCACAAAGATACTATAGTTGCATGTAGCAACGAATTCTAATTCCAAGGCTCATATAGAGGGGGGACTTTTGCTTTTTCGGAACCAAACTTCATCTCCCTATAGTTCAATCGCAACAATGGCAGCCTCGTTGCCCAACTGGATCAGAATGTCTGCAACTGCTCCCTCTACTTCCTCGAGCTGTACAATGATGGAACTGACATTGAACTTTTCGTATGATCTAGTCTTCTCTTGGCGCTCAGTCTGATCTCATTCCTCCCGCAGCTGCGTGAGTTCTGGCTACGGCGGAATGCTTGCGGCATCTCGCCCTATTATGTGCTCTTCCAGCTCATCGGCGCGACGGAACTATTCACACTTGCATTCTACTATGTGGTCAACAGCGTCCAAACGTCTCCAGGTTCCGAATTCTTTACACACAACCCGCCGCAGCTGGGAGACTCTTTGAACTTGGCGCAGATGGCCCTGGTTTGGGTGCTATGGCTAATCGTGTAAGCTCTCTCTCTCTCCTCTCCATCGTCTTTCTTCTGTGTGTGTGTGTGTTTATATGTACATGTCTCTTGACCTTTCCGAGTCCATGTGTACCACCATCCACTATTTTATCCACTGACTTTTGTTACTTTCCCTCTCATGGGATTTAGATTCGCTGCCGTGCTGCTGCTTCCATCACAAAGCCGCGATAGAGGCCCCGGCATCCGCAGCTCTACCACGCCCACCGTACTGTCCATATACTTGGCTTTTCTCCTCATATCCCTCGTACCGGTTGTCGTGGATGCTGCCTGGCCCTCGCAAGATGCTTCCTCCCGCAAGTGGGCTCTGGCGCTGTTCCACGGCATCCATACAATGTTGATCAATCTCATCGTCACTATCCTAATCTTGGTCTCCTTCTTCTCTCAGCGCGCCAAGATCCTGCAGCACCCTCCAGGAACGGACTCTTCATCGCTCAGTCTCGTGGGTTTAGCCGTACAAGCGGTAGTGTTTGCGGCGCTGGCATTAGCATGGGCATGGCGCCTGGTGTTCCCTGGGGGTGCATCTGTTGGAATAACTTGGTATCAACTTATTGGATTTGTCGCCGTGGATCATATTGCGTTTGCTTTAGTACAAGCAGCGCTGCTGGCTGTTGCCGTGCTGCATCGCGGGCAGAGTTTCACAGGTGGCGAGACGGAACCCTTGTTGGACAACCGGAACTGATTGAATCTAGCTGGACCATTATTCTTGCAAGGTACATGTTCTTTTACGCAAACACTCTTAAAACCAGGACATCATTTGCTTTATAGAACTATCTACTTAGTAAATAGTGTGCACGAGATTGATAAGTTGGCGCTGAGCAGATCGTGCGAGATTGCAGTTGCAAAAATAATTGTCAGGCCCCTTTACATGCTCAGCACTTATTTTACTTCCGGAATGTCGTCCTCATCCCATCCCTCCCGGACGTTCTTCGGTATTCTAACAAAGAAGACAGCCACAAACGCCGCAAAGCCGCACATACCAATTCCCAGATATAGCGCGTTTCTATATCCTTGAACGAGGTTTTGACCACCGTCATTAGTATAAAACTCGACCGTTCCGGCGAATCCCAAACCTGTGGCCAGCCCATACGACAACAAAGTGGCGATGAGAGACCCCGCGATTCCTTGCTGTCTGCGTCTGACCGTAGAGCTAGCAATAATCTGTGCTGCGGTAAACATAAAATCCGGCCCAAAAGAACAGAGTATCATGGCGGGGAACTCTTGGGCCCAATAAGTCTGCTGCTCCGGCATGGTTGCAATGAGGACCATCGAAGCACACGTGGCGATCGATCCAATAGCCATAATATACTGAACCGGCAAATATGGGATCGCTTTCGCGCTCAGTATTGCGGCACAGCAGCCACCAATGGTGAGAGGCACATATGCCGCAGATGCTGAAAATATGGTATAGTGCCGTACGTAGATATTCCATGCCGTAATATACCAGATACTGATACCGACACCCATAAAAGTTAAAAAGGCTGAGATTGTCATGGCGGAGAACGAGGGTGAAGTCCAGATATTCAAAGGAAGCACCGGCTCTTTGGCAAATTTATATTCCCACAAGATGAAAAATGCGAAATGTATGACGGAGACGATAAAGAGCACATAGATATAGGGCTCAGCCCAACCTTTCACGGATGCCTCTCTAACGCATGGTTAGTAAAGTTACATGTAATTAAGAACTTGGTCGAGAAGAAAAGGGATGAGGCAAACCGTCCTTACACCCAACAGAAGTTAAAGAGAACCAAGCCCGCGACGCCAAAATACGCCCCAATATAGTCGAACTTGCCGTGTGGATCCAAGGCTACTTTTTCCCTGGGTACAGCGAGGAAGAAGAGCCCGAATACAATCGTCCCCAGTATGGCTCTACAACAGCGAGATCGCCTTAGCACTCTTTGGCACGGTACACTTGACTAGAAATGACACTCACAGGAAGAAGAAGATCCACCACCAGGGAGCAAGTTGTCCAAAAAACCCAGAGAATACACTCCCGCCGCCAGCGCCAACGGGTGCCATGGCACCGAAGAGGCCCACGGAGATATTCCGCATTTTCCCAGGAGGGTATGTGGTTGTGAGAAGAGCAATGGCGTTCGGCACAATGAAGGCACCGCCCAATCCGCTGAGAGCCCTCATAATGCTCAAAGATATGACGCTGCGCATAAACCCGGCGATGAGCTGGAAGAGCACCCATATAAAGCCTGCTGCGACCACAGCATTCTTATGTCCGTAGATGGTACCCAGGCGGCCGCCGATGAGAACGAACGATCCTTGCGTCAGACTAAATGTGTTGAGGATGTGGTCAGTATCGAAAAGTCTTTCGCAATGGTGCGTACCAAGGGTCCAACTTACGGATAGGAGGCGACAATCCAGACTGCCTTTGAGCGCGAGGCGCCAAGTTGTGCTGCTATATTGGCTGCACCAGTGATTCCAGAACCGTAAGGGATCATCTATGCCGGATGCCATATACTTTAATTAGTTGACTTAGAAAATCCTGGGGGCGGAGTATGAGCAATGTACCTGAAGGAATTGGAGTAGGATGATGCTGAAAGAGAAGAGGATTCCTCTGTAACTCTGGAGACTTTGGCGCCCAGGGTTGATTTGCTCCGCTGCCTGGCCATCTTGCTCTTGTAAATCGGTTTGTGGTGGTTCTGGTGCAGCTATTGGGATACGCTGTGATGCGTCTTGCTTCGCTTCTGCAGCTGCGGCGCTCATTTCGAACGCTGGGAAAAAAAAAATAAAAAAATAAAGGATGTGCTTCCCTGAACTGAGCAAAGTTCGGCGGAACGAACCTCATCTTCTACTCTTATAGCACCCTTGCGGCCGAGTGATTGAGAACACCAGTCGGGAGGCCGGAAAGGAATGAGCCCAGAGGGATTGTGGCATCCCTATCCATCAGCTCTCACGTCATCTAGCGGGTAATTATCCGCCTGTGTCGTCGTTGCTCCGACGGCTCCACCGTTGGCTACGATTATTCGGATTGTTCATTGTATTGATCTCCCCGACAAAGAGGATTTATTCTCATTGTCATGAGTATGGTCGGAGTGATTATTCAGCTTCCCAAGCTAGCCCCCTGGTTAACTCCTTCGGTAGAGCCTAGTGTTACTCCTTGCTAAGTAATATTATATATATATATATATATCGGCGCCATCTGACAGCCATACAGAAGTCGTTCTCGCTGCCGACGGTGGCGGGTGAAGTGATTACATGTATATTCGCCTCCTCAGCTTAGAAGAGGGAGCGGCGTTTCACGTAGGCGACTATTTTGGGACGCTGGGGGATGCTTCTGGTGGCCTTATCGCAACCCGGGCATACCCATCGCACACTATTCAGATATGGCTCATGGCATTGTCATTTGGGGTGGGTACTCTGTTCTATATGGGCTGACTGAAATGGTCTCCTTCTTGTTTGGCGTGGTGTAATTCTACTCTGTGGATATGAGCTTTCACTTCATTATTGCATTTGTTCTTGTTTATCTTCACTTAGCCGCGTATGCAAGAACAGATATCTCTAAAGAGGGTGAGCTTAAGACTCAGCCAATCTAAGCCCGGCTTATATATATTAAAGAAAAACGGTGGCTTCCATATATATATACATTAAAGATAAAACGGTGGTTTTCGTTGCGTATGATCCCAAGAAAAGTAATCAATATGAAGACGGCATAGCCGAGAGTCTTCCTCCATCGGTGACAATGATACTGCCATTGAGATAGCCACCCGCCGCGCCCGCCATCCATAGTATAAGACCGGCGATGTCTTCAGGAGCACCAGACCTCGTGAGCGGAATAAATTGCTTCGGAAAGGAGCCCTCGGAGATACCTTTACCACTAATACCGGAGGCCTCGTAGATGAATTCAGTCATCTCGGAGTGGTAAGGGCCTGGACAAATGCCGTTAACACGAATGTGATGTCCAAGTAGCGTAGTCGAGAGCATCTTGGTGAGCAATGTTGCCGCCGCCTTAGACCCGCCATACGCATAACCGGCAACGCTGACTTGGCGAATGAAGGCGGCATTAGAACTCATGATGATTATCTGGGGCCGAGGGGGCGAGAGAACCCCGGTTACTGGAGGTAAGCGTTTGGCATTTGCCGCGTCGAGCAAGGACAGAAATGCGACGGAGGTATAAAAGGCTCCTGTGAAATTTATGTCCGTGACCTGAGAAAATTCTTCGAGCGAAGGGGTCCAAAGAAACTCCTGGAGCTCCGCCACAGTAGCAGGGCTGCCGTCTGGTTTGGGAGGAGCAGAGCCGGAAGGTCCCATGATACCGCTGTTTGCTACGAGAAGGTCAATGTGAGTTGTCTGAGCCGCAACCTTCTCGACTGCAGCTTTCAACGATTCTTTCGATGTCACATCCCCCACGGCGGGAATGATGGAACCCTTTAGACCCAATGAAGCTGTCTCTTGAAGTTTGCTTTCTCTGCGACCGATGACAAACACCTTGGACGCACCATTAGCGTCAAGTGCCAGGGCCAGAGTTCTTCCGAGACCTATTATCTTTTCAGTGAGCGAAAGTTTTAAATTCATAACTTGGCCGAGCGCCTGGAAATCTTATGAAAACCCCCAAAAAGGTTGACACTTACCACTCCCACCCCCCGTAATGACCGCCACCAGACCGTTAACGGAGAAGAGATTGCGTGCTTCAAGGGCTTCCATCTTAAGCAAACGGCAAGTCTAAACTGGTTTAGATTTTGATGAAGCTGTCCTTAAAAAAAAACACGGCGTGTAATCTAGTCCAGCATTGAACGATGACAAGGCGGATTTATAAGGGATACCAGCTTCATGGCAGTTATACCATTGTCCAACTTGTCCCTCCGCAGAAACATCACAGACAGGTGAAACTTAACATTGGATTTGTCATGCGACAAGTATCACGACTTACAGATAGAGCAGTGGGTCAGCTCAAGTTATTCCGCTTGTTTAGAAACTCAACTTTCGCAAAGGCATTTCTTTTACTCGGTTTACACAGGATTAGATGGAGTGTTTATTAATTACGTGGGGCATACGCAGTTTGGGAGACCCCAGACACGTCATTAAATAAACAGGGGCAGGCCTCACGGCTCTATAGTGAGTAAAAATCTCTACGTTTGGGCTGCTTTACACTGCATCGGGACTTTTACTAAGAGGCCCCGAGTTAACCTATTTCCATTTAATAATCGTGGTATTATGAACCACAAGCTCTTAGTAGGTCCATATGCCACTTCTGGAACCAAGTATATTAAGCCGCTGAATGTCGAAGGGAAATTCCTTCTAGAACGCTTTATTTCGCTTTCATCCAAAACAAAATGTCCAATCAAAAAGTGGTCCTCGTGCTTGGTGGTGTCGGAGCTCAGAACTCGGCAGTTGTGCGGGAGCTTGCGAAAAGTGGCAGCTTTTTGATCAGAGTCATGTCCCGCAATATACAATCGGAAGAGTGTGTGGCCTTATCTGCATTGAGTTCTGTTGAACTGCTCGAAGGGAATTGCTACGATGAAGCGGCTCTTTTTTCAGCATTTCAAGGGGTACACACATGCTTCGTCAATACCAATGGCTTCGCCATCGGCGAGAAGGCTGAGCTTTACTGGGGCATCCGGATATACGAAGTTGCGTATTGGTCTGGAGTCTCCCATTTCGTGTATAGCTCATTGCCGTATGTCTCGAAGAAGTCTGGCTATAACCCGGCGTATCGAGTCCCTTTCGTTGATGCTAAGGGAAAAGTCTGTGGTGAGTATAAAAATGGCCACTGGAATTTTTAAGTAAATTATGCCTGTTCTTACCAAATGCCTAGAATATTTGAAAGCCCAGCCTACTGATAAGATGAATTGGAGCATCTTGGAAACCGGACCATATCCCGAAGCTTCCCTCGCTGCTTGGGCGCCTACTAAGGGTGCAGATGGAATATACGTTTTCAGAATGCCAATTGGGTCTGAGGGTGCTGTTCCTTTTGTAGCTTTAGCGGATCTCGCCTGGTTTGCTCGGTATATTCTTCAACACCCACATGAGTTCAAGGGTGATTTACTTAGTATTGCTATTACACACACAAGTGGTGATATGGTAGCGTCAGCTTTTACAGCTGTCACTGGAGAGCCAGCCCGCTTCGAGCCCTTGGACCTGTCAGAAGTGGCTAAATCATGGCCTGCGACTAAAATTGGCATGGCTGGGTCACCGGGTTTTGATGACCCAACCTTAATGACCATGGCAGGCCAGCTGATACCCTGGTACACTATATGGCAGGAGAGTGGTGGTAATACGGGTTTATGGACGAAAGACTACAACCGCCTGGATAAAATTCACCCCAATCGGATACGAAGCATTGAGCAGTGGATGCGGGCTGACGGTTATTCTACGCAGAAGCGTCCTGCTGTTCTTAAGACCGGAATTTTCGGGGATCCCATGTAGTGGGCAAATCGCTAGGGAATTCTCGTTTGAGTTGTTGGTGGATGTCTCCTTACAGAATGGTACCATATCGGCTTCTCACAATTCCCATAAGCCATTGTGGTAGCGTATACCAAGAGTCGCAATCCAGAGGCGACTAGACAGATAATATATGCTTGCTAAATCTATCGCTGCGGCGATTTACAACCGTTACCCGTCGTCAGTA
The DNA here is from genome assembly GCA_037893235.1 of Trichoderma afroharzianum. Classification (NCBI taxonomy): domain Eukaryota; kingdom Fungi; phylum Ascomycota; class Sordariomycetes; order Hypocreales; family Hypocreaceae; genus Trichoderma; species Trichoderma afroharzianum. The sequence goes on from JBBLXW010000006.1 coordinate 668,434, forward strand.
TAATCATGCTATGGATCTAGACACAATTTCCATGCATTTAAATGGGGTCACGTAGTAACTGATAACTATGCCTTACGATATCGAAGGTTGCGTCATGTATATAAATAATGTCTTTGGCTACATGTGCAAGCTCTGAACTATTTCAAAGCGTATCCGTTTCCGACCCTGCCACTATTATTATATACATCGCAATCTGGAAATACACGTTCACTTGCATAGGACTTCAAATTTTATAGCAAGAGCAATTAATCCACGCTACATATTGGATTAGGTTGACTGTCTAACTAGGTATGCCTTGGGAGTTCATATTAATTAGTAGTTTGTGTGACACGAACCTTCTAAAAGGCTTACTCCTCTGACTCATGTGAAAATTTAGTACAACAAGGGTTAGGTTAAGCAACCTCAACTTCCACTCAATAGTTGCACAATTTCCTCAATCCCCGTATTTCCAGTAGGAATTCTCCATGCACCAGTAGAGCGGGGCTATGAGTTCACATCACCGCCGTAGTTCATATGAAGGCAGCCAGTCAAGTGCCATTACCAATGGGCGGAGGGTATAATAGAATCGGACATGGGTCAACTCGGGGCCTCTTAGTAAAAGCCCCGACGCAGTGTGGGGGAGCCCAAGCGTAGAGATTCAAACTCACCGCGACATACTGCACAATACGTACGTCGATTCCTTTGCCACAATTGAATGGCTTTCCAGGACCCCGGTACTTTTCCAACAATTCGCAGAGAGAAGTAACGGAATCGAGTAACTGGTAATATGCGGCGAAAGAACGGAGTCAGAAATGTCTTTCAGCAATTTCCTGGGGCGCTTTTGGAGAGCAGGTATGTTTGATTCCTAGAGAGCCTCCAAACTCTCGTGCAGATTTTCGCCAAGCTCCCGCCGATACGCATTTGAACTTTCTCGGAAACTTAAAATCAAGGACCGAAGTTCTGTGTTTAAGTCGGAATGGTAGCATTGCGGGATGCGGTACCAAGGGAATCTTAGAGGTCAAGTTTGTTTCAGAAGGTTAGGCAGATTAGAGGATGATAGAATATGTTAAGACTAAAAACGAGGGCTATTTTGCACCAGAAGACCGGAATTAGACCTATGGTCTAGCTGGGTTGAAAAATAAATTAATGTTAGTTAATCTAAGCTACTTACTTGCTTACTGGCTAGATGACTGGTTTATATATATAGGAAATCTATATTAATACCTAAACTAATGGCTTAACTAAGGGGTATCTTAAAATCTGTTGAATTTCCTAAACTTAGCCCTTATTCTAGTCTGACAATTTGTCATAGCCATTTGAAGGGCGTAAAAGGTCATGCCCGGATAAGATCATGCGCGTTTAGTAAAAGTGCGCTGCCCGCTCATCAATTGCCACCCTAACAGTGATATCCAAGCCGTTTAACAGTTTAACGGTTCGAAACAAACCCCGGCCATTCAACCTATGATTGATGCCAAGAGCGCTCTCTCAAGGTAGTCCTTTCGGAATCCGATCCCATAACTGAGACAGAGCGCGATACTTGACACGTTTTTGAACAGGGCCGATTTTGAGATAAAGATGCTTGACTTCCGCATTGCCATGGAAATATCGTCTCTACTCGAACGCTCTCCAGCAGCTGATGGAAAGAACAAATCTGCATTGAGAAAACTAGCCGAAGTTTTGGAATATTCCCCCGAGAGACCAGAACCAAATCCACCATAATTGGAATCGTCGATGATGAGCTCAAGAACGTCGTCTCTGACGTATCGAAGTGACTCCAAGTTTAGGTACGATGTAACTTGGTCGGCATTGAGAAACGCGCCCTCATTAGCCGGATGATTGGGAGCGAGACCATTTACATCAGAGATGATCTCTGAGTCAATCATCGGCTGCAAAGATGGCACTTCGGAAGGCCAATTGAGTGGCAGAGTATTGAAGGTGGCGCTGGCTAGGCGATACAATTCGCCGTTTCCAGGCCCGAGGAACCATCGCAGATTAAAAAGCAGCTCTTCTCGGGGATGAGTGTTAAGGGCATATCGAAAGATGGAATTTGAGGAGTCAAATGACCCAAGTAGAGAGCGATATGCATAATACAAAGCTGAGCTGACAAGCATCAGGCTCATCGAGACTTGACGAGACTGATTGACGGATCCGTGCGAGTTGAGAGATTCAAGCACGCGTGGAACCTGCATCCAGCCGTTGCCGAATACATTTGCAGAGCTTAGGCTGAAGCAATTTGATGGCTCACAGTTTGCGAAGATATTTCTAATAGTAGTCTTAGTAGACTGATGATGAGCAGTGGTAGCATCCGATATTAGAATGTTCTCAGCCCTGGATTCTATGCATAGCTCGGCGTGGTTATGTACACCTCCAACACGACCGCAGGGTGCATGTATAGAGTTTGCCTCTTTGGAATCGACGGCAACTTCTTGTTGTTGAGGCGGCAATGTACTACTTCGCTCGGCCATGTCGTACGAGGCAGCCGCGTCTGCATTTTCCTTTATGAGAGACAGAGCGTTCTGCAGCGACAGATGGATTTTGTGGCCTAAAGCTGGGTCAACATTTGGTAGACTGGAGCCTAGAAGTTCGTCGGCAAGCTGGATAAAGGTATTGCCTAGTTTCTCAAGTGTTGCCTCCAGGTGGTAGATCCGATTTGCATGTCGTGCCAACTCGGTAACCCTTCTAGCATGGAAAAGCCGTTGCGACTGACGATTCTTTTCCCTCCGAACCTGTTCAAACACAATCGGTTAGTGAGACTGAGCGATGCAAGTATCTCGCTGAACGCTCAGAAAGCACCCAATTACCTGGATATTTCTGTCATGTTGTTCTCGCGGTTCCGGTGGATGCCGTCTGGGCTTTGCACGACTACTTGGCTGGGAATCAGTACTGGTATCCATGGGGTGCTCACAAGGTATTCCAATTTCAGGCAAGCTGGATGGGCACCATGATCGAAACGGGGATTCTCGTCTACTTAGGGCGTGGGCAACTACGGGTAGTGAAAGATGATTTGTCAGATGCGGCAAAGTCTAACACCAAGATGTCGACGTCCGACCCGGCCAGTCGTAATAGCTCAAGTAAGCAGGCTACTCAGTATAGAATCCTAAGCTCCAAGGCTATTTGCGGTGCACTATTAGTGCAAACTTTACAGAAACTACTTGAGTAGGCGCTTTTTCGAATTGGTTGACAGCCAAGGAGTGTCTTGATACTTAGGCGGCGAAGTCCCTCCCAGCGACAACTCAATTTACTACGCCAAATGCGCAAGTAGAACCTTTGCATAGCCAAACAAGCCATCATATTCCAGATATTATCCACACGTAAACAACGCTTCCTCGTGTGCCTGGCCTTGCTCCGTGCCTCAGGACAACGCCTTGGGGAAATGTGGCGGTTGATTCGTTCCTTGTTAATTGCAGTAACCCCAAAGTCGCGGCGTAGAAGGGCCTAAACGACGTAAACGCCAAGATTATCGGACGCCCTGGGGTTTCAACTCAAAAAGATTCTACTAGGGTGGAGTACGTACTCCCACAGCGGCTACTTTCATGCTAGACATCCTCTTCTCTTCAGAAGGAATATTATGGAGGTAATCAATAGTAGGATGGGATTTCTCAATACTCAATGTTGAAATAGACGACAGACCACCCACAGTTGAAGCTAGAGGAAGCACTTACATCGAGTGGGGGAGAAAAACCATTGGAAATGTCAGGCCTCAATAGGGATGTGCTGCAGCATTCATTTTACAGAACGAATCTATACCGTCCCTCTAAGACATTACAAACCACTTTCCGTAGGAGATTCGAGATAGCCTGTTGAGGGCGTGCAATGAACTTCCGATTATTAATGCTCACTTCTTCCATCTGCTAAAGTATTGGGAATCCTTGGAGACACGGCACAATGCACTCAGGGAGGAATATAGAGTATAGTGGCCACCAGCCGGCAAGGTCATATTATTAATCGGCTCCAAGGAAGCACACCGCGGGTTTTAGTTCGCAACTAGAGACAAGCGCGAGTGATTTGCCTTCACTTCAGGTACATAGTAAAGTGGTGTAGTTGCGTAACAGATTATTAATGTGTATAGCCTGGACTATTACTGTATATGCTTTAGTTAAACTTATTAATCTACACCATCGGGATTTTTACTAAGAAGCCCGCGCTTGTTACTATGAATGCTCCATTGTTATTAGTGATCGCTATGTCACTATCCGCGTGATACTTGCGTATACCGTGGGCCTCCATTAAGTATCTCGATTTACCTCTTTATGATAACAATTAAGTGTAACGCTAAATGAGCTATGGGGTGCGCTTGACAATGACCTCTCCCTGGTTTGTATTCTTTGCTTGGTGATACTTAGCCTAGCCAACTTATAATAGCTTATGGGCAAAGTTGCGAACCGCAAGAAGCCTGGCAAGTGCTTCCTCAAATGCGGGAATATTAATAGCATTTAGAAAATGTTTTCTTCATCAGGGTCTCAATTGGGTTGACGTTCCTCCTGCCTTCCAAGTATATCCGTAATGGTGCCATGTTGTTGCTTCCTTAGATCTGACCCTTCTACCTACTCTATAACTCATATGCCATGAAAGTCCAGCATGTGCTTGCGGGCCCAACTCAGGTTGGTTGTTACCGAATTGGGCTTTTTCGCGGAGTCGCATTGCTTGCAGTACTAAATTTCGTGGTATGAACTACCTCGAGCTTTCTCTCCTTCTCTTCATCAGGATTACATACCTCGTTCCAAGTCCTTTTGTTTGTGCGGCCATTAATTTGACTGCACTTGCCAGCCCAATTAGAGGGAGAGCAGTCCAATGTACGCTTCAAGGGAATAGTAAAGTTAGGTGAGATAGGTACCAAAAGCTTACCAAAAGCTTACTAGAGGGCTTTGATAGCAAGGGAGCAAGCAAAGGTGATAGTATAATTGTAGTTGGCAAGTTTCCAACTGTGAGAAGATGGATTATTATTGAGCTCGTTCCGAAGTCAATGGTAACTGGGTCAGATGCGTTAAATCTTCTCCAGATGGTCATCAAATTGCGTCAGCATCTGATGATAGGACCATTAAGGTGTGGAGGATTCAGTCACAGATGGGTAAAGATGTATTACAAACGATTCATGAGCTCAGCAATGGCGATGAATGGGCATTTACCATAGGCTTTTCATTAGATAGCAAGAAGCTAGCGTCCTGCGGAAACTACAGAGGCATTCGCGTTTGAGACCCGGCAGCCTCCAAAGTTTCTGGAAGCAGAGTGACCCTCCCCAATAGAACCCAAGTCTATGTGATTGCTTTCTTGACCGACGGTGAGCGTCCTATTTCCTCTACAGGCCGGTGTCCGAGGCTCTGGAACTGCAAAACCGAGATAGTTGTGTGAGAAATTACCGATCTTCCAACGACGTTCCGATCACTGAGATTGTGCGACGATTCTGACGGATATATCTTCACGGAAGCTGGGGCATAACCAACCGATAACCTTTTAATGCCTTCAGACACCGTATCCGACGTCACGCAATACTCAACAGGCAGAGTTGGAAGAAGAAATCATAACTGCCTCTATCGAAAATGAGTCTAGGGCCATATGGGCTAAACGCAGATCAAAGTATCATCACAGGGAGAGATAAAGACCTTATCTTCTTACGAGACAGGTATCGTCCATACGACTCTGGCGATTGCACAACATGGATTCGCGGGGGGGGGGGGGGGGCAATTGGCATTGGCTGTGAATCGGGACTTGTTATGTTGTTTAATTTCGCCGACAAGTCTGACCTAATGTTTTAGAGCATGCTGGCTCATCATCAGTTGCCGTTCAAAGATTGTCTCAAGATACATGCAACAAGTCGTTCGAAATAACCTACTTGGATGAGATTTCGTATTTTTTTTGGCGGGGGTGCATATGTATGCCCATATACAGGAAATGAACAATAAGTAGTGAAGAAGCTGTTGGATTTCTGTGACTATTGACTGTGTGGGGAGTCTGCCTTTGCTGCTGACAGCCATTAAATTGACATATCTCATTGGGCTTACTTTGCTATTTGACGGAACTAAGCATTCCTCAGTTTCGTCCTACTTCCTCTTCCTCTTGTCTTCCTATGAATAGCCCTAGTTATCGCCGAATCGGCGATAATACCAGGTCAAAACAAGAAAGGGGCTGATGCTGACAGATTCCGCTGGGCATCTGCGGGGCTGACATGGATCAGATGCTGGGATCGTAGCATCATGCTAAAAAAAAAGGTGCTTAGGTCGATGCTACATCATCTCCATGATATCATTTACCAATCTTCAATTCTCGGATTTAGTCTCTTTCATCCTTGCTCAGCGCTAGTAGACAATTTTAACCGTAGATATACGACTCACTGCTCTGTGCCCTCAGTATCGATATAAGTCTAAGTAGGCGGTTGTAGACTGGAACTATGCGCAGGAAGTTACCAGCGACAGAATGGCAATTATTTGTCCCTAAGAGAGATGCGACATTCGTCATACCTTTGACGCCTGGACGCCTGGACGCCTGGACGCCTGGACGCCTGGACGCCTGGACGCCTGGACGCCTGGACGCCTGATTCTCCCTTGCATACTTAGTATGCACTCATTTTGCAGCCGAGTTGAGAGCCAATCAATTCGGCTATTCATCCGGTGAACGGCCCCCAGTTCGTTCAGACAGGCTGACCGCTGAGTTAGAACGCAGCATGCCCCCCGGACATAAGATGAGTAGTATTCCGAGTCAATGTTACCTTTACTCCTCATTCCGCTGCTTTCTCCGCATCTCACGATCTCTAGGGCGAGATCCGCTACGCATAAATAAAAATTTCAAAGAGAAAAAACACCAACGCCAAAAAACACGACTCCAAGCCAGAGATCACAGTATCGTCTCTGAGACGCGGCGATTTTCATCATGCAACACGACATTTCAAAACTGATGACCGGTCAGTGGTCAACTCGGAAAAAGGAGAATGGCGTAAAAGAAGCTACGAAGCTACCCCTCCTACTCTCGCAGGCCATGGAAGGCCGCCCGATCACATCGCAGAGTTACTTCCTGGCGCTGCCTCCAGAAATTCTGACAGAGATCATGACCTTGATTGCCAACGACAAAGCTGCCCTATCTGCTCTCGCTTTAGTAAACAGCGATTGTAGACAACTAGCTCGCTCTTATCAATTTGTCGAGGTTTGCTTTGATTATGGACCGCGATCAAGAAGGCTTTTACAGCGGCTCGTGGACGAAGCACAAATAAGAGCGGATCCTGCCAGCGGCGCTCCAGCTCCTCTATTTATCGGCTCTTGTATTCGTCATGTCAAAGTCCAACCTGAGCCACGACACGTTGCTGCTGCGCACAAAGATCTCTGGGCGGCCAACTCGGGAGATCCTGGGTGTAGTCTATCACAGCAACAAATGGATGAGCTACACAACAACGCGGCATATAAGTACCTCATCAAGTACCGCCAACCTATTCTCAAGGTTTTGGCTGAAGCAATGCCCCATCTCGATAGTCTCTCGTGGAATGATGAGATGTGTCTCGACATCGAGGCCATGAGAACATTGGCGCGTCTGCCATTGCAGAATCTCGAGTTTTCCGGAGCCTTCGTTGGAGTACCATTTTCTCTAGATTCTCCGTTGGTCTCACACGCCATGCAGTTGCAATCACTTTCTCTGGGCATCAGCTCATGTAAAGAGACCATGCATGCGGAAGGCAAGCCAAAGAAATCTAAGAAGCTGTCTTCACTCATATCACGCTTCCTTCAGCATAACTGTGAATCACTGGAGAGCCTCACCATAAAATCCTCCGGTAAAAAAGCTGAAAAATTCCGAGGCCATGAGGCAATGTCGTTTCCTCGTCTTCGCTATCTCGACATTGGCTCTGGCACGAGCTATCCCGACCTAGCAGCTTGGTCATCGTTCTTGTCTGCACCGCTGAGGCACCTATCACTCCCTCTGCATGGGCTAAATACCTCCAAACAATACATGTCCGATTGCCCAACGTTTCAAGACCTTGAAACCTTGGTTGTGCCGACCCTCTCCATGGACATGGAATTGGCGAAGCCGATCGCGGATTTTGTCTTGCAGCATTCTCATGTCAGCAAACTCTCTGTCCAAAACAGCACACCCTATCTTCTAGATCAGCATATTCTTCCAGCCTTGGCCAATGAACAATGGTTAAACCTCACTTCCCTTTCAATATCATGGCGATATCCAGCAAATATCACATCTTCAGACACCCAGCAAGCCTATACCCACATCGCCGCAGAATCACTAGCCGCCATCACTCGTATTAGAACGTTAGAACAGCTTTGTCTCAGCGCCGGGGAGGCTATTGATGAGGCTGCTGGCTGGCGTCAGTTTTGGCTCCCCGACCATGATGACTTGCGGCTGCGACTCCAAGGCTTGGATAATCTGCAAAAGCTTGCCTTTTTTAGAGATACATATATGATTCCGGATGAGATACCATTCCGAGATATTGAAAGCTATTACGATGACCGGTGGGTGACACAGGCAGAGTTCGATGATGCCTTATCACTCCCGCATTTTGGTCCAGCCAACCAAGGTCGTTTGAGACTTAGACAACGACATGATGCCCGCGCGGCTGATTCGGTTGATGATGATGATGATGTCGACGACTACGGCTTTGAAAGAGAAGACTACGAAATCAACGTCCATGTGGATGTCGGTAATTTTGCTCCTAACGACATGGTCTGGGAGCGTGCTCATCTTTACCGCATGCTCAAAGAAGCAGAGCAATACGCAACGGTCTTACCAAATTTGAAATGGGTCTTTTGTGGTCAGCGGCCAATGTCAGTTGAGGCAACAGAAGGATCAGAGGAGAAAATCTTCAAAGCCACGCCTCTGACTAACCAGAGAGATTCTCTTGGGGAAATATTGACACCAATCTTTGAAATGAAAGGAGGCAACTGATTTAACATAACTTGAAGCAAATTTTTGTTTATTAGCGGTTGTTTAAAACTGAATTTATGATGTCCAGCTCGTCGAGCAAGGCTTAATCTGGGAAAGGAACTTATGGAAGATGAAGGGAAACGGAGCTATGGAGCTAAGCGGAAGCCTCAAAGGCTATGGTCTATCTAAGGGGTGTTTTATATGATGTTTACGCTCGTTTTATCTGGTTAAGTTTAGGTATCAAATTTCGGGTCTCATCTTCTCTCAGAATGAATAACATATAAGTCTTGAACATGCCTCATCTCCACACTGAGCGGTGTTTCAATTGTTAAATCCGATTACCCGGCGGTTGATTACCCGTCCGCTACCTAGGGTAGTTAGACGTATATCAGCACTTTTGACGCTTTAAATGGACACGGTAGTATAATTGAACAAGAAAAAAAATGCTTTCAAAATGATATCCATCGTATATACCTGTAAGAATATAATATGAAGGAATGAGAGTGCGACGCTACTTTATCGGCAATTTATGCTTATAACATTAAATGCTTTTACCTGTTGTATTTGAATATGTCATCGGTTGGTCTCAAAGCCCGGCTGAAACCCGGCCTCCATTAGTCATCCATTTTACAACGCCAAATGCTAGATCCGTGCGCCTTGATTTACATTCATACACCAACTTATTCAATTTATACCACCATAACTCAGCGGCTGAATTTCACACACACACTCTTTCTTCTCACTAGCCGAGAATATATCGATGTTTGTTTTTGATAAATCTGCAGCTGGAAAATGCGCACAACCCTTCGGAGGTCCTGCAACGCGTGCGCAAAGGCGAAGCTCGGCTGTGATCTTCGAATCCCCCAGTGCTCTCGGTGTATCAAGAGAAATTCCAAATGCGTATATGCAAATAAACCGCTGAACTCACCTTTGGATGCATACGGCTCGTCTACAGAGGTGACTAGCTACAGTCCACCGGCTGTTGACATTGTCAGGGAGGTGATTTCTGTACTGTCCCAAGATGGAGACACAATATCTCAATTTTCGGAAAATCCGGCTTGGATACGAAACCCAGCAACAGCCTCTTTCGATCCATTTGATTCATATCCGCCGACAAGACTTCCTAGGCTACACGTTCAACGTCTGATCCACCGATGTATTTGGCTCTTCCTCTTCCTGTGCCAACGTTAATGCCTGACTGACCTATGAACCTTGGCAGTTCTCTCTAGCATCGCGTTTCAGTACTATCCACTAGACCTCAATATGGAATCCAATCCATTCATTGTTTCTTGGTGGCCTCTTGCGCTTGCCGACCAAGCACTGTTTCATGTGTCATTACAGACCGCATCTCTTTATGAGGAGCTGCAGGCGCAGAAGGGGTTCCCGATTTCAGACCTCCTCATGGTCGATTCGATTGCTTTGGTGCGGCGGAGAATCGAAGATTCATCATTAGCATTTCAAGATGAGACGCTGGACTCTGTGGTAACGTTAGCTGCTATTGAGGTATCATGCTCACTCTAATCCTTCTGATGAGATGCCTTTCTTTGCTGACGCAGGCTACCCATAGCATGGAAAGGGCAATATCGAAGCCAGCAGGATGCACATTGACGGAGTCAAAAGAATGGTTGGCATCAGAGGCGGAATCGACGAGCTAAAGCAGAGAAGCCCGCTCACGGCGAGAATGGTTTCATGGTGAGTGCTGCACGCATGAATGGCGGGAATGTTTGCTGACCAACTTTCTGCAGGGTATCTATGCTTGTCATGGAAGCGCCTCAATTCCCAATTAAAGACGACTTTGGCCATGGAGATGGAATCAGCTCAATACCGCAGTGGCAGCTGGTTTCGACAGACGCGGACACACAAGACGCGAATCTGGACAAACTAAACATCACGCCGGGTATGAGCAACATCTTGTCTCGGCTCAGGAACATCTTTCATCATTCATGGCATTCAAGCTTGACCAATACGCAACTGCATGATCTAACCTGTTTTGTTATGCACAAGTTGCTGCTGCTGCCTCCATTCCTGGATGCAAATGCAGACCCAGTGCAATCGGCCACCTCTGAGTGTCTCCGATACGCGACCGCACTTTATATGCTAATCTTACATGGCACCACATATTATTCCCACGTCGGCTTAGCAAATGCCATCATTCTTCAGCTCAAGGGCCATCTGGCGGCCCTGCTGAGAAATGATCATATCAGCGATCCACTAGGGATCTGGGCTATTTCCGTCGGCATGGTGGCCACCGTTGGAACCAGGAACCACGAATGGTTCACAGATCAAGCGAGTGTGGCTGCAGCAGCTCTCGGCTTGAAGACATGGGAGGAAGTTCTCACGCATCTGCAGAGCATCCTCTGGGTAAGGGTGCCACAAGAGGAACTTTTCCGCCAGGAGTGGGAGGAAGCGTTTAAGATGGTTGCAAAAGGAGGTTAGCAAGTCTGCGGGTTTCACGGAGGTCATCCAATCAAACTATGGGCTCTTTCGATTCTCATCATGACACCCAATCGAAGCTTGGGACACAACAAGGATCATGCCAAAATCTTGTCATGCTCGACTCCACAGGGACATCCCATGAATTCGGAGTCTAGAACTAATCAGGACTAGACTCCGAATGTCTAATTCACGGCGGTAGTTCCGGAGCAATTAGCTTCATTATTGGCTTATCCCACAGTTGTGTGTCTTGTGTCTCACTCATCATCCTGTCTCGGGGTTTAGTACACAAACGGCTACCACTCGCTGAGAACTGTCGAGATGTGGTGATAATACGAGTACGAAGGGCAATCGACACATTTCGCGGATACGGATCGTGCCGTTTGCTCAGATTGCGGTCAACATCTGGCCACTTTCTCTGGCCTGAAACTCACTGCCATTGGCTACTTCATCCACAATGATTACGTGAAGACGAAGATGTCGGCCGCTAACAAACAGTTAAAAAACACACCCGTCGCCCAGAAAGCTGTTCGTTGTTCAGACGCTTTCGTGACTATTTATCAACATATCCTGTGGTTGACGAGCTCTACCGACACCATGGCTACCGTCGTCGAAGGCAGTCTGCCGCTCTCTGTTGAGACAACAGCCAATGTGACTCAACATGGTGCCTCAAAACTGGCTGGCGGCTTTCTGTCAAGTTACTCAGGCTGGCAGATTGCCATCACGGCCCTTCTATCTCTCGTCGTCTATGACCAGTGTATGTTGTGTCAAAAGTTTGACGTGGTTATGGCTCGCTGATACAAGTACAGTGCTGTACCTTTGGCAAAAGGGATCCATAGCTGGACCTACCTTCAAGATCCCAATCATGGGACCGTTTCTGCAAGCCATCCACCCCAAGTTTGAAGCATATCTTGCTCAATGGGCCAGTGGTCCCCTCAGCTGCGTATCGGTGTTTCACAAGTAAGTTTCCTGCATACATCTAGGTCTCGTCTTTGCGCGATGTTTAAGATATGGGCTAATCTCTTCACAGGTTTGTTGTCTTAGCCTCGGACCGCGATCTGGCACACAAAGTCTTCAAGTCCCCTACATTCGTTAGACCATGCCTCGTTCCCATGGCGATCAACATTATGCGTCCAACTGCATGGGTGTTCCTCAATGGAAAGGCGCATGCCGAGTTCCGTAGAGGCTTGACTGGTTTGTTCACAAACAGGGCTCTCAGCACATATCTGCCTGTCCAAGAAAAGGTCTATTCAGATTACTTCAACAGATTTGTCGAGCATAGCAAAGCCAACGGAGGAAAGCCTACAAAGTTCATGGGCTGGTTCAGGGAGATCAACTGCGCGTTGTCGTGCCGTACTTTCTTTGGAGACTATATCTCCCAAGAGGCAGTCAAGAGAATCGCAGACGATTTCTACCTCGTCACGGACGCACTCGAGCTTGTCAACATCCCACTCTCCATCCATATCCCAGGCACCAAGTGCTGGCGAGGGAAGCGAACGGCAGATGCCGTACTGGCCGAGTTCACAAGATGTGCAGCTGCGTGCAAGGCCAACATGGCCTCTGGGGCTCAAGCGACGTGTATCGTCGACCAGTGGGTTCAGCACATGTACGAGTCGAAAAAATACAACGAAGACCTTGCTGCGGGCAAAGAGGGAATCGAGAAGCCTACAAATCTTATCCGCGAGTTCACAGATGAAGAGATTGCCCAGACCCTCTTTACGTTCCTCTTTGCCTCTCAAGACGCATCCAGCAGTGCCACCACATGGCTTTTTCAGATTCTGGCTCAGCGACCCGATGTTTTGGACCGCCTGCGAGCAGAGAACCTGGCAGCACGAGGCGGCGATAAGAACCGACCATTCGAGCTTGAGATGTTTGAGTCGCTGACTTACACCAACGCTGTGATCAAGGAGCTTCTTCGCTACCGTCCACCAGTCATCTTTGTGCCTTATCTTGCCACCAAGGCGTTCCCGGTTACTCCCGATTATACTGTACCCAAGAATGCCTTGATTATCCCCTCTTGTTACCCGGCTCTCCACGACCCAGTAGCGTATCCGAATCCTGACACTTTTGACCCCGAGCGGTGGATCACAGGCGATGCTGAGACAAAGACCAAGAACTGGCTGGTTTTCGGCGCTGGTGCGCATGATTGTCTTGCACGACGATATGTGCCACTTACCATGGCGGCCATGATTGGCAAGGCCGCATTGGAGCTTGATTGGGCGCACCACGCGACACCTCGATCAGAAGAGATTCGAGTGTTTGCCACCTTGTTTCCCATGGTATGTTGAATCTTTGCAGTGGCTGTATCTGACAATGACAATAGACGCTTTTTGACGGATGGGTGAGCTAACTGTATAACTAGGATGAATGCCCTCTCGTCTTTACTAAGCGAGAATAAATTTATGACGAAAAGCTTTTTATATCACTGTTATTAATACTCACGAAGCATTCGAGTCCGGGAATGCTGCTTTCACCGAGTTGCGCTTTTTGCAACGTACGACAAGGGAATGGATTTTTCACCAAACAAGTAAGGCCAGACGGACGATTTGGGGAGATAAATGTTCGACATATGACTAGAATTTAATGCATCACCAATATTCGTGTAGACTATATTAGACAAGACAATACTAGTATATTATGAGCTCGATCGTCTGAGAGTTCCACTCTCTGAGTTGCTTGGCAGAGTACAAATGGACTCTATAATGTGAATTATGTCTGGGGTGAGTGATACAAATATGAATGGTAATTGCAAAAAGAAATGATGAATTGCATATTATTACATGTGAATTGAAAGCAGATCGCAGCCATCGCAGTTAGTCGGTCTTGAGATGCTCTTGTGCCAACTTCTTTGACCATGGCTTTTGGCTCAGAATGAGCATGTCCTTTCAAGTCGCTTTTATCAGTCCCAACTGATGCTAAGCAGTAGATATTGTAATGAAGTACTCACGATGATACCTTGAGGTAGCAGCCATAAAGCGAATCGGCCGATACTGGCACCGCCTCCAACCCACTGCTTGCCAGTGGCTCCCTTTTCAACTCGATTCAAAACGTCCTGTGCAAATACTTCTGGTTTCACACCATACGGGTTCTCCTCTGGGTTGTCTTCAATAATGTCCTTGACGCAATTGTAGTAGGAGTTTTCCGGAAAAGTCAACGTTTGTAGGTTGACAAAGAACTTTGTCGCAATGCCACCCGTGACAAGTGTGATGACGCGAACTCCAAGAGGAGCCATTTCAAGGCGCCAAGTCTCACTTGCTTGATTGAGAGCTGCTTTGGTAGCGTTGTAGATGCCTATTTGTGTGCAAATTAGCCTGACTAGTTGTAGTAAGATGGACATATTGTGGGCATCTACTTGAGAAAACAAAAGGGAAGACACTTCCCACAGAGGAATTGTTAACCACACAACCTCGAGCCGCAACCAGCATCGGGCTAAACGTTTGCATCATGGCAAGAACGCCAAAGAAGTTGAGGTCGAACAACTTCTTGGCTTCCTCAATTGAAGTGTCTAGACCCGGCATGTTTAGGCCAAGACCAGCGTTGTTGATCAGAACATCGAGCCTGTCTGTGTGCTTTCGAACTTCCTCGGCCGCTGATGCGATGGATTTCAGGTTTGTCACGTCGAGCGCAATCACAGTTACATTAGCTGCTTCGCGTAGACTTTCTGGTACCTTGGATGGTGTGCGAGCCGTGACGAAGACGTGGTAGCCTTTGTTTCTGAAGGCCTCTGCGAAAGCCGGACCAACTCCACCGGCGGAGCAGCCTGTGACGAGACAGGTTTTTCTTGTAATAGCCATTGTGTAATAATAGTAAAGATGTGTTGAAGAATTTGAGAAGGAGGCTGATAAACTACGGCTGGAGATGCATTCTAACTTCGACCATCAACGAATACAAGCCTTTATATCCAGTTAATTCGAGACTCTACGGACATATGATACTACTAACTACGGATTTTCACTCTCATTTACACGCAATTCCACTCCTAGTATCAAACGTGCCGAATGTTAGTGCCGGCCCCGCCACCCGCCTCTTTGCTCCGGAGCAGTCAGCTTCAGAGATGGCTCCAAACGCCAGACATGATTGGCTGCAATCTCCGGAGGCGACACGTCATTGGCTCACAACTCCGGAGATGTTTTAGGGATGTCTAGCAGTCGCTGAAAATGGCGATAATTCAACCATCCTCCTTTCTTATTTTACTTCCCTTCTCAGTTACCTGATTTGCTAAATACACCGTAACTCCGGGATGCCCATCAGTCGAGCGAAATCCTGCGACCACTGCCGCGTGGCCAAGACACGCTGTTCTTTGGCTACTCCGTGCTCACGATGCGCCAAGCGAGGCCTTGAATGTCACTATTCATCTTCCCGCAGTCGGAGTTCTAATCCTCGGCGGTGGAAAACGGAGTTTAGAACGATTTTGCCTGTTACAACCGATCTGGGAACGACTGAAAACATTACCGGCTATGGCGACCCGCACATAGACTACTTGACCTCTATGATCAAGGCTTCTGATGCTGTTCTACCGGCCACGCTATCGACAGCAGCGGAGATTTCTTTTCCTAGCTCGGCCAACATATCAGAGGACAATGCCTTTGCTGATATTGCCAAATTGGTGGATACAAGTGCTGAAACGCCGGATCTAACCATCTGCCATAGCGACACACCGTCACTGTTTGGCGTGTCCGGCACTTCGAGTCTGTCGCATGCAGTAACTCCCGAGTCCAAGAGCCTAGGATCTTCTGATAATGGATCCATGTATCCTTATTATGTGGATCCTCTGTCGACTTACAATCCTTTCAACTTTCCTTATCCTTTCGTGACTGGGCTCGGCAATGCATCTTCCCCTGTACTAGCCTCCATTGACTTTAGCAGTCCAGAACTGCTAACTGAAGCGGCATTCTCACCCAATGTTCCACGCAAACCTTACCTTTCTACACGGGAGAGGTCGTTTCAACAAGGTTACTTGACAGGGAAAATGTTATTGAGCCAGATGATCGACTACACGCACCGAATGGCTGAGGGCAAAACTTTACCGCCGTTTATACATCCGCCATGTTTTCTTAGCCAAGACAATGAATGTCCTCCAGATACACCCCATACATGCCTGCCTAAGACTCTGGCGATTTGCAGAACTTTGACGCAAATGTTTTACTCGCGCACTCCGGAAACCAACAACTTCATATGGGATCAGATATACTCTCATCTCCGTCAGATGCATGCCGAGGTAAGTCCTTTATCTAACCCGGCTCCTCATGAAAACCAGCACGGTCAGATTGCTTATGCCGTCATAGTTCAGAAGTTATGATAAACAGACTTTACTACATGCTATACAAGCAGCTATCATCTACGGCTTGCTGCGATCACAGTGCACCGAGTCAGTCGGGAGTGAAGATTCTGGGTGGTTGGTCTTGGCTGTGGAGGTATGTTATTGTACCCGATGTGACATTCTAAATGGTCTTCATAATAGTTACTAACTTGGGCGGCATAGGCAATGGCCCGAAGGTTATACAGCATGTCTTCGTGGGCTATAGACATAGAATACATACAATCTTCACGGAGTGGCTGGGTTTTTGCAGAGAGCATGAGAAGGTATGTTCTTTAACCGTCGATCTCTTAACTTGTAGAATTATTGCCAACTGTCCTAGAACTGGATTGCTGTTGTACCTGGTCGACCTATTACTTCACAACAATGCCGAAAGCCCCTCAAAAGGGAAATGCCCAGAGTTTATTAACTTTCCCTTGCCCTGCACACGAGGTCTATGGCAGCCTATATCGGATAGAGAATGGAAAAAGCGATATAATGAAGAGATAAGCTCCAAGATTGAGAAGGGAAGAGGGAGTTTAACAATGGGCAATTTATTTTTACTTACACGGTCTTTATCGCGCGGCGACGACATAAAAGGGACTGGAAAAGATGAGCTTGCAAAAGAGCTGTCTGAATGGGTTGAGAGAGTGGACGACCTGTCGATGCTTTTGTGGATGGCGCTCACGCTGGAGGGCGAAGGTCAGGCTCAGATGATTCAAGGAAATTTGGTCATGGCATAATGGGTTGTTTGTATACCTGCATTGCTCGTTTATAGATTAACGGAAATAAGCTGGAACTATTATTATGCATTTTTCACGGTGAACATACGCCTTAAGCAAGAAATCTGAGTGAATATTTGCCTAGAGTGGCAAAGAATTGTCAAACATGGGAAGTCCGTTCTTTATCCACCATTCCAACTCTGTACTGTGTCGTGATTCCTCGACTCCAGGCCAATTATTGTACTTCTGCAAAACAAAAGGTGGTGGTATCCGATGCTGTTTAATCCATGGCAGATCAAACCCATCATTTGCATGTAGTGCCTCCTCTCTCAGCCTAGTAAACTGTTCCATGAAAATCGAGCGGGTTTCCATTATTCTCTTCGCAGTGTGAGGTGTGCAAATATGCGCAAAACTCAACTGATGTATGCTCCATGGCGGATATTCTTCTTCTTTTGCTGGGAACTTCTGGTAAGGCTTGTAAAACTCCTTGTTATAGTCTTCGATGCTTTCTCTGCACTGCACATATTCTTCTTTCATTTGGCGCAATTTGTGTCGAATAAACGGGCTATGGAAGCCATTAGCACGCTTATGCTTTTTGAGATCCCATGCGTTCTCTTCATGGAGAGGATGCCACTCCTCAATGACCCCAAAAACCTCTAAATCCAGGGTAGACCATAGAGCATCAACTTCTTCCACCGGCAGCACACACAATTGCTCTCCCTTATGATAAGCTTGCGGGATGTTTGGAACCGGGCGAAGCAAGGCGGGATGAACAACTGACTGGCGTAGGGCTTGCTCGGAATCGCTGGCATCCCACTCAACAAGGATAAGTTCCTTGAGCTCTGGGCAGAGCTTGTGGCCAAGAAACATACGGCTGTTGTGGGTATACTTGGTCAATGCTAATCGCTGGAGTTGACCAACATCTCGAGGCCTAAACTGGTGAAAAGTATGCGGTAATCTGTCAATTGACTGTGGTTCATACATGTACGGATCAGCAATACTGCAGTCAAAGTCGTCATCCAATAGCAGTATATCTCGGCCAAAGTTAAACCACACATGTGGATCTTGGGCAGTAGAAGGAAACGCAAGCTGGTACCCGTAGCTGATAAGCAAGGAACGCGACTCGGAGCAAGTATGTAGAAGTGGTGGAATAGCAGCTTGACAGGAGATGGCAGCCCTTCGGTACATGGGAAAAGCCAATCTAGGATAATAATGCATGAGAGTATCGAATGGCATCATGGACTCAAATTCCCAGGAGAATCCCGCCTTCTTGTTGCTGGTGAATCCATATGCCTCGAGCTTGGTTTGCTTGAAGAATTTACGTCTATGATGACGAAGAGTGGCCAATGCCTGACAAAAAAACTCGTAGAAAGATGAATAATCGACATCCGGGCGCAGATTACGCTCGGCGATTGTGATATGTGGTAACCTCGCGTTGAAGTCTTCAAAACTTTCGACTTGTAGATGGACATGAACGACCCGAGGCGGTGTAGCTAGATCGTATATCGCCGACCGGATTTCTGCTGGCAGCAGAGGGAAGAAATGAAATGTAGACATTGATGATGCTTATTTAGATGCGGATTACTGTCGTCCGATACGTAAAAAGTCTGTATCGCTTCTTCTATGGGTGGTTGTGATATTGAAGAAAACTTCGCGACGCACATCTGATGAGTTGTATCTCTAAATCGCCGAATGAACGACCAATGAGCTTTTGTAAATGCCATTCGATTACTCTACGTTATCATCTCGCTGCGCCTTAACCCCGCAAAGGTGCTGATTAGTGAGATTACATTTCGGATTGCAGATTACTGATCTGTTACGGAGCAGTGCCTTCACTGCAAGTAATTTGTGATGGCCTATCGTTCTGGTATGCTATAAATAAAGCAATATACCCAAGCCTTCAAATCTTCTCTGTCAGAGTCTTTGTGGTTCGTCGGCGACTTAACTGCAATTTTATTGGGTAGATTCTAGTTTAAGCGATAGATTATCTTAGTTGGTTGGCAAAGTATACGATAGTCAGTGATGTTCCTTGTTTTCTTGGGCAAGATCTTTGTCTATGGCACGATACCGTATGTAGACAATAAGATTAAGCTATTAAATACCAATTACTTTAACCTGTCAAGCTTGCCTCGCATCTAATGTAACGGCGTCGTCCTTTAGTGCTTCTTTGCTTGGTACGCTTTTATTTCGGAAGCGTCTTTTCATGGGTTACCCCCTCCAAGATCGGGTTTTGTACACTCTTTCGGCAAGGCACGTGTAGTTGAGTCCCAAGTTAGCCCAATTCTCGCACAGATGCTCAATTTTGCCGAGGCATTGAAGCAAATAGTATCTCAAATGAGAATGACTAAAGACAAGTATTCACCATTTGAGAAGCTCTGGCGCCATTGTACGAATAAGAATGCGATTGATAGAAGTACAGTGCCGGCTGTTCACGGCATCATAGCAGTGAATCTTATTCCCATGTGCCGGTGATCTTTCTCCGCACCGACTCCGGACTCCTCACAGAAGAGGTGTAAATTACGCCTTTGGGTCGGGTGAACGGAGAGAACATTGCTTTATATACATCTCATCAATTGCAGATAAAATAATCTTCATCTATTTTTATCAAGTGCATGTGCTTCACCGGTTAGCCTCACAGCATACTCTCATATAATCCCGATACCAAAGATGTCATCCACCGAAGCCGAGACTTCGTCTGTGAAAGTCACCAAATCTGACGACGGCATCACCGTCATCGCCATCAACAGACATCACCGCAGGAATGCTATTGACGGCCCTACTGCGCGAAAACTGCACGAAGCCTTTCTAGCCTTCGAAGACGACGCCAGCCAGAAAGTCTGCGTCTTTCATGGCGACCATGGCTACTTTTGCGCGGGCTTCGATCTACACGAAGTAGCAAAGTGGAACGGCCCCGGAGACAATGAGTACCTTGGCCCGATTGTCGATGCCTCCCACACCGTGACGGGCGGCCGACAGATTGGCCCCATCGGCCCCTCAAGGCTCCAGATCAAGAAGCCCGTCATCTGTGCTGTTGCGGGGTACGCCGTTGCTGGAGGCATGGAGCTTTCTCTTATTGGCGATATCCGCGTCGTTGAAGAGGATGCCGTCTTTGGCATCTTTTGTCGGCGCTTCGGCGTGCCGCTCATCGATGGCGGAACGGTCCGGCTTCAGGCCATTGTTGGTCTAGGTCGAGCTCTGGATCTGATTCTCACTGGTAGACCTGTTGGAGCGCAGGAGGCTCTTCAGATGGGTCTCGCAAACCGAGTTGTCCCCAAGGGCCAGTCTCTTGAAGAGGCCACAAAGATTGCGAAGCAGCTGCTAGGATTCCCTCAGCTTTGCATGAACGTGGATCGATCGAACTGCTACTATTCGGCTTACAACGCGACATCTTTCGAGGATGCACTGCGAAATGAGTTTGTAAATGGGGCTCCAGTAATCACGAAGGAGAGTGTCAAGGGAGCCGCTCAATTTAGCGCTGGCGCTGGACGGCACGGTGTTTTCAAGAGCGCGGACAACTCAAATCTTTAAATACCAACTTCTTAGTTTACGTGCAGTATTATCCAGCGTTCAAAGTTCTGAATATCTGCTGCTGCATCGCATCGCACAAGCTTTATCCTTGTTTTATTAATATCCCTGTGATAGCAGACGCATGTTGTTCATATCATCTGTGGAGCCGGTACACAAATACAGTATATGTATTATTAGCAACTCCTGTATTCCATTCCTTTACATCATTCAAGGAACCATTCGAAATGCGAGTCAGTGCAAGGCATCATTCTCTGTTATGCTTGACTCTTGAGAAGGATAGCCCAACTTATCACGTATATTTCAGTACATCCTCTAGCCAAATTTGGTGATAGTCTACCTCGTATGTACACGCAGGCGCGCCCTGTGAACGAGACTAGCGCTTTAGCTCATTTTCGTATAAAACTGAATGGCTTCACTCTTTCAAATCCATGTTCGGGCATTGTCTATTTACAACAAATACGAAGAGGTCACAGTGACATATCAAGAAAAAAACGCCTTACAATTTCATTGTTAATTAAACCACCAATCGACTATTATCACCATGTCTGTACTCGCAAGCGATCCGGGTGAGAAGTCACTTGCCAAACTCTTGGCAACTCTCACCACAACCCTGCACGAGCCTATTTTCGTCTTTGCAACACTTGCCAGCGCATCGGATCTCCCGCCTCTGGAGGAAACACAGCTCTTGTTCAAAGAGAGAGAGGGAGTTACAGTCATAGTCAGCAGGGAATATGCGACAGCGCATGAGATTGACTTTTTCTTTCCCTGCAAGATGATTACGCTCAACGTAACGTCAAGTTTGGAGGCTGTCGGCTTCATGGCGGTAATCGCGACGAAATTG
This sequence comes from Trichoderma afroharzianum, assembly GCA_037893235.1. NCBI lineage: Eukaryota > Fungi > Ascomycota > Sordariomycetes > Hypocreales > Hypocreaceae > Trichoderma > Trichoderma afroharzianum. The sequence goes on from JBBLXW010000006.1 coordinate 690,089, forward strand.
GCAGAAAACTATATGGGGGTAAATCCAGTTAGCGGATTTTATCATGATCATCTGTTTATACCACTGGGAAGGGAGCAGGAAGCTATTGAAGTTCTCAATCACCTAGCAGAAGACTATCAGCAAAGAACGTTGGCAGAAAACTAGCCGACATGCTGTAGTTATCCTGCAACTTAAAAAAAACAATAATTTTAATTTTTTGAGTGGATAATTATAAAAAATAGAGTAGTATTTCATTCAATTAAGAGATTGGAGATTCCTGTCCTCACTGTACGTTGAGCACATCCATCAACCCAACTGAAGTGAGGGAGTTCATTGTACAAAGTATCGAGGCAGCATATACCGTGGCGGGGTTGCAGCCATTCGGCAGAGAGACTTTGGGACGAGGCCTATGATGCCATTAAGTTTGAAGATGCCAAGCTTGTCGAGGGGTACGAGAGGATTCTGTCTCGATATCTACAGGGTCATGGCTCCACTACAGATTCAGATACGTCACCTCCGAATGCCATTATTGCAGAGAGTTCAGATGCGCGACGGCAGCAAATGAACGAGCTTATCCGCACGGGCCTTGATAAAACAGCGCGAGAGGCTAAGGTGAAAGACGGCCTTGGGACTGCGATGGGAATTGTCCTTTCCTTAAAGGACATGGTCGGTACAGCCATATCAGCCGTTCCACAAGCTTCAATTGCCTGGTCTGGTGTATGCGTTGCCTTGGGAGTAAGTGGTCTTGAGTTCGAATTATATCCTAAGTGCTCTAACAGATACTCAGGTGCTCGAAAGCGCCGTCAAAGAGACCACCTCAAATCGCGATGTGATCGAATACGTCATTACTCGCATCAGGTGGTAGTCGATCTCTACAAAGCTCTACTTCTATACCAAATGAAGAGTATTTGCTCCTACCACCGGAATCATGGTTATGGTTTCTTGCGGGATTTAGTAACGCTTGATAATTGGGTAGTTAGTATTCAAAATATATAGAAAGCCGAAGATAGCTTCGCCAGGACGCTGAGGTATATGGCAACCAATAGTCCCGATCACGCCTTGAACTCATTGCGGGTCATGCCGAAACCCAAGAGTTGGAGATCAAAAGCATTTCAACGACTCTGGAGGAGCAACTCCGTCGTCAAATTTCCACAGAGGATCAGAATTGTTTAAGAGAATTGTGGTCGCACGATCCTTATGTTGAAAAGAAACGCATTGAGGATACAAAGGGGGGCTTGTTATAAGACTCTTTTAACTGGATACTTCAGAACGACGACTTTTGTCAGTGGTTTGAAGATCCAACTCGCCCACTTCTTTGGATCCGCGGCGATCCAGGAAAAGGCAAAACGATGCTCTTGTGTGGCATAGTCGACAACTTGCAGATATTAGCGCCTTCCAGTCTCATCTCTTTTTTCTTCTGCCAAGCCACAGATAAACGGATCAATAACTCAATCTCAGTCTTACGGGGATTGATCTTCTCTCTGGTCGATCAGCAGCGGCAACTTCTCCAGCACGTGCGAGAGCCCTACTTGCGTCAAGGAAAATCTCTTTTCGAGCCACCGAGTGCGTGGTATGCCTTGTCTATCATCTTAGAGTCAATTCTGTCGGAGTTGAACAATACTCAGAAGCCGACTTGTCTGCTTGTGGATGCCCTCGACGAGTGCGTAAACGAAGACATGTCGCGACTTCTCGATTTAATTGTCAAAACGTCTAAAGATCTCCCCTATGTCAAATGGGTTGTCTCAAGCCGTAATTGGCCACAGATCATAGACAAGCTGGAGAGCTTGGGGCCACAAGCTCAGCTAAGCCTAGAGTTGAACGCAGATTCCGTGGCCGGTGCTGTCCAGATATACATCGAGCAAAAAGTCGTGCATTTGAGCGAAAGAAAAGGCTATAAAAAAGACAGAGAAGAAGAAGTGCGAAACTATCTTCTAGAGAACGCTGACGGTACATTTCTCTGGGTAGCCCTGGTTTGCCAAAATTTACAGAGGGTCCCAGCATGGAATGCCCTGAGTAGCTTGAAGACGTATCCTCCAGGACTTGGTTCGTTTTATGAGCAAATGATTAAAGGTTTAGCCAGGTCTACTGAAACTGAGATCTGCAAACGCATCCTTGCTGTTGTCACTGTTGCCCGCCAACCTCTTATACTTCAAGAGTTAATAGTACTTGCTGAAACCCCTGGCGAGTTAGATGAAAAGATACCAGCCATTTGTGACCTCATTGCGCAATGTGGATCATTTCTCACTATTCGAGATGAGGTCGTCTATTTTGTGCACCAGTCCGCAAAAGATTTCTTGGCTGGCGCAAACACAAAGCTGACAGTTTTATTAGAGATTGGGAATGCCAATGATTATATGGTATCACGCTCTATAAAACTCAGACATGAGTTTTTAAGGCGAGATCTGTATCATCTGAGCGATCTAGGAATAAAGATTGATGATGCTCAAGCCCCTGATCCGAATCCTCTGGTCGCCATTGGATACTCTTGCGTTTTCTGGATTGATCATTTCATTGATTCAATTACGAGCAAGTCCAAAATAGCAACACCAGAAGGTATCTGGAAATTAATGGTCAATGATGCCAAAGCATTCATTGAGAAGAAATATCTATTCTGGCTTGAGGCTCTCAGCCTACTAAGAAGAGTGCCGGAGGGTGTTGTAGCAATGAGAAAGTTACAGGAAGTGTTTGTTAGTCTTGCCCGAACTTGAGAGTCACCAATCTTTCAAATTTATCTACAGAGTGTCAAGAAGTCAATAACTAACTCATAAAAATCCTAAAAAAGAGAGATGAAGCATAAATCAGTTGGCCTCATTCGAGATGCATATCGCTTCACACTGGCAGCCAAACAGACCATTGAAAGATTTCCCTTTCAGATTCATCCATCAGCCCTTCCTATATGTCCAACCGCAAGCCGGATACGACAACAGTCTTTAGAAGAATCTGCCACATTGTTTCAAATGAAACATGGCATGCAGACTGATTGGAATTTACGTATCCAGACCATAGACGCAGACATGATGACTGAACCTCGCATGGCTATCTCCCCAGATGGCAAGCTCTTCGCATTAGCGTCCACTCCAGGTATTACAATTTGGGATATGGCCACTGGGACTCGCTTAAAACTCTTGAAACTCTTGAAAATCTCCATGAAAAGCTTTCACTTGATTACTGGCACGCTGGATACCTGTTCTTTTCACCAAATGGACAGCATCTGGCTGCATCTAATCATATATCAATTGGAATTGTTATCTGGGATATCATATCCGGCGAACCTATACAAAGGCTACAAGGTTATATGCACTGGGGTCATGATATATCTTTTTCACCGGATGGGAAGCACCTCGCCTCTGGATCGGATGACGGCACTATCATTATCTGGGACATAGCTTCGGGCAGATGTATGCGAACTCTCGAGAATAATCATAGAATTGCCTCAGTATCGTTTTTCCCCAGTGGGGAGTTGCTGGCATCATGTTCAATCGGCGGGACAGTTAAAATATCGAATGACACGGGCAAATGCATAAATGAAACCACTTTAGAAGAAGCATGGACACCGGATCTCTACGAATGCTGGGATATATGGTTCTCGTCAGATTTATCCCTTTTGGCGTTCTGCAATCAGAAACGCATGATCCGTGTTTTAGATTTACTCTCGTTTCAATGCACAAAACCTCTAGAATGGGATGAACCCACGCACGGAACATATAACCTAACCTTCCTTCCAAATAATAGGCAACTAGCTGTGAATTCCTCGACTTATGGAGAAACCGTTTACTGCATAAAAATTTGGGATCTAGATACAAACAAAGTTTTAAAGATTTCAAGAGGTCATATATACTTAATTTCCTGCGTTGAGGCATCACCAGATGGGAGTCAGCTGATCTCAGCATCATCATCGGATGGGACTATTCGAATATGGGATATCGGTCTTGAAGTGGAGGATTCAAAGACGTGGGAGTGGCATGAACATTATGACTCGCCGATGGCTTTTTCATCAGATGGAAGTATATTCGCATCAGCTTCCCGTGAAAATATCATCACACTCCTGGATACAGTTACGATCGGCCGCGTCCAGACCTTGGTTGGCCACGAGGGAAAGATCATATGCTTAGCCATTTCATCAGATGGCGGTCTCCTTGCTTCCGGATCATTAGACAATGGTGTCAAAATTTGGAAAATCGCGAAGGGTGTTTGCGTGCAGACACTGGAAGGCCATACCGGCGGGATCATCTCGGTAAAGTTCTCGCCAGATTGCCAAAGGCTAGCGTCAGCATCAACTGATCTCACAATCAGGATCTGGGATCTTGCCACGACATCTTCTCTTGTTTTAAAGCACCCGAGCTACAAACCACCAACTTCTATTGACTTTAGTGGAAATGGTGAAATTCTCGTCTCGAGTTCTAGCTACGACACTATAAAAATGTGGAGCACTATTTCAGGCGATTGTATGCAAACTTGGCAGCACCCTATGGATAACGGCGACATGTTCAAATCTTTAACTACAACCATTTCGCCAGATGGAAAAACAATAGCATCGAGCTCAGCTTCCTGTCTTAAGATATGGAGCGATATTGATGGCAAATATGAATGTGTACAAACATTAACACATTATCATGAATACCACCAAGGTGGTCTTTTCGCCAGATGGCAGACAGTTGGTCTCCAGCTCAAGTGCCGCTGATACAACCGACGTATGGAGCTTTGAAGACCCACCAGGCTCAGCAGCAATCTGTCGAACATTTAAAAGCGACAAAAGCTCATTCTTAACATCAGCATTCTCGGAGATCGGGAGTCCTGTGGCTTCGGAATTGTGCCTCTATGGCTTAGACACTACAGAACGCTGGGTCACTCGCAACGGTCATAAGATTCTTCGCTTACCTGATGACATCCGACCTAAAATTATGCACAGTTTTGCTTTTATGGTTCATGGGAGGATAGTTGCCATTCTGAGCGCCACCAGAAGACTTATCATTTTTACTTTCTAGCCAGACGACCGGTCGAAATCAGGGGAAAACTCGCTTTTCTTGTGTAATAAAGGATTCAGAAAAGATGTAGTGGTATATGTCATTAAGATGACTGCTACAGCAGCTCAACATCACCAAATTGATGTGCAACGTTAAGTTTCAAGATTCTTATTCTTATATAAACAGATCTGAAAAAAACATAACATCATTCGTTACTTACAAAGGGTATAAAAGCGCCGCCGGCCGCGCCATGCTAAAACACTGTCATATCTTTCGTATATTCCCTTTCGCTTTCTAGTCCTCCATATTGTTATCGCTTGCCGTCAAGAACTCGTGTAGTAATCTCCAAGCATTTTCATACACTGGAACGCTGACAAACGCCCGATTTTGCGAGAGACTGTTAAAAAAACGCTTCAAAAATGTCTTATCGGAATGAACATTGCGCGCGTAAGCAGCTTGGCCCAAGATCAGGGCACTGCTGAATGTGATGTGAACAAAGAACCACAGCCTCTGGAATGGAGCGTTCAAATTCATAAGTTCCATGTATGTTTGTAGTGTCGAGCGGCATCGATTCAGGTAATAATCCGTGATGTCGTCATCTTGAGATTCATCTCCCGTCATGGCTGGCCTATACAGGCACACCATTACCGAGTCGGTGAAGAGCCTGAAGATGTAGTGCTGAATGTAGTCATTCTTGGACTGACACTTGGATGGATCTTGTAAATGGGGTACCGATCGGGTCTCGATGATATTGACAAGCTTTCTGAAATCGAGTACTGTCTCGTGAGACAGTCGTTCTCCTGCAAATTTCGCTTGGTTTAGGGCATGGCCAATTTTGTTTGCCGTCACAAATAGATGATGGCAGCTATCGAAGAATGAATAGAATCGAGGTGAGGCAGTGTTGGATGGAATAGATTCTAAAACAACGATTCCAGATGGCCGATCGTAGCAGAGGGAGGCGAGAGTGTCCTGCCAAATTAAAGATCGCCTATGATTTTGCCACAAATTAGAGATGAGTCAAGAAATGACAGATTGCGTATAGTCTTACCATATAGATGATCTTGTAATGGCCTCTTCCCTTTTCCTGGGGTTGCTGATGGAGTTGGGATCTGGCGTGCAGTGAAGCCCAAGAGTTTGGGCAAGACGGATGGCTAAGCCTATTGCGGAGTTGAATGTAAGAAAATGACTCGCAAATCCCTATCAGAAAAGGAGTGTACGTGGGATTACTCACCCAACATCGACCACGAAGCCCCTGCATCTCCCTGGTTTCTCAAATAATTGACCAGCATTATTAGGGCTTGGACAACCTCGATATTAGGGTATGAAGTAAAGTTGCAAAATCGTAAGCACTGGAAAGAGCAGCATGCTGTATCCTAGTATAAGAATCAAATATTTCCACGTAATCGATATTTTTTCCGCCACTTACCAAAAACCCACGCTTTCGTGGTATCCAGCTCCCCCTCGACCCCTTCGACGACAGCAAGTTGGGCACCGCATGATAATATGCCAAATAAGAGGCCAAACCACGAGCTCGTGCTTTCTGACAGAGGCTCCAGGTACGAATTTGGCGTGACTGCCCTTCGCTTACGCAGAAATTCTAGGAGTGCAGTTTCGAAATGCCGTAGGTTTACGATCGAAGGCTCGAGATGGAAGAGAGATTCTTGATATAATCGAAAATGGCTGGTAGCTGTTAGCTTGAGTTTCTTGCAATATTAGGGAAAAAGGAGAGAAGCAGAATATGGAGTACTTACTTCAAAATCACATCGTCTTCGGGAAGTGCACTATACACTTTTTCTATGCCATCACCGGGCATCCACAAGTTTGTAAAAGGAAACGTAGTGCTGGAGTCCTGAAGACACAGAAGCTCAAAGATCAACCTTGGATCTGTCGAAAGCTTTACCTGAGTCGTAGATGGCTGTTTTCCAGTTCTCCCAGACATTGAGAAGATTCCAGGGAGAGACTCCGAGCCGAGATGCACTTTCGTGCTAAACGGTAATGCCAAGTCGACAAACAACCCCTGAGCGATTTCTGCAGCTGGAAGGTTCACATGAGCCCCTTTAGGCTGCTCTCGAATACTCGGACTCTGTTCGGAGGTAGAAGACTCCGCTCCAGCAAAGGTATTGGTCGTGTAGTCACACAAATCGGGATGCTCCCGACTGATGCACGTCCCGCATGGCTGGTTTAGGTCACACTTGACCTTTCGTCGACGGCATGGGTAACAAGCTTTTGCTGTACGGAAACGCCGCCGGCGGAAGAGGAGCAGGTCAAAGTCCCCAGCCGGTATATTTTCTGTTGCTGCTGAGTCGCCTCCAGGCATTGTGACGGAATAGAAGCGCGGCAACCTGTTTTGCGTATAATGCATGAATTAGGAATCGGAGTAGAGAGATTGTTTAGGAGACGCCGAGTTGTTATTACTCTTTTGAAATTCCACTTTTTTTTTCTTCGCGAGAAACTGGTGATCTTATTTACCTCTTTTATTTCCCCTTCTTTTTGATGCCTGAGTCACATTACATCTTTTAGCCAGCTCGTCTAAAAAGAGTCAGCCCCCCGTATTAAATTGGGCTGTTTATAAGTCCATGCTGTCTTGATATACCCCAAGCGAAGGTATCGCCAATCAACAAAGCTAGGCTCCCCCGAAAGCTGACCTACAAGGCGCACCAGCTTCGCAATACGGGGCTTTTGTCGCTAAGTCGCAATGATGCTGAGACTCCACTAATTTTAACCGGATCGATGACAGCTAACAGGGTCGCGGCAGCCACATTTCCACTGGTGGGAATTAGACAGCTAGGGATTCCGAATTGGAGGCGTAATACCGAGCCTCATCCTTCTCGTAAAGAGAAATAGTGTAAGGTAGTTGGGTCACGTCAATTGACCGAAAAAATGTTAACTGATCAATGAGATTGAGGCGATCTTGATGAGCGGATTCACCGAAGACGCTTTGTAATTATGCTGTAATTGAAGCTGCCCTGTTACAAGTTTTGAAGACCGAATTGCAACTGTATTTATGTCTACTAAAGTCTTCTACTTTCTGCCTTTTTTTTTTTTTTGCCTGGACGGAGTTGTCAACGGAAACTTCCGCTTTTTGCCATCTCCGACGTTAAGAAGCAATTCCAGTTTGCAGTATCGACATCTAGGACACTATACAGTTGCCTCTCTCAACGTCTTGGCTGAGTTTTGACTCAAGTCCCCGTCGACTAGTCATCCATTCTATTTCCGTTTTATCCTAGCAAGCGGGCAAACTTGCAACCTCCCAGCCTCTTTGTGGAGTGCCGCATGGCTCATGATCCTATCAGGCGCGCTTGATGCCCACTGAATAGACGACAGCCGATGCTTAACATGATTGGGAACTGCAAAGCTTAAATGCCTAGTCTGACCATCAGGGGGTGGCAACGTGGAACAGATCTGTTGCACGTCCCAGATAAGGCGGTTGGTGGCCCGGCCCCCAGCATTCGTGTAGGCGTAAGCGGAAGATTATGTGTGTGCCTTGACGATCGAACGACATCCGGACAGCTGATAGAGTTATACGAACGGACCCTGGCCATGTGTATTGTATCGTTCTAAACTTGCTTGTATCTAGTTGCAACTGACTTGACAGAAGAGTTGTGCTTGCTATAGTTAGAAGACTGAGTTACGATCAACCATTAAATTTTCGGTGTCAGAAAACGATCCAGTTTCATGAGCGCACCGGCCGCTGAATACGAAAAGAAAGAAGAAAATAGCAAAGTCTTGCATTGATCAGTTATCATCATACAAATTAATTCCTGATTTGGCTGAACGGATGTCATTTGCCCATGTATGCAGAAGAGAAATCCTTGGCTCATCTCCGGTGAGGCTGAAATCGTAGGAGAAGTTGCCTAAACAAGCGATCTTAGCGAGTTGGTTTCCATTCAGCTTATGGCAACCGCCGTTTCTAGAGGGCTCGCGACGTTGAATGCCTTCCGAAAGCGAAGGAGACAAGGAGCAATCGGTGCGATAAGAGCAGGAGATGCTGGACAGTAATCGCCGAGTGGCGGCATCTTTCGCGGCGATAGGGAGCGGGAAGGATCGAAAATTTTGAAAACTGCAACTCCCGCCGCTCGGATTATTTCCATTAGCGGATGTGTTGGTATCGTCAAGGTCAAGGTATAAGCGCGTGTGGTTTACCGCATTCGCATTCGCCCTCAACGCGGTCGAACTTTTGACGCATAAGCGAGCCAGCAACCTTGCAACTACGATTTTTAGCAGAATACGAACAGCTCCCGCCCGCTTCTAACCCCAAATATAGCCGCGTTATCTGGGGAAATGACAACATGGTCATAGCTACGACATTCTAACAATCTTTTCCCGTTGAATTCTTCTTCATTGTTTCAGGCCCCAAAAGAGCTTTATCCACTCCACGGATAATGCCGAAGGATTGCGAGAGCCGGCGGCGTTAGGTGTCGATTTTCAAGCCCCCGGTAATAACAGAACAGCCCCACGAGCATCCCCGAGTTGATGGCGAGACCGCCCCGGGAAAGAGGCAAACAGGACTAGCATCGTAGATTTGAGTTGCTGAGACAGCCTATCAACGCCGTTGTTTAGAGTCAAAGTCCACAATTCACGCCGACTTGCGTGCGAGCGGCTGATCCACTAACGGTCCACAACTCCCACTACTAATGCCGAGATGTCTGCGGCGGTGATCAGATTGATTAGCTGGGATCGCCGGATTTGTGAACAAGTAAACAAAGAAAGTCTTGCCGCACTTCCTAATCTGTTGGAGGCTTCAAACAAGGAAGATTCCGTATAACTTGAGGAATCATCCGTGGAATCTACTAGACGATACGAGTCTTCGCTGGGAAAACTTGCCAACCCCAGCTTCAAAATAGAAGCTCGGCGCGCTTACTCAGCCCTACGGGCTGTTTATACGAACAAGAGTCACGCCGGTTCTGTTGTTGAGCCCCATGCCCCATGAGAGGACTTGGGCATGAATCTAGTATATTAGTCCTAGGTAGATGCAAGTAAGCTATCAACCTTGCACCCCTTATATTAGTCTCCGAGTTCTTCGCTAGTTATGAGGTTTCTATGACACTCTAGACTATACCTAGTCTCTATTCGCGCTCGTATAATTCAGCTGTGGTATATTTTTAACAGTTAAAAGATAACAATCGACGACAAATATATCCACAAGGCTGATTCGAGATTCGATTTCGGTCCATTTGCCAAATTCGAGGATCACAGGCTATCTCGGGGGGGCATTGCTAGGAACCCCCTTCAATGTTTCTTCGCAATGAACAAATCTCATGAATCGTGCGAGAGCGTTCTATCGTTCAAATGATGTATATAATCAGCAGCGCGCATGTCCTTGCGGGCATCTATTTACCTCATTAAGCAGTTGCAATTTCGTAATGAAGTGTTCCATCTTTCAGCCTCACTCCTCCTTGGAGGATATTTCTCCCTTGCTGCAAATGGTCTGGCTCTTCCGGAGATAGAGCCCCGCGGTGATGAGCTTCACGCACGCTCCTCTTGGAATTTTATGACTTGGACCGGCCCAACCGGCCAGACTGTCAAGCTGTACGTATCTGTTCCAATCAAATCCCTTGGCAACCATATTGATCTCATATAACGAACGTTGCAATATGAGACGCGTGGGAGTGGAGCATTGGGGGAGGCAATTACTGACTGCAAGCCGTTATCCAGGGCCCCGGGCGCGGATCTCCACGTTCTTCATTATCTTCCAACAAACTGGGAGCTGTTCTTCTCGGCGAATCAGCAGCCATGGCATAGGTACCAAAACGAGGGACTCTTAAAACCCCTTGCGGAGTCTCTCGTCGGATTTGCGGACTTGACAGGCCTCCATGCCTACAACGGTCTAACTGCAATTGCCCGCACTTCCTCAAAACATGGAGGGGTTTTACTACTCGGAAGGTGACAACGTTATCCACAGCCGTTTCTGGACATCAGGTGGTGGCTGGGGCAACTCTGGTGTAGACAAAGCTATCCAAGCTGCCCCAGGCACTCATATCGAGGGAATCTCTCGCGAAGCGTCGCACATGGAGATCTTCTACGTTGGAACCAACGGAAACCTCATGCACTCTTACACTACCAATTCCGGTAGCAACTGGGTGATTGATCAAGACTTTGTCGATGGCGCCCATGGGAAGCCCACGAACAAGGGTTTCGGAGCTCTTACCAGAAACGACCAGAGTGCGGAGGTTTGGTGGATCACCACGGATGGTGCCATCAACTATGCCCCCTGGGATCCTCTCAACAGCTGGGAGTACGGAAATTTGCGAGCAGCTGGTACAGCACATACCAGCTCTGGCATGGCCGTTCTCGCGCGAAGCAACTTCCGCAAGAACATCTTCTATATCGGAAATGACAACAAAGTGTACCAGGGCTACTGGAAAAGTGAACAGCCCACGATTTGGACATTCGAGAAACTGTCGGATCTCACTGCCGCTCCGGGCTCATTGACGGCCGTCTCTATGAACAGCCAGCACATGGAGGTGTTCTGGACTGCTCCAGATGGATCTGTTAACCACGCATACTAGTATCAAAGCACAGGAAAGTGGACTAGCTCTTCTTTAGCTGGTAGCGGTATTCGCTGCGTGCCCGGTAGCTCCATTACTTCCACATCTCGCAAGGATGGGTGCATGGATATCTTCTGCGCTACATCAGACGGCTATACCCAACAGTTCTCCTACTCATAGCTTAGACACTCGTAGCTGAGAGCTGGGAGAGTGGACATCGCATTTTGAAACGAGAATCACATGTACAGAGTCAAGATTTACAACAAGGGAAGAGGGTCGATATATTCTTCTTTTCTCTTCTGTAGTTAATGCATGAAACATTGCTTGTCCAGCGCTGAAATAAACCAATCACGCTGGTGACTGTCAATCCTGAATCATCGCTGCGCACAAAAATCTGCTTCCTCGTCATTCCCAGGGATTGGCCAGTTCCAGGTGCCCGAAGCGCACTCCAGCGTTCCACAGCTTCTCTCTTGTGGCTTCAATCTCAACAGTGTCGAAAGCCGTCTCTTGTTCCGGAAAAACTTCAGAACTGTTTATTACATAGACATCTCGAAGATGAGGGAAAAAATCGGTTCGGTAATACGCCACGGTGTTGAGATTGGCCATGCATTCCTTCTGTGGAGTAATAAAACAGAAGTATCTAATCGACTCAGGTAACATGTCCTTGAGGACATGCGTGTGATATTCAGGTGCATCCGCTCCTGGAAATAGAATCGAAGGCACATCTAACTCAAGTATTTCAAGCTTTGAGAAAACTTTGAGAGATACAATCTGCTCACCATCCGCACAGGGGGCCATGCTTATACCCATATTATATTCACTCCTTGTTTTTGCCTTCAGCATGAGTTCTAGACTGAGGAGGTTGTCTTTATGAGACCGTAAGCTCTGGACCACCTCCCTGGGGATCACGCGGTTCATGACCTTGTATCCTGAAATGTAGTATCGGAAATACTTCAATTGTGCACAATCGCCAACGATCCACTTCAACGAATTGTTCGGGGTGTCTCCTTGAGTGAGAATAAGATTCGTCACGTATACCAGAGAGATTCGAGGCCTCGCAATCTGCGCAGGCAGATGGATTCCAGAACAGGGATGCATAAAAAGAGTATCTATGAACGGAGCGAGCTCAAATATCCCCGCAAAGTATTGAAGACAGAAACTGCTTCCGAGATTCATGTCATTTACATGCTCCAAATAGAGGTTTCTGAGACGGTCCAACGACACCCTTCTTGGAACCTGAGCAGCCAACTGTTTGAGTATTGTGTAACCCCATCGGTCATGCACAATACCCGCCAGTAATGTGGCAATGTGGACAGTTGTCACCAAGGGCGTGTAAGCAAGGATCAATTGCACAATAGTAGCGAACTCTTCTAGATGAATAGAAGCTTCATCAATGCCCAAGCTAGTTGCCGCCTCGTTGAGTATTTTTCTCTGCGCCGGAGTCATTTTTCCGTCCACCCGAGTGGTTCGAAATAGCCTTTGGTTGATAATCATATCCATCGAGGTCCCCTGACAGAGATCAAGCTTTCTTACATATCGGCCCAGGTGTTGTTGTTGGAAAATGGTCACCAGGAAAGGTATAGCTGTCTCCGCCCCTCTCAGTGTCATGAAGCGAGAATAAAGCACAGGCGTCGCAATATTCCTGAGCCGGTTTGATGTGCGGCAGAGAGAAGCCAAAGACGGGGTGTCATATTGTATCTCTGCCTTGATTCGATTCAGATCACCGAGGCGGTCGCCAAGATGGCCGACTATTTCCCGACATATTTGCGTCAATAACTCGTCCGGAAGAGATTCCAGACGTGGTAGCCAATTCATGATGTGCGAGGCAGGTTGATGTAACGAAATACTGTAAAGACGCAGCCGATAATGCACGTAGGAATATGAAAGTCGTCGTTTCGGAATAATATGCGGCGCGCAAAGGTTGGATATGTGACAAACAGCGAGCTGAGAGACGTCAGAACAAGATCCAGCTGGGAGTTGGCACAGCAATAGTCGCGACTCGAAGACATACATCAACCGGCAGGAGCTGGGCGCAGGCCAAAGTAAAAACCTTGGTCGCTTGAGTGCCGAGATAGCATGTACGCTTGAACCATTTTAAAATGTTCTCGTTGCCTTGCCCTTGCCCGTCTCATGGCTTCGTAATCGGGAGCAATGCTCTGGACTGCCTCCCGTAGAGCGGGAAGTGCCTTGCACGTGTGTGGCTGTGACAGATACATGTAAATAAGTGATGAAAAAGAAGAAGAAGAAAGCCCCTGGAAGAAATGAGCACCTCGCTCTCTGTCACGTGTCACTACCAGTTTGCTTGGGTGAAATTTCACATAAATACCGACTTGTATGCAGTCAACATCCCCAACCATTTTGACTGGCATCAAACAAGTTTGCTTATGACGATTACCATCATTATCATCGCCCCATGAATCATTGACGTGCCGCAGAAAGTGCAACATGTCAGCTTTCTCAAGTGTCTTTCAAGAGACTGATTCACTGGGGTGTAGAGAAGAAGGTATCGAGAGTACGGCTGTTTAGTATCCACTGAAAGCGCGGCAGGTATACAGACTCGTAAGATGAGAAATGCCTGTCTATTCACGAACGAGCATTGGCGTCATATGCAAAGGTTAAATATTAACTTTTGCTATATTTGACGGTGATTGCTGAAGGCAGGGACAAACACACGAAGCATATTCAGTATCTACAAGAACAGAAACACTCGACAGCTATTATGCGGGCCTAAAGCGAATGCCATTGTACGACGTTCAGAAGGGTAAAGAGATTGGTGTCGGGTTCCACACCAAGAACAACCTCGTTAGAACCTCCACCACCATCAAGACCATTACATCTTGTCCCCCCCAAGTCACTAACCATCCGTTCTCCTGCCCACCTGGAGGCTGCCATGTTGATCCGCCGTCTCCCATCACGGTATGGAAACATCGCTCTGTCCCGTCATTCGAGCCCGATGGTAGGTATGAATTGTAAATTTAGAGGGACTTGAAAGAACCTGTGATGGCCTTGTTTGGATGATTAGTTGGGTTTGGGAGGAGGTGTTGAGTTGTTACGTAGATCTGTGTGACTACTCTCCTTGGTCAAGCCCACTTTCTGTTTGTTGCTGTCTGCAGCTAGTTTTTCCTCTTGCATAGATCATCAGCATAGCAGAACACAGAGAGGTTTGCACCTTCAGCTTGTCAGCTTGTCAAAGAGCATCACCAAGGTCAGACACAATAAGGATTGACACACTAAAAGCTCTTTATCCATGCTATGAGTTGTGATACGTGGCCACCCTTTACTGGTCAACTATGTTTGCCTGCTTCTTTGCGGTACTGGACAAGACGTTAACTTGCTACATAGCCTGTACTATTCAAGTGGTGCGCAGGCTTCCTAAAGTGACGGACTATTGGTCTTCACATCCTCGTCCTAGCAGTCCCCACAAGGAGTGAAATGAATTGTTGAACGTTCTGAACAGAGAGTTGAGAAAGAATTTCATGTTACTAGCATTTGTTTACTCAGTAGTTTTCCGACGGGTTCTTGATTCCCTGTTGTATGACCAACAACGCAATACACCCCAAACCTTTCTCAACAATCCTCTAAATGCATCAGGCGAACAACTCATTAATCTCAAGACAACAAGTTGCCGACATTGCTATTGTGAATCCTCCAACTGCCGGCATGTCATGACGTTCAACAGCTCGGCCTATCCACCACTTCTGGAGTTACATGAGAAAACTATCCTCCACACTGACCTTGCCAAGCTGTATCACAAGTGTTTCGAGTCATTACTTGCATTAGATGCTGCGATCTAGGCGAACTCCGAGTCTCCGAGTCCAATGCTCGTCATTTCTTGAGAGATCTTCGGACTTCCAAGTGAACCCTATGTAACTCTAGGAACTCGGTTACAGCCAACATCAACTTTGTGATCTTAGGCTATACACGATCACCAAAAGCGTACATCCGAAATGCAGCACGTGGACCAACGCCACTGGATAAGCATACAAAGAAATTGCAAAACAGGACATCTGCCGGCGCTCTAGCTTTAGCATCACCTTGTTCGGACACGCTCGGGCTTTACAGTGGAGCCGCGGCAGGCGAATATAATGCGACTCCACCATCGTCTCTCCCGCAGATCGAAGATGAGATTCCATCACACTCGTCAGTCTCCCACCAGATTGGCAGTGGGTCAAGCCGCGTTGGCTTTGCTGGCGTTGGTGATCGTGCCGTCTTGCCGGTATTGTCGGGCTGTTAAGGCTGTGACGCCACGTACTTGAGCCGGTCCTTCAAGGAGGGGTTTAGATCGGTAGGGAGGGATACACTTGATCTTGGAACTAGTGGGGTATGCTCTCAGCTGTATCTGAGTGGTGTATCAAACGAGGGGCAAGTTAGCCATTTCTTTCTGCAGACGAGGCAACATGGGTTGCAGAACTATTGCCCCTATCCGGCCCTTGAAGATGTTAGCGGAAGTGGGCACGGAGTATTATGGGTTCGGAGCCTAGGTTCTCAAATTCTACGCAACATGTGGAACTTGTTGGATTGAGACACCTGTTGTTGTAGCCAATGGTATTGTTAGAATGTATGTGTAGCTGGTGTGATTTCATCTTTCATTCCAGCGGTAAGAGGAAGAAACAAAAGAAAATTCTAATGTGATTGTAGTTTTTTGGCCTGTGGGTTTCCGGTAATTCTTTCCCCAGTTACCCGACATATGTGTCAGAAGTAGAACACATTGCTTAGGTGGTCTAATACTACCTTGAGTTGGTTGTGCTCCAGGACGACTATTCTACTATCCTCTAGCATGGCCAGGTAGAGAGAAGAGTTGGTACCGCCAAGACCACCGCCATAGCTTCATGTGCTAACGAAGCAACAGATATGGTGTGGGCCAAGAACCCATTGCTCCTCCATGACCAGGAAAGCTATCAGAAGTAGCCTTGTGTGTACTCGGGATTTTGTATGCTTCTTTCACGAATGTTATTGTTGGAGAAGCTTCCCTGTTTAAGATCCCACTAATAGAAGCACTACATAGACAATGTCGATAGGCCTGGGCGCAACACAAGCTGCAGGAATCGCCAATATCAGCAATGACGCTCATCAATTGACATGGTATTCCCGATGCTCAAACCCTCTCATACCCCTCAATTCGCTTACGGCTAATGCGAACAAGGATTTTGGTGGTTTGTATACTTTGACGCAAGCACTAGCCCGCCGCATCTGCCGACTCGAAGCTGGACCGGGAAGTGGGATTCGGACGAACTGGGTGGTACTGATCGAGAGAGGCTGGCAGATCTATTGGTACAGGTAATAGAGAGATATGGATCCTTGCCAAGGCATGGTGGGACACATGGATCCTTCCTGACCATGCTCAATGTAGATGCTTTACGAAACTGAGTGGCGTTTCAGCTTTTATCAGATCTTGGGAGTCATCGAGGTTTTCGAAGGGACCTTCCGTATAGAAGAGCCGAGAGCAGAAGTACAGCTTCTTTCATAAACATCTCGTTATTAACCATCATTTATCGACGTGAACTCATTCTAGATGTAATAATACAACGATGTATTTGGTGTGGCCGACTTGTAAGATTATAGCACTCAGCATGTTTTCACTCCAGCTTGCCCGTGTCTGACTAGTCCGGCAATCCCGCTTCTTCGCCTCAAACTTGCTAGATATGAGGTGATTAGGCCAGAGGGTTGGGTTGCATATGAAAACGCATGGATTGGAGTTTATTTGTCTCATTGAGTCGGGTATCCGGCTGATGAGCTGTGATAAGTCATTCCAACCTACTGAAACGGTATTGCGTAATGATATGCTCTTTCACAAAGTACTCTCAGCTGCAATGTCCGCGTAGCTGCATTGAGGTGTAAAAGTATCAATTTTGCTGTATCTATTGGAGGAAAAAGTACTCAATTGAAATATTTTTAGGCTGAAGGTCTCCAGTTGGTACAAATGATTGATTTCGTCAATGGCTTGAAGCTTGTGCAGATGCAGCTGAGGTCTTAGGAGCTTCTGACATTACGCACATCCTGGTATCGCGTAACATCGTCAAACACAACGTTGCCATGAGGCGTAAATGATTTCAACTATTGGTCGAATGATATGTATTTTGTGGCGGTTTCAATTGACGAAAAGGGAATGCGTGAGCGAGGTGTCCAGCCCAGACCGCGATCCATCGAGCGATTGCAATGTTGGCGGCCCTAGCAGCGAAAATCCCAACTGGTTTTTGAGCTGAACTATGACCAAAATAGACTGGAAACGAGAGATTAACGGCGGGTTGACGTATGTCTGCCAGAGCTTGGAGACAAGCGATTGGACCTTGACATGAATTAAGTTTGGCAGCGTACTGAGAGCATATCAATCAGCTAAGTTGTTTCTGACGCCGCGTCGGTCCATTCCTGTAAGAGTGTAGACGCAGCCACAGCCAATAGGATCAAAGCTAGCACACGTTCATGGTGTTGGACTATGGCAACTTCATGCATCTCTGGACTCAACCTTTCTTTGCGGAACAATGGACGATACTTCCTATTCGTTCAATTGAGACAGGCCAAGGAGCTAATATGTAAGGAAAATGCAAGCAAAGGTCCCGACTCGCGTTCTAAAGCCACGAGATCCATCCAGGTTCACGGCATCAAGCAAAATGATTCGACATCTTTCAACAAAAACTCAAAGTTCCACTTGACGAGATCGACAACCGGCAAAATGTGTGAGATCGATACGAAATGAAGCAGTAATAACCCCTCTTCGAGGCGGGGTTCAGCTGTTGCAGGATTTCTGGATATTGCCCTCGTCGGGATCGAAGCGGGATCGCCATGTATGACATGACTTGTTATTGCCGATCTTAGTTATCCGAGACCCCGAAGAGGTTGCCTCTGGCGGGATGATCGTTCCGACGGGATTTAGATGATATACAAGGGAAGCTTGGGGAAATCGAGGGTATAAAGGTGGCTGAGAGACGCCCGTAAAGAAACTTTGTCCACCAGATCTAACTGCTGAGAATCTCTTGGTAGTTTCTCTACTTGACTCATACTATTGTATCAATCTTTATGTCTTCTAAGAACACTGTCCCCATTCAATCCAACAAAATGGGCGTCAACGTGAAAGACGGAGATCGCTTTGACTTTATTGTTGTCGGTGGCGGTACTGCCGGCAACTGCGTTGCTGGCCGCCTGGCTGAAAATTCCAAGGTTCGCATCTTGGTGATTGAAGCCGGTGTTGGTAACCCGGAAGAACTTCCTGAGATTACCACGCCATCCAATGCCATGAACCTACGTGGCAGTGCTCACGATTGGGCTTATAAGACAACCATGGTCAGGCGTGATGACTATGAGCGTATCGAAAAGCCGAATTCGAGAGGCAAAATGCTTGGTGGAAGTTCGTCATTGAACTATTTCACTTGGGTCCCCGGATGCAAACCGACCTTTGATCGATGGGAAGAATGGGGCGGCAAAGAATGGACTTGGGATCCCCTCGTTCCTTACCTACGCAAGAGTGCCACTTATCACGATGATCCTAAGCTGTATCTCCCTGAGCTTAAGAAGATTGGCGGAGGAGGGCCAATCCACATCTCCCACGCCGAACTTATTGATGAGATGAAACCATTCCGCGATAATCTTGAGAAAGCCTGGAAATCGCGCGGAGAACCCATGACGGCAAACATCTATGACGGCGAAATGAACGGCCTCTATCACTGTGTCGATACCATCTATAAAGGAGTCCGCTCTGGAAGTTATCTCTTCCTCAAGGGCAAAAAAAACATTACAGTTTTGGCTGAAACTCACGCTAAGAAGCTGCTGATCAACTATGCCGACCGAATCTGCCGCGGCGTGCGAGTCACGACTCCTGATGGAAAAGATATTAACGTCTACGCGGACCGAGAGGTCATTCTCTCGGAGGGTGTGTTTGAGAGCCCGAAGCTCTTGATGCTGAGTGGCGTCGGCCCTGCGCGTGAACTGAAAAAGTTCGATATCGATGTCATTGTTGATTCGCGTCATGTCGGTCAGAATCTCATGGATCACCCGGCCGTTCCATTTGTGTTGCGCGTCAAGGATGGCATTGGTATGGATACCGCTGTCCTTCGAAAGAGTAAAGAAAGCGAAAAGCTGCAGGCTGCTTATAAGAAAGATCATTCTGGACCGGTCGGCTCCGGTTTCCTGGAGATGGTGGCTTTCCCTCGCATTGATAAATATCTACAGAATGATGAGCAGTATAAGAAGGCTAAGGAGGCCAATGGTGGACTTGATCCCTTCTCGCCCGAGGGTCAGCCTCATTTCGAGCTCGACTTCGTTTGTCTTTGGGGCAGCGCATTCCAATGGCACTTCCCACACCCTCCTGAGGGAGAACACACTACCGTTGTTGTGGATCTAGTCCGTCCGGTCTCTGGACCTGGCGAGGTCACTTTGAGGAGTGCCGACCCGTTCGAGCAGCCTAACATCAATCTCAATTTCTTCGAAAGTGATCTCGACATCATCGCTATGCGTGAGGGTATCCGCTTCAGCTACGATGTGCTGACCAAGGGTGACGGCTTCAAAGATTGCGTTGTATCTGAGACGCCTTGGAAGATGCCTCTCCACTCTGACGAAGAGATGAAGCGCGCCGTCTTGGATCGCTGCCAAACAGCTTTCCACCCCGTCGGAACCGCCCGATTGAGCAAGAATATTGACCAGGGTGTGGTTGATCCGGCACTCAAAGTGCATGGCGTTACTAACCTTCGCGTTATCGATGCTTCTGTCATTCCGCTGATTCCTGATTGTCGTATTCAGAACTCTGTGTACGCAGTGGCTGAAAAGGGAGCAGATATGATCAAGGCTGATCACAAGGACGTCTATTAAGTAAATGGACTGAGTTAGTATGAGGGATCATATGTCAAGGAACACGAGAGGAGCCAAGAAACAAAAAAAAAAAAAAAAAAAAAAAAAAAGTAAAAGCATCACACAAACAGGAGAGAATGGCTGTGATGGCAGTAGCCACTATTGATAATGCAGAACTTAAGCTTAGGGTAGCTCACTAAGTACCAATTCACTCTCTCATTCTTTGGCGTTCACGTCTACATAACAAGAGAATTCTGATGGCGGCCTGATGCATCATAAAGCGAAAAAAAAGTCGCATCTCATATTGTAGTGGCATGGGATCTTGCGATGTTTGTGAAGCCTTCCTGTTTTAGGAGACAGTATTTGCAAAAGTCTTCCTTCATTTCTAGGATCCACATCTCTTTCGTTTCTAGGTCTCTTTGTTTGCAGATTTTAGCTTTGTTTCTGAGCAGTCTCCCTCGTTTGTTGTGTTTCTGGGCCGCCCGTTTCTAGGCTGTTTCCTTCGTTTCTGGGTATCTTCAGTTTCTTTGACTGTGCCTTCCTGGCGTGGATTAATTATGCCGCCCTGGAGTGCCTTCCTGGCGTTGATTGAGATTGAGGTATTGACTTGGCTGTTGGATTTTGACTTGGCTATTTGGGTTGGTCCTTGTGACCAGTGGTTGTTGTTGACGAGACTGTTAACCAGATCGTTGGCGAGGCCTCTTTTCTTTTTCTCTCTTCATACTGCGTAGTAAAACGCGAGAGCTCATAACTTAACAAGCTAACAAGCTAAAGATGCAAAACTCTCTATGCTGCTATACTAATGATTTATGTAAGAAGGAAAAGCTAGCGGCAAACAGCAGCAAGCAGAAAGTGGGCTTAACAAAGGAGAATAGCCACACAGATCCAAGTAACAAGTCAACACTCTTTAGCAACTTGTTCAGGATTATAGTTTACAGATATCCCTATTCCCGTTAATATAATGCGCTTTAGGCCATTAAGGATAGCTACAGATTAAAAAAAAGAAGTAGAGAGCATAAAATATCTTTTAGGAGACTCTAATGTATATATATGAAGCTAGATAAGTAGCTTTCTTCAGATGTATGACAGCCGTGTCCGAAATACATGATCTTACAAACAAATTTTGCACATATATATATTGAGGAACTTTCTTTTTTATCGCTACTCCTAACCTCCAATAAGCGGGATTGAGCATGTGTCCTTGGGTCTTACTATAAGCTGGAAAGCACAGGCGTCGTCATCTATTCCATATTCACTCAAAGAAAGTACTCACTATCATTGAGGTAATAAGGGTTTTTACTATGTCTTCCGTGCCACTGACTGACAAGATTTTGCGCGCATCTGTTTGTTATCATGTGATATGGGGGAGAATTTGTGGGTGGGCTTCAGATGTTATGGGCGACATTACAGACATGGAAAGGCCTTGCCTTGAGAGTGCAGAGTTGCAATGATTCTGTTTCCATAAGAAACACGACATCCAGGAAATACTCCTGAGTTATTAATAGATACAGGGGGGCCTTAAATACCGCAGTATCCATTAGAATGCCCAGGCGGAAATACACGCCCAGTTCATCTCATCTTACCCCATTTACTCGAATGATGAAACTCATCATTTACAGGCACAACTTACAAGATGGAGCAGCAATACTTGGGTGGGAATACTCTCGGCACTACGGAATCCTCCCAGACTTGCCGGGTGTGCCGGAACCCCCCTTTGAATCCGCCCACTCCCGATCCTGACATCCACCCGTTCCGCCCCGGGGTTGCGGGGGTCGGGAGTCCCGCGAGTCTCGCTACGGCTTCTACGGTTATAATAGCAGTAGCTTATACGGATACGGAGGACTTTGTCATGTACCAGACAAGGTTGATGTCATATTGCAGCGTGTGAAACCTGCGCCTCAGCGCAAGTCGGTCCGGACGAGCCTATTGCGAAACAGCTTCTGGAACGTATGCCTGACGATTGAGTTGAAGCATGACGGGCAGCATGAAATGTTCATTAATCTTCTTTTGCTAGCAATGAATAGCCGGCGGTTATGAGATGACCGGAGCCCATTGCCGATTCGATTGGTCGATGGATGATGCCGTGTAAGCGGCGCTCCGTCGCCTGATAACAAGTGGAAACGTTGACATAAAATCGCACCATCGATGCACACATCCGCAAAACAGAGCAAACATGTTCGCAAACTGCGTTATGACAAGTTCTCAGCTGTCTTTTTACTCCACAGGTAGCGGCCATCGTCAGAATCGCACAATTGACGACTTCTGACGTGATCCCCCTTTCTGTTTTCTGGTGATGTTTCGGCTCAAAATGGAGCCCCATTTCGGCTTAAGAATGAGAGACGGTAATAGCTACTCCGTACATGCGCTCATCCGGCCACGGCATTGGCCGGCGCCCCTGTACTCCGTATTGAGAAATTTTTGCGGGTGAGACGAGAAGTAATAATAGCACTCTCCGGATCTCTCCGTACTTTTTCCGTACGAGTCTTACGCTCATTCGGCGCACCATTCCAAGTGCTGAGAATATTGGATGCCTTAGCCGCCATCCGTCAAGCCGGCGGTTACCGGATACGTGAGGCTTCATGCCAGGCACGGCATTTTGTATGGAACAGCACCACGAGGGGAGCTAGCTCTGTATCATTCGTGCTGTGAAATTTTCTAAGACTCTACACCGTTAAGGGGTGATGCCTAATTGGGTAAGCGAGCGGACGGAGAATGGCCAGTCTTGCGCTGAGACGAGACCTTGTGACAATAGCAAATAAGAATGACTCGACGGTTCAAATGACCGGTGGACGCTGCGGAAATTTCTGAGGGCCATCATCACCACAGCTGCATGTTTTACTACATGCACTCCATACGCAAGCTTCAGGCAGTATACGAGTATGTAGTATTCGCGTATAAGTGAGATGTGGAAATCCGCTGGTGTGCCTCTTGGCGAGTGATCAACATGATGCTACCTTTTACACGTACTTGCAGCAGCAGCCCTGAGATCTCAATTGAATGTCGAGATGCTGCAAATTGCGGCACTAAGCAGCTTTGCCGGCTGTGAGTGAAGAGAGCTTCCTTCTAGAGCCAACGGGAGCGGGATCACGGGCCGCAATATCCTCATCCTCCTACCAGATTCGTGCTCGCACATGGAGTTCAGCTCGAGCTGCCATAGGACTTTCTCAGCCTGTGCTCAAGCAATAATCGATACGTAATAGCTCGCAGGGGGTCCCTGATGTGCCTGGAGCTGTGAGCGACCAAAGCAGAGTTAGTGCCGATGGCTGAGGCTTTCCGGCACTGTTTTAGAATCACACGTGTTTTGCTGTGCCATGATCGTCAAGCCACATCGAGCACGGGCAGGGAAAATTTTTTCTTTTTTCCTTTTCTTTTCCCTTTAGTATTTCCATTTCCCCTGCTAGGTGCCGCATTGGGTAACTCAGGACGACGGGACCTGAATGCCTGAATGGGACACAACACAGCTGTTGAAATGAAAAACGGCCCCATCCTACTCCAGATTGCTTCCGTATTCTGTCAAACGGAGACGAGTTTATGTAATGACACCGAGCAAAAATGTCAACCGTACGACCGTAAACGGCAGTAATTTAGAGCAGATTGATTCAGGAACAACAAGACGGCCACGGGGATCCAGAAGGACAAAAGAAAAACTTGAATATTGTCACGGCGCGATCCACTACGGAGCAGCAAATATTCGGTAGCCTGCCGATGCATCGAAGAACTAGCACCGCCTAGTCCCCATCGAGGTAGTATTCTGCAGAGTAGCTGGCGGTTTTCCTGCCTGTAAAATTTTTTTTAGCATCTCCGTGGAGACGACGAGGAACAAGTTGCTGGAGACTGAAAAAATCACATTTGCCTGGTGACCTGTTTACTATACCTGTTGGAGAGCAGTGGCGAGCCGGGCACGAATCGAGGCCAATTGGAGCTTCGTGTGCGGCCGTGCAAGTCTGTTAATGGGCGGACGTGCGTCCAAATTGATCCGATCTGAGATGAGGTGAAGTAATGTTGACATCTGGTGGTGAAGTGGGAAACAGTGTACTGTACTGCGCGGCTTGACGGGGGATAGTTGATACGATATAAGTTACTCTATGAGGCTTACCGACACAGTCTCTCTATATAGAATCAAACATGATATGATACATCATGGGACGCGTCTTCTGTCTCCAGGTCAAGAGACTGACTGTGTGATATTTTGGATATTTCAAGGCGTCACGTCTCTTCTCTGCTGAATCTGCTGCTTCTGTACAGTAAGAGCATCACCATCAGCGGCCTGCTTCGGGGCAGCGTCGGCAAGCGAGCCAGGCGACTCCTGAGGCTCAGTAGACATGGACATGGGTATGGGCATACATTCGATACGAGTATGAGTACGGAGCATGCAGTGAGGCATCGTGATGTGCTGGAGCTTCGTTTCGACTGGCGAGCATCTCCATTCTGCGCTGTACGGTAGGGCGCGGGCGCTGTGTTGCGGCTCAAGGGCGTGGGCTCGGGTAACGTCACAGGCCATCACGCCACTGTAGCCTCCACTGACAACACGACATTTAGGGCGTGGGTTTGTGAACTTGCCAGCACTTTCTACCGAGTTTGCTGACTGTTTCTGTGGCCGTCCATGTAAGGGGGGAGCCGTGGTTGAGGGGTAGCGTGTACTTGAGTCAAGCCCTGTGGGCGGAGCCGAAGAGGTACTCTTGAGGTGATGAGCTGCTCTTGCAATACCTTCTTCTTTGAAACCGGCTTTGTATCCTGTACTCCATTGCTCTGCCAAATGAGTCGAGGGGCCTTTTTGTGAGTGGGGATTTGCGGGTAGCAGCGCACGCCCTGAGCGTAATGAGTTGCATGTCATCCCGTGTGAATTGCTAGTCGGTTGAGCCACGGAGACGGACTCCCGCTACGCTCGCTTTGTAGTGCGCCTCTGGTCAGCAGACTGCTAAGGCTTTGTGTGAACTGCTGGCCATTTGTTCATATTTGGTCTGGCAGTCATTGCCAGCCGTCAGATGCGCGCCCTCCGTCTTGTCAAGGAACGTGTCAACAAGCCGGTGTCGGCGGTGTCACGGCAGGTTGTTTAGTAAAGCAATTGACAATTCGATGAGTTGACTTGCGTGATGGAATTGGTGATGTTAGTTTACATGCCCGTACGGGGTAAGCAAGTTGACGAGACGGTCTGTACCTTGATGGGTACCGTAAGGGAGTGAGTGCGGTGGATTGCTCATGCTCATGTTCATGCTCGTGCTCATACAGGTACTCAAAGAACATCGGACAAGGCCGATGAGGGTCCAGTTTAATGCTACGGAGTACGCTTTGTTTTGTCTGATGTTGAACATTTACACATTTACAGCACAGGCACAACAGAAGAGAGAAAGAAAAAAACAGGGCAACCCGAGTTACGAGGGCAAAGTACTACCGCATCGAGACAACAGCTGAGAGAGGGCCGCAAACAAAGATGGAGCCGAGTACTTGGCCGGTACTTGGCACGGCTGTTGATGGATCTTCTTCAGCGTGCGGCGGAGGTGCTTCTCCGTCCAGCTGATGGGCAGCAAAGCCGTCCAATTTCCAACTTGGCTAAGGAATGGGCGTACCAGTCATGTACACACGTGCCTTGTCGCCGTGCCACTCAAGTGCCCAATCGGGAAAAGGGGGAGAGAAAGGAAAGACGGCGAGAAGAAGAAGGGGAAAAAAAAAAAGAAAAAAAAAACTAAAAAAACTGGAAGAACAAGGAGCCCCACAGAATCAATCGAAAGGGCGTTTCTCTCCTCTCGATGCCCCCACCGGAGATCCATCGGCCATCGGTTTGGCGGCCGAGAGCCTGGAAAAGTCCAGCAAGATTTTTTGCTTGCGGCCATGACCATGACACATAGCTCTGGCTGGCCTGGCCAAACCGCCGCATGCCGAACAAGGGGACCAGCATATATAACTTGACGATGCCCTCGACGATGTTGCCGGTTTACCTCTTTTGGGAAATCTGTTTACCGGATTTGCATTGCATTTCATCTGCCAGTGGCATTACGATTTGGAACTTGAACTTGTCCATCAGCTTACTGTACTCGCAAAAGCTACTATCGAAACCTTGCTTCTACCCGACTTACACGGACGGCCTTCGCACAGTCAGCACTTTGAAGCCACAACGACAAACCAAAGAGAGAGAACAAAACGCATCAGACAAAATCAACTGGACTGCCAATTGTCATCATCCCGCATCCAACGAAACAAAATTCAATTTTTAAGCAACAGCTGCAGCACGCTTACGAAACCCGGCGCTGAATAAGATCATCAGACCGGCTTAATTGCTTATACCTGACCAGTGGCTTCCGCTAAACAGCCATCTGCAAGAACTAACACCCGACCACCGGCGCCCTTTGCTGAGAACCATCACCAGATCTCAGCCCAATCCTTTTCCCCAGACGCAGCCCCTCTTTGGCACAGCACCCGTGTACATCATTTCTGGAGGGGGGTCTTTGCATCATCATTCGTCGGCGGACTTTGACCACCGCTAGGGCTGAAGTTGCTTTTGGAAGTTAAAAGGAGATTGACAGCAACAAAGGATACACAAAGCAAAAGAAATATTCAAAGGAAGGAGAGAGAGGAACAGGTATCATAAAAAGGGCCTGTTCCGCCATTCCTCCTCATAGTGACGTTTGCGTCACCCACAGCCACCACCAAAACCAACCCGCAATCATCAGCTTCTCCCATCTTCACAATGCCCCACCTCGTCTCCAGCTTCCTGCGTAGCTCGACGGGAACAATCCCTCACATCAAGGCCGTCTCGCGGTCTCGAAACACGTCGAGGAGCAACTCTCGCAGCGCATCCCGCAACACCAGCCCCCATGCCTCGGACAGCGAAGATCGCCATGCCGTCAAGATGCCAGACCTCGCCGAAGCCATCAAGAAGCACCACCGCCTGTCGCTGCACTTTGGCCGATCCAACTCAAAGGAGCGTCAACAACAGCACATTCCCTATTCTCCGGTCGTGATTGACTGGAGCGTCGAGAGCCCGCCCGTCGTCTTCCACGGCAACGCCGAGGAGAGCACCGGTGCATTGGTCTCGGGACAGATCTACCTCGACATCAAGGAGGATCTGGTGGACGTTGAGAGCTTCACAGCCAGCCTGAACATGGTCGTCACCCACAAGCGGCCATTCCAGAACAACTGCAGCGAATGCCAGTCTCAGTCAACCGAGGTCGAGAAGCTGACGCTGTTGGCTCACCCCGTTCCCCTGCGCAAGGGCAAGCACCAGTTCCCCTTCTCCATCTTGCTGCCAGGCAATCTCCCCGCATCAATGGACACACCCGTTGTCTCCATTAGCTACGTGATGAACGCCGAGGCGCAATTCCTCACTGCTCCCACAACGCCTGAGGGCACAAGCTCCATCACAACCACAAAGTTCGAGCGCATCATCGACGTCAAGCGGACTCTCCCCGAGCCTCTCTACCCACACAACTCCGTCCGCGTCTTCCCCCCGACCAACATCAAGGCCGCCGCCAGCTACGTCTCCGTCATCCACCCATCAGGCAACAACAAGATGACCCTCAAGCTCGACGGGCTCATGACCCACAACGAAAAGGTCAAGACGGTTGACCTGTGGAAGCTCAAGAAGCTTACCTGGAAGTTGGAGGAGACCATCAAGACAGTTGCACCCGCTTGCGAGAAGCACAACCCTGGCCTCGCCGAGTCTGCCAACAAGGGCCTGCCCCGAAGCGAAACCCGCGTCATCGGCGAGAAGAACCTCACCGAGGGATGGAAATCTGATTACACCGGCGTGGACGGCATCGTTGACATGGAATTCGAATTCTGTGTCAACCAGCTCAAGCCGCACTCCCACGCTCTCAAGTACGCTTGCGATACCAAGACTCAAGACGGAACAGAAGTGACCCACTCTCTGCTGCTGGAGTTGGTTGTCTCTAAAGAATACGCACACGAGGGCAAGACGCACATCTCCCACCAGACTGGCACTGGTCGGATTCTGCGAATGCACTTTGCCGTCGTCTTGACTGACAACGGCGGCCTGAGCGTCAGCTGGGACAACGAAGCGCCTCCAGTCTACCAGGATGTGCCCCCCAGCCCTCCCGAGTATGCTCAGGACGAGCTCCCCATCGAGTACGACGACCTCGAAGAACTAGTTGCCGCAAGGGCGACGGCACCCAACAGCCGAAGGGGTAGCCAAGAATTATCATGAAAGCGACGATACCCACCACTCTCTTTTGTTAATTTACTCTTCTTTTTATCTTTTTATTTTATTTCATTTTATTGGGCGCATCTATTATCAGCCTACACAGGCTTGGGTGCAGAGCAAAGCGGCTGGGTTGTTTTCGATATCGCTGCATAGCCAGCATATGCATATACCCCTACAGCAAAGGACAAAATCAGGCGATTGGTTTATTTCTTTTCTCTGTCTTTTTTTTTTGGCACACATATTTAACATGATGAAACGACGGGCGAATTCAACAGATCCAGCCACATAGTTGGCTTTTCCTTTATTTATTTATTTTTGGTGTTGGTTTTTGGGACGGAATACTTTACGGCATACGATGGCTTCTTTCACATGCAACAATGCATGATGACGATATATAGAATCCGCAAAAAACATAGCTTTAGTATTTAATCAAACTATCGTCGCTCTCAATTTCTTTTCCCTCTGTGATGATCTTCTCGTTTCCCATTTCCAACATGTCTATAATGGGCAATCCCTTTCCAGCATGTAGTTGAGTTGCAGCACTCAAACAAACTGGCAGCAACGGAAGCGATGTCGGCCGTGTGTCTACTTCGTACACCACGCGAAACTCGTAAATACATGTTATGCCATCGCTAGGCCGCTGGCGCGACGATGAGGGCGCTTATCCTGCCTAAACCGATTTAGCCGCGAGTCGATGCCAATAGCAGCAGTACGATGTAACACTCGACAGCTGCATTATGTCATTAATCCTAATCCTGGCTTCGGCATAGTATGAAGGTGTCAGGCCCTCTTTCTTAGTATTTTCCTTTCTTACTAATTCATCTTGGATGCATACTCGTTCGTACTCTAGGCCTAGTAGGTCGATTGTGATCTTGCGGTGAAGCCATACGATACAAGGCATAGGGCGTAGAGAGCTGCCCACCTATTCTAAGAACTAACTACCGGATATGTTCAACCGTTCTGCCGGTGAACCACATTCTCGTACGGCT
This sequence comes from Trichoderma afroharzianum, assembly GCA_037893235.1. Taxonomy (NCBI): domain Eukaryota; kingdom Fungi; phylum Ascomycota; class Sordariomycetes; order Hypocreales; family Hypocreaceae; genus Trichoderma; species Trichoderma afroharzianum. The sequence goes on from JBBLXW010000006.1 coordinate 719,445, forward strand.
TGGATCGTATGACTCGAACGAACGACAAAAGCTTCTTCCCCACGGGGGATGGGATGACTCTTCGGCATCCCCACAGCATCAAATCACGTCCGGTTTTTGAAGGGTGAGCGGCACCGGAGCGACTGTGGAGTCGTGGCGGCGTCGCATTTGCTTGGTGGAGAGCTCCGAGGACATAAATCAGGATCCCCGAGGAGATTATCCCGAGCGGGGCTAGAACAGTTGAACTGGACTGTTCTTTTTCGTAGTTCATGGGATCATCGTACATGATACTATTGGCGACTTGGATTTCTAAGAGGGTGTCCAGGCAGGGCTCATTTGTAAGCCGAGCCGATTTGGGATGACATGTTGCATTGCATATGCATTTGGCAGAGAGGTTAGTAAGTTTCTGTTCAAGTTTAGGGCGTGTACTATTTGATGTTGTGAGATGTGATTTTGATTTCCAAGCACTGCGACCTGGGCCTCCTGCGCGATCAGAGGTCTCTATGAGGATATGAGCTATTGATTGCACTCAGCGCTAGATGTTTGATGAACCCTCAGGACACAGCATTGGAAGTATTATTGATCAGAGAAAGGCTCTGGGCTATTCACTCCAGAGTTGCGAGAACTATGATTCACGTTGACATACGTGTCGGGCCTGCAAGACCGCCGGAGCAGCCAACGTAAACTGCAGCATTTCATCCAACGGAGAAGAGCCATATTTTGTAGTAAGAGTAGCCAATGATGGCCCATCCATCAAGTACTTGCTATATGAGAAATGTGCATCTATCGTGATAGCAGTTCTGTTCCACCGCGGGTTGGTCGCAGTCATCGAATTTGACGCCGACTGCGCCGTCAAGTATGTCACTCATAGCCCACATCCATCCATCTTGCTGAAATATTTTTGTCGCACTCGCGACTCCATTTAGGCCTGTCTCAAAGGTAAGAGCTTGATCTTTATGCTCAATCATACCGATGTTCGTGAGATCAAATAGACTGAAAGTGGTGATGATGATGCTGTACGCTGGGAAAGGACAGCTGCCGGGTATGGTGAGTGTGTTTAGCGCGCTTAGGAGGAATGGCGCGGTAGATGTCGTGGGAAATAGCTATACTGATGGCTTCTTTTCAATCATGCGTCAGAATTATCCTGCTTGTTCTGCACTGTTGCTAATTATCGCGGCAATGGTGCGAACTTGGTCTGTATTGCTATCTCTTGCCAAGGTAGTAGCAACTTCTTAGTGCGTTCCCATGACGATGATTGTAAACAGCTGGACAAAATTGATGGCATGTTGGGGCATGGGTAGAGCTGAATGCGTATCCGCATGGGGATAGGATAAAGGCATTGTTATAATTGAGATGGTTGATAGCATTGATCGCATGTAGCTTCTCTTATTAAGGCTGTGTCCGACGTTGTATATGCCCGACCAGAAGAAAGCGCTTGCGGCAATAATAGTGTGAAGGATAGCGACAAATTCTTCCTTTTTGTAGTACTGGTAGCCGGTCACGTTATTGATGACATTGTATAGTAAAGAGCTGAGGAGTGAGGCTTCCAAGAATTGGTTGCAACTATGAGTTGGAATTGGGCTATGCTTCTGTTAACACCTTAGAGGGCATATTATTCGTCACATTCACCAATTCACCAGTAGCAACTTCAGTTTGGTGGAGCTGTTCGGTATTTAGATCAAGGAAATTGTATTTCATGGGAAACAAGTATGGACTTTCTTTCATCTGGGACGTTAAAGGGGCAGCAAGAGTTGAGCTTGAGAGGGCCACTATGACCAGTAAGAACTTATGGAATTGCGTAGCGAGAATAGTCGAGCAACGATTATGATGCGAGATATATAATTCAGTGAACACATTATCCTATTGAGCAGGCGCTTTATATGATTCGTAGGCTTAGCGCGCAACAGGAAGACTATTGGAATAAGGCATCCGATGTTATATTGAGATCAAGTAAACCTTTCGAGTATAGACGTTGCTGACGGTTTGCATGTGAATCTCTTCCAGCAATTACGACGATCATTTGTTTTAGTTTTTGTTAAATGCTTCAATATCGTCAAACAGGTTAGCATGTCCGAGATAATTTAGTTGAACTGGCTTCTTGATCGGACATGATACAGTTCAGGATGAACATCATGATAATAAAAGCAGTTGTCACCCTCTCAAACTTGAAGTTCGCACTATCCGATGATTGCATCGGCTCCCCCATTATGTGGATGTGGCCCTCGGCGCTGACCCTCCGATGCGTTTGCCCTTCTTCTTCATATGCAAAGAGAACAACACTGCTAATCACTTGCGACCGGCGGAAATGAATAAAGGGAATCTAGATTCATCTAGCTATATGGCCTCATTGCTCACATGGCACTCATATCTAGACATTAGTAGCAAAAATGCGCTTATGCGACGTCAACATGCTGGCTTTCCGCCTCGATTGACTTCGCTGCCGCTCCCTGGACAAGCACACCATCTCCAAACGCTTCCGATGCCTCCTCAAGAGTGTATCCGTGGGTCTCAGGAAAGGTCAACGCAACACCTATCAGCTCTATAAGAAGAAGACCACAAAACACAATGTAGTATCTCCAGCTAATAGCCTCCATGGCGACCGGGTTGACAAATCCGTTGTAGACGTTGGTCATGGCATTCATCATGCTGAAAGTCGTCGTTCCCTTGGTACGAAGATAGTACGGCATAATCTCCGAGATGTACAAGTTCGGGAGGGCGTTCATGCACACGTTGTAGGTGGCGTAGAATAGGAAAATCATGGCCAGCACTCCCTGTCCGAGAGACTTTTGCTCAAAGTGTCGCTGCTCGTTGATGGCGGAAAGCACCGTCCAAATAACAAAGATGACGAGCATGGTGCCGAGTCCAAAGATGAAAGTTGGCCGTCGCTTGATGCGACCGACGATGAAGCCGCTGATGATGGCAGTGCCAAGATTGTAGACCATGAGGCCGCCATTGATCACCAACTGCTCTCCGGCTGAAGTAATGCCGATCGAGTTGAGGATCAAGTTGAGGTAGTACGATACCAAGCCGTTGCCGCAAAGTTGTTGAGTAATGGCAAGCCAGACGACAACAAATAGACGATGGCGGTTGGCCTTTGTTCGCAGAAAGGCGCCCCAGCTGACTTCTTGGCTATTCTTATCGTGGGAGATTGCAATTTTGATCTCGCTCATTTCGAGCTCTACCAGTGGCATGTTGGCGGCGTCGTTTCCAGCGTGGTACTTGAGAAGAATTTCCCTTGCCTTGTCTTCCTTACCCGTATCCACAAGGTATCTGGGGCTTTCTGGGATGAAAAATGAGCCACAGAGCTGAATCAGGGGTAGCAATGCTTGGAGCAAAGATGGTAGTCTCCATGCCCATTCGTCAGTTACACCCATATAATTGGTTCCGTATGTGACCCAAGCTGCAATGGTCGCTCCGGCGTACCAAGACGGGCCAAAGATCGCAGTGATGACGCCTCGGTGGCTAGGATATGCCAGTTCGGAGACCAAGCAAGGACTTGCTACAATGACAAGCATGCCTCCGACACCAATGATGAATCGGGCGACGAAGAACATGGCATAGTTCTGAGCCGCAGCTTGAAGGGCAGCTCCGATGCATACGATAAAACTGCCGAGTCGGATACCCCACAATCGACCGTATTTGTCGCTGAACCATGAGGCAACGATGAAAGTGGCAATGTTTCCGAAGACATAGGCGTTAGATAGAGCACCCAGGTGAGGGCCTGTTGGACTGTTGAAGTAGTCCCTCCACTGGGGCAAGGACTGAAGTCCGTTGAGTAGAGAGCCGTCATAACCATTGGTGGAATTTCCCAGTAGAGGGATGATAAGACAGGCATTCAGAAGAAGGAGATGGCGAACCTGCCACCATGGCCGGTCGTATTTTGGAAGGACTTGCTGGAGAGCATCTTCCGGGCCTGCTCTCTCTGCAGTTGTCTGCTCACTCTCGCTCTTAGCCATGCTAGAACCAGCAGAGAGTTATTTTTTTTCAAGTATAATAGAAGAAATAGAGGAGATCTGCGTGTGAAGCTGAGACGAAATGAGGCGAAGGATCGTGATGCAACCCTCCCAAAGACATGCTCATCGTGGGGTTCAAATGCTGATCCAAAACCTGGGGCCCCGCACGATCTCGCAGGGCATCGAGTCTTGTAGCGGCAAAAATAAACTTGTTTCCAGAAGGAGAAAAAAAATTAGGTTGTTCAGCTGGTGAGATGGTACTGCATGTGTAAGAACTGGGCTGAACTTGATCTTGGCGTTGAGAGAAGAATTAGAGGTAGAGAAATTGTTGCCGACACTCCGCATATGTAGAGGGAGTGGTGGAGAGTCCTTGGCGCTGCCGACATTCCACTTGGTTGCCATGACTCGTGGAAAACGAACCATAAGCGGGTAGCAAACGGTCGATAAAGGGGCTTCAAACTGCAAGTTGGCAAGAGAGAAAGCGGTATAGATAATAGGGTTATGTAATTGAAAGATTCCTGTTCAATAGTATTAGATTATTTGTATTATATCGATAGAGAGGTGCCTTCCATTTCTCGAACGTTGGGTGGGAGTCTAGCAAATGTCACTTTAGTAGCTCTCTCTAGACTCATGTCTGAGCCTGGTCGATAGACAACCACTAGGTACTATAGTAAGCATTAAGAAACCCGGGAAACTGGTTCCCAGTTTAGCCTTTGAGCTTATGTGCAGTGTTTATAACAGGCTATTCTGATGTTAATGTTGGCTTTGCTTGCCGACACTCCGCGTGCTTCTCCGCGTTTTACTCCACGAATGTCGATGGAGTTTGAGAGACACTCCACACTTACGATCTATTTAGCGCCAATTAAATGGCGATTCTCTCAGTTGCTGAGATGTAGTTATGTCACAGTGGAAACCCCACGTACTTCTATATATACGTGCGGCCAGCTGGAGAATGCTGCTCATATGCCACGACTCCCATCTCCATACACATAATCCTCCATCTTGCGCAGATATTTTGGCCTTATTCACATTAAGCACACATTATTTCCAAAATGACCGTGGGCGGCTTTCTGCACACTGAGGGGACCAAAATCCTCAAGCCAAATGGCGCTCCCATCGTCCTTCGCGGGGCAGCTTCTGGTGGCCATCTCAACATGGAGAACTTCATCACAGGGTTCCCCGGCCACGAAGAGGAGCACAAGGAGGCGATGCTAAAAGTCATGGGCAAAGAGAAATATGATTTCTTCTGGTCCAAGTTCTATGAATACTTTTGGACAGACAAGGATGCCGAACTATTCGCCTCCATGAAGTTCAATTGCCTCAGAATCCCATTCAACTATCGGCACTTTCTTGACGATTCGGATCTGACAAAGATAAAGCCTGAGGGCTTTGCTCTGTTGGACAGAATTGTGGATAGCTGCGCCAACCATGGCATCTACACTATCCTGGACCTGCACGCTGTTCCCGGCGGCCAAAACCAAGACTGGCACTGCGATAGCGCTATCCACAAGGCACTATTTTGGGACTTTACATATTTCCAGGATAGAATGATCGATCTCTGGCAAGCAATTGCATCACATTACAAGAACAATACTTGGGTGGCAGGATACAATCCCTTGAACGAGCCAGCGGATCCAAGTCACACTCGTCTCATTAAGTTCTACGACAGAGTAGACAAGGCCATTCGGGAAGTTGACCCAAACCATATTTTGTTCTTGGACGGCAACACCTATGCGGCAGACTTTAGACAATTCCCCAAGACGCCCTATGCGAACACAGTCTACTCTATCCACGACTATTCCAACTATGGCTTCCCTAAGAGCCCTGAGAAATACACAGGCACCAAAGCTCAGCAAGAAAAGCTTAAGCAGCAGTATGAGCGCAAGATTGAATACATGAAAGAGCTCAACGTACCTGTTTGGAACGGCGAGTGGGGGCCTGTCTACGCCTCAAAGATGCGCGGCGATGACGCAGTCCAAGAAACAAATGCGTCAAGGTACCATGTACTGAAAGATCAATTGGACGTTTACGCCGAGGGCGATCCCTCTGGAGACAAGAGTCCTATCTCATGGAGCATCTGGCTGTACAAAGACATTGGCTACCAGGGCCTCACCCACATCTCACCCGAGTCCAAGTGGTACACTCATCTCCGATCATGGCTCGACAAAAAGCTCCAGCTGGGCCTAGACCGCTGGGGTCGCGATGAGAACATTGCCGTTGAGAATAGCGTTTACAAGCCCGTCAAGGATCATTTCAAGGCAGTCATTCCGGAACATCTCCAGCGAGCGGTGTACCCCAAGACGTGGGATGTAGGCGACTACATCGACCGAGTGCTGAGAGACGTGCTTCTATCGCAGTACTTGACGCACGAGTTTGCGGAATATTTCAAGGATCTGTCCTTTGAGGAGCTGGATGACCTGGCTGGATCGTTTAAATTGGAGAACATGGTTGTTAGGCACGAGTTGGTGGAGATACTACAAAATTCTCACAAAGACTAATAGGCAATAGGATGGTCAAGGTGAGACTAGATTGAGTCATCGGACAAGACAGATGGTATAGCTAGAATATAAATACCAACAAATATTACACCATAATACCTGCTCTTGTATGTGCAATTCTAAAAGCGATTATAGGCGGTTCATCGAGAAGCCTCCATCTTTTTATACATCCCCCACACTCCTTTGATCAGCCCCTCTACTGAGTTGGGATCTCCCATATATCCCTCTCCAGGCTGTCCATTCTTGTCTCTCCAAACCCCATCGTCAGATACTCTTCCAAATAACTTTGTGTTTTGGTTTCTCTCGATTCCGTCTCTCCATTTGATACATATTTCAGGACTATCTACCATGACATTAATCTCTTGGCTGTGGAACCAAGATTGGGTGTCTTGGTTCCCACTTCCTTGTACTCCAACAGTGCCATCTACGATGAGAAGTTTGACGTGACAGCAGCGAGTTCGGAAACATTGGTGAATTGGGTGGTCCTGGTCTTTCCCAACATAATCGTATATGTGCAAAAGCTCACGCTCTGGTCCGCCTTTTGGAAGGTAAGAGAGTAGGCTGCGTGCAGCTTGTTCATTTGTCCCGCCTTGTCCTGGGATGATTTCTCCGGCATCATTGTACCCAAAGCACACGTAGTATGTGACTTCAACACCACGTTTCAAAGCCCCAACCAAGGCCGGAATGAGCGGTGCAGCGTTTAGATCCGGAGTCTGAATGAAGATGTTGTTTTTAGCGTTGCGGATCAGAGACAGCCAAGCTTCGTTTTGGGGGACAAAGACATTTTTAGAATCGACATTTCCGTACGGAGGGCGGGATACCATGGCTATCGGAACTGGATAAGGGGTGGATGTATTTATATAAGGCGTCATTTCATGTCCATCGGGAATATCAGGACCGGTCGGCGCAATATGGTCCTTGACTGCAAGATTGAGTTGGCGGTTTGCAGCCTGAAGTCTCGTTTCATCTGGCTTAGTAGAATAGCACGACTGCATGCGTGCGATTTCTCCAGCCATGTCGACATCATAGTTCGGGTCTTCTGGCGTATGCTCCGGAAGACTTGGGTGTGCTTGTCCGTTGGCTGCGATATGTTCTTGATCTGGACCTGTTCCCCGATCGAGATATAGAGGCTCATTGCTGGACGTTGGCAGCCCGCCCTGGGATGCCGGAGAGTTGTGTGAAGGGAGAATAGGGTCGAGGGGGTGCTTCCATGTGATGAGCGCTGTGTCATAGATGCTATCAACAATTGGCCCTTCTAGATGCGTCGCCATTTCCATGTTGGCATTGTCCTCCATATTGTTGCTCATGACGACTGCAATCTTGCGATCAACCACACAAAACTTGGCATGGAGCGTGCCAAGAACCAATTTATGCAAGCTGACAACTTCCATGTCAAGATTAGGAATCTCTTCGGGAGTAGGCAGCTGGATGGCCTTGGACGAATAGGTCTCTGGCTTGACACGTTGATGCGGATCAATCGCACTGGCGGCCGTTGCCTTGTCGTACATTAATTTGACCACAACCCTTTGATTCCTCTCTCCGGCTCGTCTGGAGAGCTCGATGAGCGCATTCTTGATGAGTCTCTGAGCAACGGAGGGCGACCAGTTACAAGTGATGAAAAACACCTCCTTCTCGGCCCGCGCAATGACATTTGAAACATGGCGAATGACGTCCACCAGCGGCGCAATGATGGTCAACGGGACCGTGCCATGAGAGCCCATCAGTGGAGGAGACACGACGCTAGAAAGCGCATCCGCATCAAGACATCGGAGAGCGTCTGCGAACGCCTGGAGGAATAACGGACTCGGAGTCGTGGGGCCCCAGTTGCCGCATTGAAGGGCCAACTCCAGTATCTGGGGCGACGGTTGCGGTCTGTCTTCATCTGGGGAGCGACGGAGATCTTTCTCGTAGTGGCCGTAGAGATCCTTTGCGATGACTCCGGGGCCCTTTGTCGGGTTCTTGGCCAGGATGGAGCTGACCGAGTTGTGAGCCCGGCACAGCCTCAGGACATGGTCGGAAACCATTGCGAAGGGCGGGGTGATGATTAGGGCACCAAGCAGTCTCAAAGTTGTATGTGATTTTGTAAATAGAAGAATCACGAAGCTCTTGTGTAGGAGCTACTCATGATGAGGAGAGGGAGATGCCAAGAGATGCAAGTTGCAGTGCTCCCTCCCTCTCTCCCTCTCGGCAAGATTCTGCCATACATTAACGTATCGGATGCATCATCGCATCGTTCCTTTGTTTGATCTCCTTTGCTTCGACACTAATGGTGGGGCAGTGAAACGTCATGGAATTGGTGGGTGCCCTAAAACTTGCTTCTTCCCGTCAGCATCCTCCAAGCCTAGATCTCGCTTTGTGCTGGAATGGCCGACGTGAGTGGCTGTCACATTCTGGATGTGTTGCCGGATTGCCGTTTTGGCTTCCCAGAAGGTCACTAGACTGGCCGAAATCCCGATGGCAGTGCTGTGGTGGATCGTGACACGTGGGGGAAGAGACGGAAACGGAGAAGCTCGAAGCAAGAAGAAATAAAACGGCGTGAATGCCGAGGGGTTCGATGTTGGGCTGAGCGGGTTTGCGACTGAGGCCATCGCCATGGCTGGAATAGGAAACCGGATGCTGTGCGGAGCGGTGCATTCGACAGCAAGCGCAAGGCGGCAGAAGATGGGCTTTACTTACATGATGCATGGATCCATTCAGTCGTTATAGTAACACGGGCCCTCTAATCTAATATGCAGCCGCCCCGCTTGATTTCCCTGTCAGCATGAACCAATCCCCAAGGTTTAGACTGTCTTTCAACACTGTTGATGATAGACAAAGCAACAGTTGAATCAAGATGGCTTTGTGATGCCACTGCATAACAGTAATAAATGATTACTCTGTGATTACATGCCTTGTTGTGCTCATTTCCCCTTCGTATGACTGGTGTGCATGTGTTGCCTTGTTGTAACTGGCTGTCTGCATCGTATGATGATCCGCTACAGTTCCCAAACTCATAATTCTCTCCATCAGCTCTCTACTTCGCCAATTTTGAATTAAATAAAAATAATAAAGAACAAAATGTCAAAGCTTCTACTAGGCGATAACGGCTGTTGACACGCGGTACCTGAGCGCTTGGCGTCAATCATACCTACCTAGTAATTGTGTAAAATTTGACCGTTTTGTCAAACGATCCGAACAAAGAGCTCTGCCACCGATTGGGGGATACAACTCAAAAAATGAAAGAAACCAGCACCCAATTAACTCAACTTTCCAGCACCAAGTTGAAACAAGATATGCTCATTGACTGTTAGCACATCTCCCTCAGGCTCAAACTCAGCTCTTTGACTTATACAGGCTGTGTGTGCGAGTCTTATATCATCTGCACTCTTAACTGATCCTAACGGCCCCAATACGGCACTTTCACTGATATTGAACATCGACTTTACAGCACGCCGGGATCATTTCAAATCGCTTCATTAAGTCGGTAAGCGGGATCATGAGCTGTGAGGAATTTCATGAGCCCTAAAATTATCGTATGGATCAAGACATTGATCCCCTGCCAACCACCGAGACGACGGTCGCAACCGTTTTTCATACGCGAGGCAGCCCGACTGTGCTAGCATACCGCCTACTGCGTTCTGACTTCTGGCCCAGAGCTTAATAATCCCATGGGAAAAAACCGAAGGATGATTCTCAGCTGAGCTTTGGGAACCAGCGTTAGAACTGTTCAAAGGTATGATCAATTGGCCTGGCCTGTTACTATTATACTGCGGGCGTGGCCTCCCTACACATCCTCTATAGCCGGCCGGACCCCCGAACGCTTAGATACTAATACATCCTAGGCTGGTGCCCCTATTTTCAGCAAGAACATGTAAGCCTCACGTCTAGGATTCCTTATCGGTGGAAGAAAAGCACGATACCCGCCTACATAGTAATTACAACAATGTAATCACATCTCAGATAACGCATGATTTATTCAGACCCCTTAGTCAGAAGCTGGGCATGTCTTGAATCAACAGCGCTCCTGACACAGTCCGCACTTGTTAGCTGCCCGATGATGTGAATTTCAAGTATATCTCGCAATGGTCAATTGCTTTATCAAACGGGCGGCTTTGTGAGTTGGTGTAATCGAACTCTGGTTGAAGCAACTGAAGATCTGCCGGGAATTTCACTTATAGCCTGATATCCTTTCTGCAGGGGGGCCACGATCTACGAAACGCAACTATTCCAGTGACAGACACCTCTCGCCTCAATTTGTTTTCATATGTCACCACTACTTTACTGACCACTTATCTTGCAGCCATTATTACCGTCCTATTTGGATAAGTAAAAGACCATCCTTCTCTAGAACAGTGGCATCGTAAGCTACCTATATGTCCTATTCATTCGTTCTCTTTGCTACAAGGAACACTTACTTCACCGCTATAGAGTATTCTCTAGAATCTGATATACTACCAACTATATCTGCAATGTGTTGTTGAACCTTAGTTAGGTAAACAGTGAAACGTTAGCAGAATACGCTACTTATGGCAATGGCGGAGCTCATTATACTTTAGAAACTAGATGTTTACAACGCGGAACAATGAGCCGATATTACTTGATTTGGTTGATGATATCATGAGATGTTCAGTGGAATAAAGGGCGCCAACTCACGAACTATTGGAGAAGCTAGAGAGAGTTGATGTTCAGCTTATTCGTATCTACGCCTTAGAACATGGCTGAGAGGCAATACCAGCGGAGATGAATAGCTCGAGGCCAAAAAATATCCTTGTTGTCAGGTGAAATCGATCAGGTGCATCAGGTGATGATCAATAGCTAGCCTCTCCACGCTTCATGATGGTGTTCATAGCAATAGTGGAAAAAAGTCGAGTGCTAGCTAGACTAGAATTCGCATAGCATCTTCAATTCTTTCAAGTCACAGAGCATTCTCAGGGCGTAAATAACGCCAAAATGCCCAATGATGCAGCCACCCACATGTCAAGGCACTTTAGAATATTATAGAAGACGAATGGAAATAAAGTTTCGGCGAGGCCAAGACCAGAAGCAATTTAACCGCCACAATCTGGGGCTCTGGCCTGTCTTTCAATTTAGCCGGGACGGGTCATTCGGTCTACCTGCTACCCCAGATTTTCCTGCATCAACTGTTCAATGACTCTTGCCGACATTCCGCGCCGATCGGAATACCGTCTCAGGGAACTTCATAACAGTTAAGACGGCCAAGAGACCAATCATCATGAGCGCTGAGTCGACTCAAGGTCAGCTTGGGTCAAAAGACCGCCTGGAAGAGCTCCACACTCCAGATCTCATGACTGCGGCATCTCAGCCGCAAGCAAGAAAACGACCAGCTCCCAGAGGAACCGGAGCATACGCGCGCAAACGAGCCGTAACCGCCTGCCAGGTTTGCCGTGCCAGGCGGACTAAATGCGACAACAAGAAACCAAACTGCTCTTTCTGCGAGAAGACGGGGGCGAAATGTGTCACTGAGCCTACAGACTACTCAGCTTTTGATCCGGCGAGCCTCAAGATTTTAGAGAGACTGGACCGGATCGAGAGTTTGTTGGAATCACAACCACGAGATAAACCGGATAGCTTTCCGAGACAAAACGACACTGTTAACACGCAAAATGAGACCCATCGGCAAGACTCTGCTGGGCGGCAACCCTCACGCTCTCTCCAAATTGTCTCTTCGGAAGTCCTTGGCTGGCCGATTTTTGGTAACCAATTTGGCCTGCAAGCCAATGCCATCGCGGTCCTCCGACGAAAGCCGCCGAAACCGATACAGCCGTCTTCCTCTGCGCTCGAGTCTTTTCTGGGCAATACCAGCGCCAGTAACACGCTGATTACAAACTTCATTCAACATGTCCACATTAAGAATCCCATCCTAGAACTGTCTAGTCTCAAGCGTATGGTCCGACATGCCTGCCTCGAGGGCGTTGGATGGGATCCCGAATCTTGCCTGGTCCTCCTTGTCTGGGCGTTGGGTGCTATTTCAACACCCTTTCAGCAGCCTCCACAACCTTGCGACCGAGAGAACCTCGAGCTTGGAGCAGCACTCTACGGTGCGGCTACCAAGAGGCTTGGAATAGTCTTTGCAGAAAGCGGCATACTATCAGCTCAATGTTTCTTCTACGCTGGCGTTTACCTAATGTCAATGTTCCAGCCGGTTTCAGCGTGGAGACATTTCTTACAAGCCTTGGCATACTGTCAAGAGTTTGACTTTGCTATAGAAGCATCACAGAACCCACAAACACTCACCAGCCCTCCTGAGACATCACCCACGGAGCAGCGCCTGTACTGGTCCTGCTGGAAATCCGAAGTAGAGCTACGCATGTGTCTTGGGCTCTTTGATTTCCAGACACAGGACCGCGTTTATCCCGGCCATTTCCCCAACCCGCCAGCAAATCCCGAGAAAGACGACAGGGCATGGTTCTTCTACCTTGCTGAAATATCTCTCCGACGATTAAACACTCGCGCGCGTAACGACATTGGACAGATTTTATCATCGACAGAGGTTGAAGGCGAGGATACTGAGGCACGTTTAATTGAAGTGGTCGACTCGTATGATCAACAGGCTCAAGCATGGCTTACTTCACTGCCCGAGACGATTAGCATCGATTCAAATCCCCTTGAGGATGATATACTCAAGTTCATTCTTCGTTGTCATTTGGTAGACTTCAACGAGCTTATTTTCTGGACATTCATCGATAGGGTGGTTAACAGCAAAGAAAGTTTGTCGGAAGATATGATTTGCTATGCTTGCCGAGGTTTCACAACATGCACAGATCGAATTCGAACAGCAGGGCTAGGTCATTGGTACCGGCATCACGGAACTTGGATGCTATCGCAGTCTTGTGCTCGATCTGCGATTGTCTTGCTGGCTGCTGCATTTTCGGAACATACACTGAGCCTCTTACCGGACAACTGGGCTCACTCTGTTGAAGCTTGTATAGGTATGCTGAATCATTGGAAAGACGAAGACACTGGAATTTCAGACCAGGCCATGATTTTGGGACAACTCCTGCAGAAGTTTAATAACTAAGTAAGTGGAATAAATGATGCTTCCGGAGATTTAAATGACCATGTACATAATATCAGAAAGCCTTATGCTTTTACAACTACTGTCAAGAGAATATCTTCGGCCTTGATTTCCTCTTCAGCCACCCCACAGCTTGAAGATCTCCAGGCAGCAAACAAGTCAGGACGTACCAGAATTACATCTCGCTTCCAGATCATCCTGCAGTGAGTTTCATCCGGAAGATGCAGTATACATAGACATTTGGTAGTCGTTCGACGACGGACTTCAAGACGCGCTCGTATACTATTCCAGAGAGTCTCAAGGGCAACTCAGGTGGAATTGAACCATCGTTTAACTTGTTTTCATACTTCTCCTTATGTTTTGGAGAAAGGCCCTCCTGTTCATCACATTAGTTTCTTTTACTTTCCCTCATTCCAGAAGATCTGCCAGTGTTTCACTTACAATCTGGGCCATGTGGTGGCCATCCCTACCTAACCCTGTTGCATATATTTCGTTAAACCCGTGTGTCACCGGCACACCGTTTGATCTCAAAAGAGTGGCATGGCCAACTTTTCGATATATCTCCATCGTCCGTTCGTGAGTGAGGTCCATCTTGGGAAATTTGGTCGTGAAATAGTTTCTCTCAACAAGAATAGTATTCACTCCCAGCAATCCTAGATGATAGGCTATAAAGAGAGCCACGGGGCCACCACCGACGATCAAGACATCTGTTCTAATGGCGGTAAGAGAGTCTGTTTGGTGCGTAGCAGACGACATATTTTGGTGAAGCGCGGGCTTAGTGCAAATAGCCAATACAGAATATCTGATATTTTCAATAATGGAAACATCCAAGGTGCTCTAATTGTACTATACTAGCCAAATTAATATATATTTACTTCGATGCGAGTCATATAATTCCTAATCCGGTAGCCTTTCCGGTGTTTCATACAATGCTTTGATAACACATCCATCTCGATACAACCGTGTTGTGGGTCATGGCTACATCTTGACTGGGCAGTACCCACACTGCACAGTTATGTTATGCTGGCACATATGTCAGCTTTTCCTAGTCCAATACAGAATAACATCAAGATGAATGATGAAGTGTACCTTGTTCGCCTCAATCAAATTACGAACAGGTTAGGAAGAGCAGCCACGGTGCGAGATACTTGCTTTCAGGGATTATCTTCTGCTTCCTCCTCTTCGAGCAATTTTATCGTTTTCTGTTTCTGCAGTCATGTTACATTAGAAAACAGCGGTAATGAAAGTGAGCTAGTCTAGAGATCTGCTGTGTTAACCCATCTTAAATGCTTTATAAGTTATAAGAAAGTTCTGAATAATAGCTGAAAATCTCCAATATCGATGTAACTTAGGCCACATACAGAGATACACAACCATGCAGAGACGCAAAGCTAGTATGATGTAACCGTGTGAATCCGCTGAATGTCTAGGGGCTGTGGCATTTTGATATGTACTTATGTTCATATCATTACCAATGGATGAGAATAGTACTCGTATAATTACGATGATAAATTCCTTGGTAGAACGACTTGTGCTGTAATTGCGAACTATAGTCTGATATATGAATCGGAAAGGTTTCAAAATACGTGGGAATGCGTGCTTTTTCGTTGGCACATTGCTCACATAATTTGTGGATACATGTACAGAGATGAATGTATAGTAATGCACACAAGAGAAATTCTATTGGCAAGAAGCGCGGGCCAATTACGTGCGGAAATTTTGTTTGATCGGTGATATAAGCTGATTTCCCTCATAGGACATGTCATCATTGACGGCTAAATAGCCGAGATAAACGACGATAGAGAAACACTTCTTTCATTCACAATTCCCTACAATACTCAAGAAGTCGTTCCATATTTCTTCTGGCTGAAGCAGTCGTTCTGATGACCAAACCTCAAGACACCCGATTCTCCCGTTTCTACGTATATTTACCAAGTGCATCAATTTAGTAATACACACCTATCGTCATACGAAGCTCTATTCTCGTGGCTGCTCTATGTCAGGTCATCCTTTTGATTATGACGTAGCTACTATAAACTATATCGTTTCACTTAGAGAGCAATTTGAAGCTTATCACAGTGCTTACCCAGTATACTTCCTGGACCCCTAGCCCTTAATCAAAAGCTCCGTATGGCTCGTCTTGCTAAACCAATGGAAGAATGGTGTAAACAAGTTAAACATCTAGCTCAAGAATCATCAAACTAAAGTAGTTTGCAGATGCAAGGGCTTGCGGGTAGGACTAGGATATAAAGACGGGCTTTCCACAAGTAACAATGCACAGGGCAGTTTATTTACTTCAATTTATTGTATTCATATAGCTATAGAGATACATCGCATTCAAAGGAGTGTACCATATGTTATGTGTAAACTTTATGTCCAGGATTGATCTGCAAGACAATGACAGGCCACGAAACGTCTTAGCAACCAAAAACTCTAAATCTCATGCTCATCCGGTAGGCTTTTGTAAGTAGCCCCGTTGATCCCCATTTAATGGATTTATGGGATGGTGAAGTTGGGGGGAACGCAGTAGGGGCTGCCATTCTGGCTGTCGAACTTGCAGACAGTCTTGGGAGGGCAGGTGCCAGCAAACTATCAATGGTTAACACTTTTTCATGTTCGACTCGACGATGCTGGAGTGAATACTTACCACCCACTGACCGGCAGTGCTGCACACTTGCCAACCACTGTCGTTGGGAAGGCAAGAGTAGGTAGCAGGCTTGCAACCGTGAGGAGGAGGAGGGTGAGGGCTGGCTGTAGCCAGAGTAGCGAGGGCGGCAAAGGCAACGGCGGTGAACTTCATGTTGAAGGTTTGTTTTGAAAGGTGGTCTTGAAGAGGGTTGAGTGATTGGTTTGAGTGCTTTTTGTCTTGAGATCTGAACGAGAGGCGAATGCTTGCTGGGGTGATGCTGGAGAAAAAGTCAGGATCCGGGGCAGAGACAGATGTCTTTATATACCCCAAATCTCACACAGATCTGCCCATTGAGGATCGTGAAGGGAAAGAATATCGGTGAAGCCATAGGATTCGATGCCTAAGAGACATCATGTGTGTTCTCAGGCAAGGGGACGTAGGTGGCTGCTTGATCCCTTCGTATCCTCGACGCTATACGAAAAGCCTCATGCTTGAATACGAAGTGACGCTTACTTTTGGCCACTTACAGCTACCGCTCATTACTCACTGCATCGACGTACATGAAATAGCTTCAGTTGTCTCAGTCAGGCCGTGCCACCTGTCTAAGCTAAGCCGGACTACCGGCCTATGCCATATTCCCATATCTGGTGATTTTAAACTTGCACACTGTACCATCAGCACTTGGATGATGGAGGAGGACAAGCATTCCAGGTGAGCCAAGCTGCGAATACGAGCGATCGACGGACAGTGAGAATAACCGCCTTCTCCACGGTGAGTGAGCGACATCCGACACATGCAGACGACGAGCCAGCCATAACGTTCTCGGCTCAATCCACACATAGCCTGGGGCTCCGCCAGCGCCATCGTTTCTCTCCCCATTTTGAAATGCCAACTGTCCCGCGCCTCGGGATTCGTTCAGCTAAAGCATGGCAATGGTGCGGCTGAACGGCACGGTCACATCACTTTGGCTGGAGGCCTAAAAAAAGCAGCATTAGCTGCCCGCCACTAGGCACCAATGAGAAGAAAGAATCACCAAATAGATTTAGTTTCTGGCTGTCATCGCAGCCCAAGAAGTCCTCAGCCCTACGATGTCAAGCTTGGTCTTGTGACTGACGTCCAAAATACGGTGTAACCAGAGCGTAACGGATATTGACAATGTGCGGGTCATCGGACGTTACCCAGCTTTGTCCTTTCCGGTCTGCCGGCCGGGAGTCTCAGTCCATACTTTCCGGACCCTGCAGGATGGCTTTTTCTGACAGACGGCTATGCGGATGATTGGCGCGTTTCTAGTGGGCGCCATTTATTCCCGTTTGTGGAGGCGGAGTCGCCTTTTCATTGTGCTCTGGACGGCTTTGGCCGAGTCTGGAGTAATTGAGTTTCAACTTCTGGATCTGAAGTGGCAATGTCTCATCAGAGAAATAATCGAGGAATGCCTTTTCCCCGTCTGAGCCTCTCCACGGGAGAGACAAAAAGGGCCGACCGTCTTAGCCCGCAAGCCCGGAACGCCATGGAGAAGCTTTGAATCTCCGTTTGTACGAGACCGGCGAAATAGGAATTGCCACAATTCCATAAGATCATACCGGGTCAACAAAGCAGAGTTTTCGAGATTTTTCTCCGTGCAATCAGATGATTTCCTGTTACGACTTCAAAATTAGAAGCGTGCACGCAGCTGCCTGGCAGAACTCAAAATGGCGTTCACAAAGAGGAGATGGCTTGTGGAACAATTGGCAAGGCTAAAGGATCGTGTTGCCACAACATTGATCCTATTACTCCGTAGCCAATGAACGGGTGAAGAAACTGACCGACGAGAACCAGAGGATCAGCGTAACCTCGTCAGATTCCCTCAGATTATGCCTCATCCTGTGGTGATATGTTTTGTGCCGATCCAATTCTTGGTTGCTTCTCAGGAAGCTCGGCAAGCTTAGAAGTGAACTTAATCGTACTGTGATCGGTGAACAATCACGCTCTTTAGTTTGATGTGTCATATTCAAAGCTAGCTGAAAGAGCAGTGGGGGCGAGTGTCTCATATCATCTCACTTATAATCAGGCAGACCAAGTAAGCTCTGGTATTGAACGATCTCCAGGTGGGTCACGGAGCGCTCCGAGATCGATCAGCTGACCTTGCACCTGAAAGATGGAGTCGAAGGGAGTCTGAGACTGAAACAAAACATTGACGAGCTGAAGATCCATGTTGCAGAGTTTCCCTTCAGACGTAAGAGGATGCATTATGCTTCTATCACCAATCAGATAGTGCATACACCAAGATAATATAATCGTTCATGTTGTGTCTCTACAAAGAGTAACATTCCAGAAATTCTATTGGTTGGCATACTATTTATATACATTGTATATAGGTATGTATTATATTCCTCGGAGGGATGGCTAGCGTGACGACGAAAAATGCAACCTCGTCATCGTTCATACTTACGCCTTATCCAAATCAGCGCGATGATGCACTCAAATAGGGCAGTTTCCCTGCACATATGGCGGCTATTTATGATGCGCATTGTATTTGTACATACGCAACGCTGCACTCTGTGATTTTCATTTCAAAAGAATCTACATTCTCATGCTATATGCGTTGAGAGTAAGTGGTCGTAGAGACAGTAACTATATATTCCAGATATCCATTACTTGCACGAACTTATACATATGTATGATAATCAAATAGGCGAAGGAAGAATTTACAGCTCGGCTATAATGAGACAATCCTATGGAACTCTTTTATATAAAAGTTCTAGAGCTGGTTTTTTCCCATTGGAAACCTATTCATCTATTCCAACGTGATGCCCGAAACTTGAAGTCTATTTTTTCCCTATCCGCCGGGTTGATCGAGTCAACAGAGTCTTTGGTTCGCCGATGCACATGCATAACCCAAACCCAAATTCTCCCTAGCGTAACAAGCCATTATGGCTCATGGTAGAAACAGACATGCTTATTGTGAGATCCAATCGCAACGGTAATACATGTCACTCCCCTTGTCCCGCTGCTGTACCGACGGATAGTAGAAAAGTGCCGATCCATGAATTACAACGGCAAAAATAAGGCACCAGAAGCAGCCCTAGCCAATCAGTGCAGCTTCTCGGGATGTGCCTAATGTTGCGGATAAAGGCGGCTGGTGTGACCAAAGTTGCATCACCGATGGTGCTCTTTAGCTCCCATTGCTTTATGGGGTTTTGATAATAGTACGGGAGCACACCTGTATAGTAGTATCGACTTGCCTCTCTGCCGTGTGACTGCGGGGAAATCCGGGGAAACAGGATGAGCATTAATTAGTCTCACTCCACCACTTATTCATTCAAAGGACTCTACCGACTCATTGTACTCAATTCGCAATGGACAGAACGGCTAATTATCCGTCGGTAGACTGTCGATATTACTATAATTCAGCTTTGATCCCCCTTTTGCGATTCAACCGTCGCTTTCGCTTCTTCCTTAGCTCTTCCATGCGTCGTTGAAGATTGTTCGTTGCCAAGGGAATATCTGCAATGTGACATTCTGCACCCGGCAAAAACGGCCCGTTGTGAAGAATCGTGTCCAATTGGGCTTGAAGCATCATGAATTGCATAGTTTGGGATTGTACCCTGACGATGACAGCTCTGACACGAAGCAGAGCTGTACCAATTGGGAATAACGTCGACTAATAGACAATGCAACCCTGCTACCGAACAATTTTCCCGCCGGGAAGAGCCTAAAGGTCGACGATCATGGCCCCGAATGGAAGGCACGGGTAAATCATCAACAGCTCATCAGCGTCATTATATATAGGTCCCTTCACCTCCCCGTCTCTCCGATGGCCTTGGATAGAGAGAGACAAGCCTCTGGCATCAACCGCAACAATGGGCAAGCTAAGCCTCCGAGCCCTCCTCCTCGGGCTTCTGGCCTCCAATGCCTCGGCCGCCCTGGATGGAAGCCGATATCTATGGTATACATCTCCCGCCACGGACTGGGAGACCGGTGTCCTTCCCATTGGAAACAGTCGCCTCGGCGCGGCCATCTTCGGAGGCGGCAATGAAGTCATCACCATCAACGAAGACACCATCTGGGATGGTCCGCAGCAGGACCGTATCCCTGCGGGCGGGCTTGCTGCGCTGCCAAAGATCCGTTCGTTGCTGATGGCTAACAATCTGACGGATGCTGGCAATCTCGTCGAGAGCGCAATGTACCCAACCAGCTGTTGTGAGAGACAATTTAGCTATTTTGGCAATCTCAACCTCAACTTTGGCCATGGCAGCGGTATATCAAACTACATTCGCTCGCTTGACACGCGCCAGGGCAACTCTAGCGTGTCTTACACATTCAATGGTGTTACTTACACGTAAGTATTCCAAATCAGACGAGATGAGTCTATTGGTTGCTGTATCTGCTGCTAACACACCGCTTGTTCAGTCGTGAATACGTTGCCAGCAACCCGGATGGTGTTATCGCAGCCAGATTTACAGCAAGCAAGGCTGGCGCTCTAAGCGTATCCGCCACATTTTCGAGAATCAGCAACATTCTCAGCAACGTCGCATCAACCTCCAACGGCGTCAACAGCGTAACCCTTCAAGGAACCAGCGGACAATCGACCAATCCCATTCTCTTTACTGGCAAGGCTCGTTTCGTAGCCAGCGGAGGTAACACACCACCCTCTCTATATGTATAGGTGAGACGAGGTTGTTTCATATACTGATTCTCGTGACGGTTAGCTACTTTCAGCTCCTCTGGCGGTACTCTGACAATTACCGGCGCAACTACCATTGATGTCTTCTTCGATGCCGAGACAAATTACCGCTATCCTACCGCCAGTGCCCTCGCTGCCGAGGTCGACAACAAGCTCAACGCAGCCGTGTCCAAAGGGTTCCAAGCAGTTCACGACTCAGCCATTTCCGATGCCTCCGCCCTTCTCGGTCGTGCCAACATCAACCTCGGCACCTCTCCCAATGGCATCGCCAGCCAATCCACGGACCAGCGTGTCAAGTCTGCTCGCAGCGGCTTCAATGACCCGCAGCTAATCACTCTCGCATGGAACTACGGCCGCCATCTCCTCGTTGCCTCGTCGCGCGATACTTCAGCAGCCATCGACATGCCCCCCAACTTGCAAGGTGTCTGGAACAACGCAACTTCGGCGCCTTGGGGCGGAAAGTTCACCATCAACATCAACACCGAGATGAACCTGTGGCCCGCCGGCCAGACGAACCTCATTGAGACGCAGCTGCCGCTCTTTGATCTTCTCAAGGTCGCCCAACCCCATGCCCAGAATATGGCCCAGAAGCTGTATGGCTGCAACGGCACTGTGCTCCACCACAACCTGGATGTCTGGGGTGATCCCGCCCCGACGGATAATTTCCCCTCGAGCAGCATGTGGCCTATGGGAGCGACGTGGCTGGTGCAGCATATGATGGAGCAGTACCGCTTCAACGGCGACCTCAACTTCCTCCGAAACACGGCCTACCCTTACCTGCTTGACGTCTCCAAGTTCCTTCAGTGCTACACATTCACCTGGCAGGGCAACCGAGTCACCGGTCCTTCTCTTTCTCCCGAGAACACTTACTTTGTGCCCACCGGTGCCAATGTCGCCGGCCAGCAGGAGCCCATGGACATGGCCCCTGAGATGGACAACCAGCTTATGCGAGATGTCATGACTTCTATCATCGAGGCCGCCTCCGCTCTCGGAATCTCCAGCAGCGACGCCAACGTTCAAGCTGCCACCAACTTCCTGCCCCTGATCCGAACGCCTCGCATCGGATCCTACGGCCAGATCCTCGAGTGGAGGGCAGAGTACCCCGAGACCGACCCCGGCCACCGCCATCTCTCTCCTCTGTACGGACTTCACCCGGGTAGCCAGTTCTCGCCCCTCGTTAACAGCACTCTCGCCGCAGCTGCCAAGGCCCTTCTTGATCACCGTGTCGCTAGCGGATCCGGTAGCACAGGCTGGAGTCGTACCTGGTTGATGAACCAATACGCTCGTCTCTTCTCCGGAGCTGATGTTTGGAAGCACATTCTTGGCTGGTTCGCCACCTATCCTACGCCCAATCTCTGGAACACCAACAGCGGATCTACCTTCCAGATTGACGGCAACTTTGGCTTCACCAGCGGCATCACCGAGATGTTGTTGCAGAGCCAGACCGGAACCGTTCATCTGCTGCCGGCTCTCCCCGGCTCCAACCTCCCTACTGGAAATGTCAGGGGTTTGTTGGCCCGAGGAGGTTTCCAGGTGGACATTGACTGGTCGAGCGGCAGCTTCAAGAATGCCACCGTCACGTCTACCAGAGGAGGGCAGTTGAAGCTTAGAGTTGGCAATGGACAGAGCTTCAAGGTCAACGGAGCTACATACACCGGACCTATTGGTACAAGTTCAGGGACAAAGTATAGCATCACCGTCTAATTGTGGAGTATTGTAGTATCGGCTTACTGACCTTTGAAAATATTGAAGATAGTTTTGTGCTGCCTCAATTGGGGCACAACTGCATATAGCACATAGTTTGTTTCAAATGGATTTCTCGTTCCGAATTAACTTCCATCATCGCATGCATCGTGAACCATGTATGAGAGTAGAAATGTAACGTATGTATATATAAGTTCTAAAAAATATATATGCCAAATCTATAAAAAGAAAGAAATGAAAAATCTCATCCGTCTAAATTCTGCGCCTCGCACATCTTTCTATACATGCCGCCCTGCGCTACCAAATCAACATGCTTCCCCATCTCCACAATCTTTCCTCCGTAAAAGACACAAATCATATCTGCATCTCTAATTGTCGACAGCCTATGGGCTACCGCAATAGTAATTCGGTCTCCTTCCTTTGCTGCCTCAGCCAGCGCGCTTTGAACAATCTTTTCGCTTTCGGTGTCCAACGCGCTGGTCGCTTCATCGAGTAGCAGGACTTTGGGATTACGGATCAAAGAGCGAGCAATTGCAATGCGTTGACGCTGACCGCCAGAAAGTTGTGTGCCGTTTGGACCAGCAGCAGTAGCGATACCATCAGGTAACGAAGACACGAAGTCCCAAGCATTGGCGGCGCGTAAAGCTGCTTCAATCTTTGAATCCGAAACTGTGACTTCCACAGTAGATTCACCAGAGCCGACAGTCGGGTCATCAATACCGAGAGCGATATTCTCGCGAATGGAGCCTTGGAAAAGAGTTGGTTCTTGCTGAACCAGAGAGACAACGCGACGATATAGTCGCGGGCTCAGCTCCGTTAGTTTATCGCCATCAATGCTAATGTTTCCTGTGGAAGGGTCGTAGAACCGCTCGAGCATGGCAATCATGGTGGATTTACCGCAGCCGGATGCCCCAACAAGAGCGTAAAACTGGCCTTTTTGAATCTGCAATATGTTAGACAACGGATGGTAACACTCTTAGCTACTTGTATACATACCTCCAGGTTGATACCCCTCAACACAGGCGCCTCTGGTCGCAGGGGATACGAGAAGTGAACACTGTCAAGGGCAATTGGGCCACCAGACTTTGGACCCTTATCCGTATTATCTGGTGTTTCTTGCACAATGGGTTGGAGTTGGTTGAGCCAAAAGATGTAATTGGCCGCATTTTTGCCCTTGGTGATACCTAGACACAAATATCAGTCAGCTAATTCGATGTTGAACAGGACAATGTTCACTTACTAGTTGAAAACTGAAACAGCTGCGAGGCCGCTTGACCCGAGAAAAAGACGCCCAAAAAGGTGACATAGAAGTTATGCATACTTGTTTCTCCAAATGAGACAAGGCGACATCCATACCTAGACCCAAGTATTAGCATGCCATTTGTCACCCAGATAATCAGCTATGTGATCACTTACCAGAATCCCAAGGCAAGAAAGAAATACTCAATGCACTGTGTGAAAGCAAAGCAAACCATCATGATGGACATTGGCTTCACCGATCCAACAATCGCTTGATCCAACTCATGAGTGTAACTATTGAGAACCGACTCCTCAATAGCCAGGGACGACACGGTTCGTATGGCAGTGACAGCTTCCGAAGCTATGGCAGCACTTCTCGACTGTCGTGCTGAGATGCCGTGGTCGAGCTTTACATCCAACCTGATCTTGAACCAACCCGATCCCACCATTGGGGGCAAGCCAGCAAAGACAACTACGAGTCCCAGCTTCCAACTGTATGCGATAGCCAAGATACTGCATGCGGTGATGTTAAACACGGCCACCAATATCAGAGCAATGTTAAAGCCCATAAGCTCCAAGATGGCTTGTGGATTGGCGTCGACACGGCTGGCCAGGGCGCCGATGTTGTTTTCCGGACGATCGAAGAACTGAAGATCTTGGCGCAGCATATCATTCAAGCTTTGGCGTCGAAGTTTGTGGGAGAGAGTCTAGAGAGGCAATTAGCACTGAAACAATAAAATTGCCCATGTCTGAAGAAGAGAAGAGAACTCACCTGAGCAATTGCATTAGTAGCAAATCCTAGCACACCGTAAAAGATCAAGCAGCCCGCCGCCAAGACAATAAACATGGCAGCAAAGAAGTCGCCTTTTTTGGTCATTTCTGAACCAGTCAAAGTAAAGACATCAATCGTGCTAGACAAAAGAATCGCTTGGCCGGGAAAACCAGCAGCTGTCAAATAGTTAGAATTGTCATCTCTTTGCCATTCCAAGACTGCATCATTACTTACCTCCTCCAAGGCAACAAAGAACGCAGAATATGTATGCCCACCTCAGCTCTGGGTGAT
This sequence comes from Trichoderma afroharzianum, assembly GCA_037893235.1. Lineage (NCBI taxonomy): Eukaryota > Fungi > Ascomycota > Sordariomycetes > Hypocreales > Hypocreaceae > Trichoderma > Trichoderma afroharzianum. Next base: position 744,188 of record JBBLXW010000006.1, read on the forward strand.
CAACCACAAGTTTCCAGACGACAGACAAGAATCCCAGCTTTTTGTAATGCTCATAGTTGTCCCTCTCTTTCTGCTGCTCAAGGCGCACTTGATCCTTGGTCGCGTATCGGCTCAAGCTCTTGACAAGATCAGCTGGATCATGCGCTTCTTTTTCGTCATCTTGGTCCTCTGATTCGGTATCCGACTGGTTCTTCGAGACAGCCAGATCCTGGATGCGCACCAGTTGGGCATAAGTTCCGTCTTTCTTCATCAGGCCAGTATGTGTCCCTTGTTCAATAATCTTCCCCTTCTTCATAACGACAATGTTATCGGCCTTGCGAATGGTCGCCAACTTGTGAGCGATGACAATTGTTGTACGCCCTTCAGAAGCTCTATCAAGTGCCCGCTGGACGATACCTTCAGCATGGGGATCAAGTGCACTCGTCGCTTCATCAAGCAACAAAACCTTGGGTTGAGAAACGATACTCCTCGCAATGGCAACACGCTGCTTCTGGCCTCCAGAGAGCAAACCGCCTCTCTGTCCAATCTGTGTGTCATAACCGTTTGGCAGTTCTGAGATGAAATCGTGGGCGAAAGCAATTTTGGCAGCTTCTTCGACCTGAGCCATCTTTTCTTCTCTAGAGGCATGCTCCCACTTTGTGCCAACCAGTCCGTGAGCAATGTTGTCAAATGCCGAACCCTGGAACAGTACAGGTTCTTGCTGGACGAGTCGAACATGTTTTCGAAGCCAATTGAGATTGAGTTCGTTGATTGGCTTGCCGTCTAGCTTGATGACCCCAGACTTGGGGTTGTACCAACGCTCAAGGAGACCAACAATCGTGCTCTTTCCAGAACCGCTTTGACCCTGTACAGCTCACGTCAGTTTATTTTTATCTAGGCAAAGGTGGGAATGGAGGGAATACTAACCACCAAGGCTGTAACCTTTCCAGCAGGAACAATCAGTGAAAAGTCATCCAGCACAGTAATTCCAGGCCGAGAAGGATATGCAAAGTTGACATTTTCCAGTTCAATGTGGCCAATAACTTCCGAGGGCTTGTCTCCAGAGTCATCAAATGGGTTAATGTCGGATTGCCTGTCAATCAGCTCGAACAGTTGCGCAGCGCCCGACGCAGCTCTCGCGAATTCGATGGAATACGGAGCCAAAGCCGTAATGCTAATAGTCGCAATCGTCACGGAGAACAGTACAGTGAAGATCGCGCCTGACGACTTAATCTCTCCATTTGCAAAGAGGTGAATGCCTTGCCAGAAAGCAAGTCCGAAGCCCAGATACATGATTGTGTATTCGATGGAAAAGAGCGCCGCGAACCAAGGTGAGAGCTGGCGTCCGTATTTATGAGCTTCGCTCAAGTACTCGTCGAACTTCTTGACAAGCCTCGATCGCATCTCAAAGGCATGAACAGTTCTTGCACTTCCAAGTATTCCTTCAGCAAAAGCGTTGCCCTTGGCGTGAGTGTCGAAAATTTTGGTTTCGATGCCTGCTTCAGTGATACCAACAAACGCCATGACGACTATCGTGGTCGGCGCAATGCAAAGACAAATGAGGGTCAGCTTCCATTGAGTGACGAACGCAACGATGAAGGCAGTAACAAAAGCAGAGAGTCCCTGAAACGTAAGACCAAGCTTCTCTGCAATGCCGCCCTGGATGAGTTTCCCATTGGACGTTGCCTGCGTCGCAATTGATCCACTGGTGCCGAGATCATAGTAGGCAACCTCTTGTCTCAGCGCTGCCTTTAGATATGCATGCCGGATGTTTCGAACGATTCGATAGGCATTGTATGTCAAGAGGACGTTGTACGCGTAAGACAGGACAAATCTGGCGATGCCGAGATAGACAAAGTAGAGCCTTTACATGGTGTCAATCCTGCAATATGCAATCTCCAAGGGTTTAGGTTTAGAGGAATAACTTACGCCAACTTTGCGGAATCGTGACGGAGTTTTTCACCCCCAGACGCGGGATCGATGACGAAGTCGGTGATGGTCGTAACAAAGTTTCCAAAGATGAGGTTCTGGAGAGCAATGCCAGCTCCAGAAGCGATTGCAGCGAGAATCGAAATGGCCAAGATGATTTGTTCATATCGCCCTGTATAGGTGAATATTCTCTGTATTCGTTAACGAGACACAATTAGCTGATGTTAAAGAAGGGAGGAAAAACCCCTCGAAGATCAGGAATTGTCTTTTTTTTTCCCCAGATCACTTACCAGATACGGACTCCCAGACTTCTTCTCGCTCGTCGAGGTTTCATCCTCTTTTGCAACTGGTACATCTACACTAACATCCGTCTGTTCAACAGCATCTGAGCTTCCGCTGACAGGCACGGCATGCCTCTTTTCTGAGACAGCCATCTTCAACCCGCCAGTTTCGTCTCCGACGTTCTTTAAGCAGTGGTGAAAAGGTGTAGGCTAATGTGGTAAGATATACTAGCCTCTTTTACCAGCTTTTACCTTTTGGTTTGATGGAACGTTGACATGGAGCCCTGTTGAGATGTATGTCAGGCAGTCCAAGTTCCTTATAACGAACCGCTCACCTGAGAGCTCGTACGCGTATCTCATCCAAGTCCGCGTCGACACTGCATTGTCAACGGCAGACTCTTGCTCCGACTCTTCATGAAATCATGGATTCCTGCTCCGCTCCGCATCCGTATCGGGCGATGCAACTTTCGCCCTCGGGCTCCGGTCTTTCGGGGTCCGCGGGCCGAATCGCCAGGGGGGGGCTGTGTTGAGTCTGATTGGTTAAGTTGATTTTTCCGAATCTCTTCCCGATTCCTTCCAGGGCGATGGCCAATAATAGGTGCCCGTACTCTGTAATTCGACGCAGATTTGCTCAGACATGAGACAAGACATACGCATTTCTGCGCTTAGTAACTCCAGGGCTACGAAAAAGAGTACGAAGCACTTGACCAGAGGCAAAATGTGGCTCCACGTTTCCACCACGCAACTTTAATATGTTGTCTCGTGAAGATGGCAACTTATAAACAACAAATCGCAGCACGAACTCACCATGATCACTTATCTTCACTATGCTGACTACATATCTAGCACCTGCTTTATGCATTCAACACCCCGCTCGTAATCGTATTGCTGCAACGTTACGCTTCACGCTCGTTCGAGCATACTGCATGTACTTACCCTGGAGTAAATGGGCGTTGATGGTTGAATATGAATCTGTAGAAAAGAACGTTCAGTTCAATTGATCTTTTACGTATTGTAGTCCGAGTCATTTGCTTAGAAACCATTTCTGACGACACAAGATCTTATAAGTCGTGAGGGCCTACTAACAATTATAAACACGAGTGTGGCCAATACAAACATTAAGGATGAGATCTCCAAGGAGTATCAACCAACAAGCTATAAAGATAGAATGCCTTCATTCAATCTGTGTAATTGCTATTCCCTGAAATATGTATCAATTCTTCAAATCTAAGCCACCGTCTCCGCCCCCCAGTAATACGTATTAATCCCGCTCCCCATATAAGCATCCTCATAAACACCCGCCTTCTCCCCCTCCAGCGCCGCCCCAGCACACACAATCAACGGCATGAAGTGCTCTCCCCTCATCGGCGGGTGCATGTCATTCGCATGAGGCAGCTGTCGCCATCCCGACACTCTCCGCCACCTCTCCTCCTTGCTCTCCGCACCAACCGCCTGCGTCAGCGCGCCGTTCCACTGGTTAATCTTATTCCTCCACTCATTCACCTTAGCAGGCGACCCAGATCGCAGCTCAGAGTAAGCCTGGAAGTTGTGCAGGGAAGCAAAGCCCGATCCGACAACGGCGATGTTATTCTGGCGAAGCTTCGACAGTGCGGCTCCCATACGTAGGTGCTTCTCTGGATCCTCCGACTCCAGAACGGAAACCTGTACGATGGGCACGTTGGCGTCAGGGTTCACAAGCAGCATGGGAATGAAGACGCCGTGATCCCATCCTCTCTCGCCGTCGAGAACTGATGCGAGGCCCTGCTCTTCCAGCGCCGCCTTGACTTCGCGCGCAACCTCTGGCTGGCCTGACGCTGGGTACTTGAGCGAGTAGGCCGCCCTGGGAAAGTTGTAGTAGTCATAGTAGAGGTCGTGAGAAGCCGCAGATGAAATGGTCGGGTTCTTCGTCGACCAGTGCGCCGTAACAAGGACAATGGCACGGGGCTGCTCAGGAGTGCCGAGCTTGAGAATCTTGGGCACTCTGTTCTTGAGAGAGTATACAATGTCCTTGTGAGAGGGATCACCAAGGATGGGGAGGGGACCTAAGAGCTCTCTCATGTCAGTCATGTAATAACCACCAGACGATGAATGGAATCTCACCTCCACCATGTGAGAGCGCAATCACAGGAGCCACAGTCATGGTAGCTTTGCGACTCAAAAAGTACGTTGAAGCGTATCGAAACAGTATGCCTAATACAACCAATCTGCCAACCAAGGCAAAGAGTCTTTTCAATAACAGTCTCATCAAAATCCTGTGCTGACACAAAACTCCAAATCAACACGGTCGGACCTTGGCCCTTTTATCTATTTTTCTTTCCCTCTTGGACTTTGAGCTGACGAAAGAAATGAAAAACTCTAAAAACAAGTCAACCTCTAGAAACTGAGGCCAACGGAGCTTCTTCGCCTCAATTTACTCCTTGCACATAATTTGCGGCTTTCTTCGCGCCTCGCCCCGCTTTCGCCCTTTTCCCCATGCGAACTTCAAGAGGGTATCTTTTGCAAGCCTCAAGGGGACTTTGATGAAGAAAAATCGCCCGAGTTGCGCTTATTAACGGTGGAATGTGCCCGTTGGCCAATCATCAGACGCAAAGCCCATCTGATAGCGCGCGCGCTGGAAATAGGGCTGGTCGTAGCCGCGCGTGGGAGGCCGAGTCAAGCTTCAATATCCCACATGGAAGCCGCGGATCTCTTTTTTCGAAGCATGTGCGTTTATACATTTGTCATGCTGATTCCATTGTCACCTGGTAGTGAAGCTGGAGGTTGCATTGGGGCTTATCAGATCTTTTGGAATCTCAAAGAATAAGCATGTAAAGGGGGGTTATGGAAAATGAAACAGCGGCACTCAAAACCGGTATGATGTTATCTGATCTGTATTATGTACCAATCCTACATCTGTCTACTGGAATACAGCCACCTTGTCTCGTCCGGCACCAACGGCCTTGATCCGCGATCCAATCTCCAGCGGACTTCCTTCACTCACAATGAAATGTCCCTTTGCCTGAGCCTCTGGCAGTTTGCCTCCAAGAATCTTGTGCACATTTACGCTGACGAGGTCCAGCGCCGACTTCTCGGTCAGTCGGCCGTTACCGTTGTGGTAGGCTGTGCCGGCTTCGAAGCCCAGGTCGCGCACATACCAGTCCTCGGGCAAACCAATAGCGACGGTAACACCGGCATCGAGCAGGTAATCGATCGTCGTGCCATTTGACAGTGGCGCACCGGGAAGCGAGCGCCGTTGGTCCCAGTTGGTCGGATGTGCTTGAAGCGGGAGAAGGATGACGCCGACCTTTGCGGCTGCAAGCTCTGTCGCAACAAGATGAGACTCTGAACCGCCGAGAATGGCCAACTTGATCTTGGAGTTGGTAAGCTCTTCGACCTCGGATTTGATTCTGAGTGCTGTCGCGATGCCATCGGCATTGTCAATCGTCAGAGCCAACACCGTCTTTCCGGCAATGACCTTTTGCAAGTTGGCCAACTCTGAGAAGGGATCTTCAGCTGGCTTGTCCTTGGAGGCAGCAGCCAAGAGCCTGCTTCGCAACAGACCAAACAGCTGGGAATAGCTGCCAAGGCTGCGAGAGCTAAGGTCAAGAGTGTAATGCACAGCCAAATCAGCGTCAAATACAGCACCCTTTTCAGCGACCGTTCTCGCCGCGGTGAGGAAGCCAGCAGAGGTTCCGTGATGGGATTTGCCGCCCAAGAGTTTCGGCGCTGAAATGCCCTTGGTCACGCCGTATTTGGCGGCAACGTTGAGCTTCTTGCTATCTAATCGAAGCCCGTCGACGGCACGAGAGAAGGCAACCGGGTTGGGCCCGTTATCCGTTACATCTTCTCCATCAATATCGTTCAATCCAATGGTACCAGCGACACCGGTGAATGAGTTGGTAAGATAGCCATTGGTCAGCTCGACATGTACCTTGGCAGCCTTGGCAGCCGCCTCATATTCGGAGCTGCATGGGCCGATGCAGGCAATCTTGCCCCCAGAGACAAACACATCCAAAGGCTTGTCGTTGGACTCCAAAATCTCATCGTCAGACAAAAGGACCTTGGTGATGCCATGGAAAACGACATCCTGGATCTCGGTTGGCTCTTCGATGATATCAGCCAGCGCCTCATTAGGCACGATGGGGCCCGCCGTGGATTTCGAGAGCTCAACAGGATTCTCAAACTGCGCGGTGCCATCAATCCACACTTGCACGGGGGTGGCACCGACGCGAAGAGGATCGCTATCCCAAACGACAATATCGGCATCGAAACCCGGCTTGACCTTTCCTAGCCTCTTTCCAAAACCAAGCAGCTCTGCAGGCGCGCTGGTGACGGCAGAGAGAGCGGCGTGATAGGGCAGCCCGTAATGATAGCCCTTTGCGGCCTCAAACAGAACGTGCTGGGCATTGAGAACGGGGTTGTCGCTGACATATACGGTGGTGAGATTGGCGTCGTAGAGATACTTGCCGGCGTGCTCAGACGCTACGAAAGCTTCAGTCTTGTAGTACATATTGTCGGCAAACAGGGCAGACGCGGGTGGTCGACCTCCCCACGTGCGTTTCAGGATCTACAACCAGTTACTAGGGTCAGACTTTGTCACATCGAAAGTGTATCTGAATTCACGTACCTCAGTAGCTAGATAGGTTTGGTGAGCATGGTGGAAGGCCCGAATAGCGAACTTGAACTCGTTTGAATGATCCACCATGGCCTCGAGGTCGGGAATGGTGTAGCAGTGGGTGTTGATATGGACCTGGCCACGGAGAGCTGCGGCAAGGGACTCCCAATGCAACACCTGTGGCAAGTACTCGTCCATGTTCTCAACACCAATGGCATCGGCCTTGTCACACCAATCATCCTGGCGTTGGATCAAGGCGCGAGCCTCTTCAAAGGCGTGTCGAAAGTTGTAGCTTTCGCCCATGCGGCTGGCCGGCCGCTTGTCGATGCCTCCGTGCACTCTCTTGGGGTTCTCTCCGCAGGCCATCTTCATGAAACGCCAATTGCGGTCCGGGTCAGCCAGCATATCTTGCGCGCTAAATTCTTTTCGACCGTCTTTAGGACCAACAGCATGCTTGATGGGATAGGCTTCACCGCCCATGCTATTACCGGAACCAGGAAGGATGAGCGAAGTGGTCACGCCGCCCGACTTGATGACTTCAATCTGGGGATCCAAAGGATAGAAGGCATCAATAGATCGTGCCCATGGGGTGATGTCGTCGGAGACTTCATTGGTGTCGGCGTAGCCACGCAGGTATGGCAACGCGTCGACGCCAGCATGGCTGTGCATGTCAATGATGCCGGTGGTGAGCTGACGTCCTGCAGCATCAAAGGTTTGGGTGTCTTGCGGGAGCGCTCGTGATGAGATGTGAGATTCGACCCGTTGAATGAGGCCATACTCTAGCAGTACGTCGCCCTGGATCCATTCCCAGCCCTTGCCAGCTCTGGCATCGGCCTCGCTGGTGCCCTCGACGGGCTCGCCAATCCAGATAGTAGCGTTCTTGATGAGAGTAGGCTTGCCACCCTCGATCCATCGGGCATTCTTGTCTCGTCCCAGACCGATGGGATCTTGCGGCTTGTGCCTGAGCTTCTGGCAGGTCTGCAGGTCATCGTTGAGCTTGTCCAGCGACAGCAGCGGACCTTTGGCATCCTCTCTCCAGACTTGCTTCCATTGCCCAGCCACCAGGAGCGCCAGACAAGTGGCGGCAAACAACTTCAAGACACGAGATCGGCGGAATCCAGCGCGGCGAGCGCGGAAATGCGCATTTCCAGACGCTGGTAGAGGCAGCTCCGACGCGCTGTAAGGGAGAAGACGGGCTTTTTCGTCCATGGCTCTCCCAGTCCTTTGAATCGCGACAAAGGATTGGGGGATGGAAATTATGGAAGAGAGAGAAAAAACAAAACGGCGAGTTGAAGATCAACTCCTTGCTCGGAGTTTGTTTGTAATCGCCAACTTCACCTCTATAAATTCCATGTTCTGTTTCATCCAAAGATAAGAGCTTCAAGCTCCGAGATAGGTCAAGTCCGCTGCTTGCTCGCGGGCTAAGCCGCATTTTGCAGCAATGGGCGCTGGATGGGGCCGACCTGAGCCTATCAGACTCACCACAGCAGCGCCAAAAGTTCCCGTCTGCAGGGGCCTTGCGGGGTAGCAGGTGCTAAGGCACAGCGCTAATGCCCTGTATCACGGCGAATGTGGGCCTGTCCTCGATGCCATCATTTTCGTCATTCATCGCACACACACTCACTCACACAGCTTGAAGCCATACGGAGTATTACGCACAGTTCCGCGGGTGTACAAGAGGGAAGCCAAGAATGGTTAGGCTATTGCTTACATATCCAGCGATGAGATGTCTTGATGTTACTCTACGGAGGACATCAGGGTTCACAGTCCAATATTTGACACTATGACTGGGTACTAGACACATGCATCTACGAGTATGTCAGCTGGAGGCAGCAGCCCCCGTCCAATACACCACCAGTGCTTATAGATGCACCTATGCATGTGCTTGATGCATGAAATAAGTTGTAGATAGCACTAGTTGCATGGATAAGAGGCACGTAGATAGATGGCATTCACTATAGACACATTGTGTATACTACGTCTCGCGGCTGACTCTGTGTGTAAGTGATCACGGTGTATCCAACTTAAGATCATGCACTCATGAACAATCCAATGCCAATTCTTCCGCTATTCCGCTCATTGTATCATGAGATGTTAAAGCCTACATATCCTCGTACTTAGTTAGCAGTATAGTAGTAACGTTTGCAGCTGTCACCGTGTGGGTGCATGGACCTTTATGTAAGTTTGCAGAGTTGCGTAACATGGGTACAGAACCCACGTATGACTGATAGGCCAATCTTGAAGAAATCGTAATACTTATCTTTGAATGAGTATTACTCATGTTCATCGCTTAGGTCCAGCATTTCGTAAGAATATGAATGTACGAGTATAACACGCCCATATACTCGTAGTATGCTGTGGTGGCCCTGCGCTAGCTGGCGATCAATCTCAGCTGCACTCCAATCGAGTTGTGCAATCGCTGATCTGGCAGCCAGATCTGGCATGTAGATCTCATCTTGCCGCAAAGCATACAACAATCGCACACTTTTGTAAAAGAGGAAGTTGTTTCAAGGAGCACAGCATATCCGATAGCTTGCCTCTTTCGTTCTTGCTATCGCCAGAATCTCTCGGACCATTCGGTCTCTGCCAAGGCCCAGCGGATGGATCTTGGGGCACCGGAATCCTGCGTTATGAGAATGAGATATTTCCGGCAAATGGATTCACTTCATACGGACACATGTAACAAATTCTTTATACCGTATTGCATACGAACACCAACACTCGAGTATCACATCAGGCCATTTTGCTTCAACTCCATATAGAGGGCCGCCTCGTCTTACACCGACAAACCCCGCTTTGTTTCCACTCTGCTTTACAAATGAATGCTGGCCGCTACTAACAAAGTTTGACTTACTATTCAATTGGCTAGTATCTAAGTCGAACCAAGGAAAATAAGCTGAGTTGAGATTCCAGAGCGCCCGGTGGCGGTAGGAATTACGGCTTTAAACTGGCCGTAAAACACCGCTTTCTGGACAGTATCCACCAGATGCGGTTTATAAGACATGCGAGTAGACGCAATATGCGTTCGAGTTAAAGTCAAAAGCAAGCCTGTGACTTGTTGAGTATTTTTCGAAGGAACTTTCTCTAGAGCATTTTACATACGCATCACCCAAAGGCATCCATCTACCAAGAATGGCTTCAACCACCAACATTGTAGGGGAACTCGTATACACGAGCCTCAACGCTTCCCCCGAACAGTACCAAGATGTATACCGCAGCACTCTAGAGCCTATTCTCCTAGCTCGACCAGGCTTGATCTTGGCCATGGCTGGCGTTGCCACTACAAGCACAGATCAACAGAGTCCCACTGTAGTATCGTTGGTTAACTGGGAGAGTGTGGACGCCCATGTAGCGTTCATCGCGGGTCCGGCGGCAAAACCCTTTTTCGATGCCTCCATGCCTCTGATGAGTGCAGCACCGACCGTCGAGCATTACGGAATCAGTGTCTTACGAGCGCCAGCCGTTGAGAGCCGGTACACATGTTTGTTGAAAGCCACCAATGATAGCGACAGGGAACTCTTGGCAAGGATTCACGAGAAGCATGTGGCTACTGAGGGAGCAGACATGGCGGCAATTAGCGATTGTGTGGAGGATGCATCATTAAGAACATTGATGCTGTTCAGCAACTATGACAAGTTTGAGGCAGCCACTAATGCCTCGAATGGCGGTACAAGCATCAAGTCAATTACAATCGAGTGGTACGCGAGAGGGGTGAAGGGCGAATAACAGGTTCTACGTTATGGAAAGTGCTATCAACGAATATGCTTAGCTTCGTTAATTCTACAAAGCAACTACATTCACATTGCATGCTGAGATGAGATAGTGCCGAACTGACCACAGCATTGTCTGTGAAATGTAGCTTCTGTTGCGTCAACCGAAATAATGGCTTAATAGATCTCAATGCAAAAGCCTCTTTGTAGTATCCCATGAACGATGTAGATTATCACATCACATCATAGTTACTCGTAATAGATAATTTCTGTGTTCTTGATTGCGTTACGTTTCTGTCGAATTACTTCCGTCTCTATATCTATTAATGAATCCAGGTATTCTTTTACCATAGTACCCATCACAAGCCGCTGCAACGCAACTCTCAAGACTACCAAAATAAAACCTCTTCCCCGTAAGGCCAGGCCCATAATGGGCATATTTTGCAGAGTTGGTCATGATTACCTTTGCAGTTATTGGGATCACCGGCTCTCCAATCATGCACCAACAAGTGTCAGTAATGATCTGAACTCCGAATTGTTCCAGTTCCTCAACAAGCCCGGCTTGACTTGCCAGTCCATAGGTTGCTCTTCCGCACGTCACCATGACAGCGACTCTATGATGCTTTTTCCGCCCTCGACAAATGTCTGCCAGTTTTCTCATTTCGGCGAAAGAGAAATGCGGGTTTCCGAGTGAGACGAGGTCGACAGGTGAATCGTCTTGTGCACTGTTGAGCGTCTTCCAAACCGATTCGAGCTGCCTCAAGTCAAGATGAACAGACTCAATGCCGTCTCTCCGTCCAGTCGCATTCTGCAGTGTTGCAGCTTCCGGCGTCACACCAACGATATGGAGCATTGGAGCACTTGCCATGGTGGCAAATGCCGCCCCGAATGCCTTCAAATTATCCGTTGAGGGTTGAAGAACGTCAAGTCCTATAATAACCGGTATGCGATTCCCAGCAAGTCCGCCAACATAATATCCCAGCAAGGGATAAAAAGAATCGTCAACATCATCTTCTAGAAGAACAGGCAGCTCAACACAAAGTGAAGCCCGCCTGTTGCTCTCTATATGCAATCCCCCCTGTGGTGCGCGACCCGTCAGCGCAATACATATATCTAGGAAGTCGGGATACTTCATAGTCTTCGCCCCGAGAACGCTATTCGCATATACAACGGCATTAGACTCCGCCCATGCGACTTGATCGCCCTGTTTGGGTGCGCTAGGAAGCAAATAGGGGGCGCAGGTGAAAGTCGGCAGCGCACCCATGTCTGTGTAAGCCGTGGCCAATTTCTCCGCCGCTTCACCAAATGTAGATGCAACGCCCTGAGCGCGCCAACGCCTTTGATCCACGGATATCGAGTTGAGGGTGGTGGGAACCGAGACCTTGCCTCCCCAGTCACGTAGTCTTTCTGCGAAGCTGAGCGATCCCGGGCCCGTATAGACACAGCCATCTATATGAACTTGTGTGACATCTATCAGCTTGCAGGCTCCTTCCATAGCAGCCATACGTAAGATGATTCGCATGGCAGCTTGAGCTGCTTGGCCATGTAATCCGTTAAGAAATGCATGATCTTTATCAGACAACTCCATATTGCAGCCAAGAGTTGTCTCCAGAGCCTTTGTAGCAACGTGCTCACAGCTTTGCAATGCACCCTCAAACTGTACTTTCGCAACTGTATTTCCATTCACAACCACGTAACTGGCATCCATAAGCTCTTCAAAGTCTTGTGCCTCTAAAACAACAACTGGAATTGACTTGTGGAAGATCTCTTCCGCAACTACCACTCCAAGCGTCAAAATGTCTTCTCTTCTCGAGAATATCAGAGCCTTGGGCCCTCTGCCACTTAGCAACAGCTCCAGTAACACCCCGCTGCCGGAACAAGAGCCGCGACCACCAGGAATAGCTAGTATGGCATCTTGAAGGCGTTTCCCGCTTAACGGGTGATGATGGTCTATGACTTTGCTTGTCAACGGATCAACACCTCCCCAGAAGCTCAGCTCAAGGTTGCTTGCGACGAGCGGGCCAGAGACGTTGCCATGAACATATGCAGCTCCACAGTACAGCAACTTGTCTTGAGTCATTTTAAAGTGCCTTTTCCTGTTAATCATGCATGAGGCTTTATTTCGCCCAAGGTCTGTTTTCTAATAGCATTCAAGTTCTTAAAGCGATGCATGCGTCTTTGACGATAGTTGGATGGAGCTTATTGTGAATTAGACAAACCTACTACAGAAAATCGGTTTCCCCTGGAAAGATAATTAGGGATGCAATCGCTTGGGCACAACATAGATAATGGTTGTTAGATTAGGAATCATTCGCTCAACATACAGGCACGTTCAAGTTCTCCCATCAGCTGACAATAATCTCATCATTTATTGGGGGCCGGCAGGTTTGCGCCGAACAGTTCAGCTTCCAATCCGACGGTGTTTGCAAAGTGACAACGTGAATTTGCCGCTGCAAGTTTCGAGTTGGCCGACTCACGTCCATCCCCCTCCCCGTCGGCCCACTTTGCCGTTGTATAAGTAGCCACCAGGTCGAGTCATCGGCCAACTATTTTAGCTCAATGCTGCCTTCGGCGTTGATAGTTTGGAATTCGCTAACAAAAAGGGAGCTGGGCCCGTAATCCATTTATTAAGCCCAATCCACGAAAAGGGTTCAAAATAGCATAAGAGAAACACAATGCCCCGCCGTTAAGCCCCCTTTCGAAAATGCCTTGACAATTCAAATTAAATCATCCCTCCGTTTTCTCTTTTCATCCCTCGAAGTCTTCTCGAAAAAATGGCAATCCTAATAAGAAAGGCCACCGAGGAAGAAATCCCCGCCATCGCCCAGCTCGCTGGCCAAGCGTTCCACCCAACAACCGATTGGATCACGCGCCAAATCTTCCCGCTACACCTCCAGCCGAAAGACATTCCCGATGGAGAAGCATCGCAGCCGTGGCGCCGGCTAAAAAAGATTGTAGGCTTCAGTACGCCAAACTGCGCGTTCATCGTGGCGGTAAACACCAGCCTGGACAACAAGAACAACCAAATCGTTGGCTATGCGATATGGGATCTGCCAGCTGGATCATCCGAGGAATCATCCCCCGTCATCACCCCTGCAGACCCTGAGCTGCCGGCAGATGTGGCCGATCCCAAGGTCTATGCCGAGCTCAAGACCATCCTGGAAGAAGACCACAAGGCCTCATTCGGCGACAGAGGGTTAAAAGACGTGTGGCGTTCGTCATCCCCTTCCATTATCACTGCCTCTTGTCTCCTCTCTATTTGCATACTCTCTTACAAAAAGGACATGGGACCTCAACTAACGCGCAACAGATCTCGATATGCTTGGCGTTGACCCACACTATCAGCGACAGGGAATTGGCAGGGCTCTTCTGACATGGGGCGTTGAGCAGGCCACAAGAGAGGGCAGAGATTGCTACTTGATGGCAACACCACAAGGGCGACCTCTCTATGAGTCTCTTGGCTTTGATATTGTGCGTCCGTTGAACATGTTTGGAGTTATGCATCATTCCATGATACTCAGGACAAATAAAAGGGCGTGAGGCGACACTGAATGTTATAGATGGATGCTAGCCAGCGTGTACTACTACTACTAGAGGGGCTGTTATGTTTAGAAACTGTTTGAAGGGGGGAGACTTCTATTATATAAACGATTTAGAGTCTTATGCTATGATAATGTCTGTCTGTATTTAACAAAACATGAATTCGTAAGAAAGTGTTATACGTGTCCTCCACATACCCCATAACTGCCTCGACAATTGCTTTATAAGTGATCTATCATATAATTAATGCCCATATAACCATGTATCCATATCTATCTTGGTACTTGAGACATCCCAAAGGAGGGGGAAAAAAGAAATAAAACAAAAACATCTTCCGCGCTTGGAGAGATGCAAGTCGCTAATATTTTTGGGGGGTGAAAAAGAGAAAGCTCGCTCCAAGACGCATTCGAGTATCCTTCCCATTTACTCGGCCTTCTTTGACATCTTTGTTCGGAGTTTCATCAGCAGGTACACCAGGGAGTACGAGCTAAACACCATCAGTACCACGATGGCAGCATCTCGCCAGCCGTAGTAGTACTCTTTCAGGTTCAAAGTGCGGAGGTAGTCCTCGCCCTTGGTGAATGCACAAACTTGGCAATTGGCAGTGGCATCGGGGTTGATCAGGTTGGCCACGGCACCAGGACCCGCTGCCAGGTAGCTCTGCAAATAATCACCACAAGTTGTGCCGTTGGGGGGGTTAAAGGTGGCAAACTCGTGAGTGGAGCACTTGATGTCCTGGCCCCAGAGATCAAAGACCAACATACTACCCATGAGATAGTTGAAGGGATTGAGCCAGTAAATCCAGTATCTCCAGAATTCTTGGATTTGTGCGTAGGGAACCAACACACCACAGAATGACACGAGGGTTCCAATCACAACGGGGTTCGCCAAGACGGCAAAGACCTCATTCGGCGCGTATGCGGCAATGAACTGACCCATACCAGTGTAGAGGAACTCGTACATGAGCATGACGAAGAAGGTCGCTCCAGCTCGCTGAGAGTCACCGGGGAACCCAACGGTGTAGTACCAGCACACAAAGTAGAGGACAGCGCAGATAATGAGGTATGGGATTTCGGAAACAATCAATGCCGTCACAAAGGCGATCCACGAATACATCTTGGACTTCTTCTCGCGCGTTTCGAAAATGTCACGGCGGTGGATGAAGAGGGGCTGCAGCTGGGCAAGGACACCGGGGGCGACGAAGATGAAGTTGAAGATTGTGAACAGCTTCAGCTGCAAATCACCGACAGAGTCCTTAATCATCCAGAAACTGAAACCGTTGAAGAGAGCCGAAAAGATGTGCAGCGCAAACTTGTTGTTGACATAATCAGCATTGCGGAACAAGCTGACGTTCATGCGATGAGTGACAAGCTTGGTCTGCTCCCACAAAGACGTGGCAAACTCATGGCCATCGTCCACGGTGCCGGGGGGTTTAGCTGCAGCCTCGCTGATGATTTGATCAAGTTCCTTGGTCATGTTGGAGTACTCAGGCGAGGAAAGCCAAACCTGGTTCCAATCCTTGCCCTGCGAAAGAGTTCCGGAGACGACGTCAATCATGTGCTCAGCAGGGTTCACCTCGGTCGGGCATGGAGCATCGTAACGAGCAAAGTATTCCCTGACGACGCTTGCTTGATCGCCAATCTCTCCGAAATAGACAGTCTTGCCGCCCTTGGCCAGCAACAAAAGGGTGTCGAATTGAGCAAACAGCTGAGCCGAAGGCTGGTGAATCGTGACAAGAACAGCTTGGCCAACAGCGGCGAGCTTTCGCAAGAAGCGGACAGTGTGATAGGCCGATTGACCATCTAAACCGGATGTAGGCTCATCAAGGAAGATCAAAATGCTGGGCTTGGAGACAAGCTCGACGCCGATTGTGACACGCTTACGCTGCTCAACACTCAAGCCGGCACCGACTTCACCAATCAGGGTGTCGGCAATATCGTGCAGTTCCAACAGATCGATAATAGTGTTGACATAAGCCAGTTTTTCCTCGCGTGGTGTGTCGCGGCTCTGTCGAAGAAGAGCCGAGAATTCAAGAGCCTCTCGCACTGTAGCATACGCCTCATGCACATCAAGCTGTTCGCAATAGCCTGCGGACCTCTGGAATGAGACGGGGAGCGGTCGACCGTCAACCAAGATAGAGCCGCGGATAGTGCCTTCAGTCTTTCGCTGGGCGAGAACGTCAAGGAGCGTGGTCTTTCCAGCACCAGACGATCCCATCAAAGCAGTCAGGTTTCCAGGCTTTACCCATCCTTGTACATGATCCAAGAGGAGACGGTCACCAGTTGGGGTTTTGACAGTGTAGCACAGATCCTTCCAAGTAAAGACTGAGGAGTTCCGAATGAGGTTGCCCTGGACTGCCACCGCGGTGTCATCAGTAGAGTTGCTATCGGACTGACCGCCGCTGATGTTGGTATTATCCTTTTCTGAGATGTGACCTTCAGTAACCTGGCCTTCGACATCCGCTTGGCGCAGAGCATTGACACCCTTGGATTGCTCTCGGGGGATAACCAAACTAGGTCCACCCTCCGATGACGCCTTCCACTTGGTGGTGAAGACGATAGTGATGGTCACAAACAGAGCCCACCATGCCCAAATGATGCCAAAGTTTCGCCAGATATGCGAGTGGCTGTAAGAGAGTGATTTGAGATACAAGTCACCATCGACATAAGTCTGGCCCGGAACTGCACCCCCAACGCCAGCGCAAGCTTGAGCACCGGGGTCGGTGAAGCCGGGGCCATTGGGAACAATGTTGGTACCGACGCAAGGAATAATCTTGCCATGGAATTCGTTGGAGAGAATGGCATCGAAGCCATAGGCCATTGGGTCAATCCAGAAGAGCCAGACAAACCATGGGTGCATTCGCGGCTTCTGAATCATGTAGCCATTGTACATGATTGTAGCGGCAATGATCAAACCAGACAGCTTGGAGGCACCATCAAAAGTGCTGAAGGCGGCACCGATGGCTCTGAACATGGCGGTCATACAAAAAGTGGTGGCTACAACAATGATCCAAAAGGTAAAGAAGTGGCCCGCAGACATTGTCAAACCAACCATGAAGTACAGAATCAGAGAGAATCCCGAGACTTGCACCAAGATGACAGGGATATCGGCCGCGATCTGGGCAAGGCAAAAGGCTGCGGGGTGGAAATAGGCAAATGACTTGTGCTTAATCAGAACAGGCCGTCCCACGAAGGATTCGGTAACCTCAGACATGGACAGCAAAGCGTTGAAGAGCAAAGCAAAGAAGCAGGCACCAGATTTTACAAACAAGCCCGCAGTGGTGTCGGGAGCGTTATAGAAGAGAGAGCCGGCGATGAGTGCTTGGACAATGGTTGAAAACTGCTTGATGAAAAAGGTGGCCTTGTCACCCCAGATGATCTGATACTGTCTCTTGATGCAAGTTTGTACCTGGACCCCAAAGCTCACAGTGAAAGAGCTCGAGGCTGGCAGTCCCTTGTACTTTTCCATGGCGACACCTTCTTGGAACGATTTTGTCTTGCTCTGGGCCTCCGATGTGGTGGGATAATCGTATTCAGCTTGCGCTTGCTCGAACAACGGTGTCTTCTCGTATTCATCGCGAATGGCGCCAGCTGTTCGGGGAAACTTGAGTTTCATCTCATCTCGGATCTTTCTCTCAGTGGGCACGGTAACACCAGTCAGGAAGTCGGCAACGTTGGCACCGTCGTCACAGATGAAACCCATGCTCTCCATGAACGGGCGAGCCTCGCGCATGGGCCCGTAGTAGATCTCCTTGCCCTCGTCGAGAACGAGAACTTTGTCGAAGAGGTTATAGATGCCGTTTCCAGCCTGGTATAAAGTGACAATGGAGGCCAAACCGAGAACATCCGTCATCGCTCGAACCGACTTGGCCCACTCAAGGGCACTAATAGGATTGAGTCAGTGAAAACTTCCTAGCATTTTGGACATAAAGATGACACTTACGTGCTAGCGTCGAGACCACGAGTTGAGTTATCCCAGCAGAAAACACTGCCCCTGGATGCAAGACACTCGATGATGGAAACTCGCTTCCTCTCACCACCGGAAACACCTCTGACGAATGCGTTGCCGACCTTGGTATCTACGGTATGCTCGATACCCATAGATTTCAGTAAAAAGCTGCGCGATTCTTGACGGATTTCCTCTTGACTTGTGATGCCGTTGGGCAACTTGTAAGGGACCTTTAATCTCGTCGCAAAGTCCATAGTCTGCCCAACAGTCAGGGATGGGAAGAAGATTTCCTCCTCTGTGTTCATGATAATCTGGCCTCTGTAGCGCTTTGCTTCCTCAGCCTTCATGGAGCCGAAGGAGACGTCTCCCGAAATCTGGGCATATCCACTCCGTCTATTGGCCAGCATGTTGAGTAGAGTGGTGCATCCACTTCCGGGACGACCCAGAACGAGGAGCATCTCTCCCGGCTTGACACATCCGTGGGCGTTGTCGAGAATCTTTCTCATAGGCGGCTTCTGTCGAGATTCTTTAATCAGTTTTGGGATGTTGAACTGAGAAAGAACATTTTCGTGGATGGCTGCATCGGCTCGGACAGCCTCGACGGTAAGGTTCTGGAAAGTGACACCGAGTTCTCGACGGGGAGCGCCAGAAGCAATGTCACGCTCTTGGATGGCAACAACTTCGGGCTTCATAGACCAGGTGTTGTCGACAGAGTTTTTGCGCGTCTGGGCTTCCGACATGTTGACGTCTGTGAGTGTCTCATCGTACGTGGACTTCATGATGATCCCAAGTCCGTGTTAGTGGCAAGAGACCACTAACAAAAGGACTATAGCAGGATGATGGTGAAGCGAGAGTGTGGGTGTTGTGTTTGAAACAAGACTCAAGAACAAAGAAGAAGAAACCGTATCGAAGAAAAAGCTATCATTTAAGGAGCCCCAGGTTCAGCCGTGCCTCGTTGGCAAAACACAAGATTGAGCCAATTTGGTGGACCTCGGCCCTGACAAGAAGACCGAGACGGGGCCCGGCTTCGCCTGTATACGAGTAATCCCAAAAAAAAAAAAAGCCATGGCCACGATGGAGCTGGAAGGATGAGTGATGTGAGTCAACCAATGGAGTCGTAGGATCTGTATCAGGATTTGAGCCAAAGGTCCATCCACGCGGCCTAGAGACACGGAGGCGGAACGTGTCAATCAAGCTCGCTTCCGTTCTTTGCCTCGCACTCGGATAGCCGCCCCACGAGCTTAAATTCCCCTGACGCCCGTTGCGGCTTGCCGCCATTTCGCTGAGATTTCAACGTTCCGCTTAGTCATGGCGATACAGCTGCATTCGGCATGTGGTGGGCTTGGAAATTCATGGGCTATCCTCGATGCCCCGAGCACTTGATGCCAAGGGAACTGAAGCGGTAGTTGGACGCTTCCGCTGATCATGGTAGTATCACCCAGGGTCCAGCTCGATCTTGCTCTGACGAACCACATCGTGCAGACCTGCGTACCCTGGAGTTGGATAAGGCAGAATGGTAGCATCGCCTATTCCCTTTCCCGGCCACCTACATTGCCGGATCTTTCTATGATGCAAGCACTTGATCTTGGAATTGATTGCCTGCCACATGGGTAGTCGGAGGATGTGCCGTTGGTGAGTTGAAGGTGTATCGGGTTTGAGCATCGCATCCTCCCAAAGAAACTACTGTACTGAAGATGTT
Organism: Trichoderma afroharzianum; assembly: GCA_037893235.1. Taxonomy (NCBI): domain Eukaryota; kingdom Fungi; phylum Ascomycota; class Sordariomycetes; order Hypocreales; family Hypocreaceae; genus Trichoderma; species Trichoderma afroharzianum. The sequence continues at coordinate 763,868 of JBBLXW010000006.1, forward strand.
TCATCTTTCATCCCACCGCTGCAACGGCGTACAATCTGTCCAGACGGTACTGTAGCACAACATACTACTGTCACCGTGGGCGCTGTAGCAACTGATGGCTCCATCGTCGGGGTCGCGGCTCGTTCAAAGTGCCGCCCTTCTAGAATGCCGCTCGCCCAGCTCCAGCTGTACTCGTACTTGGTTGACTAAGCGGACAAATCCCTTTCACAAGCCTCTCCCTCTTTGTGCCAAAGTCTCCGGATGTCGTCAAAGGCCATTGTCGCATTACCAAGCCACGTTGCTCTCGGCCGAACGCAGGAGCTGCTGGCGCCCCCGTATGTATGAGCATTGCAAATCAGATCGGCACACTGTAATCAAATCAGCTCCCCTAAAGGATTACTTACCACCCCCCGAAGGATCCCGGCAGCATCAAAGCCTTATCGCAGCGCATGTTCTGACCCAGTTTTGCTGCGGTTGTTCCGATTATCTGACAGCCAAAGATTCCGAGGCCATGCGTCACGTCGGCACTACTGCCTCCGGCTAAACCCTGGCTCGATCCACCTCAGCGCAACTAGCGCCTGCTCGGACAGGCCCGCTTGAGCGAAACCTCCGCTGAGTCAGCAATTCACAACCCCGAGGGCAGCATCTCGGGCTGTCAGCCGAATCGAAAAGCCTATTCCATGTCCGAAGCAAAAGATCAATCACCTCCGAGACCCTCATATTACCAAAAAACATCTGCCTGTTGCGTTGCCCTGATAGCATTGACTGCATCAACTGTAACTGTCATTATTCTGATTAGCAAACACGAGCATCCGGGCAGGCAAAAGCCAAAGTAAGGAGCATGGTGGCTGAAAGGCGTGCTTGCGACGCTTGTTATAAGCGGAAGGTAATGGATTCACAACCCCGAGTCTCGTTTTTGAAAATGATAGTCCTATTCTGCCGCTTGTCATCTTGTCTCTCTCATCTGAGTCTGATTCTGAGCCTCCCCATTACCCTACAAACACCATTGCGTCCAGACTTATGCACATGTATCCTCACGCTTATACCTGATGGGTGGTGGTAGATCCAATGCGATCGATCCGAACACGATGAACTATGCAACTGGTGCCGACACCATGATCTCCCCTGCACACTTAACCGAATTAGGGGCAGGAAGAAGAAAACTAAGTAGGTACCTGTCACTGCTGTTGTGTTTGCATTTCCGCTTACAAAGACCGTGTTGTAGGAGTTCAACCGAGAGTCTTGTCAAACGCCTTGAGCGAATAGAACAAGGCATAGCCAGGGCAAAAGCCATCAAGCAAGGCGTGCAGATACCTCCTGCCACTACTTCTGCTGCTGCTGCTGCTGCTGCTGCTGCTGCTGCTTCTACTTCTACTTCTATTGCTTCTTCTGTTACTGCGGCTCCCGCTGCCGCCTCTCCAGCCTCATTGGCTCCCTCTGACGGCTCCAGCCAATTTCATAGGAAGATTACCCACGGCAGGTGTACACTCTGTCGATCCAATGACAACTCGCAGTCGCCTCGACAGCTTGGCGCTACTCCCCTAGGTCAGGTCTGGTTTTCAGGCCAGAAATTTGCTGCCATCTGTTCCCGGAATGGCATTCCCCATTTTACCTCTCTTGGAGAGCAGTGGATATACTCAAGAACAGGGCTATGGCCTCATTTCCGTAACGACGATGCTTTTGCTTTTAGAGAAACGGATCATGTTCCCTCTGCAGCTTTAGCACTCCAGTCTTTGAAGGGTCCTGCAAAGCAGGTTGAGTGCCAAAAGCTTCCGGAAAGATGGATCACACAGGCGTTGCTTGATGCGTTTACAGCATCTGACTTTCGCCTCGTCTTCCCCGTGGTGGAACGCGAGTTATTCGAGGAAACAATACGAGTAGCGTATGGTGCGCCAGTCCCAGATGCGACGATTGAGGAGATTGGTAGTAAAGCCTGCGTGCTTGCTTTTCTTTGTGTCACTAGCCATCATTTTGCTACTCAGGATGCTGCCAAGCTTGTCGACAGTGATGCCTGTGCCAAGCAAGCGCAGCTGCTGATATCAGACTTTGTTGAAGACGCGAGCCTTACGACTTTACAAGTAATGGTCATGCTGGTAAGTACTCGATGATTGGGTATCCTGGTCTCACCTTTGATTCATTTCTGACCCTCCTAGTTCCTCAACGAGACACTATGCGGACATTTGCAGGGGGCGTGCATGTATCACTCTATTGCATGTCGTACCGTTTGTATCCTCGGTGGACACACTATCGCCAACGACCCGCATAAAACTACCAATCTCACTTTCCAAGAGCTCGAGGAACGCCAAATCCGCCGACTATTTTGGCTCTGCTACCTCTTTGACAAAGACATAGCTTTGAGAAACGGCCAGCCACCCATCATCAGCGACGAATTTTGCGATCTTACCCTCCCTCAAGACTATATAGCAAACCGCTTCTCGGAAGAGGCTTTCTCAGCCACAACCAGTTCCCAGGTGCCGTTTCTCCCTAGTGACCTACGTCTAAGTCTGCTTAAATCGAAGGCTGTTAGCGCTCTCTACTCCGCCGGCTCGCTGCGAAAGTCGGATGCTGAGCTCCTCCGTACCATCCGTGAACTTGACGAAGACCTGGAAAACTGGCGCGCTTCCATTCCACCGGAATACGCGCCCGCGTTATCTATTCGCCAGCATGTCAAGCTTGCTGACACTCTGAACATAAACACCAGTATGCTGCATATCGAACTGCACTTGGACTACCACTATCTCTTGAACATGATACATTGTGCCAGTGGTCGATGTGTGGTAGACTGGAGTGAATCCGGGAAGGAGATGATTTTCGGCTTACAGTCCAGTCTTGACTTATCCGTCGAGGCTAGTCGATCGACTCTCATCTATCTGAGGGAAGCTGCTCCTCGACTGGCTGGTGAAGCGTTTTGGTGAGATTATACTTTGGCTCCCTCTTCCTCTTTTGAGTTAAGACTTTTTGGATTCGTCATTCTAACCATGTATCCTATAGGGTTTTCATCTTCTACCCTGTCTCAGCCCTTTTGAGCATATTCTTCAATCTTTTACGAAATCCTCAACATGAATATGCTGAGCATGATATTGACCTGTTGGCTTCGGCTACCAAAGTCATCAGAAGCATGCCTATGCACAGAGTTACGACCCACGAGCTCGAATATCTGCGTAGGATGGACGCGTTTATCGAGGAGCTGGGCCGTCTCTGTCAAGCAGCAACTGCAAAGGCACGACACGAGCACGGTGGAGTGGAGTAACGAACAGTGTGCTCAGATCTTGTACATGCATTTGGGGGCGTTGAGCTTTTCGTTTGGTCTATATTATGAGTTTATACCTCTAGGGCAACACGATGAAGAGTGTGGGAAAGTACATTAGACATAGAGATTCGTTTACGTGGGTGGTCTTTTGTATATCAGGTCGGTGGACGCACGCGCTTGGTTTACTGTATTGACGAGTATACGCTTCTAGCATAATTGTTACTGTCATACTGCCTTTAACAATATATAGTTCTGTTAAACACCATACTTTGTCCTTTTTTTCACTCGGGTCAAGACAAATCCGCCTCAATAAAAGCAAATAATTAGGATCATTATATGAGACCTCTTTCTATTTGTTGAGGCAATGAGACGCCAGCATGGACCAGGGGAGCTTGGAAAGTCATTGTTGGTTAGGCTCCCTGGACGTGTTGCTGCTGTGTTACTGTCTCTTCACAATCTAAATGTTGCCTCGTCGATTGACCTCAGTAAGTGAGACATATGACGGTGACTGAAGTTACCAGAGTGGTAATTATGACATGAAGTTGAATAGCCGCACTACAGTCATTCCTGGTGTCTTTCGGCCACATGTGATTTGTTCTCTTCAAAATCCATATATGCTGTACATGTACAGATGTCTGTTTAATAGCGATGAGTTGGCAAGTTATGATCAAAGGTAGTTGATCAATATGATGCCAATTACCGAATGCAGCTGTATATTAAAGCCAACCATCTGTTTTGCCCCCAATATACTCTTTTATGAGATCCCCCCCCCGCATCTGAGCATCCTCAACTTCCTTGCGATTGGTTGCCTAGCTAGGAAAAGCAATTCTTCGAAGAGTTCGCTCTTTACCACGACATTACTCTGACACCGTGATAGAATAGCTAGCTTACCATAAGTAAACGTAAGCTTGATAAGTTTCCAGCTAGGGCTCTTCTTTGCAGCAAGCATCTGAAATCGCTACGCCTTGTTCACGGAGCAGGTCTTAGGGTTGGTGAAGCCGATACAGTTGACTTGGAAGGTCAACGCGACCCTCAAAACGTATATACGTACCGAGGGATATGTGAAGTGGGCCAAACTTAATCACATGGGGAAGAATGCCCCTTGTTCGATCAGGGACCCCTATCTGCTCTCCGTCTGCCATGATACTACTATGCTGTGCTTGATGTCGCTGAGAAATCATACTCTGAAACTAGTAGCAACCCATAATGGTTTACGTCTAGGTAAGTAATTCTTCCTATGTTATAAATTCTCTGGGGGGGGGGGGGGGGGGGGGGGGAAAAAAAAAAAAAATTCGACCCATTCGAATAGGCATCCCCCGACCACTTTTGGGTTCAAGATCTGTAATACTACAGATTCTCCGATATTTCATCCAGATCCCATATTTCCCCACTCCATCATGCCACTGGTCGATATAAGCACAAATGTGCCTGGTGACTAGATTCTGAAGAGTGAGCTACTTATGGATACAGTTTGCACGTGCCATGTCCTCACTCTGCAGCACTGGCCTAGACACTATATTTTACCTGTACAATTCATAACAACACTTCCGTATTTCTTGCTACTGAGTGACAACTACATTGCCAGCTTCTAATTTGGAGCTTGCGAGATGGGCGGAGCCGCATTATCTAGTGGCACTGCGTAAACGAGCCAACCTCACATTCGAATGTCTCGCCACTTCCAACTAAGGGCTCATAAGTACATGCAATTCCCTTGGGATGAATTGGCCATGACAAAGTGGTCCTTATCAAGGCTAGTTGGGAACACTGTCTTTTCTTATCTTGTCTCAAGCCAAGAGTATTCATGGCAAGCCCCTGGTCCTGGTGGACCATTGGAGACCCTCAAGGAAGAACATCAAGGAGATACCACATGTTTAGTGATAGCGATGTTGAGAGTGTCACTGTGTTGATGGAAGCAAGACCAGCTACCAGCGCATACACACCGAGAGCAACTGCATACAGTCAGTACAGGTGCCTTAAGTTGAAATGCAAAAAAAAAAGGTATTCTCAGGCGGCTATTGAGGTACATCTTTCAACACTCCCACTAACTCAATGGGTAGACTTCTGGCTCTAAACAATGGCTCTTACTGGCACAGCGGCTCTTACTGGCTCTAAACAATGGCTCTTACTGGCACAGCGGCGCTTACTGGCAATGGCTCAAGTCTACCCTGGCTGTGGTGTGGACCTCAACAACCCCTGGGAATATCGTAATTTCTTTCGTAACGGCCTCGAACGCGCTTCAAACGTGCGACCTCGTGGCAATCAACGAGGTGCCAAACTGCTACGCTATTCTGCTCATAACCTGTAGAAATGCAAAAAATGGTATTTTCTTAAAGGCTGTTGAGGTTTATATGTCGAGACGGTGTTCATATCCGAAGTCATACACTATTACCCAATCGGGCGATCGCTCTGTATGTGATTCAACAAGGCTACCGCAATGGACACAGGCTCATGTTTGTGTTTAATCATTTGTCATTAGGGTTCAAAAGTTGTCATTAGCTCGTAAATAGAATGAGAGAATAGCGTGGGATTTATGAAAGACATTTTCAAGTTTGTTCCCAAAAGCAATGTTGTAAACGAAACTACCCACTCTTCTATACTTGCCTATCCAATCTCCATCACTTGCTCTCTCCATAAATACAACCTCTATTTTCATCCTTGATAGATAGCAGTGGGGTACGAAGACTCCAAGTGTATATGTATACAAAACCAAGCGAACCCATTGTTTTATTCAGAGTTCATCGATAGCAGTCCCCCAAATTGCGTTTTACGATTGAGTGAGCAAAAAACTTCCTAGGTTTGCTACATTAGAAATCACTATGTAGCCGAAATTCCTGCTGTTTGAATGGCAACGAAAAGAAACAAGTAGATGATCCAATAAAAGGGAAAGTTGGATTAATAATGAAGAAGCTTTCTAATAGTAGCCAGAATGAAGAAATCTTATCCACCGTAAGTTGTATAACCCGTTTTATCCCTATGCAGATGCTTCGATGAATAAAATAATATGTACAAGAATCGCATCCTTGATGATGCCCGAATCGAATGTCCAGTTAAGGAGTAGCAGTTGCAACGATCTTCTGCTCTCCGCTAGTTCGCTTCACGCTGTCGTACTCCCCAGCAGAAGGTCGCGTCTTCCGCCTCTCCAAGAACTCCAGGATAGCAAGAACGGTTGTCGTAAGTTGAACCAAGAATAGCGGAATCAAGTTGTATTGCCATCCCCTCATGATTCGCAGATGGTTTGCGATATCGTTTCGCTGGCTTTCATCCGCCAAGTCGAGCTTCAGCATAGCTGGAAACCAGTTTTGAGGCGTCCACGTATCGAGAGCATACTTGTGGTTGCCGGTTTTCGAGGCGGCGTCCAGATCGATAGTCTGTCCTTTATGCGCATTCGTAACAGAAAAGACGTATCCGAGAGACCCGATGGTGAGCATGAGGCCCAGGAAGAGAATGACAAGCCAGGCACCGTAGAAGAAGGACGTAGCTTTCGCTCCGATGATGTTGGGTCGGCTTCTAAGGAAAAGAACGAGGGAGCCCCCTATGCAAATGAGGACAATTGCTGTACCCGCCGCGCCGTTGCTAGAGTGCCCTTGGTCGACCAAGAAATGTTTCGGTATGCCATAGAGATCGAAAGTCGAGCCGTTGAAGTTGACAGCAAATGTGCCGCTGGCAGTGTTGTGTAGCCATGCCACCATGCTGGTGATGAAAGCCAGCTCGAGGACAGCATCAATCAGCAGCACGCCCAGAGCGACAACGAGATAGGTAAAGAGTGCCATCTTGACGAAAAAACACAGTTTTCTTCACTGCAGTCGGCTATTCAACAATGAAAAAGAGAGAGAAGCCTGGCTGGTAGCCCACCAACTAACTGACTAGAGAGATATCACATCTTATATTATATTTTAGGCCATACGATATCCATCCCAAATCCCCATTTGATAGCCCAATCGCCGTTGACCCCATGTTAGTGCTGACCGGGTGGAATCAGTGGCTGAGGTACTAGTCAACACCAAAGGCAAGCTTCCCTGCTTGCAACCATCGGTAAGGCGCAGAGCAAGATACCTGACCATGTGTAAACGGCTGAACCCAACGTCCCGAAGGATTGGCAGTGGACCAGCACGCATACTCTAAATTTCCGGAGTTTGCCTTACCGCTGGGGGCCGTGGACCTGGAAGCAGCAGAGCCGCATAAGCGTTCTCATGACTGAAGGCTCTTGGGTTCCACTAGGATCCTTGGAGCTAGAAGAGTTTTCTGAATGTGAGAAACTACAGTTCAACTACATTTGCCCTGTTGAACATGAGAATTGGCTGCTAGGGTCGGACCAACCCAAGTCCAACCCACCCAACCTCAGAGGTTTAAGCTTGTTTTGGTCTTGTAGAATTCCCTAAAAGAGTTTGTAAACGATGACATTGTTCACCGACGGCTAGTAGTTGTATTTACACGGGTGGCTGTTGAGTTGAAGGAGCGCCCGCTTAACCTGTTTAGTTACTGATTCCCGTTAACACGCATCCAGTTTGCCATACGCTACCATCCTGCCAGCCATTCACAGCCGAACATGACAGTGAGTTGCGCAAAATCCGTGTAATCTGCGGGTTTCCTACCTCATGCACGGATTTAGCGGATTCCCTGTTTTTCAGAGGCACGGATGAATCTTGTTGGTAGCCTTGCCTCGTATCTGTACACAGCCGTTCCCGTGCAAACGCACACTGTACTACGCTATTGCCTTGACGTTGGCTCGCCCTGTAGTTGAGCTGGGATGCCACAGCAAGGCTCAAGACTGATTCCTCTCAACGGTATCATCCCCAAGAACTCGTAATTTCGGCTGTGCCGGTTCTGGACAGGCGAGCATTGTTTTTGCCTTCTCCGCATCTGGTCTGAACGAATTGGAGGTATGGAGCGGCCCGGCCATCGTGCTAGTTGCCTGTAGGTTGTAGGGAGAAGTTGAGCCACTTGTACGAAAGTGCAGGGGTATTTCAAGGGCAACGGCTTATGGCATAGCTGATAAATAGCGGCCGCTGACTGCTATAAATAAGGCAAACATGTGTAGCTTTGAAAATCCGCCATCCACGATTGGACCAAAACTGTAGCTTACGTAGGCTCGCATGTTCAAGGTGGAATTTCACTTTGCAGGCAAAATCCATCGCGTAGCGTCCTGCTCCATAACGCAAGCGGAAGTCTTTTCTCATAAAGGCATACGAGTCGCATGATGAAATCGAAGAAGCTTATGTCATGCAACTGCTGCATACCATCGGGAAGGGATTCCGTGACACCATAGTCGGCCTAACGAATCTACCCGAGCCTAATGACTATATCTAAGAAAGAATATCTCACAATCTCATGATCAGCTGCATGTAGAAGCGTAAGCAAACTGCCTATACTCCATAAGTGTGTCCTCCAATATGTGAGGGCGCCATTTCGAGAGAGCATTGTGTTTCAAACTCCGGGTAGAGATGTTGATTCCATGCTGCAGATGTTCTGGCTTGTGCAATCGTTGGCATCTCACTAGCTGTATTCAACCATCATTTACGTTTACCAAAAGAAAATTCCTTGGCATTCATGGATTTCTATTTCAGATCTTAGATGTCAACCCGTTCGTAAATTACAGTTTGTGCGGTGGCCTGTGTTTTAAGGGGAGACTGGACCTTGACTTAGTACCCTCGGACAGGGAGCTTGTACCCTAGGCTGATTTCTCCTGAAGGTTCTTTAACCACGATGGGAAATTTGTCCGCCAATACACCTGCTATTACAGGGTTGATGTCAGGTATAAATGCCGAGGCTCTCGAAAACGGTTGCTACGCACAGCGACATTAGAAAGACAATACTCCATTTTTGTTCTCACCAACTAAAACCGCAATTACCCTGAACCCAGCATCAAGAGGTTGCAGAATTAACAGCACATCTATTTGTAGCTAACTATAGCAATTTTCGTTGGCCGTGTGTTGTAGTGTATGTGATATATGCAAAGAGTCGAAAGAACATACTGAAAGAGGTACAACGCCACTTGTAATGCTCATCCAAGTAGCTCACTTACTGTAAGATCAATCTACCAATGGGGCTCAGCAATTCCTCATTGCGCAGCTGATGGGTCTCAATATAACTTTTCACTAAGCCTGACGCTGTGAGATTTGATTGAATTCTGTCTGAGGCGGAGATGAAATTCTCCCGCTCATTTACGGAGAGAATGCTTCAATACTCAGTGTAATCTAATCGCGTCATATCTGCCATGGACTCGTTGTGGTGCAACATCTCGACGAACCACGGCTGAATTCTTATCAATATTAGGATCTCACACAATAGCAAGGCTAACATGAATGATTGAAGAGTATGAATGTATGTTTAGTATCAATGTGTGTTACACGCTCTCCGTTGTACAATAATGTGATGATGAGTTGGAGGAGTCAGTACCACCGCAGCACACGAAGATCATGGCTGGAAGATATTGATGACGACAAATGCGGTGACATGATCGCCCTTTAGTGCGGCATGTCATATAAAAATAGATCAGGCAAATCCGGATTGGTAAATGGAAGAGGCTCGACAATAATTACCGCTTTAGGAAACTAAGCACCGAACTCTCTTCCACGGTGGTGCCGCGCGGTTGATCAATATGGCTTAATTGTTGCTAAAATTGAAGACATTGCCAGAGGAAAGCTGCCTGGCCAGTTATTGCGTGAATCAATGTGCGCATACCGGAAGAACGCAGCTCTGTCTTGTGCAGCTGGACGCTTCAACTCTATCGTCGCAAGCTGGTTGCACAATAAGCACACCATTCGTCATAGCTAGAGAAACAGAAAACAGAGCATAACTCAAACAGCATGCTAACACATCCAGAAAAATCACGGTTAAATAGCAGGTAAATAAATGGAGTTACTATTCAGCTCTCCAAGTTTGCTGTCCTATATTTCGTGTTCCAAGTTTAGAGCTAGTGATGGAATTGTATACTAGAAGAAAGTAGCAGAAAGGATTGATAGCAACAGAGACACTTAAGGAACAGGGTATCTACCACCTAGGTAATCACTAAAAGGCTTTCTTTTGCATCTTATGTTGAAACTTGAAATACAGGAAGTCGATGGGGTGCTAAATGGCTACTCACGTAATATATCGTCCTTGATATCAGCTCAGCTCTACGAGGAAGACGGCTGTGGACAATGTTTTTTTTTCCCATTTCCACCAATGCCAACTTTCCAACTGCAACCCAGCCATATCAGAGCGATTGACTAACTACACGGTAAATGCTGCCTACTTGAGGCTCTGCATAACTAATGCGAGAATTAATTTGCCTTTCCAATGTTTCATCGTGCGCTTGGCAGCTGGAAGGCAGACATGGGGGTGAACAAAACACCGCCGCTCTACCATATAAAATTGTATGTGATGGGCAGCGGTGTTTTCCTTACCCTGTATGGCAGACTAGGCATCTCTGGATAATAAATTTTTGACAGCGATTATCATAAGCGGCTTACATTGTAGGTTATAATAGCTGTCTTGAAGACGATGTTGGGTATTGATTTCAAGCTCACGTGTGGGAGTAGGAAGGCTGTGTTTAGGCTGTGTACTGGGCTTCACCCAGGCAGCAGAAAAAGGCCTCCCGAATGTTCAAGTTATTTAATTCCTCCTTTCCGTAACAAGAATGTCCATCGCAATTGCAATTGCATTAATGTTGAGGGATACTTGAATGGTTTACGTCTGTGGTGGTGGATAGATACATGTATTGGCAGAATCAACTATATGCAATACCACAGCGACCAACGCCCTGCAACATTTGCTACCCAACTATACCAAGAATCACCTCAGATTTTACATGCGACGCTTGACTGTTTCTTGAGTTCTCTAACCCTCGCTTTGGAGCTTAAAAGGTCACCGTAGGGGTTGAACTCGATGGATTTCCTTACCGAAGCCTTGAAGCCCATTCCGGTGGTTGTTTGGGGCGGACCTACCCTGGAACATTGCGGAGGGCGTGCGTTCCACTACGCAAGTGCCATCATACTTCACTGCTCAGAAACACGACCCTTGGTATAGATACTAATTGGAGACATTAGGGCTACATCTTCATCGTGAACGAATGTGATCGTGACCTCGCCGCGGCAAAGCTGCTGGATGCCGGATGCATTCGTGCAGACTGGTCATGGGGCTCTACTGACCCGGCCGCGCTGCAGACATTGGATGATAACGCACAGCGTATACACAAAAACTCGATCCCGGAATATGAAGATATTGACAATAATTCCATTCGTTTTGTATTCCCTCCAGAGGGTGTCAGCATCATGAACGAGCCGATTGCCCTCGTCCTTCCATCCTTCGTGGGACTTGGGCCACCACGGACAGCGGTCTTAGGACGCAGAGAAACAGCTCAAAACGAGACACAGAACGACGAGAACTCAACGCGGCTTCACAGGTGCCCACAAGTAGAGGCATTAGTTCAAGGAGAAGCCGTGCTTCAAGAAGACACGCCTCAAGAAGGCGCGTCTTTAGCAGCCACGCCTCAAGAGGACATATCCCAAGAAGACAAATCTCAAGAAGACGTAACACTTTTAGAGCCTCAAACGCTTCCACAGCAGGAACCATATCTGGATCTAGAGAGTTTACAGTCAATAAAAAGCCAGCAGAACTCGGCACTCTTACGAGATGTAAAGCATATACCAGACATAGAAAAGCTGCAAGGCCGGGAGGAATTTCTGGAGAATACAGCAGATGATTCCAAGTTCACATGCGTCGATGGCTTCCTCTATTATCCGCGTCTTCCTGTTCTGCTCGAAACCATAATTCGCGCTCGTTTGCGCGTTCCTGAAGAGAAGCTAAGCTATTGGGCAACCATGCTGAAAGTCTGGGCCATCACTTATCTTTGGGCACCAACTATGGCACCATACGACATTCTCGACGGAATTGAAGACGAAGAGGTCAAAGTCTGGTTTAACAAGGCAACCAGAAGGTTCAATGGCGGCATGGACCGGGTCACAGTTACCAAGAGGAAGGGAAGGGTGCCATCCACCAGGCCCCCGGTTGATTTGGATACATTGTTCGATTAGCCTTTGGATGATGCTTAGATAGTTCAGGGAAGAAGACTTTACTTCAGGCAAAAAGTATGGTATTCCATTCCACCAGTTCTTGAGATTCACAGATGACTCTTCTATGGTAAAACGTTTGTTGCTAACCCAATGACTTTATGATTGCATTTCCTAATTACCATTATACATGTACACTAATTTACAAAGCCACATCCATTAAATATGCGCTCGACTTTCTCTACGCTGACCTCGTTGCCGCCTGCTCTCGGCCGACAGACACTCCTGCAGCCTATCCGTAAGCTTTTCTAATATCCACTCACTCTCCCCTTGGCTTCCCATCAAAGGGCTGCGATGGCCAACCCACGACCATTTCACAGGCTCTTCATTTGCACTTGCCTCGGGAGAATTATCACTGTGCTTCTTTGCCTTGATCTTCGCTTTAGCATGCGTGTAAGCACTATGCTCGTCTTCACCAATTAGTTTCAGATACCACGCCCATTCATCAAAATCGTAGTGGTGGTTCTTGGACGCCTTTAGATGACCAGCAACAACTCGAATCTCAGAAATGAGAAGGAAATGCAAGTCAGCTCCTGTGGGAATCTTTTGGTGTGCGCTGCGGAGGCGAGAGAGAGACCGTCGAACTTTGGAGGTAAAACTTAACGCTTGTGAAAGACGGCGCACATTCGCAGGCCGACCTCTCTCAACTTCCTGATCACCTGTCTCATCTCCGTTCTCATCTCTCTCATCTTCATTCTCTTGTTCAGAAAGGTCTTCTTCCTCGAGCTGGTCGATAATGTTGGCTAGCCGCTGGAGGTGATGTCTCTTCGACTCCAAGATTAATGGATCTGTAGTTTCGTAATGGGCTTGAAAGAACTTCCCAAGAGTCATTCTGCTGATGAGATGTTTGAGACTGGCCATGTAAGATTCTTCACCAGGTAGAATGGTGACATTTCCTAAACGGATGGTGCTGTCCTTGATAATCTTCACGACGGTGTCACCTGCATGAGAGATGAGCACCGTGATGGTGGGCAAAGCCATGAGAGACCAAAAAACGAAGAAGGATTTCCCGGCATTAGACACCACTGTAAAATCGCCATAGCCGATGGTTGTCCATGCGATGAAAGAGAAGTAAAAAGCGTCAAAGTATGTCCAGTTTTGGTAGCGCTTCTCTGTCTCCATAAATACCACGGCACCCACCAGCCAAAACACGAGCCATACCATGACGGACATGGCTAGAGCCATCCATTTTCTCCGTGTGGATGTCGTGGCTTGGATCTTGCGCATCAGAGCAAACTCTGCCTTGCGTCGCTCATATTCGCTGTTGATGGTTTTATTGCTTTTGTTGCTTTGATCCGTCGGCATGCGTGGTAATCCGGGTTCCTCTTGGATGGGCTCTAGAAGATCATCATCCCCCTTCCGTGTGATGCTGCGAACAGTTCTTCTTCTCTTCTTTTCCTCCATACGTGCCAGGAGTCTGCGTTTTCCGCCTTCGAGAGTTAGACCTCTAACGGATCCAATAACCAAACCCAAACTGATTATTCCAACGATGGCGTATGGAATCATCAGCGCCTTTGCCAGATTTGTCGTAGGAGTAAAGTCACCAAAGCCAACAGTGAAGAGAGTGACATCTGCCCAGTATACGGTGTCTAGAAATCGCCAGCCCTCGATGTTGCTGAAAACGACCGCCCCAACGTGGAGATATATAAGCACCGAGATAGTCTGTAGCATGAGAGTGCGTTGGCTCAGAGTCAGGATAAAATCCTTTGGGTAGTGACCTGAATAGGCTCCCCAAAATGTGATACTCATGAGAGTTGCCACGATAAAGTAGAGAATGGCTGCCCAGATACCGTAATAAAATGATTGAGACCAGATCATCTCATCCCGCGGGAAAGGGAGGTCTTCAACAAGTGGCCCAGCGCCTGTACAGAGCAGGCATATCAGGACAATCGCGGAGAAATACCTATTGCAGTATTAGTGAGCGCCATTGCATTGGCTCATCATGGGACTGTGCGCTTCTTACCATCCCACTATGGTAACAGGCTGCGCTATACCAAAGCGAATTCTTCTTGCCATATTAAAGAGTAAGAAGAGGTTGGAGATGATGGCAATGCCCAACTGAACGGCGTTTATTGCCGTTAACCTATATATGAAAGGTCAGAAACACCTTTATTGCGACTGGGTATCGTAGATGGGACATACCACGCTGGATCGGGGATATATGGCGCTGAGTCAGGGTCTCCTCCTTGAATAAAGTGCTGCCTCCATGGAGAAACCAAAGCACAGATGCTGAATGCTGAAGCTATGGGGCCAATTGTGCCAGCAATCATGGGAAAGACAGAGGATAGGAACCACCATCGGCTAAGCATCCAGTGTTAGCGGATACTCGTCTTTATTGGCCATGTCTTTTTCCTGGGTTACTTACGTGGGCTGAAGGTGACAGTTGTCGTTCTCAATCCTGGGCTTACCATGGTGAAAAGTCTCACCGAAGTGAGTATTTGGGTGGTGGTCCTCGCTGACAACTCCATTTCTACCGTTGCGCGTCTTATCAGAACTGAAATCCTCATCTAATTGAGCCTCCAAGTCGTGGTCCTTGCCAAGAGACCCATTTCTTCTGTTGCGCGGTGGTGGCGACATTTCTGCGGCTCCTGTTCAATGGTTGTGTGGCGGTCAGGACGAGGGCTCGCAGCTCTCTGGCGGAGAGGAAAGCTCTTATGCTATCTCCACATCCACTTCATGTGCGTTGACAGAGTCGAATGCGCCAAGAGTATTTGTTTGAGCTGAGGCAATTGAAGAAATGGCTATTCGGCTCAGCTAGTCGGAGACAGAGAATGAAACGAAGGGTATCGGCGGAATGGTCGGGGCCCTAGCCATATCCCGCAGCCGGATTCGTCTTAATACGCGTGTTTCTGTGAGATGTCTTGGCACGAAGCGAACAGGCGAGCTGAGTTGATTCATCAAGACAGAATAGAGACAGTTGTGCTCTTGGCAGAGATGAGACCGGATGCTTTGAAGAAGTTTTTTGACGGCGATCATTTGACAATTGAGATGACGTCGTGGAACCGGCTTAGCGGCAGTCGGGGGGCCTCACATGGTGCAGACCGCGCATTTCCTTGGAAGCGGCCAGATCTTAGCGCTGCCGATGCACCGAAGAGCCAATTGGGGCTTAGTTGGAGCATCTGGACTCGTAAATCGGGCGATGATTACGGGGATCGTTTTGGAAGCAACAGTGCAGAGGTGAGATTGTTCACGATGACGGGTTCGGTAAGGTCAAGAAATATCATGGAGGAGAGGGAGAGGTTGAGTTTGAGTTTTAACCAGTGCTGTATTTTCCTTTCATTGGATACCTGAGGCGTTGATCTGGGTTATCGATAATGCTCTCTTACTCACCACTTCAATCTACTAGCTAGATATTAAAGGTAGGCACAACATCCATCCATCCATCCATGTCGTTCATAAACCTCCAATGACGCAGCCTTTGCAAATCCAAAACCATAACATATCGCTATTCTTCCTATTCTTAAACTCCGTCGCTAAATAATAAACAAGGCACTCACCTGTGGCCAGGGGATGCATCAAATCACACCAGCAGCGGATAATCGCCAATCTCCGCCATGGCATCCCGTAAAGTCCACTCCGCCAGTGGATCTTCGTGTCTCTTGGTCCAGCAGTGCCTCAATATGCGCTGCACGCTTTCGCAGTTCCCAAAGTTGGTCTCCGCTGTGCTCAGGATCCGAGTCATGAGACGCTCGAAAAATGGCTGTTGATCGGGTCGAGCCATCGATCCCGCCAGGCAGATGGTCCAAACGACGCCTCGAAGAGACACCTTCTCAGGGGGCTGTTCAAGCTCCTTTATCACGGCCGCAACGGCACCGTGGATATCAGCCTCGGCTGGGTGAGTCGTTGAGAGGATCAAGTGGAGATGCACGAGAGCTCCGGCTGCAAAAACTCGCGATATGTAGCATGAAACTGGGGCAGTGGGCTGCGATAGAGTGTCAGTATGGCTGTTGGCGATGTGATAGACCTAAACAAGGGATCAAGGGCAAACGAACATGACGACTTTGCACACGCAATCTCTCAATGCCATCTCGCAGCATCTTCTCGATGTTGGCCAGCGATGCTCGCCTCTCGTCCAAGCCGGGGTAGTCGATTCCTGCCTCGATCATGGACAAGTCTCCAATAAGTCGCATCACCCAATTCTGACAACCGACAAAATCTGCCATGAGAATTTCTTCCGAGTCAAGCCATTGTCGATAGGGCATGCGGGGAGGTATGCCAGAGGAGGCTGTCGACAAGATTTCAAACCAAAGAAGCTTTGTGATTTCAAAACGCCTCGCGTATTTCATCCCACGCCGGAGAGACGAGCCTGGGCCGCTCGGCGCGTATGGTGGTGTCGACTCGTCATCATCTGAGTCTTCGAATGGTGGTAATCTAATCTTGCTTGCAACAGTTGTAAGGGCGTCAAGGTGAGTCTGCCAGCCCCTTGAGCCGCCTTGCAACACCTATACCATGCGCCCAAGTTAGGAGGATGAACTCGTTTTTACACACACACTTGAAAGTCACACATGGTCACTCATACGAACCTCAAAGCTAATTAGACAGCAGCCGCTGGAGATGAAGGTGATGAGCCTCTCGCCGACGTCTAGCGCAAGGTCGCCTTCATTCCCTGATAGCGCATGTCGCATGGCACTCAATGCAGTGGTGTGGTATTCTATGAGTTCCGCTTCCATGTACTCGGTTCCCCGCGCAAACTTGGTTCGCTGATACAGTGCAGCCAAAGTCAGCGAGGCTTGTCGGAGCGGACGATTGTTCATCAACAACCAGAAGAGCCAACCACGGCCGCCGAGCTCTGCTTTGTCAGTGTAGTACGGATACTGAATGCAGAAGATGTAGTCCAGATACAGCATGATGAGCTCGGCCTCTCGGAACCGCATTTCCTGACTTGGGCAGGAGGCCCACAAGGCCTGCTCGGGCCCGGTGACCGCGTCTTGCTGCTGTTTCGCTGAGATTGTCCGCAATTGAGGGTCTATCCCAACAGGTCTGATGGGGCCCTTGCTCAGCAGCCTTGCATTCTGCTTGACAGCCTTCTTGACCAGCGAGAGCTCGGCGCGAACCTGTTCCTCGTTATCCAGCCACGTCGGCCTGGGACCGTAGCCGTGGCAGTGGATGCTGCGGTTGTCGCATTCCTTGCAAAAGGGGTGGCCCTCGTCGCATTTGCGGTGCCTGATACGACAGGTCCAGCACCCTCTTTTGGACCTGCTCCTTACCGGCACCTTAGCTGGCAACATTGTGCGAGGCGTGGGTGTAACGGGGGGGGCCTCAATCTGGAGACGCGAGTGTGGGAAGTTCGCGAGTTGCATGTGGGCAAAGTTGGGGAAAATGTGTCAGCCCATGACCCTCATGGGGAAGATGGGTGCTACGGTAGATAAGAGAGCAGCGAGCCAGCCAGCTGTCAGCCTGACTCATCAGACATGGGCTGGCATGAAGCCACTCCAGATCGAAGTCACTGTCTTGAGGGAAACCCCCCACCCACGCAAGTCTGCGACACGACCACGGATTGCTACTGGCCCCATGGAGAGCCACCAGTGAACGAGGCGCGCCTCCAAAAGAAATGCTCCGGCCCCGCCTTTCCCGAGCTATCGTCAACCCGCCGGGCTAGATGGCCTGGGCTAATAGTCTGTTCGCAGGATGCTACGATGCTGGACATCAGGTGGCCCCATTGATAACCGGGTCTGCTCGAGTCAATGGTCGTTGTTCAAATAGTCCAGTTCAGACTCACAGAATGGATGAAAGGTTGTTCATTCAGCATCCAAGCGTTGAGCATTGCTGTACTTGATACACTGAGACAAAAAAAAAAAAAAAGAAAAGAAAAAGGATGACGACCACTCTGTTTACAAACGGCAAGTTCTTTGCCGATCAAGGCAAGGGACAAGAGCATGATGCCAAATTCCACGACTGCATGCTTGTCGAAAATGGCAGAATCGAATACATCGGCAGTGATGATGCCAATATCAGGGCTGTGGCTGCTTCAAAAGGCGCCGACGTGCGGGATCTTGAAGGTCATCACGTTCTTCCCGGCTTCATCGATGGTCATGTACATGCTCTCCTGCTAGGCCAGTCTTTGCAGAGACTAAACTTGGAAAGATGTCAGAACCTAGAGGAGATCCGCAACGCTATCAGCACTTACGCAGCAACACATCACGATGCGCCTCGCATTCTGTGTGGCGGCTGGATGGAGTTCATGACTGATGGAAATCCCGACGTCTCTATGTTGGACGATTTGGATCAAAGACCCATTTATATTGTATCCCGGGATCTTCACTCTTGCTGGTGCAACACGGCAGCTATTAAAGAAATGGGCGTGGAGTCTACGCCAAATCCTGTTGGAGGAACCATTCATCGCGATGCGCAGGGCAAAGCAACCGGTTTCCTAAGCGAAGCTGCGTGTACAGTCCTAGTATGGCCACACTTGGCACAAATTGCTACACCAGAGGAAAGAGTTGAAGCCATGCGAGATGCAATCCATGCTCTCCATGCCGTTGGATGCACCGGATTTGTAGAAATGGCCATGGACGATGTTGCATGGGATGCACTGAAAACTCTTCGCGCAGAAATGGGCGGCCAGCTGCCTGTACATATTGCAGCTCACTGGCTTGTTCGTCCTACGGATTCTACAAAAGGCGACTCGGAAGAGCTCATTCGAGCAATTGCATTGAGCAAAGAGTTTAACGCTGCCACTTCGCCAGACTTTCGCATCGTGGGCATCAAGATAATGTGCGATGGCGTTGTTGATTCGTGCACAGCAGCTCTGATAGAGCCTTACTCTACTACAGGCGTATCGACGGATCCCATCTGGTCTCCCGAAGCCCTTGGGCCAATCGTCCGCAACGCAGATCAAGCTGGTCTGCAGTGTGCTCTTCACGCCATTGGAGATGGCGCTGCAAAACTTGCCATCGATGCGCTTTCGGAGCACGGTACCCCAGGTCGCCGCCATCGCATTGAGCACCTCGAAGTAACTAGCCCTGGCGATGGGGCTCGACTTGCCGCTGCCGGTATCACCGCATCCATTCAGCCTGCTCATGCCGATCCAGTCCTTCTCAAGGCCTGGCCGAAACTGCTGGGTACAGCTCGCTGTGGACGAGCATTTGCGTATGGCGATTTTGCCGCCTCCGGAGCCAACATTTCCATCGGGTCTGACTCTCCCACTGCATCATGGGATGTTCTTCGAAATCTTTACACCGCGACAACCCGGCGATCTGTGCGTGACAGGGAATACACGACAGTGGTGAACCCCGAGTTCGCCCTATCCCTGTGCCAGGCTATGCAGGGAGTGACACATGGCAGCGCGTACTCTTGTTTTGCCGAAGGCTGGACCGGGAGCCTGGCGAAGGGATTACAGGCCAATTTCGTGGTGGCCAACATGGAATGGACCCCGCAGTCGTTGCTTCAGGCACAGGTGAAGGAGACATGGTATAGGGGAAAGAAGGTGTATGATGCACCAGTAAAAAATTGATAACTGTAGTCATAGAAATAGAAAGATGTATAGACAGATAGATGGATATAGATGATGTATGTCTACAATTAGATTCACGTTCAAAATGGAACGCAGATTACTCTTGAGAGTACGTGATATGGGGGCATGCAGTCTTCATCTCTAGTTATACTAAATGTACCATGATGGATCTATATGGGTACCACATTGCTCATCTTAGAATATTAACGATAAGTGGGTATTATATATAATTGCTCTCTTAAGGAGGTTATTTTGTAGATACGTTTGGTGATGTCAATCTAGTCTAGTGACGCCTATCCAGACCACCAACGAGAGCCGTAAGTCCACTTAAGCAAGGGACTGGCACGTAAATGGCCTATTAACAGCATGTCTCTGAAACTTGTGAATCTGGTGGTAATAGTTAGTACAAAAGCTACATCGGAAGAGATTAGGAAAAAGAAAAACTTACCAGCTCGACAATGCTAGCATAGGTGCCACAAACGAGGATAATCATGCCAATAATGAAGACGCTGCCATTGAAGAAAGCAGTCCTCCAGTTCCGTCTCTCGTACCACTTGCCTTCCTTGAGCAACACATACCACATCACCGGTGGCAGATAAAAAGAGAGTCCAGAAACAAAAAGGGAGGAACGGATCGACAATAGTTCCGAAAAGAAGGGAATAGCTTCAGCGATGATCCAAGCAACCAGTGTCACAAACCCAACGACTGCCAGCCATGACACCCAGCCTCTGACTGTATTCACATAACGGGTGATGGAGTTTCTGTATATCCTACCGTGAATAAAGCGAGCAATGACAGTGGTATTGATTGAGCCCGAGATGAAGATGACGGGGAGCGCCACGCCAAATGCAACTCTAGAAACGACTGATCTAGCTGACAACAACGCAGGTAATTGAACATCCTGGCCTACAAAGGCATAGATGACAGCTCCTGTGACGGTATAAATAATGACTTCGATGATTCCAAGCCACTAGATGGACTTGATATAATCTTTGGGCGTGTGCATCTCGTCCATGAAGGAAGGCTGAGCACCAGCAAAGGCATATGCGAAAACAATACTGTTAACAGCAACTATTGCCTCCGAAAACGTCAAATCCTTCTGCGGCCAGGCAGACCAAGTTGAAGCTGACAAGCCTCCCGGCTGAGATGAGCTCTGAATGCCAGTGGCAATCATGGTGATACCAATGGCTATAATAATAGAGGCGAAATCGATGTAGCCCAAGATCGCTGCCTCTGTAAACGACGGTGGAATCGCCAATAAAAAGAGTATAATAGCCGAAACAGCCCCAAAAGCAAGAGAACACACTCCGCTCCCAGTGATGGTTTCAAAAGCAACCGTCCCCGTCAGACAATGCGACCCAGTAACCAAAATCAACTGCGAAGCAAAGATAACACTGAAAAACTTCGACCCGATTCCTCCCATCATCAACCTCCCAATATCCGCATAGTGAGCAACCTCAGGATATTTGAGTTTCACCTTTCCAAGGATGTAGCTCGCATACATGGCCACGAGTCCAACGCCAACACAGAGAGTCACTCCTGCCACCATGCCGAGGGTTGCGAATGCCGCAGGTAAACTGAGACTTCCTAGGGCAATGGCTTCGACGATGAGGACCACGGTTAGGCGGCGCCAGCTAAGACGATGGAAGTGAGCGTCTCCTTGGATGGCACGTTGGGTTTCTACGTCGTAGGCTTTGCTTTCGCCTTCGAAATCGGCTTGGGTGGCGTTGTTGGATAGGTGGCGTGATATGGCATTATCGTCAATTTTTTTGTCTTTGCCGTTGGGGATTGTATCCACGGCATCGGCTTCAGTGATTGTAAAAGCCATTTGGTAGATGTAAATTTAGAGAGAATGATATCAGGAAAAATTTGATAGAAGTTGCAGAGAGATCAACTGCAAGTCCAGCTGCCCAATATTTGAACAGGATATATCCGGGGAAAAGATCCTGCTCATCTGCCCCGGAATCGTCGTCCGGGGTAATCTGGGGAATCTATTGACTGTTAGTTTGTTTAGCTCCGGATGAGAGGAAAGATATCATGTTTTCTTCGCGAGCTGAGAAGAGAGTTCGGAACCTACTTCTATAGAGGCGATATTTACTAATCCCCCCTGAGTCCCGGGAAACATCGGTGTATGATGAGGTAATGACCCACCTGGAGAATCTTGGCCCGATTTAATGAGATCAAGGAGTCAATTTATGTACTATTAGGACCTAAGAATATCACAACACGAGTGTAGAGGTTTATGCTGTTCAACTACCAGCTCTTCAAGGCTGATGTGGTCTTTTGTATGACCCGTAATAGAACACGAGGTTGCTTCGAATTTTATTCGTTTGTGGCAGTGGATGTTATTAGGCAACACTCTTTAATTAAACTTTTCTCACTCATAGATCTACAGTGATTACGCCTATACTTGTGCAAAGACAGATGCCGTCATACAATATGAACTCCCTCTATCAAGCCACAGCAGCACGTTGCTTACATGTGGTCCGTAATATGGGCCCACTCATTATGAGCATTACGCCCTTTGCAAATCAGAAGAGACAAAAAGTATTATTGAATGAATTATCCGTACGACGTTGTCGCAAGGGCTTGCTTTGTGAATGGTCACGATGATCCCGTATCTGAGACCAGGGTCTCACTTAAACCGGTGTTATCCTTTGGAGCTACCTTGCTTGCCCAGCTGTCAATCATTTAAGCTATGGGCTACGATGGGGATATCATTTAGAGCTCCGAGAGCGGACATACGGAGTAATACGCATGAAACATTCGGATAACACCGATTGTGAACAACTAGAGAGCTTCGTTGTGGCCGGTGGCATCTCCGGAACGTAGCCGGGCAAGTGGGTCCCGGGGCCGAGGATCTAGCCCAGCCGTCGTGGGAGATTGTACGTAATGGAAACTCGAGGCTGGGATTGCGATTAGCGCAGGTCTGTCAAATAGCTGTCAGTTGCAAAGGCGTACAATTATCAGATGGACAACGGCATATCGGTAGTTGATTGGGGGTTTTTTATTTTGATGGAAGTTACCAACTGTAATGTGTACAGTATTGATACAAGAGCTTTTCTTTTGATGATCTTTTAATTTGTCAAGATTAGTTGACTGCATGCCAAGGATTTAGGGTAGCATCCAAGTACATCTGCCTCCGAAGTTGGTGATGGTACATTCGGAAGTCGCGGTGCTGCACATTAACACTTGAACTCGTGATATCTTCTTGCGATTATTAATATTTTTATATAGGTACATATAGTTAAACCACCAACTATTAACAAATTCTTGTCAAACCACTATAGCTTCAAACTTAGTTCACGCAGTTGACCTATCTTTACCCTACTCTGCTAGTCCTTCTTGTTGGCTCTTTTGCTCATCGTTTCGTTGCACCTTCTTAACAACCCGATTCTGTGTAGGAGTATCTCCTGTTGCCTTTCTTTCCCGACTCTTTTTCGATCCCGACGCTCCAGTAAGTGCTTGTGACTTCATTTTTTGCTCCCGTGTCTGCTGCAGTTTGTTCCTCCTGAACAGTCTCATATCGGACTCAAAGCATCGCCAGCTTCGGTGATTTGGTTTGACATCTTCTGAAATGGCAACATCATCGCGATGCTTCTCACTCCAGGCGAGCCAAGGAGTTAGATGATCTAGAACATAGGGGCGGTGATATTTAGCGGCGTAATCATGGATTTGGTCCACAATACATAAAAGATTCAATGCACTAGTAAAGGATGCAACGTCCCCAGTCCATAGTAATTCAATATTCTATGAGGCACTCAAATCAGACATTGAATGGTGCATTAGATGACAAAGCATTTGTAACTTACACATGTCTTTGAAGAGCTCCATGCCACATAAACCGCCCATTGTGACCCGTATGACACGAACGCAAACATTTGACAATGAGAGGAGTTTGCGGACTGGTACTTGGCAACATTATCAGGATTTCTTGCGAGGTCATCTAGCATAGACAAATATATTTGACATGCGTGTTGAATTTGTTGCTTGGCATTTCGATAATCTGCTTCCCGTTTCTTTGCTTCATAAACAGCAAACGGAAACACAATATTAGCGTTTCCCCATGAGCCATCAACAACTAAGCTGCAATTTAGGTTGTTCGTCATGGATTTGAGCCGATCTTGAGAGAGCCGCTCGTCCAGTTCCTTGTTGATGTAGTCTGTTTGGTAGCCGGCGGCCCTAGACTCGCGATTGAGATGAAGAGTTTTGGGGTCATACGTGGCGAGACCGAAGGTAGCATCTGGAGTTCGTGTTTTGACAATTTTCTTTCCATCGGAGTCTTCTTCAACAAACTTATACGCCTTCTTATCCCTACCTCATAGCGAAGTCTTGAAGTTAGTGATATGAACAAGATAACTCGCTTGATTACATCTAAAAGCGGACATATACTAACATTTTGAGCCACTCATCCTCGCGAATCAAGCCGAAAACATATTGCCACGCGGAAACCTCCCAGGAGAATTCCGAAAACTCCTGCCCCTTCATACTTTGTACACTTCTGCATAGTTTGGAAGCTCTTTGGTTAATGATATCTGTCTGTCGAGAACTCAAAGTCTTTTGGTACTGCGAAGTGCGAACAACAGGGTAGAATCGCAAACATAGCTTGGCTTTTGTTGTGAGTGAATCGCGCTCCCTCAGGTTGGAAAATAGTTGTGGAACCAAGGGCATAGCGCGCTTCCTTGGCAATCTGGAAAGACACTTAGCTCAGTTCTGAATCTATTCTTGTCGAACATACATTGACTTACGCCATTCTGCCTAGTAAAGCAGGTACAGAGAAAGACATTGTGTTACGGTCTTCTGATTTGATTCAATGTGTCTACCCGTATTAGGTAAGGAGATACCGGTGCGTTTCTGGCCTGTGGATTATGCGTATTATGTATACTTGCAAGAGGCCTCAGAGATGAAGCGTTTATAATCACAGAGGCTAGGCATATCCACGTCGAGAGAAAGCGAGGCTCGGAGCCTAATGTTAAGCGCCCGCCAAGAAAAGATGAGCCGTAGAGTGGAATATATCTTCCCTCCTAGATGGCCATCAACACGGCCTTGGGGCTTTAGTGCGGCTGGAAATATGAGACAAGTATACATAAATCTGCCTGCCAACGGCCGCTCAGCCGGTTGAGTGTAACTCTGCGTTGGCCGAAAATACGACCAACTTGTCGTTTCATGAGCCTCAGCACAGCCGCCTCCATTTCCTAGTACGGTCTTACGTTTTGAACAACGACCAACACAGGCTGCCTTTGCATCGTTGCGTGCATATTGGGCTGCCACAAACTTCAAAGACCTCAAGTTGATGAGGAAGTGAAAGTCTGAGTTGAAGACTGGAAATCTACAGATGTTTTGAGAATCACTTCAAGCTTTTTGACATTTGGACGATGGTTCAATTATGTACATTAGTCATGAAGCCAAAATATCCACTTCTCTAAAGTTGGCATTCCAAAATTGGCTTCAATCAGAGTCTGATGATATCGATATAGGCCTGGAAATCATAGCGATAACTTCCTCACTTACTTCTTTATT
Organism: Trichoderma afroharzianum; assembly: GCA_037893235.1. Taxonomy (NCBI): domain Eukaryota; kingdom Fungi; phylum Ascomycota; class Sordariomycetes; order Hypocreales; family Hypocreaceae; genus Trichoderma; species Trichoderma afroharzianum. The sequence continues at coordinate 789,120 of JBBLXW010000006.1, forward strand.
TTCTTTCCTTTGCTCAAGTAATTCCCAGTTCCAAGCTTTTCCTTTACCCTTTCTCGGAGCACGCTTAGAAGGTTTGGGTTTTTCAATGCGTCCTTCCCGCGTTTTCCGTGCCTCCCGTGCCTCCCGTGCTTTCTCTTGCTTAAACGTTCTTGACTCTCTTTCGAGCACGAGCCACGGTGGGTTCATATCGGGATGGGTAGCCCAGAGCCCCCGGTTCAAAGGAAACTGCCTATCCCGAGCAAACCACGCTTCTAAATGTTTCAGCACAAATGGGTAATGCTGCTTAATAGCAAAATCATGGACCTGATCCACGATATATATAAGTTGCAGTGCTTCTGAATACTTCCGAACGTCCCCTTTCCATATTGTTTGCATCATCTGCCCAAAATAGTTTTCGATTAGTATGTCATTTATACTCATAGTATAGTAACTAGGGCTACTTACACACTCTTCCAAGGAACTCCAGGCTACATGTACCTCCCAAAAGCTTGCAGACGATGTAAATGCAAAAAACTGGAACTGAGAGCTCTCCTTTGTCAGATACTCGGTGACGTTGTTTGGGTCGCGAGCTAGATCATCTAGCATCGCCAGATATGTCTGACAAGCATGTTGTACCTGCTTTTCAGCTGAACCGTCGTAACGATGGCGTCCGCTTTTAGCCTCATAAGCTGCAAATGGAAAAATGAGCCCTGCTTCTCCCCACACTCCATCCACGATAAGGCCACACCTAGGATTTTTGGTCATATAATGGAGATCATCTTTACACAACAGTGGTTCTGGCTCTTTCTTAGCGTTACTTCTGTACGCGGGAAATCCAAATCTGCTGCAAAGGTTAAAGAAAGTTTTAATACCAAACGTTGCATCTGGAATTCGTGTTAAGACCGATAGTTTGCCATTACTGTCTGGTTCCACAAATCTATATGGCCTTTTGTCGCTATGTTGAACTATGTGTTAGTACAGTGGCGTGTAATAAGTAAGGGATAACTTACACTCTAAACTTTTCGTCAGTGTGAATCAAGTTGAAAATATCGTGCCAGGCACATATTTCCCAGTAAAATTCGGAAGCACGATAATACTCAGCACCAACCGCTCTCCAAACCAGGTTTTCAGCTCTATCGTGGAGGGTTTTTTCTTGATCTTTACTCAAAGTTTCTTTGTATTTTGAGACATTAAGATCGGGAGTAAACACATTCCACGGTTTGGCATCTGTCTTTCGACACTCTTTGAAGGGGGTGGGAAATAGTGGCATTGCTCGCTGCCTCGGTTTCCTGAGAAATTCTTCGCGCTCTGAAACATCCATGGCTGCAGTTTCGTTTGCAACGAGTGCAGGGTCTAAATCGATTGACAAAGAGACGGATTAATGATGAAATTTGAATATTTTTGACATTAACGAGAAATTATGGCAAATATTTGGGGTTTCTTCTGAACATATATGCATGGATAACTGGGCGACGATGTATCCAACCTGAAACGCATGTGGCCGCAGTGAAAGAGGCCCAACTGCGGTGGACAAAACTGCACCAATTGAAGTGCACGACCAAGCGCCCGAAATCCTGGCGAGAAAAAAAAAGCAGAGAAACAAAAGTTCAAACTAGTAAGACCAGCTGTCTTTGTGGCTGTACGCAAGATCATAAACCCTCCCACAGGTAACTTATCTGCTCGGCCTTTTTAGAGTGGGGGGTCCTCTTCAGAACTTGAGGCTGTATACAGATGGTAAAACATGTCACTCAGGCCAGAAATGCGGCCGTATCATGTTTTCTGAGCAACGCAGGTAGAATATCATATTTTAGATACTGTTTACTCATAAGAGCACGATCAATGATTGGTTCGTGTTATTTTTAGAGAGTCCTTGTGAACGTTGCACCTAGTTCCGTGAAGCTACCGTCCGTGGTGTGAGAGAGTTTGAATGCCATCGTTTAGACATCATTTTTCGCATTTTATTTCAACCTACAATGGTAATCACATAGTCATAAAATGCAAAGAAGAGTTCGGAAACACTATGACTTCTTTCAAGACCAATAGCAATGCCGATTTGGAATCTTGCGATTGAGGTGGCGTCCGGCTCAGCGGAATACATTAGCTAGGAAGCGGTTAGTAAGCACTGATTAACTCTTTGAACATCAAACTCAATACAAATTGAAGCCTCAACACGATCTCATTCCTACAAAAATAAAGACAAGCATTCAGCAAGAAAATGCCAACTCGGAAACCAAGAAAAGGCTCAAATAACTCTGGTGCAAAAGAATTCGAATTCATTGTCTTGTCTGGGGATGAAACGGTGAGAGACCCAGAGACACAGAGGCGAGTTCGCAGCGTCGCTCAGGCCAACTATCGCCGTCAACATCCATATGAACGACGCCAAAGAACCGTAGAGCTTGACGTTACGCCATTGCTAGATGGAATGATTCAGAGTTCAAATGCATTGCCTAGTCAAGTCGTTCCAAGACCGATGACAATACTAGACGCAAGCCGGTCCGATCCATTTCAGTCGTTCGGATTCGGAGACAATCGTCGAGCACACCGTCTCTGGGATCACAGTTGGTCTCTCACATGGTAGTCGGGCAAACCTCCTCTGACCGTTCTTCATAGTGTATGATGGGACGTGTCCCAAATTTAACACGCTAGTTCAAATCGGCTTTGTCGATCTGGCTCGAGAGACAATAGCGCTTTCGCAAATGCTCTCTGCATCAGCGTGGCATCTTGTTCATTGGATAGGATGCGAGAGTGACTCGGGAGAAGACGCCCAGTATGCTATGATCTCAACACAAAATCTTCAGCAGAGGTTAAACAGCGTGGCAACTGGTGCTAGTGACGAGGTTGTTATCGCCGTTCTGACATCCGCGGCATACGCGGTAAGTTTCGAGGCTTTCTTGTGTTAAACAATAAGTGCTCTGACACAATCACAGAATTTAATCAAAGAGCCTGGAATGTTTCAAGTCCACATGGACGGTCTTTCGCGCATCCTCCAACTCAAGGGCGGCGAGGGTTCATTACACTCACCTCCTCTCCGGCTTGCTCTGTTCTGGTAAGGTAAGTCTCTAAACGTCAAGATAGAATGAGTAACTCACATTTTGATAAGGATCGAAATCAATGGACGCTTCCGACAAGATGCAACACCTCAGTTTTCTCCGCCTAACGATATCCTTTCCGGCCAGAGCAAACTGAACTTGGCATTATTCGATGCAGCACAACTCTCATCCGGCTGCGTTATTCCCACTGTTGAAAGATGTGAGATAGCCAGTTACCTTTGTCAGCAGTTGAGACATCTCAATGATATAATTGCGTCGGAAGCTTTGGCGCGAGACTTATGGATAGATCCCTTATTCCATGTTTTTCACATATCACCAGTGCTACATCACTTCCTTTCTCTTCCTCGGTCATCAATACACGATGAGATTCATGCTCGTCAAAGAGAATGCTTTCGCCTTGCAGGAATTCTGTACCTTGGTGGTCTTCGCTCTAAATTTGACTTTGAGCCTGGTGCGGGCATGCTCTACGGAACAAAATTGCAGCTAGTACTTGGTTCAGAGGGGATGCTTCCCAAGTGGGATTCGTCTAATATTTTCCTCATCTGGATGCTCACTGTTGCAGCCTGCTCGCCGATTCTCTTTGACGATTTGAGAATGCAATTTGCGGCATTATTATCAGAAAGCGTCCGGTCCATAGGCTATGAAACCTCTCAGGACTATGTGGCTGCGATGAATGGATTTATTTGGTGTGATCCAGCTTTTGGTATATCTTTAAATTCTTTGGCAAGGCAGATATATGGAGAAATTTGATCACAAATGAGACTATTGATGAACAAATGGAAGTGTAGCTATCCTCTAGACAGCATGTGCCAAAGTACAGTGAATGGAACTATCTCCATCAGGAAGGAATTAATGAAGGGACGCATTTAACTTGCTAATGAAGAAAGATGTCCCAGTGGGAATAGGAGACGTATATATGCGCTAGTTGGGGTATTTATGCCCATTCTTCGGGCGTAGCCATCCACCGCTTGGTTCACATCTTCAATCTTACACGAGGCTACATTGGTACCTTTTCCAGTGTAGTACCTTGCTTACAACTTGCTTGCCATAGAATCCAATCCAATTGCGCCCTACTTCGTGACACTGCATCTTGGCCATTAGATAGTACTTTCGTTTTTAGTGTATCTGGTTGTATTTGTATTTGGTAATGCTCGACCTTCTTAACTTCAAAAACCCAGAATTATTGAGAAATCTTGATGTTTAGTCTTTCAGAGCTATTGACTTTCTCTCTGCCACATCTACTTCATTGCCTTCTCATGGTTTAAACCATGAGGCAATGATTCGTTAGTCTCAACCGTAGAATCCTTTCACATAAGAGCGATGTAAATCATGTAGCTTGTTCAATATCTGCAGCATGACGACTCAAACACAAAAGCACTAGACACCAGCTGCCAGTAGTAAATGATCGGGCGTATACTTAGTTTAGCACGCGGGTGGCATGTCCCCACCAAGATCAAGTGGGCGAGCTGAGCAGAGTTAATGCAGAGACAGGGATGAGGTGTGGCCTCTTTCGTCCTAGTCTGCCAACCTAGATGGAATCTATCTGACATCCGGACATCTCAAGTTCGAGACTTCATATCTAATGGGAAGGCTTTTGTAAGCGACGTATTAACAACACTGAAACCTTGATTATAAACACCAATTATAAATGACCAGATTATATCATGGCGTGTGTTTTACAACGTCACATCCTACTACGGAGGAACATGAAGTCCATATCCTAAAACTATATAAGACCATTGAAGACATGGCTACTCAATAATATTCGATATCAAAAACACCAAAAAAACAGAACCAATAACACATTGATAAGAGATCTTATTACTTTATTAACCACTACAAAAATGGTTTCCACAGTTCTAGTCACCGGAGGCTCTGGCTTTGCTGCGGCTCACGTTATTCGAGCTTTTCTCGACAAGGGTTATAACGTGAAAGCCACAGTTCGATCAGAAACCCGAGGCAAAGAAGTCCTTGCTAGCCACCCAGAGCACGGCGCGAAGCTTTCTTACGTAATTGTGCCTGATATTGCGGAAAAGGGAGCTTTTAATGATGCTCTGAAGGGAGTAGACGGGGTATGTCCATTGCTCATCATCTTTACTAAAATTTGATGCTCAACTCTTCCAGGTCATCCACGTTGCATCTCCTATGCAGCTGGGTACAACTGATTTCGAAACTCAGCTGTTCAGGCCTGCTGTGGACGGCACGGTCAACCTTCTGGAGGCCATCCAAAACAGCAACGCAAATATCAGCCGCGTGGTCATTACATCGTCAATTTCTTCCATCTTGGATCCTCTCCAAGGCCAGCGACCTGGATACGTGTACACAGAGAAAGACTTTAGCCCTGTGACCAAGGAGGCAGCCATTGAAAGCGGAAATGCCATTCTCGCCTATCTAACTTCCAAGAGTGTTTCAGAAAAGGCTGCCTTTGACTATGTTGAGAAGAACAAGGTATGTCCAGTGCTGCAATAGAATATGCCAGGCAATGCTTTCTACTAATACATATCAACCAGCCCGAATTCACAATCTCGGCATTGTGCCCTCCTTTCATCTACGGCCCTCTCATCCACCATGTAGGAAGCACAAAAGAGCTAAATACGTCCTCCAACGACATCTACCGCCTCTTTAACGGATCGGAACAAGAAGTCCCGCCCACGGCTTTCTTCTCTTATATCGATGTCCGAGATCGTAAGTACTCAATTCAAGAATAAAGCGATCAGAGCCTGCTGCTAATTTTCTTCACAACAAGTCGCCGAAGCCCACGTCCAGGCATTCGAGAAGCCAGCGGCCGCAAACCAGCGATACCTCATTGCCGCTTCGGCTTACAGCTACCAGCAGATTTGCGACATTATTCGAGCCAAGTTCCCTCAACTCAGAGAAACTACCCCGAAGGGAGAGACTGGAGCACCTATTCCACCTTCTTATATCGTAGACACTACAAAGGCCAACACAGATCTCGGTGTCAAGTACCGATCATTGGAGGACACTATTGTGGATGCTGTCAACAGTCTTCGGAAGATCGAGAAGGCTTAGACTCATTCAAATTTTATAATTTCTTCTGGAACAACATTGTGTATCTAGTCAATGGCTTGCCCTAGTATTCAATGGACGAATATCTACTTCAAAATTGCTTCGTATACTGCATCTAAATGTCCGAATTCTGAACACCCATCGAATGCACCAGAATGTTAACTCTGTTATTGCCCTTAGTTGGACACATGGTAGGTTGTGTACACAACACTCTCAATGCCCGCGCTGCCGACGACAAACTTAACACGGGCAAGAAGAACAGCAAAATTCAGCCATCTGTACTTTGGACTCGCCGTATTGAACTTCAAAACTTCAAAACCGTAGGGCTCGGTGACTCCCGAGTTGTTGTCTCCCGGGTTTTCCCCAGCTCTACCATCCAAGGCTAGCATAGTTGCTCTGTCGAGATAGTCATATCCCGACACGGTGATGCGCATGATTTGGTCGTCCGAGTCTTTGGCAATTAGTCGCATATCCACCTCTGCGACGTTGTCATCGACATATCGCGTGAGGTAGTCTCCTCCTCCAGAGAGGACGTCAGCAATGTGCTGACCATCTGCTGCTGTGATTGTGCCGTCCGAGATCTCGAACCAATTGGCCTTTCCTCTTGGGGTTTCACCAGTGTTGACCGGCTCCTTCGGAGTGATGGCCATAGTGAAGACGTGGTTGAGAGTAGGAAGCGACATATTGAGAGCTTATAAGCGTTAGTATGTGTATCAAAGTAGGAGGGTATGAAGGGACAAACAGTTATTTCTTCGTGTCCTTGTAAAAGAATTTTGAGATTGGCTTGATGTGTGTGAAGTTGGGTTACGAATGGCCTTCGAAGTCTGTCTCTTTATATCACGAGGCTGGGAGAGAACTGACGATGAGGCTTATTACCATTGTCTCATGACTAATTGGATAAGTGATTCTATTACTACTGCATACATGATGAACAATTTGCCCATCCAATCACATGCATGAGGGCTATCACCTTCACTCTGGCAGCGTGTGAAACATTATCCTACGTCACAATCCAATCTTGAGCCGAATGCTAGCCTATCCATTTACCTCATCAATGAAACATGTTGGCTGCCAAGTATGAGACATGCGTATTTGCAATTTCAACCTTGCATATATTGGTGTAGCGTGGCGCCTTACTGTTGCTCGACTCTCACCGATATAATATTGCAATGTCTCTTTACATATGCAAGGGGGCCAAAAATCCACCACAAGTCGGGCGATTGGCTGAAAACAGCTTGGATGCCCGGTGTGGCTTAAGTGTTGGCTGCACAAATCACATTAATGCGGGAGCAAGGATCAGGTGTGTCCTGATTCGTGTAGTCCATCGGATCGCCTCGCAGCCTCGGAAATTGTACGAGAAGCGAATCGTCTTACCCGTGGGCTCGCTTGCAATTAAAAGATCATTGTGAAGAGATTCTGGGTGTGATAATCGGGGCGGTTCAAGGCATAAAAGGAATAGTTGTCCAGCAGCGTTGAGCTCAATGTGCAGCGCGTTAATATCCCATGCCAGGAATTTGACATCCGCAAGTAGCTAGCTGGTATAGTCGGGAGACGGGAACAATTAAGGAAACGTCTCGAAAAGTATGAATTGTAAGTTTGAAATGCTTCAAACTCCTTGATAAAAATAACATTGGATAGTCTCCAAGGTACATAAATTAGCCTAAGTCAATAGGTGTATACATTGGCAGAAATGACAGGAAATGGCATTGAGTGAGCACGGATACTAGCAACTGCGTAAAAATTGAACAGAAGGTGAAGCTTGTATTCCGGTTGCTGCTTATGTTAACGGCAGGCTATCTAAACCGTCGGAATGAGTGTATTGAAGTGAACTTGTGTGTCCAGTCGTTCTTTCAGGGAGCGACGTCTTCTGTTGCTTCACGCTACTGTCTTGCGTTGTTCCATTCCTGGGAGCGCTGTGATCCGTTGCTCTTATTACCACTTGGTCCTGCCGTCCTTTGGTCCTCCAGGCACGAATACATTGATGTCGGTCTCATAAGAGGCTGAGTCGTGACAATATCCTACTCTTTCCTCCCTGTAAAATCACCTCGTAGCTCCATTAGGAGCAACCCTTTCTGAACAATGTCTTCCTTCCTTTCTACGATCTCGGGAACATCCCATGCTGCGTCAAGATATCTTCCATTCATAAAATCAGCATCTGCAGACGCCAGCCACACTGCAGCTCCTCCTGCCAACGGGGGCGTATCCTTCGAGAATCGCACCCACTCTGGCGCTGTCATAGCTGTACGGATTGATCCCGGGTGAAGACTTGCGGCAAAGATATTTGGGTTTCCTGCGGTGATGTACCGTTGCATTTGAATCTGAACTAGCTTGCTAAGGGCATAGCTGTCTGTGTCCGGCGCCATGAATGAACCGAATGAACTTGCTATGTTGATAATGCGACCTTTATCGGTCTTGCCCAACAGTTTCGCAAAATACTGGCTCATAATGATGGTGCCTTTAACATTAACTTCCTAGAGACATAATATTAGCTTTTTGTGATGATGGAATAGAGGTATAATACTGACAAAATCTCGCCAAATATCTGCCACAGGAGCCGTCAAAAAAGGCCCGCCCGATCCGATTCCCGCACAGTTGATGAGTACGTCCGCTTTGCCATATTCAGAACCGATTTGTAGAAAGAGTTCTCGAACAGCATCTTCATCCGTGATACTCATAGCCTTTGTAAAAACTTTGACATCTGAGTTGATCGAAAGAACCAAATCTCTGGTTTGGTCTAGGCCTTCTTGACTTCGAGCGACAAGGTAGAGAGCCTTGGCACCAGCCTTTGCGAATGACAGCGCCATAGCCTATTAATTGTGTTGGCGGTGAGCATCAGTCCGAATATTTCAACCTTTGAGAAGAGAGGATGCAATGAGATAACTACCTCCTTTCCGATTCCACTGCTAGCTCCCGTGATTACAATCACCTTTCCCGCTTGCGATAACCGTGGATTTTCTGGGTTAATAGCATTGTACACGTCCCGGTGATAGGTGGTAGTAAATAAATTAAGAGTCGTAAAATAATCATCATCGAGCTCTGACATCTGTTGGCTCATGTTGGGGAGCTCAATCTGCAGTAGTAAGTAAACTACCTATTCAGAGGATTGCAATTCCAGCTGGTTCGGAGAGATCTGCGCAGATTTGCTGCCTGGAAATAGAGCGATTCTATCGTCTAGAAATGGTGAGCTTCTACGGTTCAAATTGAGTTCGCGTTCAATATTTCATCAAAAGTTTTGACTCTGACGGGTATTACTACAGGTCTTATGAAATAAAGAAAGACAAGACGGCTTCGACAGGACCTCTAATAGTGCACGCCGTGGACCCCTCATGTCTGCTGCCTATATGTCCGGGAGTTTCTCCGCGCGTATATCCGTCGTGGCTATTGGCGACCAGATTGATTGGCGCATGGTTTCTAGAATTGTCTATTACGGAAGTTTACAAATCTCGAGGAAAAAAAAACAGTCTTGAGTTTAGATATAAATGACTACGACTGAGTGAGTATCCTAGATATGCGAGGCCATCGCCAGTCATTTCCTGGTTGGGATGATTGATTAGCTGCGTCGTGAGTCTGACAGGGGTTGTATGTGCCATCGAGGCTCGTTTGATAAATGGATTAGCGGTTAGACACAGCCTTGCGATGAATATTCTCATTATAAGTGAAATTGAATCCGGCAGTTATTGGATCTTGTTCTATCGAGCCAAGAGCCGAGGATGAGAAGCAGGCTTGAAAGGGTAACCACCGAGAGAAGTGGGGGTTAGTGAGGGTCGCTCATCATGGTAGAGAGACTTTGCTCGAGAATATTAACACATCAGGTTAGTTAGTTAGTTGGTTTTAGCTGGCGTAAAACATGCCAGTGATTGTGAATTGCAGAAGCCAATCCCCAGCTGTTTGTTAATAAGCGGTCTCCAAAAGAACAAAGCGATCTGGAGGCGAGTAAGATCTCTTCGACTCGGCATTGCCCAGATGTGGGTAAGCGTAGGTAGGACAATCGAGATTCTCGTTGTCTTCGCCGCGGTGAAGACTCAACACATTCTTGTCTCAAACGCCTCGCCTGTACTACAATATTCTTTCGACAATGGCACGAAAGCGCCATCGTGATTACTTGGCAGATATTCCCCAATGTGGGATCTGTTCAACTACCATTTACCAGCATGAAAAGATCATAGCACGTATGAAATCTTCCGACATGGCTATTCTTTCAACTCCATCATTCCTTTGAAGCTACGCTCGTCTTGTCGCTGATGATGTTTATATGTGTCAAGTCTGCGGTAATTATAATTCAACCGCGCATATCGCTCTCACAGAACCGTTTGTCAGGTATCCATTAAAAGACTTCGACGTATATATGAGGGACAGATATGAAACCAGCTATGCCGACGACAACTGTCCAAACCACGCCACATTGCCTGAGTTTTGTGCGATGCACCTAGGTTGCTACCAGATAGTCCAACAGGTAGGCCAAGTTGCAGACGAAGAGTCCCTGAATAGGCTCTGGATTCTAACCGCGTGGAAAAATCCTTGGCGGGGAATGGAGCGCCTTCGTCTGTCGAATGATATAATCGACGACGAGGTTCTTGAGAAGACAGCTCGATTCGCTGGGATACCGCTACTCTGTTCATTACCCAGAGAAATTGTTCACACGACCAAACAATACCCCGAGGACTCTGTATTTTGGAGGTGTATGATGGCGATTCGACTAGCAGCCTGGATTTCTCGGACCAGCCCGCAGCCCGTCCGAGCTATGCCATTGAGAAGTGTCCTTTCGTGGGAGCGCAACGGAGAGTTGCGTCGCGTTGAGACTTTATCACCGTCACTACCAGTTATAAAATTGACTATAGATTGTGAAGGCATTAGAAAGATGGAGCGGCTTCCGACTCAGCCACAGTATTCCGGACGGTGGTCAAGGCCGGCCAAGCACCTTGCCTATATTGTTGAAGATGAGACATCCCTCGAAGGAGTAAAAGTACAGTTAAAAGTATGTGTGCCATCAGAATCCCATTGGCATTTCATCTAGATCTCACCCATTTATACCTCAGGACGGCCGCTTACGCCTCAAGCTACCTCGACAATTGCGCAACGTCCGCCTCCACGTATGGAACAGCCCTACTCCTCTTAAACTATCGCTCTGTATGGGGTATCCGAAAAAGATTACGCCAATACAGCGCTTTAATGTTGTTGAGTTGAGTGAAATACGAGGGATCACATTCTATCTCAATATTACCGTTGTGTTGGCTATGCATATCCACCTCACGGAGCAAGAATCTACCCTTTGGACAGATAGAGCTGTCTTGGAAGAGAAACGTCCTGATGTCATCTTTTCGGAGCCTATTCGAGTGTATCTCCCTTTCCCAAAGGGTGACCGGATAACCTACCTCGGCGCCAATGGATCAGATGACCGTTTAAATGCCATATTTGTGAGAATGGAAAAGGCCGGTGATATCACGATTGGACAGCGTCAACCAAACTGCGGTGAAGACAAGGTTTTAGCATTGCAGAACTCCGTCTCCTTGGTTTACTGCGAGCCTAATAAAAGAGAGCTGCTATCTTTCTTTGGTGCCTATCAAGCATCCCCAACAACATTCGATGTTGCCAGTCGCCCAACATTCGCCGACCCTGGTGCGAACCGGATGGGCCGATTCACTTATTGCTCCTGGGCCAGTTTGGATGGAGTTTCTTCTGTCAGGATATTTTACGAGGATGATTTCGACTTTTGCCGAGGCCTCATGTTCTACTATGTGAATGGTGCGAGTCGTACTGTCGGAGACTGTCGTGTACACAGGGATCGAGAAGCGACCGTGAACAAACCCACCCAAATCTGTTTCAGAACCAAGATTCCGGAGAGTGAAAATGGCGAAAATGGAATAGGAACGGTTTGCAAATTACGGGTGGAGTTTGAGCATCACAATGGACACGATGATGAACGCTGGCACTGTCTTCCTTTCAGGGGGATCATACGATTTTGGATTGCAGGAGGATTCTCGTGGTTGTACGTCGAGCAATAAAAGGCAACAAATAAAACTGATAATCTATAAAACAAGTATCCAGGAGCCCGAGGGATAATTCGTAGTCTTCCTATGTTCACCGTATTATTCCACAACACAAGTTAGATTTACCCCTTAGTCGCAATTACCACACCTGCACACCACCACTCTAGACTATCAATCTACGCCAATTCCTTCAAATCTCGCATTTACAACCCTTTCAATTCAATGTGAACACTTCCCACCGGCCCGCTATTTCATCCGGTTCGCCTTTCTCGATATGGGTGGTTGGGATGACATCAATAACTTCCTCGGCCTCAGACTCGGTATCGGGGGCCTCTGCCGGCGCTGGGGCTTCTGACGGGAAGAAGGCGCGAATCTCGTCGAGGCCAGCGCCGTGTAATAGCTCTGACAATAGCGGCGGATAGAGGGCATCGTCGTCAGGGAAGGAAGGCATCGCGATCTTCAACTTCGTGATCTTGGCCTTGTGTGTTGCCAAGTACGTACATGGTGTGTCAGGGCGACGCACTGTAAATGGGTGTGGATTGAGGGGACCAGTGGTAGAAAGCGCCGAAGTTAGGATCTAATAAGCTGGTTCTTGGAATCGCTGTCAATTCTTCTGTTGATGTAAGTTTTCTCTGTGGCAATCCTCGGGTAGGTATTGTCAGCGGTGGTGTCCACGGGGCTCGTCGTTTCTTCCGTTCACCGTTTTCATGTCTGATACGTCGAGGGCTCCTCGAGCCCAGTCTTGCACGTGGACATGCACTCTATGGTTGGCAGAGAGCGTAAAATTGATGTAACTAGTGGCCTGAATCCTTTTCAGCAGGCTACAACAGCGCTGCGCTTCAAACAGCGCCTTGTATGTCTTGTCAGTGGCCCAGCTGATCACGCATATCTATAAGTGTTTCCATGCTAATATCGTAATCGGCTTCAGGGCCGGTGTTGTTCTCCTGCTCGGCCTCGATGATAGCAGTCTCCTCATCCCTACCAATAGCTGACAATTGGGCATTCTTCTTTTCTCCAAGTAATCCCGGAAATGCCGTCCCCTGGTCGAGATATTCGTCATATAAGATACTCGCGCGGTTGCGAAGGTGGGTGATTATATCGTCCATTGCGTCGGCAGGGATCTCGCACATAGTCTCTGCGGTCCTGGGTTTCAAAGTTTAGAAGGGTTGGTGTGCGGTGCAAACAACAAGCGCTTGTGGATGGCTTCATAGAGAGCGAGGACGCCCCCGAGATGTTCAGGCGGGGGTCAATCTCCAGCTGGAGGTCGCTGGCTGCGAGAGCAAAGGTGGGATCCTTAGACTTCGCCACAAGCTCGACAGCGTTCGAATCAGTGGTGAGGCCGAACCACTTGGCCGGGTTTTCGCGCGACTTCTTGTCAAAATTCATCATTGACTTTCCGCGGGAATTCTTGAACAGCCGAATGACCATGAGAGCTCCCTGCCAGTTATTGTGGCTGTGTCCCCATACGCTCTTTGGCGGAAGTAAAGGACATCGGTCCGAACTGCTTTGTGTCACGATAAAGATGAGACATATACCAAGTCGCCTTGATCTTCTTAACTCCTTCGGGGAGTTTTCCGTGCTTGATTGATGAGAAGGTGGCTCGATGGTAGGCAGCGGAGGAGAGCGGCAAAGTATGTTCCATTCCTTATAGAATTCCCCTGTAATGTAGGCGTGCAAAACTCCTGGATGGTTTTTGACGTTATGATTGTTGTAAGTGATTGGCGTAAGAGTTGGGTAAATAATCTCATGTGGCAACCTTTGTCGTCCGTGGAGTCGGCATCATCTCAACTATTGTCAATACACGGGCTCTGGTAGTCATCACTGCCAAGCGTTCGTCTTCGATCCGGGAACCGGGCATGTCCGTGCGTACGAGATCACAGATCACTACCTCTGCCTGATGGCTTGGCGGGTCATCTGTGGTGCGGACTGATACGAGGCCGCGTGGTAGTTCTGTCTCGGGGAGTTACGAATCCATCGCCGGACCATCCTGAAGCGGAATGACCCTTACATTCAACCGTGCAGCTCTTTCGAACGATGACCGCGCGAAAGTCAACATCGCCAAGGATTGGCTTAATGCCAAGCCCAAGACTGATAACTAGAGAGATGTGACAGGTTTGATGTTGAAGCAGGATGGATGGAACTAGAGCTGTGGACATGCTCTTTTCGCTCGCCGAAAGCCCTTCTGGAACAGTCCTGACATCGATATGGTACTGCAGTCTTTTACGATATGAGCTCTTGACGGTGCTTAGGCACAATGTGAAACCACATCTTGTCAAACATCCAAGTGTAGTAAGATATATCGGGAGAAACCAGATTCGTTGTCAAATTCATAGATTGGCTTCCATGAACAGGACCTCTTCCATGAATAGCTACCCCCATTGGATGACTATGCGCGATATGCAGGGGTGGTAAGAAGATTCCACGACATCGGCCATTGTGGGGGTGTTCTTGTTCCGAAACAATTTGGGTCCAAGATACAGATCTCCCCTATCTGCGTCTGGGGGGGCGGCGTGTGAGCCACATGTTGCTCTTCAATCATAATGGCTTTGGTTGTGGGAGGAATATTTGCCGGAGCGGTAATTTATTCAGGTTACAGCTTCCTTCTGGTTGCTTGCTGTATTGACTGTTAGTACGATTCAGATTTATGAAGTTGCCTGACTTACATGGGGAATTGAAGGCTTTCTGGTCCTTGTAAGCATTATCAGTCGTCGTTGTCAACTCGAACTTTTGTTGTCAAACTTTATTTCTATCTGGGCTGACTTTCATCAGCGACTCTTTTTCATCCTTGTGTAAGCCGTGCTTTTGTTTGGATGAGGAGGGAATGATCCTCTGCCTCAGCTGAGCTCATGATGGTGTTGATTGAGTAAGCTGCGAAGGCGCTTTGCGAGGCTGAGAATTGCGTGAAAAGCTGCTTCTAAATTTGTCTGATTAATAGGTAAAAAGACCACCAAGCCACCGCAATCACTAAATACAGATTGAAATACTGACTGGCAATTGATCTTCTTCTCCTTTTTGTTAGAAAGCTCAGGGAGGCCGGAAAGATCAGGTGGAGAAATTGATCGACCTCTAGCAAGAAGAAAGAGTGAAATGGTCCTCTCCATCCGTCAAATCAACGTGGTGTTTATTTGCGGTCCTACTCGTCCATAGAGCGAAAGTATGGGTTGGGTCTTGTTGTATACGCAGCTGTATGTTTTGCTGCGGTCTCATCTCTGAGCTGTTGCCTTGCTAGTTGGTGGATTTCATCTCATAATCTACTGAGCTGTCAGCATCAGTCACTTTTGTGGACAGATATGCTCATCGGGAATGGGATATGAAGAAGGTAATCTTGACAAGGGAGGAATTTTTGTTCCAGGCAACATACACAGGTAGATGGTAACGCATAAGTTGAAAGGAACTGCAGGTGGATGCACCCATCTACGTGCAGTTCCTGTCAATGGAGGGATATCGCGAAGTTTCGCGTGTCATTAGTTGTAGAACTAGATCCTCATCTATGTCGTTGTCGTCCACAGCGAGGTTTGGCCCTAGACAAGACAGATCTATCGCTGAAGCCTTCTGAACAAATCGGAAAGGGTGTAAAAGCTCGGCTTGCTTCATGACTCTCGGCCATCTAATAAGGTGTGAATAGTAGACAAGGAATTTAGCAAGTAAGACACGAGGTATTAGGTCCATAGTTGTGTCATTGTTGCACCAATGAGCAGATCGCAGGCTCAAGCTGATAGTTTTTGTCTTTGATGTCAGAGCTTGCGTGCATGAGGTGATTTTTTTCAGTTGGTGGGCATTCATACAGCTTGTTAATGTGAGCTCATGTTACCATTGCGCTGAAATGCACAGTTTGTCACCACTATGCTTGGTGTCTGTTTCTTCTGTAAATCAAGCACATTGATTCTAATAGCAGGGATTCGATCTCTAGCTTACCAAAATCGCTCTTGTCGCTCGATCTGTTCTGTAAAATGCGCGGTCCTTGGGAGCTGTCGAAGGTTCCGCAATATTAGGATATCCCAGTGTAACGTCAACGGTGAGCCAAGAGGCACGTCGCTCGGGAAACCGTGTTCATGTTCCGTGGGAGCTGATGATAATTGTGTAGTTGTGTGATTGGTGTGATAGTTGCCCGCCATTCAGTTGTGAGTTCTCATAAAGCGAGTGATCGAGAAAATAAATTTCTTCTGGTTCCATAAAATCCCATCGATTTACATTGCTCGTCAAAGGTCCATCCGAGAGTGCTACCTATTACGTTAGTTGAACCATGCAATCAATTCGTATGGAATGAATCATGGTTACCATAATTATTACCTTTTACTGGCTTCCTCTAAGCACGAAATGCGCCTGGATTAGAATCGCCTCTCTCCGCGTGCGAAATGTAAAGTCTCTGAACAAGAATGAAGCTCCGTTTTGTAAGTGACAAGCTGAAAAGCTGAAGGTGCAAAACTCTCTGTGTTCTGCTATGCTGATGATCTATGAAAGGGGGGGAAACAAGCTGCAAACAGCAGCAAACACAAAGTGGGCTTGACCTAGGATAGTGGTCACACGGATCCGCGTGACAACTCAACAGTAAGACGGCGTGCTGGCCGTAGGTACGGTCGCACCATCAAATCGTTGATTGAGACGATAGCCTGGATGGCATCTGAGGACTGTTGGATGAGCAATAGGCCGGTGCCTTTGGTATTTTGCTATAAGGTGCTCTTCGACTGGTTCATGATCGGCGTTGTATTCGTTGATGATGAAAGATGAGGTCAGGTATCTGAAGAAGTCGTTCTCTGCTTAGTGTGGGTAAGAAGCGGGAGATGCGGCAATATGTTCATTTGAGTATTGTGCTTACCATTCGTAAAGCTCTGAAAGCAAGTCTCTCGTCAGGTTCCAAGGTCTGGAACGCCATTCATAGTCGTCATCTCTGTCTCTTCACTCATCTCAAGTTAGTGCATGTAAGAAACACAGAGACAACAGATGATGAGCGTTTGAAGTAAACTCACTTGCCTTTGCCAACCACGGCTATCTCGAAGGGCGAGAGGCCTTCCGTCTTTTTCTGTGTATAAGAAGGGTGCATTGCTAGATGGGGGCCATGGTTGCGCAGCGAAGGCCAATTAGATCCATTCGAGGTTCATTTTCGGTAGATAAACGAGGATATAGAAGAGGAAGTAATAGTCGTCGGCATGTTGGTCAGTCATGATTGTTTGTAACAGTCCATAATTCCGTAAGGATAAAATGTGGATGAGATGGCAATGTCTTTCGAAGTGGGATGACAGCCGACTTATATAGTTGTCAACTCGGACAGAGACAGAATGAGCTACATTTGCGGTATTCACATCTTCTTAGTCACATAAACATCTCAGACACCTCATTGACCGCTTTTAGACGGGAAGATACAGCTCTACAGCATCAATCCGTTGACTTCCCATCACGCAATCCCGACAACTACCAATGAACGGGCCAAGACGACAAGAAACAAGTCCACTTCTCAGTGAATTGAGATCATTGGCAACACAAGGCATCTATATGAGTAATGCTCTTCTCCCAACGATGAATTCACTATATCTTTTGACCGCTTCCTCCAACCGGATATTAGCATAGCTCACCGACACCAACAATTCATCCTCTCGGCCAACAGCAGTATCATCACGCATCAAGCCGTCGCCAACTCACATGACTTTCTGAACAAAACTTTTTACAGAATTCTTGTTGTCGCTATGTATCGATGCAATTACCCTTGCAGCCGCTTCACTCTTCATCCTCCTCCAACTCAGGATAGTGGCGCCAAATACCATCCGCGTAATCTATCCTCCTGTCGCTCTCCAGATACGCCTTGATATTCGGCCTCTCCTTGATGGCATCATACAGCTTAAACACGCCGTCATGCTTGCCTGCCTTCCTCAACTTCTCCACTGTCTTGGGGAAAGCATACTGTGTTCCATCAAGGCACTGTCATATTCCGTCAGCATTCGCACAACCCAAACCAACACAAAACGAGAAAGATCAAAGTTCACAGCAAGACTCACCTGAAACAGCACCAAGTCCACATACGTCAACTCCCCCCCATACAACCAACCCCCCTCACCACTCTTCTCCCCATCCAACAATCTCTGCACATACGTAAGATACCTCGGCAATCTCTGCTCCCTAAACGCCTTCGCCCTCAGCTTCGCCTCCTCCTTCTGATCCTCATAGTACTTGTCCGTCGCAATCGGGTGATGCGTCTCATGCACCTCCACGCAAAGCCCATCCAATATCGTCAACGCAATCGCATTCAGGTGATACACCGCGTCCCCGCTCGCCGGCGCCAGCCCCAGCTTCGGCGCCAGGTACAGCAGGATGTTGGGCAGCTGGTTAATCACCAGCTCGCCGTGCTTCAGCACCGGCGGCGCAAACACGGGAGGGTTCTTGTCGTCGCCCAGGTTCGTCGCCGCCATGTACGACAGGGTTGTGGGAGCTGCCTTTGCGGCCTTTGCCGTGTCGATGTAGCCGACGCCCGCTTCTTCAAAGAGCATCCGGACAACCTCACCGCGGCCAGGGATACCGGGCCAGTAGATGAGCTCGTACTCGGTTTTGACACGCTTAGCCTCTGGTTCAGCCATTTTTGTCTTGTGTTTGTTCAGTCTTTCTCTGTTGCTATAGTTGTCTTGACTTCTGTCGGTTTCAATTGGAGTTGTCTCGAGTCCGCCGCGTCCTTGATTGAGTTTGAGCGGGGAAAGTTCAACAGCAAACGCCAGACATCCAGCAATTTATAGTCACATTTGACGTCAGGCTAATCAATACGACGCCCAGTCTGTTTAGCACAGCACATGTAATGTATCACTACCTAAAGCAAGCACACCTAATACTAAATCCTTCTCAACCCGCCGGCTGCCCAATTCAACGCACGATGGCACAACTCCCCACATTTCCATCGGAGATAGCAGTGTAAGCAAGCATTAGCCAAGCCGTGTGAACACGGACAATCAACAAGGTAAGACTCATAGGCCGGAGACGAGAGTGTTTAATCCCCGCCGCGGAGGTTTGGACGGCCAGCCAGCAAGTTGCGTGTCTTCAATGTTACGAGTACGGTGCGATAGGACTGAGCGGATCGCGGACCTCGGACCCCGACGGTCCATAAGCAAAGCAACTAGAGCTGTCGAGTTGCAAGGATCAATCTTTGGAATCAATCCACTCAAGGCCTGAGCTGCACTCAGCTGCTGTTGTCTCGAGGCTGATATATAAACAAGCTGGCGTCGCATAGGTCCACGGGGCCGTACAACCGTCAATTCCACGGGTACCTTATGTAATCAAATTACCCGCTATAACAACCGCTATAACAACCGCTGTAACAACCTCTAAACTGCTATAACGACTGCTGTAAGATCACATGCACTACAATAACCGCTGATTTATAGCGCCGGGAGCAATCTAGTCCGGAACGACCGTAGGGAGTGAAGGTGTTGCTAGATTGTCGACCAGAGCGGTCCGTTGACTGGAATCCTCATCTGCAGCGGTGAGTTTTGGACCTGATAATATATAGTCGGGTTGGGTGCTATTTATCCTTATCTACAGCAGTCGTTATAGCAGTTCTAAGGTTGTTACAGCGGTTGTTACAGCGGTTATTATAGCGGGTAATTTGATTACATAAGGTACCCGTGAAAATAACGGTTGTACGGCCCCGTGGACCTATTGGGCGCCAAACAAGCTCCATCTCTTAGTCATGCGTCTTCTTATTCATCGTGAACTGATTGAGTCCTAGTCAGGCAACGGCATGAGTTACATAATTCCATCCCACTCAGTCGCCGAGAATTCACGGAGGATGATTTCAAACGTCAAATCCATCCGCACTCTTCACTCTTTTCCAGTATATTCAATGTGCTGGTAGCGATAATCTCAAACGCCCTTTTTCACTGTCGTCGATGTCTATGCTAATATCACTGAATGCGTACGCTGGTATAATCTTATTGTTTGTTCGCTGTAGGACAACACACCACGACCCATATCCCAACACTACCAATACAATGCATCATTCTCCGTCACTATTATTCCTCTAGGTTCCACTTCCTCTCCCATCCCTCGCTCTCAGTTCCGCTGCAGCAAAGGACGACTCCCATTCCGCGTATCATCATTACCTTCGGCTGTCGTACTAGGTACTGCCATGTTCATCCTCGCGTGAAGATTTCATCCCCATATCCAGCCTCATCAGTGTCTTTTTCAACAGCGGATTCATAGGCAGGCCTCTTGGGACACTCTAGTCCCCATTCACCGCAGCCTCATCTCTGTCTTTTCTTTCAGCTTTCTCTTCATCTCCGCCTTTGTTTTCGTCTTTCTCCTCATCTTCGCCGTTTCTTTCATCCGTCTTCTCATCTCCGCCGTTTCTATAAGCTTTCTCTGCCTCGATTGCAGATTGAATCGCCATCTTCAGCCTCATCAGCATCTGTTTCGCCAGCGGATTCATTGGCATGCCTTCTAGGGCACCCTTGTCCCCATTCACCGCAGCCTCATGTTTGCCGTTTCTTTCATCTTTCTTCTCATCTCCGTTGTTTCTTTCATCTTTCTCTTCCTCCCCCTTCTTCTTCTTCTCCTCCTCCCTCATCTCATGGTCTCCATACAACTGCTTCCATATCCGCATCGTCTGCGTTCCTCGATGCCATTCAAGGTGCTCCAAGTATTCTCCAACAGTCACATCTCTCACTTTTCTCCATTCCAACCAACACTGTGGCTTTCCGGCTGGCCAGCTCGCCCAACGCATCAACTCTTCCATGGTGGGGGTCCCATTCTCGCTGTACCACAATGTATTCCCCCATACGTCAACAACTGTATTCTGCTTCATTTGTGCACCAAGGTACCCTGTGACCGTCACAGGAGCCCTAGGGTGCTGCGGCTTCTTCTCTCCAGGTAATAGGAACCCATAGAGTTTTGGATTGGATAGAGATCTACTCCGGGATATAGTCAGTTATATGATGAATACATCCGGCTCGTGCAAATCTACTTACCTGGAAGAGAACCAGCTCCAGTTGCGGTATATAAAGAGAATCATATGTCGGGGCACTAAAGCTGCGCTGTATGGCTCGCCAGCAGCTTGTCTCAGAGGCGCCAGGGTTTCTAATAGGGGAAACGCCGGGCCGTATAGGTATTGTTTCTCGAGTTCCAACTGTTCCTCAGCCTCTTCGTCTTTTACCTGTATAACACTTTCTCGGCACAAGGTTAACATGGTTGCATATGGGTTCTCGCCCACGTTTCGTAACAGAGGAGCACAAGCCAAGAAGCACAGTTCAGCATCAGTGTCGAACCAATTTCCAACCTGATAACGTTATATATTAGAGCAAGTTCATCCATTTTGCACTCTGCATTGCAAATTACCTCTATGCGATCGTACAAACGCGAATCCATGTAGTACATTGGGATGTGTCCTGGTAGATCTACCAGACCGCAAGTGATGACATGTGCAGTGATTGGCTTTTTCTTCAAACGAGCTCGAAATAACATAACCATTCGGCGGAGATAAAAGTTCATTTTGCCATAGACGTCGTCTTCAGCAGGATACGGGCCGTATCCCACAATTTCCTTCATCGGCCATTCCGAAAGAGGCTCGTTGGTAATCCCCTCAGGTAGGCCTGTGCCAAGGAGATAGAAAGCTCTATAAATGTTAGTAACGGTTCGTCATCCTCCACTTTCCTTGCTTCGTTTTTTAATGCTCGATAGAAACAACACAAAACTCACGGATTCAGTATCGTGTATCCCGACGCCGATTCGCCGTGAGGCTGCATAATGCCGTCGACCCGCCATTTCATCAAGGCCGCTGTTCTTGACGACGAGAATGTGCGAAATACTCGGTCTAGAGGCTCACCCCATTTTATTACATCCTTTGCCCTGGCCCCGGCCATTGATATTATCTCTGGCTCTTGGAGGTAACAGTCCAAAAGATCCTTCCATGTATACCAGTCCAGACAAACATCAAATGTAAGATAGTCTGGAGTTCCCAGTGATGCCGTGTAGCACAACTTGCGTTCATCTTCATTCTTATCCTTATACCAAGTCTGAATCTCTTGATAAAGGCCTCGTATTTTTTGTCCCACGTGTTTCTCGATAAAAGAGTAGGTCCAATCAGGCCATTTGGCCGAGTACCACACGTCTACGACGACTTCTGCGGCAGCAACACTGTTGACAGTGTCCAATGAAAGTGTGAGTAGTGAAAGAAACGTCCGCACAAGATGGCAAATGCTGTCTTCACGGAGGGTCACATCAAGTGATGGATTAGCCGTCTCTGGCATGGCGACAACAGAATAAATTACGTGTCGGAGAGCAAAAGCTGGGCGTTTCCGTTAGAAATCAATATCACATAGTTCCAACGTGGGGACAGCAAAACTTACGACCCAAGAGAAGAAGTCGCAGGCAGCCGGCATACTCTGATCCCTCGTTCTTTGCCAGATTCAGAACATCAGTCGCAGGGTAGTTGGCCCAGAATGTGGTCGATTCAAACAAAGGGTGATCAGGAATCTCGCCTTCCTCATACTTTGTCCGTCGAGGATACCATGGTACAATCCTTGACGCATGGTGATCTTTCAAGTCATTTGCCATGCACTCTTCGCTGCAATACTATATGAAAGTGCGTCAGTTGGCCCAAGAGAGAGGGGGGATAATATACACAAGACGCGGTGGGTGACATTGTCTATTTCGGTCAAGTACTTACGGCTACGAGACGGCATTTCTTGCAGCTGATGATGGCAGTGTTTTCGCATTGTTGCTCAGGAGTACGCCAGGCCGCACAGCACAGGTCAAGACTACTCTCGCATTCTTCTCCCTTAGAGTATGAATCTTCTGCTCGCGAATCGTCGGCGTTGTAGTCTGCGTCTTTCGGACCCATGGCGGGACGAAGATATTATACGTAGTAAGCGATAGAAGCTGTTGTATGTCGTTTCCAGGAGCGGTCTGTGTCAAGAAAGCGTTCGCGGGCAGTGAGATATTTGTAGTTGCAGGATTGCATCGCAGTGTTTGCAGTTGAAAGACCGCAAAAGGCCAGATATACAGGTGAATAAAGTTTCCAACATGCTCTCTGCTGGAGCTTCCTGTGCGCCTCTTCTCCTGGATTGCGGGTTCCCATAGAATAGAATAGCACCAAAAGACAAAAGAAAAGAAAACCAAGAAAAAAAGTAAAGCCACCAAAATAAAATTTCTCTGCGCCTATGCCTATTGAACACCCTCTCTTGCGCTATACCCAAGAACCGATTCATCATCTCGTCGCCCATGATGTTCCTTCTATAGCCGCCTGGTTTGGTGATCATTTTCCAATGGTCAAAAACAGGCGGTCTCCAACGTCACCCAGGCCGGGCTTCAACATGCCGCCATCCGTCAATTCCTTGTCGACACCCGCGATCCAAATTTCCGTACCCTCAGGCCACTCCGCCGCAGCCTTCTGGACACCTTCGGCAGCTCCCAGTACAGACAGGACTAGGATCCTCCTAGCACCCCATTCGCGCAAGGTCTGGATAGCCGCAGCGCATGTACCGCCGGTAGCGATAACGGGGTCGACAATAATGGCGAGTTTGCCGCCTTCGGGGCCAGAGGCGGAGTTTTGTCGAGGGAGGTTGTTGTAGTATTCGACGGGATCGAGAGTCGATGGCTCGCGATACATGCCGAGATGGTGGATGGGTACTGAGGCTGGGAGCATAGTTTGTACAGCTGCGAGCAGGGTGTTAGTCACTATACAAGGCTTTTATGTAGGTGTGGGAGGAGATGGGAGTATCGTGTGCCACAAACCTTCAACCATGCCCAAGCCGGACCGCAGGATTGGGACTATGCAGATATTGCTGGGCTCAGAGGCGACAGTTGTGTATTCAAAGCCTAGGGGTGTTTTGTCCTGCGATTGTGTTAGAGAGGAGGCAAGAGAAGGCACATTTGCTGAAAGAAAATACACACCTTGGGGCCATCAGCTGGTTTTATGGCGGAGCTGATGGCTTCACAAGCGATAATTAATGAGATCTCGTGGATCAAGGACTTGACATCTCGGGGGCTGGCGGATTGGGATCGCAGTTGGCTGAGCTTGGCCAGCAGACTAGGATGCTGCGAGACATGGACGTTTGAAGGCAAATTTGCCATGATTGATGATAATATCGGGATATCGAGAGGAGATGTTGGGCGTTTGTAGAGTTAGCGATGTTGTAAGTAAGAGTTGCGAGTCAGCGATGTAAGACGTAAAAGGTTGAAGTTTCAAGGAGACGCCGGGACAAACCAAGGCGACAAAGCAAGAGGAAAATAAGGAAATGAGCGCCGTAGCAAGAGTCGGTAAACAGAGAGGAGAAAGAAGCGGCCGTGATGGACCGGCCAGGTAAGAAGTAAGAGAAGAGATGCAGCTGATGGTCTCGGGCTGGGCACAAATTACGTAGCGAGATACGGCATGGCATATCAGAGGGACCTTCAAGGTGGGGGAGGGGCTAGTGCTAAGGCCAGTGCTAAAGCATAGCGCTGCCGGCGCTGTGCGGAGTGGTGGAGATGGAAGCTGTTAGGCGGGCTATCGGGCATCGGAGAGGGCCGTTAGCGGGGTCTGTGCTGATAAGGATAATGGATATGTCGGATATGGACCTTGCAAGCCTGGATAAGGGACATGCGCATAGTTTATACGCTGCTGCGGCTGGATAGTGCATGATACGGCGGTTTGTTTATTTAAATTGCTGATTAGAGGATGCCAGAATTCCAAAATAATTTTTCCAGATGCCATTTCTTCAATGCCGATATAGGAGCATTTCTTTATCTTCTCAGGCATAATGAAGTCAATTCTCAGAGGTACAGCTCTGACCGGATATACATGCCGATTGGATTGCGGTTGATTCTCGGCTTTTGCACTTTCTCTCCCCCTGCCCTGGTCTTCCTCCCATCCAACTCACTCCCATCTAGCTCAAATATGAATTGCACGTTTTCTCCCAGTTCCAACAAATGCGCAGTTTTCACTACGACATGATCCGTGGTTCAAACGCCGTCTACTTGCCCGGCTGAGCAACTCCAGCGATTCTCCAAGCCAAGACAACCTCCAAACCCACCCACAATGGCTTCATCTTCATCGCACGACCCAGCGCGGCGGCGATCGAGCTCTGCCAGCTACAACGCCCCAATCGCGTACCAAAACCTCGACGATGCCACTACCGCATTATCAGTGGATATCCCCGACGAGAATCAGGCATCAACAACAGAAAAGCCGCCGTCCCCCATTCGCGAAGCCCGGCGGCGATCTGTCGCAGAAGCCCAGCAGTCATACGACATTCCAGACGACTGGGCGAATCTCGATGAACTGGCGGCGACAAGCCCTGTGGAAAACGTCGCCGAGTCGTCCATATACAGGCATCGCAGTCTAGAGCAGATCCGGAGTCGAGACCGTGAAGAGCGGGAATCGCGACGTGCCAGCCTTGCAGAGTCACCGCGCCAGCCCCCACCCGCGGAATTGACCGATGTCGAAGCCGTCGATGAAAAGGAGGAACACCATGTGTCGAGGCTGGCAACTCAGATCTACACGATATCGTATCTCGTCTTCTTTGCCATATGGGGCACTCTTGCGCGCGTGGGATTGAGCGCATTGAATACGTACCCAGGCGATCCCGTCATATTCAACATTCTATGGGCCAATTTCGGTGGCAGTCTCATCATGGGTTTCCTCTCCGAAGACCGGATGCTGTTCCGCTATGAATGGGGAACACCTTCATATGACCAAATGCTTGCGCGCGCAAAGGAAAATCCAAATAATGGCTCAGAGAGCTCAGGACAAGGCGATCAAGTCATCGATCTAGTGGCCGCCAAGAAGGCGCATCTAGCAACCAAAAAGACAATCCCTCTCTACATTGGCCTAGCCACCGGTTTTTGCGGCAGCTTCACCAGCTTCTCAAGCTTCATCCGCGACATCTTCCTCGCCCTGTCCAACCAAATGGTCACCCCCGGCCTAGGCATCCCAGGCCGAAACGGCGGATACTCATTCATGGCCCTCCTCGCCGTGACGATCACGACAGTCTCCCTCTCGCTCGCAGGATTAATTCTCGGCGCACACCTCGCCATCGCCCTAGAACGATTCACCCCGTCCATCCCATACCCCGTGACCCGCAAGATCCTCGACCCCCTCGGCGTCTTCCTCGGCTGGGGCTGCTGGCTCGGCGCAGTCCTCATGGCAATCTTCCCCCCGCACAACAAGTGGCGCGGCGAAATCCTCTTTGCCCTCGTCTTCGCGCCCCTAGGATGCCTCGCCCGCTTCTACCTCGCCATCTACCTCAACGGCAAAATCGCCTCGTTTCCCTTGGGAACATTCGTCGCCAACATTGCTGGTACCGCCGTCTTGGGCATGTCGTGGGACATTGCTCACGCTCAAATAGGGGGGATTGTCGGATGTCAAGTGCTGCAGGGCATCGAGGATGGCTTCTGCGGGTGCTTGACGACCATCTCGACGTGGGTTGCCGAGTTGAGCAGCCTCAAACGAAGCCACTCGTATATATATGGCTTTAGCAGCGTGGCGGCCGCGCTGGCAGTAATGATTGCCATCATGGGAGGCTTGCGATGGAGTGATGGCTTTAGCCCTTTGCTTTGCGTGTCTTAATCAAGAATTACGCGGAAGTGGAAATTAAAAGGAACGACAGACCCCGAGCTGCCGACTACCTAACGAAACATTGTAGACATAGAGCGGATCTTTGGCTAGCTTTGGTTGGCCTCAGCTCCAGTTTAGATATCACAGCATATCATATCATAACAGCATATTAAAAGTAATATTAATCACTGAGAACAGGTGGCATGTTGCAGACATACGCCTTAATTGCTATAGAATAACTCAGTATCTAGCGCTCATGACGACCCTCAAGCTTTGCCAGAAAGCTCCATTACCAAGGGCAATAAATACAAAATTCGCTGTCAAGGAGCGCTAAGCAAATTAAAACGCAGAAAAGGCAGAAGTCGGGTGAAGGACACTTCATCGTTGCACCTTATGCCGCCCTGGGGCCTGCAACTCAGATGGTACCAGAAACTGTTGCCGATCAATGAATCGGTAGGCAAGCCGATGGCCCGCCTTGTAGTGCTCAACGATGGCTTCCCAGGGAGCAGACCATTCCTCCGTCAATCCAAGCGTCGACAAGAGCGCTTTCCATCGATGCGTAGAGGGCGTGCTGTTAACTGAGAAGCCGTGTATCAAATCATCCAACTGTGAGATGTACTGCTTAAACCTGTCGGCACTCTGCGCTGTGGCCCTTAGGAGGCGTATGGACAAGTCAATCCAGTATTGGGATGCGTCCAGGTCGCCGTAAGGATGCCAAAGGCTGTAGCGGAACTCAAACGTGGGGCCATGAGTGTACTTTCCATCAGGCCGTATAGCAAACGACGTGGCATCCCCATTGTACGCAAGAAGGCCCTTGGCGAGTTCGCCGGTTGAGCCAGCATCCCATACAAGTTCGAGTCTGGTCAAAAGGTCCATGTTGCGGAGCTCGGGAAGATGCTGTTTCGAGATGGCAGCCCTAAGGGGATCTTGTTGACGGGATCTTCCTCCAGAGCCATACCAGACGAGAGACGAGATTCGGGAACACGTTTCCAGGGTTTTGACATGGGGGTATGGCAACCCGTAAGAATTGGGGCAGACGCGCTCAAGCAACTCCTTCTCGAGAATCCACACCAGTGTCGTCATCTTTTTGGCAGTGAGCAGAGAGATTGGTACGAGTGCGGGCTTAACATGAACGTTGAATCTACACGTCGAGTTGACATGAATCAGGACTCTGGATCGAAACAAAGCAAGGATCCATTGAACTGGAGTCATCCTATTCACAGCTTCCAGTTCGCGGTAAGTTGGACTGCGAAGCCGCACGCCATACCATTCATACGCCTCGGGGCTGTGTCGCCTTGAATGAGCGGTGGCTGAGGGTTCGATGAGCCAGTGGCCTCCTAAGCCCATGGGCGGTCCATTCTCTTCAGAGAAATATTCTATGCTCGTATCGGGAGATGAAGGGTCCCGACAGATGGCTACGGACTCGCCCGCTCTCACCAGCAAATCCTTGCACTTGTCCAGGATAGCAGCGGTAGGGTCTTCTTCTTTGACGGGACAGGCCCAAAGTCTTGGGGGTCGCGGGTTCCGTGGGCCTTCGGAAGAAGAACTCTCTGGAGAAGAGTCGTAGTCGAATTCCGGCGTCTCTTGTCCGACCATGAATTCGACCACATAACTGTAATCAACAGGGAAGCTGGACTCCCTGACAGCCAGATCCTGCAAGGTTTCATCCGCCATGATTGTTTGTTGATAGAAAGCGTTAGTTTGGGAGAGATGAGATGAAGATGAAGCTGTAACGAGTGTAGAGTTTGAGAATATTGTAAATGTACTTTAGCCAGGCAAGGTGTTGTAGCGAGTGTGATGATATTGGTATTTTTGCCTCCTGTGATGACTGTGAGAGCTCGAAGAAGACAGCAAACATCGACTACCTTAGGGTGTCCATCCCAGTATAGATATGCCTCTGGGTGCCCGCTTTCCAAAAGTAAAATGCTCTGTATAGCACTCTAGAAGGAACCTTGCCCCGTTGCCAACTGGCAGATATCTCCTTCTCTCTTCTGGTTTGCATGTCGACAGCTAGGAACCACTGGGCTCAAAGGCTCCAAGTGTAGAGGTTTGGAGGAAAGAAAAGCGGCGGCTACAATAGCGGCATGTCACCTTGTGTTGCCCTCGCGATCGAGTTGCACTGGCCACGAGTGTCATGATTCCATGGGAGACTGTACCTGCAAGTGGTTCATCTTGGCGGCGCTGAGTTTTTGGCGGCTGCTCATATGGTAACATGTCGTCCATGACACGACTGCTGATTATTCAAGATGAGCCCCGATTTACCCAATGTTTGGTTCATTCAGTGAGGTGGAATGGAAAGACAGTGTGGTTTTGAAAGGCTGAGAAGATGAGTTACCAACCAAGCAGCTGGATCGGGTCCTGTTGCCGACCAAGGCGCACATGTCAATGTGTCGTGTGTCATGTGTCATGTTGCATGTGTCATGCAATGCAATATTCTGTGCAATTGCAATTGTCTCGGGGGAAAGCCATTCAAACTCCGGAAAATGCCCAAAGGAGCAATCATTGCGAAAGGTGAAGCTGTCAAGACCACAAGATGTTGTGCATTGGATGCCTTGTAGAGGTACCGAGATACCGTTACATAAGCAGCTGAGCCCCATTAAAGTGTGGCTTCCATGCAGGCAACAGCCTCTAGCTCCACAATTCCAACAGCAGCTTTAATGACTTCACCTTCACTACAGAGTAAACGCAACTGCATTTAAGCCCGGCTAGAATAAGCTGTGAAGAGGCAAAGACGCGACTCGCCTTGATTCACATTCACTCCTTCACGTATTTACTTACTTACTGCCATCAATACAATTGCTGACTCACTTGGCGGTGGCATCCTGTTCAACAGCTACGCGCAACACGCCATACGCCATACGCTATACGCTATACGCTATAAGCCCACTCACTATAACAATTGATCAACCTCAGCGTGGCGCGACATGAGCAAATGGTCGGCCAAGGAGCAAAAGACTCCCAATGAGGATGCGCTGAGAGAAGATGACCTTCAATATGGCACAGGCGGCTTGACGGAGCAAGAATTGGCCGAAAAGTAAGTTTGCCGTCTGTATTTGTTGCTGGCATCACTCCTGACATTGGTCAAGATATCCCCATAAGCCGAGGAATCATTCCAAGACGCTCAAGTTTTCGGAGCTGTTCAGGGACCTGTTCAACCCATTGAATGACAACAAGAAGCAGCCCGCTGGCGGATCGGTGCCTGCCAGCAAAAAAGGCCCTCATGGACTGGCCAAGCTATCGCCACAGGAACAGAGGCGGCACATTGTCGAGAGATTCATCACGCGATGGAGAAAGGAAGTCGGCGATGACTTTTATCCTGCTCTGCGCCTCATCCTACCAGACAAGGACCGTGATCGCGGCGTCTATGGGCTGAAAGAGAATGCTATAGGGAAGCTTCTCGTCAAGCTGATGAAGATTGACAAAAACTCCGAGGACGGCTACAATCTCTTGCACTGGAAGCTGCCGGGCCAGACAACCGGGGCACGTCTAGCTGGCGATTTCGCCGGCCGATGCTTTGAAGTCATTTCAAAACGGCCAATGCGCACCCAGGTGGGCGACATGACGATTGCAGAGGTCAATCACCAACTGGACAAGCTAGCTGCCTCGAGCGGAGAAGCCGAGAACCTTGCCATCTTTGAAACTTTCTACAATCGCATGAATGCGGAAGAGCTTATGTGGCTCATTCGCATCATTCTGAAGCAGATGAAGGTGGGTGCTACCGAAAAGACGTTTCTGTATCTGTGGCACCCCGATGGCGAGACTCTCTTTAGTGTTTCGTCAAGTCTCAAGCGCGTGTGCTGGGAACTCTACGATCCCGAGTTTAGACTTGAACAGGAAGAGGCGGGTATTGCACTGATGCAGTGCCTCCAACCACAGCTCGCTCAGTTCCAAATGCCAGCCTCGTTCCAAAAGATGGTTGAACTCTTGCGACCGACGGAAGATGACGCCGAGTTTTGGATAGAGGAAAAGTTGGATGGTGAGCGCATGCAGATGCACATGATGGAGGATCCCAGCCATCCAGGAGGGCGAAGATTTTGCTTCTGGTCAAGAAAGGCCAAGGACTATACCTATCTATACGGCAACGGGCTGCTAGATGAAAACTCTAGCTTGACGAGACATTTAAAGAATGCCTTTGCTCCTGGTGTTCGAAACCTGATTTTGGATGGCGAGATGATTACCTGGGACATGGACGTCGACAAGATTGTTCCTTTTGGTACTCTAAAGTCGGCAGCCATTGCGGAACAAAACAACAAGTCGGATTCGAACGCGGCCGGCCACCGCCCCTTGTTTCGAGTATTTGACATACTGTACCTAAACGACAAGCAATTGACCCAGTACACCCTGCGCGATCGCCGAAACGCCCTTAGCAAGGCAGTCAAGTCAGTACATAGACGACTGGAGATCCACGAATACACAAAGGCAACGTCAGCCGATGCCATTGAGCCGCTTTTGAGAGAAGTGGTTGCCAACGCATCAGAAGGCCTCGTCCTGAAGAACCCACGATCCATGTATCGTCTAAACAGCCGCAACGACGACTGGCTAAAGGTGAAGCCCGAGTACATGTCAGAATTCGGCGAGTCGCTCGACTGTGTTATTATTGGTGGCTACTATGGCTCGGGAAGAAGAGGAGGAATATTGTCGAGTTATCTGTGCGGTCTCCGTGTCACTCAGAACCACATTCAGGCCGGTGCCAACCCGGAGAAGTGCTTCAGCTTCTTCAAAGTCGGTGGCGGCTTTCGAACAGAGGACTATGCCGAGATTCGGCATCGCACTGACGGCAAGTGGATGGAATGGGATCCCAAAAACCCGCCGTCAGAGTACATTGAGCTAGGTGGAGGCGAAGCCAAGCAGTATGAACGGCCCGACATGTGGATTCGACCCAAAGATTCCGTCGTAGTATCTGTCAAGGCCGCCAGTGTTGGTCCTTCGGATCAATTCGCTCGAGGCTTCACATTACGATTTCCTCGATTTCGAAGGCTACGGCTTGACCGCAGCTGGGACACGGCGTTATCCCTAGAGGAGTTTCAAGAGCTCAAGCAGAGGGTAGAAACCGAGTTGAAGGCGGTAGAAATGACGGTGGAAGATCGCAGAAGACGAAATCCGAAGCGAATCAAGAAGGAGCTCGTCATTGCGGGCGATGATGCGGCACCTCCTCAATACGAAGGCGACAAGTCGAAGCTATTTGAAGGTCTCGAGTTTTGCGTGCTCTCCGAGTCCCTGAAACCATACAAAAAGACCAAAACACAGCTAGAGTCAATCATCAAGGAAAACGGCGGCTCCATCTCACAGAGGGCCGCCGCAGGCACGAAAATGGTTCTTATCGGTGACAAGAAAGTGGTCAAGGTCGCCAGCTTGATCAAGGACGGAGAGGTGGACATTATACGGCCCCGATGGATCAAAGACTGCCTAGAGCAGCCTAATGGAGGATTCCTGCTCCCGTACGAGGAAAGTCATCTATTTCATGCGACGGATGCCTTGGTCGATGCTGCGGCGCAGAATACTGATCAGTTTGGCGACAGCTACGCACGAGATGTAAGCGTAGACGAGTTACGAGAACTATTACGTGACATGCCGAAACTCGAAAGAATGGAGTCATTTGACAAGGTTCTGTTTCTAGAACAGCTAGAACAACACGGCAAAGACGTCACCGCGCTACGAAATTTCATGTTCTCACGCTGCAGAGTGCTCTTCTACCTCGCCGACGGCGCAAAGGAGAATACCAAGGATAAATGGGAGCGATATGTCCGATATGGCGGCGGATCGTGTAGCCAGGAGCTGGACGACGAGACGGTTACACACATTGTTGTCCTGGGAGACGATGTAATGGAGATTGGGGACGTGGGTGATAAATTGCGCTCGAGATTGAGTTCAAGGCGGAAGATACCAAGGTTGGTGACTGAGCAGTGGGTGGAGGAGAGTTGGAAGGAGAAGACGCTGCTTGATGAGGAGCGGTATGTTGTCTGAACGGGTTGTTGGCTTTTCGGCGTAATATAATGAGATTATGAGGTTTCTTTCACCTTTGGTCTGTGATGGGTATTCTCAGCGCCCTCTTACAAGATAGTACTATGCAAATAATAAAAGAATCATGATTAAGCAAAAGCATCTATATACCAAGACGGATAAACATTCAAGGGTATCTCGACATTTTCCACCATTATCCACAACAAGACAACTTTTCCCCTCCTCAAACGTAGAACAAGAAGAATTGTTATATCTCAGAATCACCTCGTCTTCCTCTTGGCCTTGTTCCTCTTCCTGTTACTCAACACCCTCTTCCTCTGAATCACCCGCACGAACCACGCATAAATCATTTCGCGCATGAGAATAAGCACCGTCGCAAATGCCGTTGGGACAGCGCAAGCCCAGCTAGCAATCTCTTCATTAGCTTCATTCATCCTTCCACCTCCTAGAATAGACACGAAGCAATAAGGGGAAAACTTACAAGTACCATATCCCATTATTAATCTCAGGAAACCCCTCTGACGGGAAATTCTGCCCAAAGAACCCCGTAATAAACGTCAACGGCAAAAAGATAATCGTCACCGTCGTCAACTGCTTCATGCTCTCATTCTGGTTCGCCGAAATCGTGTTGAAAATCAGGTTAATCAAATTCTCGCTGCTCTGCTTGCACTGCTCCAGCGCCTCCGTGATGATGATGCAGTGATCGAGCACGTCGCCCAGATACGTGTGCGTCATGGGCGTGACGATGACGCCGCTGGCCGGGTTCTCCAGCTCGAGGACGGCTTGTTCGTGGGTTAGGGAGGTGCGGTGGTCGCGGAGGACGTTGACGAGGTTGTCGATGGGGTTGAGGAAGCGCAGCATCTTGTTGATTTCGCTGATGCAGATGTAGAGGTCCTTGCACTGCTTGATGCGGGGCGAGGTGAGCACGTCCAGCTCCAGATCGCCGAGAACGTCGTTGTAAACGGCTGTCAGGGGAATGGCCAGATCGATAATGGCATCGATGATGGCCTGGACTAGCAGCGAGGCATCGCAGGATTCGCGCAGGACTGTACCCGGGTTGCTAAGACGGGTGACAATGGGCCTCTCTACATCTCCAGCAGAAACCTCAAAGAAGGAAATAACAGTGTTGTCGGCCGTCAGGAAGATGGACACTTGCTCGGCCGCAACAGCCAGGTGGAGCGGCGCAAGAAACGAATTCGCCTCCATGTACTCTGTACGAATCTCATTCCCCGAGGCATGATACCGCTGCAGCGACCGAATCATGGACGTCTCATGCAGCTCCGGCGTCTCAGACAGCTCCGTCATACACTTTGCAACAGTCCGCTTCTCAGGATCTGACGAAGAGCCAGACCCAGGAACCTTGCTCTCCTTGCTGCGGCCGAACCCACGAAACAAATTCTTGAGCTTCGACGTAGACCGCGACGACAAGAGGCTGCTCACGTCAGAGTCGTCGTCAGAGTCAACGAGATGGACCAGCTTCTGCAGCGTCATGACGATAAAGGCGTGGCTCGGGTACCAGTCTGCCTTGGTCCTGTTCCTAATATTCATGATATCCTCCAGCGCAAGCTTATGCAAGCCCTTGTGCGCGCCAACCGCCTGAATCACATCCCAAGAGAGCCCATTGATGTTAATCCAACGGCACTTTGCCCACTCCTCCTTGGGCTCCGTCAGAAACGACACAAAGCCATCATTGTCAAAGTGTTTCTTGGCCATCCTGTCCTTTGAAAAGTCCACCACGGTAATTTCGCACAGCGCGCTCAGCGTCGGCATCGAGGCATGCCCGCCATCAGGCAAATTCGGGTCGAACCCAGGCTCCGACCCGGGCTGCCAGCCTGGACGCTCTGTGTATGTAGCATCGAAATCGAAGTCGTCGGTGTCGTCGATAGTTCTAAAGGTCGCGACACGAGTGCTCCGTCGACGGCGCAGAGGCGAAAACGGCTCGCGGTGAACTGCCGTGTCGGAGCGCGAGAGTCGCTGGACATCGGCCTGGGGAGGCGAGGTCGGAGAGTTTGTGTCGAGGCTGAGATCGTAGTGGACTCGATTAAAGACTGGCCTTGTAGGAGGAGAGACGCTGGCCTCGGCCTCGTGGATGGGCTCCATAGTCGAGAATATTGTTCAATTCAAGGAATAGAGAGAGAGAGAACTCGTCAGCTCTCTTCTTCTTCTTCGCGTCGCTCTAGATAACAGCGATGGGCGATGGCGATATCGATGCTGGTGTCGTCGTCGCTGGGCTTCAATATAATCTGAACCGAGCGCAATTGTCGCTGCGTCAAAACTCGCCTCTTCTTATCTTTCTTCCATCCAAATTGGTTTCACCCTCAAGGACAAACAAAGATAAAGAAGCTGCATTCACCGCATCGCCAGCCAGATCGTGTCATCTTATTGATAAAAACAGGATTAATAACCCAGAAGTATTATTAGCTATGGAGTGCTGACCCAGGGCATGTTCGCTTCGAAACAATAATAAGTACAAAGCAAGGCAAGCCCCTAAGGCACACCCAAAAGTTCTAGGCCATTCTAAGTGACGTTTTGTTCTAGCGATGATCTAGCGGCGCTGGCCAATCACGGCCCGAGGTGAGGCATTGATGGCGGCAATTGGTTCCGCGTTCCATGATTTCCCGTTTACAAGCTACAAAGCTGGGAATTGATGGTACATGTCCATCCATTGCTGGTCGTTAAAAAAAAATGAATATTCATCTCGTCATCGTGACCAACGGCGAGACTAAGAAAGAGAAACAACGTTCTACAATACAGTGGTAGTAAGTAGTATTATACAGTGAAAAAGCCCCTTCATCCTCCAATTCTAGCTCTGTGCCTGTGCCTTAGCGGCTGACTCCAATGCATTGATCCAAAACTCCCCCCTGGCTCTCCGTGAAACGAGCCACTCTCACTCTCACCCTCATTCTCACTCTCACTCTCACTCTCACATGTTTTTCTTACAGAATCTCCACCAGTTCAAAGATCTGATCCTTCTGGCCACTGCACTGCGCAGACTCCACCCGGTCAGCGCCAGCAACCAAGCAAGTCGTGTTGGTGGCCGAGGCGGGAGTAAGGACGATGTTGTTGTCGCCCGCCTTGAAGGGGAACAGCTGCGAAGTCGCGGTTTTGCCACCTGTTGAGGTTCATCGTTAGCATTTGATCTCTTGTGAAACTAAAACGGTACAAACGCGATAACTCGCATGCCCTTGGATCGGGTGGATCGAGCAGATCACCGAGATGGGGTGGGGGGAAATGATGTCAATGACTTACTTCCATCGGCGCGTCCACCGCAAGAAAACATGATGACCTGGTCGTTGGCGGCTCTGCGGCCATCAAAGTTGATGCAGCCGTTGGTGAGCACGCTGACAAGCAGCGCCTCGCCGGCCTGAGCGTCGTCGTGGACTCCCTTGGTGACAACGTCAAACTTCTGGCTCGCGTCTTCGCTGCAGGTAGCCAGTCCAATGGGGATCAGGTTCTCGCGGAAATCACCGGCCGTGGGGTTGACGAAGAAGCAGCGTCCATCGGCGGCTCGGATGTTGACACTCTCCAGGGGTCGAACGGCGCCGGCATCAAATGCCTGGGCCTCGGCCACGGCAGAAGGGTTCAGGGTGCCTCCAGCTCCGGAGACGGGCACGGGGGTCGTTGGGTTTGCGGTGATGACGGGAGGAGGAGGAGCTGCAGTGGTCTGGGAGCTGCCCTCGCCTGGGTTGACAACGACTGCGTCACTTGTGGCAGCAGCAGCAGCAGCAGAAGTGGTAGCAGCAGCCTCCGCAGTTTGACTGGCATCGGCTGGAGGAGGAGATCCCGCAGTGACAGTGGTAACCTCAGTGACGGTAACAATTTTGGGAGCAGAGCATTGGGCGTTGTCGTCATTCGCCGGGGCCGCAGAAGAAGCAGCAGCAGCAGCGCTCGTCACGGCGGCGGCCGGGGTGGAAGAGGCAGCAGCCTCAGATGTAGCAGCAGCCGAGCTGGCGGCGGCAGAGCTGTTGTTGTTGCTATCATTGCCAGAACCTCCGGCAGCAGCACCACCAAAGGTAAACTTCTGGGTGGCATCATTGGCATTGCAGTCAGCAATGTCAATGACATTGCCCTTGGCAGCAAAACACTTTGTGGGATCGTTCTCAGGGGCGAAGCTCAGCGGGCCATTGCCTCCGGTAAAGGCAAAGAGCTGAGAGTTGGTCACTTGTCCGCCGCCATCAGCCCGTCCACCGCACGAGAAGAGCAGGACCTGGTTTCCGGCTGCACGTCGAGGGTCAAAGTTGAAGCAGGCCTGCGTCTTGGTGCTCACGATCAGGGCCTCGCCCTTTTGGTCGTTGTGGACGCCAGAGGTGATGACATCCCAGCCCTGGGCATCGTTGCTGCCACAGTCGGTGATTTGGATGGGCGTCAAGTTGGCTCGGAAGTCTCCAGAGAGGGGATCAACGCTCAGACACTTGCCGTCAGAGGTCTTGATCTGGACATTGGAAAAGGCGCGGGTAGCAGTGTCGTCTCTGGGATGGGCCTCAGCGGTAGCAGCTGGGTCAAGAGAGGCCACCTCTCGGAATTGGATGGGGCCAGCAGCAGCAAGGGCTGCAAAGAGCACGGCAAAAGTCGTCTTGGAAATCATTTTCGCTCAATAAAGAGGGTTGTGTAATAAAAGAATGATATCTCAAAGGACCGGCAAAGGAGAGGCTTAGAAGTAAAGAAGGATAGGCTTTTCACGAAGAGAACGTTGTAAAAATCCGCACAGCAGATGGCCTCGTCAAAGGCAAGAATCGAAAGGAACGAAGAGAAAAGGGAAAGAAAAGAAAAAAAAGAAGGAAGCGAGCACAGCACGCAAAGTGAAGCTATTCAGAGCAACTGCCAGGACTCGAGAATCCCCTCCCAAGACTCGGCACCGCGCCGTCGCTTTATATATCTATTGATACATTTCGCCCAGAGTGTTCAGTTGCCGCTAGTGCTCGTCCAATCCAGGGTCTGCTCGTCCAGGGTCACATTCGCCAAGATTCACGCGCACCGCGGCTGCAGCATCGCTCTTTGTCGGCTCGATCCGACAAAGAGCGTATTTCTTTGATCCCCTTCATTTCGCGACTCGGGGTCTTTGTCGGCGCCTGGTGGCGGACCATGTGGCCATTTGGGTGCCTTTGCCGCAAAGCCCATCCTGGCCCTTTGAAAACGAAACGCTTCGTCGAGGTGCAATTGGGCCGTCACCGTCCTTGTCCAACGCGAATCGTTTCAGCGCCGCCATCTAGACGGACGTGAGACGACACGGGGGTTTGTTTCGGCGTTTTAGGTTCCATGTTTGGAGCCTCCAGGGGGGTAGGCATCGCCTGTGCTGTAAATCCGGAGCCAGCCGGCCACAAGCACTAAAAGCAGACGCTGGAGATTCGAGCTGCTGGGGGAGCTTAGCGCCCAGCCTGTTAAAACACCAGGTCAAACCAGATCAAACTAGATCAAGCCACATCGCGAATAGCCGCTGGGGCTTCAGTTCCATTTGTCTCTGACAGGCTCAGCTCAGCTCAAGACTGGATGCAGGAGTTGCTTGTGGCTTGAAAGCAGCCGCCGTTGAGGCGTCACAAGCAGGGCTCCAGCCCCCGACGGCTTGCATATGCGCCAGACTGAACAATGCAATGCATGCGCAACGCAGCAATTGGCCCAAACCAGCTCCAGCTCCCAATGCAGCATCTCCAAGATAAGAGCGCAGATGAAATTGAAGCGTTTCTCTCTCGCCACGATCTGGATCCTGCATGACGTCGTGGGCCGCATGCAGAATGAACCCCCCCTGTGCAAAGTCTTTTTCTGAGCTTCTTTTGCAATTCGATATGAAACTGAAACAAGTCAGTCACTGCCAAAAGGGGGTTTGTCGTCTCAGGGGTCATGCTAGCAAGGCACTTACACGCTTGCAATGACACTTTGGCGTCGTGAGAGTTTCCAAACACAGCAACTAAGCTCCGCAAAACGTTCTCAGATGCAAACACAACGAGTTTCCAGACAATTCGGGGGGCTCTCTTCTTTCTTCACTTTAGTTTTCCCTCCATTTCTTTGTTTGTCCTTCAGGGGTCGTAGGCTTAATTATACCCCGGCCACGCAGCCGCCCTCTGCTCCGATGGGCAGCGGTTCTCCCAAAACTGGTCGCAAAAGGCCGCTCTTTGAACCACAATCGTGTTATGCCACCACGGCCCACAGTCGTCGTCCATCTGAAAGGGCAGTCGGTTGAGCCCTTCCCCTTGCCAAGCCTCCGGTCCGTTGATTCGATGGATCTCGGACATGATCTGAGAACAGGAAGTGTGGCATGTAATGGACCCGTAGCATCCGCAGTGGTATAAGATCAAGATGTATGTGCACATGGTATGGATTGTCGAAATTGAAAGGACGCCTTTCCTTTCCGAGTGGTGTTCATCTCTGGTCTTTATAGTTGAGGCCGTCCAGCTCGTCGACTGAACGATTGCAACACGCACCGCCTTGCTTCTTGCAATCTGACTCGAACGTACGTGTTCGTGAACACCGTCAGTCGGGTTTGTCGTCGATATGGGACAAAACAGCAGCGCAAGCCACCAAGATTTGCGTGTCTTGCGCTTTTTGCTCGGTCATGCTTCAGTCAAGTGTCTTTCGGGATGAGATGGGAAGAGAGAAAGAAGAGGGCACAAGAGGTTGATATCAACAGTTTGTGAAATCGTGTGATGACTACAAACGCAAGCTTCAACGAGGGCCTCGTGTGGTATTTGCTCGTAAGGGAACCTATCCCAGACCAGATGCTGCCTGTCGAACAGCACATCTCCCTTCCCACAGCTGTAACACGCGGCATGCTTTGTTCGTCTTTTCTTCCCGCAGGATGCCACACAAGGCGCCCTGGCAGTGCACAGGCTGTGGATGGCATGTTTGCACCACCTGGTTGCCCTGAGGCGGCGGGAAATAGGGAGGGCCAGAGTCAATCCATGTAACCAGGCAGTGATGCATGCACGCCTGGCCTAATCACATACCGTCGCCCAGTTGTCTCGATTCTTGGTTCCAAGCTCACCCTAGAGTTTGAGCTTCTGTGAGACGTACATTAGTGCACAGGTACCTACCTATATACTAACCTACCTGCTTCCTCGAATCTTGTCAGTCATGAGATAATATGAGCTTGATGTTGAATGGGCATTGAATGGCTGGTGGAGGCATGAGAGCACGTATTGCTCAACCATGAAAGAAGAGGTGCGTGTTAGTAAAAGGGTCAACTGTCATTTTGTTACCAAAACGTATAGGAATTGGCAGACTGAAGTAGAAAATGAGGAGGGAACTTTTAGTAGGCAGTCACTGCATGTAGTAGCCAACGCTCGACCCTGTCCAAGAACCATCTTCCCAAGAGTATCTCCATTACCGACTGTATTCCTTAGACCCAAAGAGTCGAATGACTGTATCTCAGCCAATACCTAGTACGCACGAAACAGCTACTCTAAATCCAGCAGATTCTGCAAAGCGACTTATCAATGGCTTTTAATTACTCAGCCTACTTGACTTAGTTTACTGTATAGCATGTCGTCGACTGTCTCTTAGAGAAGATGTCGTAATTAACATTGTTTGCTATTCAAGTCGCTAAAACACCAGGAAACTGAGTCACGTGATAGCAGCGATAAGCAGATAGGGTTGGATCGGAACAAAAGCGGAGCAGACTTTTGCTATAGTAGACTTTTGCTAGAACATTGTGAAATTTTTGTTTCTTCCTGTATCGGAGCTATAACAAACTTCAATTGTTATAATTCACCAACCAGGAAATCCAAAATGGCGACCAATACCAAGGAACAGGGCTCCAAGGCGGAGGGCAGCTCTGCGTTCGATGCCTATCAGACGTCTCTCACCACTCGCTACTGCAGCCCCGCCATGTCGAAGCTGTTCAGTCAGCGCTCAAGACACTCGACATGGCGAAGGTTATGGTTCCATCTTGCTGAATGCGAAAAGGAGCTCGGGATTAACACCATCACTCCTGAAGCCATTGAGCAAATGAAGGCCCACCTTGTAGTTACGGATGACGAGT
Source organism: Trichoderma afroharzianum (assembly GCA_037893235.1). Classification (NCBI taxonomy): domain Eukaryota; kingdom Fungi; phylum Ascomycota; class Sordariomycetes; order Hypocreales; family Hypocreaceae; genus Trichoderma; species Trichoderma afroharzianum. The sequence continues at coordinate 829,602 of JBBLXW010000006.1, forward strand.
TTGAGATTGCTCGAATCGAAGAGAAGATTCGCAGACATGTGAGAATCCCACTTCATATATTTGTGTTACAATGCATTGCTGACGAGCCATCCAGGATGTCATGGCGGTAAGGCGTCCGCCGATAGCTGGTCTACCGGCCTCTAATGGCTCATATATCTAATTCTGAGTAGCATGTTCACGCCTTTGGTGTTGTTGCTCCGGCTGCGGCCGGCATCATCCACCTCGGTGCCACAAGCTGCTTCGTCACTGACAATACTGAACTTATTCTTATGCGGGATGCCCTAGATCTTATTGCCAAGAAACTGGCCAAGGTTATCTCAAACCTGTCATCTTTTGCAGTCAAGTGGAAGGGTGAGTGTTTGAAGGGCGACACGCCCAGTTCTGGCATTCTGCGAGGGTGTGACCGAAACGGCTCTTGCTAATCATAATGTAGCGGAACCTACTCTTGCATACACGCACCTTCAGGCGGCCCAGTTGATCACCGTCGGAAAGCGCGCGGCTCAGTGGGCGCAAGATCTTATGCTTGACCTCCACACTATCGAGCAAGTTCGTAGTGAACTCAAGTTCCGAGGCGCACAGGGAACGACTGGTACTCAAGCCTCCTTCTTGGAAATCTTCCAGGGTGACTCCGCCAAATGTGACGAGCTGAATGTGCTCCTCTGCAAACGATTCGACTTTCCAGGCTGCTATGACGTGTCTACTCAGACCTACACCCGCAAGGTGGACTTGATCATTGCCAACGCCGTCGCGGGTCTTGGTGCGACAGCTCAGAAGATCACGGGAGATTTGAGGCACTTGGCGACATGGAAGGAGATTGAAGAGCCTCATGAGTCGTCTCAAATTGGATCTTCTGCCATGGCATACAAGGTTAACCCAATGCGGTCCGAGAGAGTATACAGTTTGGCACGCGAGTTGATGTCTAAGCCGGCCAGCTTCGCCAACACTCTGTCCGACCAATGGATGGAGAGAACCCTTGATGATAGCGCAATCCGCCGAATCGACATCCCAGAGATGTTTTTGCTGGCCGATGCAATTCTGCTTGGACTTGATAACATTTCAAGTGGATTGGTGGTCTATCCCAACCGGATTGCCTTCCGGGTCCAGGAAGAGCTTCCTTTCATGATCACAGAGACGGTAAGTGTTGAAACCTTTTAAACCATTGTGCCGATAAAGCAGCAAGTGGAAGCCTTGTTACCTCCCCCTTGCAAAACTTTTGAGTGGCAACTTACAAAGAATATCTCAGATCATTATGAGAATGGTTGCTCAAGGAGCATCGAGACAGGAGACGCACGAGCAGATTCGTGTCATTTCGAACCAAGCTGGCAGCGTTGTAAAGAACGAGGGCAAGCCCAATGATCTCGTATCACGCATCCAGAACAACGAATTCTTCAAGCCCATTTGGGGTGATATCCATGGCATGCTCAAGGCAGACCTTTACATTGGCCGTAGTGCCGAGATTGTCGACAAGTATTGCGGTCCTGGGGGAGTTGTTGAAAAGGCGCTGGCGCCATATGCGGCGTACATCAAGGGCTCTAGCTCTGCAGAGCTTTCTGTCTAGTGTAAGTTTGTCTCATCGGATTGAAATGACAATCTAAAACATTGGAGGTTGCGTTACGGATTTGTGTATCTTATACTCCGTAAACGTTCATCAAAAGTCACTCTCTCTATATAGATACTGTGAAGTAGGGGGCACAGAACAGTAGCATCTAAATAACCGTAAGCAAATCATAGAAACGTAAAAAATAAAAATCGAATTCAAAGTAAATACTTGACACATATTTAGTGATGTCAACAACGTAACATCGAGGTCCACCAGCCCCGGATGATAAGTGCCGCGCCAATGAGGAGGAGCAGCTGGGGGAGACACAAGAGACACAAGAGACACAAGAGACACAAGAGCAGAAATGGAGAGTACCTATGTAATGCAAGGCCCAGTAATCCAGCACAGATCAATTCATGCTCATAATATGGGCTCATCGACTTCAATATGTACTTAACCTTAGTAATGCTCACCAGCCAATCGTCGCCCGTCGAAATAGGCGGAAGTGCATACATGATGCAAGACCCGCCAAATCAAGGCTTCATCCAATGTCTATTTGATGTCACTTCTTCTCGTCCCCCGGGCAGATCGAGATGGGCGTGACATGCATGGCCAAGCGAATCAAGTCACAGGGACATCTTACCTGAGATCATCACAACCTCAACTGATTCACCGACTCAGTGCAGCGCTGCTTCAACTCCTATCGATTTGGCACGCGACCTCCATCTGTCTGGGGTCGGCGGCAGCGCCCCACCGCACCCGTACAAGGGTTTAGCTGCAATTTACAGGGCATCTCGCCGCTAGCAACCCGCTATACTGTAGCGCTGGCCTGTGACTGTGACGCATCCATCCCGTCCATTCAACTCCATCTCCTTGCTCCCACTTAGCCCTAAGGCTTCAACCTGGAGATTTCACTGCAGTCTCCAGCAGAGTAAAGCCCATCAAACTCATCAGGCTGGACAGAATGGTAAGTAACTCTCTGCGTTCTGAAGAGACAACATTGAAGTGCTAACTCCCAGCGATGTGCAGCCGTCCGAACGCCATCCTCTCCTATCCAACCGCGGCGAGTCGGCCGAAGCCGCCCAAGCAAAGGCTGCCTTGCGCTCTTCACGCATCCGCGAGATTGCCTTCTTCGCCTGGGGCCTGCTCGCCACTGCCGCCTTCATCGTCGCTGCTGTCTGGATCCAGCATGACGCTCAGACCGGCCATGGCGACAACAACAATAACAATAATACTGTCGCTCCCAAGCGCAACTTGGTCTTCATGGTGTCCGACGGCATGGGACCGGCGTCGCTCTCCTTGACTCGAAGCTACCGCCAGTACATCAACAACCTCCCCGAGAACGACACTCTCGTCCTGGACCAGCACTTTTGGGGCACCAGCCGCACTCGCTCCAGTAACTCCCTCGTCACCGATAGCGCTGCCGGCGCCACGGCCTTTGCCTGCGGCCTCAAGAGCTACAACGGCGCCATCTCAGTTCTGCCCGACTTTGAGCCATGCGGATCTGTCATGGAGGCGGCAAAGAGGGTCGGATACACAACGGGACTGGTCGTCACAACAGACATCACAGATGCCACGCCTGCTACCTTTGCCAGCCACGTCCTGAGGCGAGAGATGGAGGACTCGATTGCCCTGCAGGAAATCGGAGAGGGCGTGCTAGGCCGTTCAGTTGATCTCATGCTCGGTGGCGGCCGCTGCCATTTCTTGCCCAACAGCACCAAGGGTGGATGCCGTGAGGATGAGCTGGATGTCACGCGTCTGGCTCAGGAGAAGCACGGCTGGACCTACACCGATAACCGCCAGGGCTTTGACGCTCTCGACGGCGGCGACAAGGTCAAGCTTCCCTTCCTCGGTCTCTTTGCCGAGCGAGACGTTCCTTTCGAGATTGATAGACAGAAGCAGCACGACGTTTACCCCAGCTTGAGCGAGATGGCCACCACTGCCCTGCGAGCCCTCGAAAAGGCAACCAAGGACTCGGACAAGGGCTTCTTCCTCATGATTGAGGGCAGCCGCATCGACCACGCCGGTCACTTCAACGACCCTGCTGCTCAGGTCCGCGAGGTTCTCGAGTACGACAAGACGTTCAAGGCCGTCCTCGACTTCATCGCCGACAGCAAGACGGAGACGGTCCTCGTAGCCACCAGCGACCACGAAACTGGCGGCCTCGCCACCGCCATCCAGGAGCCCGGCCACCTGCCAGTGTACAATTGGTACCCTCGCGCCCTCGCCAGGGCCACCTCATCGGCCGAGTTCCTCGCCGCCAAGCTCCGTTCCCACGCAGCATCCGTCACGCCCGCCTCCAAGGATAAGAAGAAGGACAAGAGGGAAAAGGCCAAGGCCGACCTCAAGAAGTGGATCAACAAGGAGCTCGTCGTCCCCGGCCTGGGCATCTCCAACGCCTCGGACGACGAACTCGAGTCCCTGGCTGACAACGCCGAGGCTTCCCTCGAGATCCTCTCTGCGATGATTTCCCTGCGCGCCCACGTCGGATGGAGCACTCACGGACACACCGCCGTCGACGTCAATATTTACTCGTCTGGAGGGCCCGGCACGGAAAAGATTCGTGGAAACGTCGAGAACACCGATGTCGGCAAGTTTCTGAGGCGCTATCTCGATGTTGAGGGGGAGGTTGAGGAGATTACCAAGGAGTTGAGGGCGAAGACGGAGAAGCCCGGCGAGGCTGTGCAGAATATGGCAGTCGAACAGATGAGCGGTGTAGAGCACTATCATGCGCAAGAGATTTGAGTTTAGAGATTTTACGAACGTTGTTTTTGGTTTTGGTTGTTTAGAGTAGAAAGCTAGATAGATGGCTTTGCTCTCTTTTCTTCTTGGTTGTTTCACTCTGGCACATGAGTTTGAGTTGACGGTTTTGGCGTATTATTTACCCCCCCTGATATAGATTGTTTCGCATATAGCAATGAGCATAGCATCTCTGTTCTCTCTTCTTTTTAGATGACAGAAAGAGTTTTTGGTTTGATAGCTAGTACAAATACACCCGGGATATCACCCCCCCCCCCCCAAAAATTGAATCCGCTAGACGCCTTAATTACCATTTGTCCCGATTGTTTTCAACTCCCTAGAGTTCAAATCATATAAACCTATTCCATCTATTCCATCCCATCCCATCCCATCCCATCCCATCATATAGCCCATGCAAACATCTCCCAAAAGAAAAATCCAAAGTCCAAAACAAGAAAGACGAAGAAGGTTTCAGTTCTCAAACGGCCCTCTCCTCGAGATTATACCGCATATACAACTTATCCAAAAAGTGCGAGTGCCGAATCCCATTCGGCCTCGCCGTCTTAAACGTCTCAATCGCATCCGCCAGCGCAAACCCGCACTTTTCCACCAGATAGCATACGACAAAGTACCCAGACCTGTTATACCCGTAATGGCAATGGACGCCTACGACGCACTGTTCTGGGTCAGCCCATCCTTCTGCAATGGCACGTTCACGCTGTGCCTCGCGGACGGAATCGACTAGTTTGATGAATTGTTCGACTGTATCTCCATCAGGAGGGATCTTCGACACCGTGGGGAATTTATGGTAGTGAATACCACGGCGCTCAAGACCGCGCGGGTCGTATACAGGTTGGTCCTTGGAGATGTCAATGACGTCCTTGATGACGTTCCCCCAATTATCAGCCAACACCGTCGGGCAATGCACATCATCAACTTCACGAAGCGTCTTAATAACGCGAAAGACAGGTTTGCCTGGGGGCCCGATAGGTTCAGAGACGGGCTTCACCCCCTGCCACTTGATGAGGTTCTTGACGTCCCACTTGCCCTCGCGCGAGAGGTGCTGGAGCTGCCAAGCGAGAGAAAGCCGCTGGGTGATGTGTTCGGCGAGAAAGTCCGACACGAGACCCGCGAGGGCGCGGACGGTGCGCGGGGAGTAGAGGAGAGTGTGGTTCGCTGACCCGTTGAGGACGATGGATCGCAGGGCTCTCATGGGATGTTGCGACTGAGGCGGTAAGTCTGGCGGGTATTCCACCGGTGTTGAGGGACTGTTGCGTTCACTCTCGTCAAAGTCGGTTTCGTCAGCGTCTTCTGCCGTCAAGCCGTTGCCGTTGGTATTCGCATCAAGCTGGGTTGAGCCGCTCAAAGACTCAGCTGAATCTGGTCCTGAAGCATCCGGTGCTTGCTCAATTCCATCCGACACCGCGGCATCATCCATCGCCTGAAACGCTGCTGCAATCTTGTCAATCTCCTTGGGCGACGTCACATTGTCCTTTTCGCCGCCGATGAGAAAGACGGGGATATCCAGGCCTGCCCACGCATCCAGTCCAGGAATGCCTCCGACAGCCTTTCCATCCTGGAACCGAGTCGGCAAGGCGCCGTATGCCATTCGTCTCCACACCGGTGTTCGGCTCTGTTGGTTGTATCGATACTGCATGAGCCTCAGCTCAGTAGGCGCGTCCTCTCCCACGAAGCGTGAGACGCTCGTGCTGTTGAGTCCTCCCCTGGCATCCCACGCACGCCACAGGGCAAATATCCAGCCAGGAATCCAAAAGAGCCTCTTGATCATTGTTGCTTTCGCTTCCTCCATCGGTCCAGATACAGGGCAAATCGCCACCAAGCCGACAATGTGCTTAGCAAGAGCTGTCTTATGCGGGAGCTTCTTATTCGCCAAGCCAGCCGACAGCGCAGTTCCCATGCTGTGCGCAATCAACACCACGCCTTGGTCATGCTCCTTGTCGCGATGATGCTCAATAATAACCTCCAACAGCTCCATCAGCGCCTCCGAAGTGTACGCCTCCCATTGCGTCGGCGCAAACTTGGACCTCCCGCCACCGGGCCAGTCAATCGCCAGACACGGCGCCAAATCAATCAAGCTCCTCAGCAGCGGGTAAAACTGCGCGACAGAGCCCCCCAGCCCCGGAACGCACACCAGCAGTGGCAGCGGCGCCGGCTTCTTGGGCAGCTGGTCGGCCTTGACGTGCTGGCGGTAGAAGACGCGGATCTCGGGATACTCGAACCGGCTCGTCTTGTAAGCCTTCAAGTGCGAGTGATGCCGCAGCAGCGCGGGATCCGTCTCGTGAGGGTCCGCGGAGAGCGACTGCTCCGGCGGGGGCGAGTCTGGCGATGTCTTTGCCATTGGCGCAAAAAAACAGCAATTGGGCTCGCAAATCTGTGAGTGGCGATAAACAGTTCAATTGGTGTTGAATCTCTCGGGCTCAATTCCTGAGTGACCGCTGGTGATGCCGGATCCCAAGGCTAATTAATCCTCTAATACGAGTAGAACGGGGATCAAATGCAGGAACGGCGCTCCACCTTTTTATATCGCGATACGCAAGCCGATGAACAAGGGAAGAAAAGCTGCAGCACGGACAAAGAAAGCCGGCGAGGTTTACCAGAGAGATACGGGACAGGGGGGGTCGCCTGTGATGGCAAACAACGGCCGCTTGAAACGCCTCCCGCTCAACAAGCAAACTCTGTCCTTTTTTAAAAGGAAAAGAACAGGAAATAAGAAACAGGAATAAGAAGAAAACAGGATAAGGGTGATGGTCTCTCAATCAAAAGCTGGTATCCGTCCAGTAATAGAGAGAGAGTCAAGTCAGGTGAGTCAGAGAAATCCGCATCAAGGAAAAGATTTACAGCAGGATGGAGGGCAATCAAGTCGCCAGAGAATTGATTGGCGACAGCCGGGATTCATTGCACTCAAGGGGGGGGGGGGGGGGGGGGGGGGAAAAAAGGATGGGCGTGTCGACTTTCAATAATAAAATGAAAATCCCAACAATGACGATAAAAGGTTTAGAAAGAAAAAAAAAATTAAAGTGAGGCGGGATGGGCAATGGGAATTTTTAGTGACCAACCAATTGTCACGGGCTCCCACGACTGCTCGTCATTGCGCGAAAAGGCAAAATAGGTACGAAGAGCCCTGGCCATGCAGCTTTTTTCTAGGGGACAGCCGCCCTGCCAAGAGCGGGAGAGGTGGTGTGTGGCTTACCCTAGAACCAAGACAATTTGTTTGCAGCGGGAGTGATGGACGAGAAGTCACCGTGATTGGCTTATTTATTGAAGATTTAAATTAAATGTATGGTTTTTGATGGGAGTGGTAGGTAGTTTGTATATGTTGCGCGACTTCAGACTGGCTTATTGGTGGCTGTGAAGGGGAATTGCTGTATGTGTCGCCATGTGATTGTGATACCCATCATGCCACGCCCTCGGATTTGAGTTGAACAGCCTTTATGCGGATAGATTAAGTCGACAGTAATATCACATCATTCGTTGCCAATATTTGCAAATCGAAACTGAAATCCAGCTTCTGATTTTCTTATTCAATCATGAATTACAATGGAAATATGTGATAGATAGGCTCTACGCCTTAGCATATCCGTAGCTCAAATCCCCAAGAGTCATTTTCTTACCACCATCACAACTACAACGACAACCCAAAGACACCCAATGCAACCACTGTATGCTCGATTTATTCTATTGGCTACCCATCATATCGTACAGTACAGCTGCTACCCTCCCCAATATGTACGGCCCGTACAACAATCATGAAACAACGCCCGATCCTTCCTCCCAGCCAATGGGTATCAAAGCCGCCGCCACGTCCGACACTCCTCGCTCCGTCGCCAGCAAGTTGAACTGCGCCGCCGCATTCCTCGTGTCCAGCATCTCTACCCTCATCCCCAGCTGCGTCAGATGCTGCCTCGTCCGGGGACTCAGCGGCATGTTTGTCTTGCCCACTCCAATAACCAACAGATCTGTAAAACCACATCGTTAGCTTAAACTGCACACACACACACACACACACACACACAAGTTTCCCGCTCGTATAACCCCGTCTGTTTCTCCCCCCCCCGGAATCCTGCCACAAAGAAAAAGAAAGAAAAGAGAGAACATACCAGGTCTTGGCCACAGCACGTCAAACAGCCCAAATGCCTCCGCCGGCACCTCAAACTGCCCCTTCTCATTCACAAGTTCCATCTTCCCGCTCACCTCCCACGGCCGCCACGCAAACGCCTCGCCATTCACAAGCAAAGCCCCGTCCCCTCCCGCTATCGTGATGCCGCTGTTCAGCCCGAACCCGTCGTGCATGCACACGTCCACCGACGTTGACGGCACGGGCACGCTGCCCAGCACGTCGAGCTCGCTGAAGCTGGTCCGGTGTGAATTGTCGGGGATCGCGTCTCGGTCTCGGTTTTTTGACAGGCTGGGGATTGTGTGCAAGGATTTGTATGAGGGATTGAATGTGTAGTTGCGTAGGATTGAGGCTTGCGACGGAGGATTTGTTGGAGCGGCGAGTCGTGGAGGGAATGTTGAGGTGCTTCGTATGCTGGCGCGGGCGGCTCGGAGGCCATTCGGGAGTCGTAATGACCCGCGCATTGTCAATCTATTATACGGAAGCTCTTCTTCCAAGGTGCAGTAAACAATCGCGGTTTGGCGAGGTTGGTTTGTAAAGACGTGGTGGCAGAGCTTGGATTTTTTTTTTTCCTGTCGCGGGGCAGCTGGGTGTGATAATTTACATGTGTGAACGTCATGGTGACTTACAGCCTCTACGATGGGAATATTATTCCAGCAGCCAAGGTACGCCATCCATATGGCTGACAATTTACTAGTGCAAGGGGCTCAAAATTTACCCATCGACTTTATTGAATTGGCATTTCAAAGCCAGATTCTGCAATTTGGCTCTACAATTTCGACGAGTGCCAAAACACCCACCGGTGCTTTCACCCACACATACATCACTCCTGCAAAAAGGGCCATTTCGTACCAACTTGATGTTCGTTTCCATTAGATCACCAAGAGGAAGCAGTCCTAAAGACAGCAGCAGACCGGCCATGGGTCGGCTCGGCCAATATGTATCATGCAGTCCGTTTTGCCCTAATGAACACCAAAGCAATGAACCAAACCCCCAAAGAGTTCCTTGCCATCCCGCACACAGAAAGCCAATTCCATCAGTCGAAATTTTTCCTCATTGTAGTTTTCTTTATAAAAAAACTGTTGTTTATTTCTTCTTCTGGCTCGCCTCCTGCTCCTTCATCACCTTCTTGACAATCTTCTGCTCCTCGATCAAGAAGGCGCGGACGATTCTGTCGCGGACGCAGTTGCCGCACCGGGAACCACCGTAGGCGCGCTGGACGGTCTTCTGGGGCTTGGAGATCTGGGCGTACTCGCGGGGGCGGAGAGCGGGAACCTATGTGTTAATGCTGGTTAGCTGCTGATTCCCTGTGGTTGATCATGGTCGTCCGAATCTTGAGGATGGAGGATGAAGGCGAGAGAAGAGGTCATCGGACAGAGAGGGCAAGGGTGGGCGTTTCGTTGTTTTCGCAAGCGTTGAGACGGTAGGTTTCCTCCAAGTCGACAATCCCCTCATCTCAAAGAACATCCTTAAGTCCCATCGTGCTCTTCGTCCTTGTCCCTCGTCCCTCTCCAGTCGCTGATCCTCCATCGTGCAAAATTTCGTTCAAGGGCCACAACTTACACCAGGGAGCTTGGAGCCGCAGTCACCGCACTTGGGGGCAGTGCCGCGCTTCTTGATGTGCAGAACTCGGAGGTCACCGCCGGGAGTCTTGATGACTCGGGTCCGGTTGGAGCGAGTGTTGTAGCTGCAGAGATTTCGCCCGTCAGTATTTCTATTTGTCGCAAGAGCAGGGCCACGACACATGGACGAGAACTCGATTCGATTCGATTCGATTCGCATTTGCCATGGCCGACGACAAGAAGAAAACTCACCCGTTACGGCGGCGGTAGGTGACTCGGTGGGACGCCATTGTATCTGGTGATGCTCGGTGGTTGTGCTGAGTATCTCACCAAAGAAGAGGAATTTCGAGATTTGGGGAAATTTTGTGTGGGCGGAACAACAGATTGTGCCCGCTAAGCTGGCGAATCAGAGAACGGCTAGCGTGCTGTGAATGGCCCACTTGGGCTGCACGTGACGACAGGTTTTCTCTCTTTGGTGACGACCCGCGAAGAAATGGCGCTTGCTGGACTAGAGCCGATGCCATAAGCAAAACTGGACAAGTTGGATATGGGCAGATTGACGGTATGAGGCTGCAGGCTTCAATGCATCTCGTGAGTTGAGATTGATGGCTTATAAATATTTTGACCATTTATTCATCAGCTGTGATGGCATATCTAGGAAGGTTTTGTCTTCTCCCCAGTTGCTTAACTAATGGAGCAACATAGCCAGATCCAGATCGAGTCTTCTCATAGCTGCTTTTGCTCAGCATGTGGGTGTGCAAGGGAGTATCGGCATCTGTCTGATATGTGCCATGATTTGCCGTTATTTCTACACCGGCTGGTTTTTATAATCAATGTAGCTCCGATTCATTGCCTCCTCATACAGAATCAATATGGCTATCACTGGTCTCCTACGACCTAATGGCAGAGGCAAGGTAGAGGCCATTCGGCTTTATTACCCCTATCTCATCGGCAAAGTCACTTGAGTAGACACACACGTAGCTCCTAACACTCATGGCCAACACTGCTCATATTCAAGCCTTTGTCATTAAAATATTCAGCAACTAAAGTACCCATGCCCGAATAAACGAAATCAACCTTGTCTGTTCCAGAGACCAACCCACGCAACATCATCCGGGTATAGAGAGCCGGCAAAGGAACACGGTCGCCGCAGCGCCTTCTACTCCATTAAACCGATTCGCCAGCGTTCCCTGCATGAAAAAGACCAAAAAAAAAGAAGACGTGTACAAATGTGAAACATGATGGCGTTTATGCCGTCCAGGGCTTATCCAAATCAAACCAGCCCGGGTAATCTCCGTGCCTCCAAGGCGTGATGCCCAGCGGTCTCTCCTCTCTGCTCTTTTTGGCGCGGGCAAAGGCCTCGGAGCTGGTCTCGTCCCTCATGAGGTTTGTGAAGTCGGTAATCTTTGCCTGTGCGTCATTGACAGCCTTCATGAAGGCGGCATACATGACATCTGCTGGAAGGGGGGTTAGTACGAGTACAGCGCGCGCGCAACGAGGTGAACATGGCATATGACAACAACAAAGGAGGGCTTCCTTACGCGATGGATGTTTCTGCACCAGAGGCTCCAGCATCGTGGGGATGGTGTCCCGTAGCATGCGTTCCTATATTTGGGGGTTTCGGTTAGTCTCGCTTAGACACGAATGCGCAAATGAATCAAACGTGCCTTGATGTGTAGGAGCTTGAGCCGCTGCATCATCAGATTAAGGGCCTGCTCCTCCTCAGCCAACTGCTTGGCTGCCTCCTTGTCGGCCGTCGTGGGCGCCTTGTTTTCCATTGCTTCCGAGGGCGCGCGCAGGCGATCAAAACCAAGTAGAAGCTATCTCACAAGAGATAATGCGAGAGAATGCGGAATCCGGCAAATCGCACAAGCATCGACAATATCACCCCCCACGCATACGTAGTAGCAGATCTGGGCGAGTGAGAGGCGATTCTAGAAGTTGGGGATGATGGGCTTCGCGCGACGTGGGGCGGCAACACAGAACAAGACAGGGTTCGAAGCTTGAAAGTGCAAGGCAAGCCAGTGCTTATCGGGCACCCAAGTGTGTGTACCTGGTACATTAGGAAGAAGCCGCAGTCGTGCCCTGGCCATCTGAAACGCCGCGTCTCACACAGCGGCTTGCAGTTAGAGTCGACTCGGCGGACGCTTCCATAGGAAGTACCGAGTACGAAGCACAGTTTTGAGGCGACGTCTGACGGCCTCGGGAGTTCACGGTACCAGGTACTGCTCGTCTGCAGCCCTTCCAGGTACTCGTACCTAAGAGACGGAATGACCGACACGAATTACCTCAACAGAATCATGGCCATGCATGCGCCATTGGCCCTGCTGGAAGGGCTCCTTGCATGCGGCGAGTTGGATTAGACATGCGAGCTCCGAAGGGCTGCATCGTGGACTTCTGGGCCGTATATGTACATGTAGCAGGTACCGCCTGTCACGTGCGCTGGAGCTACTTCTGGCAGCTTGGCCTGTCAAGTATCGTGCGACCCCTGTTTGGGCGCAGCGAGGGAAAATGCGTGGGTCGATGGGGTCAGAGGAATTCGCACGGGAAGTAAGCTGTCAGGTACTTGTGCTGGATTTCGTTGATGTAATGGCACATTTTACTTGTCTACAGCATGAGAAGGCATCGATTGGGATATTTTGGTTGGATTGGTTTATAATTATATGGATTGGACCTTTGTGCCGGAATAGAGAGAGAGGATAAGAGAGAGGCAGAGGACAGATACAAGACGCAGAGACAGACGCGCAATCAAGGGGCATCTCGGAACCGGTTTGGCCCTGCGGCTGTAGGTACGAAATAGAGTTGTACCTTGGTTGCGCGGAGGTGCTAAAAACAGCCTGCTACCCACTTCCAAGTTGGGATATGCGCGCATCTCCAGAAAAAAAAAACGACCAGACGCCGATGTACCTTGTTGTACATATGATGTCCGTCTGGATGAAATAACTTGACCGAAAGCTTGACCGTGGCATGGCGTGAGAAGGGTGTGATTGAACATGTTTCCATGGCAAGGACCCATGCCCGTCAATCTGTGCGTTTTGGTTTCCGAGAAATGATTTGTTTCCTGTCCTTGCATTCTTGCGCCCACGATACGAGTAGTACTAGTACCTGCAACCCGTGTAATCCTATGACGGTACTGCGCTGATACAGAACGGCCGTGACAGGTGCCTGTACGTAATGGACAACGGCAAACCCTGGCACAGGCCAAAACACCTGCAAAGACGAGGGGGTTGGAGAAAGAAATCCCTAGGGAAAAAAAGGCAGACGGAGCGACATGCCGGTGACATGCAACGCTTCCTCTTCCTCAGCAGAGCCAACGTCAAACTCGGCATCTCAACAGCAGCTTCTGCGCTAGTCTCGTCCCTGGTCATCCCTAACTCGACCAAGGTATAAGTTACGTAGCCGGGCCCCATTGGGGTTGTACCTTTTGCCAGTCTTTTTGCTTGTTTTTGCTCCCGGCACGCCGAACCCAGCGAGTACCGGCGCAGGTACCTGTACATCCGAGCATCCCTCTGACTGGCCCGCATCGCTCGGACCGGATCAACGCCAAACCTTGAAACTTGGCCAACAGTGCGGATTGGAAAAATCCTCACAGCCCAGCTTCTCTCTTTCTGCATTGCACTCTGTACCTTGACTTAATCCATCTACAGAACATCTCTAGACCAAAGCGCCCCACGCCCCCCAAACGCGATTCACTGCCGGCACCTCGTGCTCTATCAACGACCTTTGTCGCTCGACTCTTTTCCCGCAGCTTCCACCGCCAGAGGAGAGACGCCGAAGCTCCCTCTCTGCCCCTCGCAACCCTCTCACCAACCAGCCCTTTTCCCCCTCGTGCAAAAAGGTCCGCGCCTTTCGCGTTCGCCACCGTGGCTCAACTCATCGCGATGCCGAATACCCCCCCGCCGGCGCTGCTGCCTCCGCCAGAGGGCATCTTCAGGACGTTTGACGACCTGATGGCCTCGGTCCAGCGCGTCGCAAAGGACCAGGGCTACGGCATCGTCAAGCTGCGCGCCTCCAACTATCGCGACGGCAAGCCCACCCGCTACGACCTCGTCTGCGACCGCGGCGGCGTCAAGTACAACAGCACCGCCAAGAAGCGCAACCCCTCGACGCGCAAGATTGACTGTCCCTTCCGTGCAAAGGCCGTCTGCGAGGTCCAGCTGGGCAACCAGTGGCGCTTCGCTCTGCAAGAACCAAGACACAACCACGAGCCGCGCGTCCCCTCCGGCACCCCCGGCCAGGAGAATGCTCCCTTGGCAACCTCCATCCGCTCCTTCACCAACAAGCTGGACCGCCTGAGCCACGACATGGCCCAGGGTTTGATGCGCATCGAACAGCGGCTCGACAACATTGAGAAGCGCATGGAGAACATCGAGGCCCGCGCCGGCGGCTACGAGCCTCGCTTCCAGGCAATAGAACAACGGCTCCAGGGCATGGAGGGACCTCGCATGGACGGCATGGGTATGGACGATGTCGAATCACGCCTGTTGGCTTCCTCGGTCATGTAGTCCAACGCCGGGCCACAGGCGTCTTCAACACAGCCGGAGTCGTCTTTGCAGCCGGAGTCGTCTTCCCAGTCGGAATCGCCTTCCCAGTCGATTTCCGGCTGAATCTCTCGACCCTCTCTTGAAACCTGCTGTTCACAGCTGATCAGGCCGCGAGGCCTTGCCGAAAAAAAAAACATATGATGTGCACGACAGACCGCCTCATCACAACAATCGCCCTACCCTTTTTTTCTTTTCTCACTTCACTGGCTTGGTTCTGTTGAAATCTCTTTTGCGCACTGAAAAACGAAAACAAAAAAAACAAAACACGCGGGCTTGGCCACGCATGACTATGGGTATTACCAGCGCCTATCACGGCCTGGCTTGGTTCTGTTTTGATAAAACAGCCCATGATGGCGGCAACAATCGGGGGAAACAAAGTTTACGGCTCACGGATGTCGGGCTGTTACAAATCACAAGGATGGTTTTGATGGAAATTTGGGGGTTTTAACGGTGGCACACAACAAAGGGTGAACGAAGGCGTTCCGGTCGGCTGCTTTATAGTCGTTTCTTTGATGCGGTATATCTCCTTTGATATACCACTCCTGGTTCTTTTTTTGTTTTCTTATTTCCTCACCCTCCATTTGACTTGATTTTTTCTTTTTTTCTTGGTTCTGTATTTTTTTTTAAGATTGTTGCTTCGCTCAGGGCGCGCGCAAAGGGAAATTTTCTAGGGAGGAAGGGCGGCGGCGGCGGACAAGTTTCTGTTTGGATGGCTGTGTCATGTTCTTTTTCGGAGGAATGCGCAGGGCAAGGAGCGCGGAAAAACAGACCCCTAGGGAAAATAACTTGAGCTTATATGAATCCTTGCAATTGTCTTTTTTTGTTCACCCTTGCTTCTCCTTTATGGGCCTTGCCGACGATGTGGCTGATGAGTGCTTGTTATATCGCCTTTCCGTCTTTTGTCTGCTTGTTATGATGATGTATATCATGATATGATGCTAGGCTTGTGAAGATTGCCTTGACTCATGACTCTTCTTCTTCTTCACAGACTCACACTCACACTCACACACCCCTTTTCCGCCCTTCATCTATTCCGTACGTGAGGCTGAGTGGCTGTCTCATTTACAAAACGCGCTCACTCAAAACTAGCCCCCAAACCTACAATCCTACCGATTGGCTGGCTCTCTTTTTGTTCACGTCACGGCTCTTCTAACGCCTTGGCCAAAAGGACCGTATTGTCACTTCCTTTTCTAAGCCCCCAAGTTTACGCAATACACTCCGCCTGCATAATTTCCCACCGTTCTTCTTCTTTTTGAATTGCCTTCTAAGATGCCGCGGAATCCGCGTAGCACAGCATACCTCGGCTAGTTCCATCTCAAGGGAGGGGGGGAGGGCCGAAAAAGAATCCTGGGGGATATACATTATATGAGAATGGCTGGAGCTGGTCTGTGTGTGTGGCAGTAAGACTTAATACTAAAAGCGTCGCACATGTTTTCTCGGCTCCCGAGGCGAGGCTTTTCCGTCCCTTTTTAGTTCATGCAGCAGCCTCGTTTAATGCTTGGGAGTAAGTAAGCCATTTTATTATCCAATGAGGATGGGAGAAATGTCTGCGAGAAGTGTGCGAGCGTTGGACTTTTTCTTGTTTCTTTTTGTTTACTAAGGCGCTTTGGCCAAGTTTGAGGAGATAGACTTTTCGGCGGCTTTTTGTTTTTTTTTCCCTTTAGGTGAATGGGTGTGGTGTGGTCTTGTCCACCAACAGCATTGGCATTGGCATTGCAATGGCTTCTTTGGGGAAGGGGAAGGGGAGGGTTTATATGTGCTGGGATGAATGATTGGAGGCTGTTGTTGACGCACTTGGGAGAGGCTAAAATTTGCTGTGAAGACATTCGGGATGGAGGGTTTTCTAGATGGCCTTGGGGGAGATTAAAATGGCTGTGAAATAAAGCTCTGCTCCGTGCGACTCTATGAGACTGCAGCATCCATGGATCCGATAGGCTTGAGAGGAGTTAAAATTGCTGTGAAATCGATGAGATAAAGTGGGACAACCGTCTGTTGGCAAATCCTAGGCAGATAGGCTGATCCTAGAGCCCTCGGGGGGAGTGAAAAAATGCTGTGAAGCGGAGGAGCCATCGTCATAATAACCCGACTGTCAATCAAGTTGTTTTGGGGACTTGGGTTGAGTGAAAATGCTGTGAATGGTCTGCGCGAAGCACTTCCGCCCTAGAGAACTCGATAGATTAGAGGTCAATGTAGAACGCCTTGGGAGGTGTCCATCGCCGTGAATGGTCTCGCTCTCATGGCCCGGAGGTTGGCTCTTCTCAAGGGTATTTCTTGAGTTCTGCCACCATATTCACGAGTTAGCAAAGGCCGTCACGAGTGTCTTGCCTCCCAGTGTTTACAGAGATTGATGACCTTCTATTTGGCTTAGAGTTGCTATTATTGATCAAGCGGCGCTACCGTCTTGCCATTTAAGCACCTAGATAGACATTGCTTTAATAAATCCTGTAAGATGATGTGATTGGTAAGGCTTCTTCAACTCAGCGTCTTGTTCTTATATGTTGCCTCGAGGTTTCTCCGACCAGCTTGTTCAGAACTGGATCACATTAATGGGTTAACGTATCCCCCTCCATTGAATGATAAAAATACGCCTAGAACCAAATCATCTGATGTCGCCTTTCCAGAGAATCGTCTTGCCTTGAGGAATATGAGTTTCTAACCAGAGAAGCACCCTCTTATTGGCGTTCTCGAACTTGTCAACTAGTCATTATCCCGTCTTACAGTATACGTCACTGCTAGCTTTCATGCACCCCAGCGCGGAATATCAAACAGCTGACGCCAAAGTGTAGGACATCAGAGACATTCTGCTGCATAATCTACGGCAGACAATGGCTAAAATACAATCGTATGCACCTGAAAATGCAAACCCTGACAGAAAACAAAACGAGAACGTGTTTTCAGAGTGAAACGCCTTTGAATGCCTATACCATATGTCCAAGCTCTCCTGCTCCTGAGCAAAGCGTAAACAAACGACCCATTCAATCACGTGGAGCCTTCTTTGCGTGAGGCAGATGTACTTTCGGCTCTCCTGTTCCATGCAGAGGGATCCGTTGGAAGATTGCGTCTACTACCACTAATCCAGATAGAAGCATAAGGGTAAGAAGGTTCTCAGCGCATTCTCCATAAACCTCCAGCACCTGCCGTTCAGGCCAACCGCTTTCTTTCAGCCTCGCCAGAAGCCTTCCCGTATGGTCGACTAGCTCCAGTTTCAGATTTCCTCGATGGGGTCTCTTCACCCACCTGAGCTCGCCCTCATCGTAACCTTTCAGACCGAAGCTATTGCTATCGGCATCAATGGTGAGGGTGTATTCTTTGCCGCTCAACGTAAGGCGTATTTCTGGTGTAGACAAGAAGGATTGAGCATCTCCAACCAGGATACTGTCGGAGATGGGATAGTGGTATAGCTCAAGAAAGGGCTGGTCGAAGGCGTATAACTTAAAGGCATATATGGCGGACAAATAATACTGAATCTGTTCGTAGACCAGGGCCGTCGAATTTTCTGTCTGGCTGCGTTCGATTTTGTAAACTCGCTTGGGTTGTGAAGCGACGCTCATAATGCCAATGTATCGTTCTATAACTTTAAAAGGGGACTGTATAAATCAGCAGAAACGCGTAATACCATGGGGATATTATTCGCAAAAGTATTGATGGGATTGACTGGTTTGGGATAATACACGTTTCGGGGGCAACTTGGTAGAACAGCATGGAGGAATAAAGTGCTGTAGCAGCTGGGGGAAAGTAACAACCAGAGACAGTAGAATGGACGGGTCTAGAGATGGCTGCTTCTCAAACGATCTGGAACTTTGTTCGACAGGAGCAGACTCGAGTCAAGCACGAAGGACTTACACAGGTATGTAAGTCCTTTATGCACACGCATCTCTTGTCTGCAAGCTGATCTCCCCGGCGGAGACTCGGACGTAACTCTTTGTTCAGGAAAAGTATCATGTTGAATTCCAATAGTTTGCACGCAATAGTTGTTATTTTTGAGACTATTTCGGATGGTTGTGTACGATGGTTAAAGGTTGGTGTGTGCAAGGTGTCGAGGACCGGCTATCTTTACATCGAGTCAACCTACTTAACCACTTGTGCTTAGAGATATATGTGAGTATAGCAATTCTTGGAGGGTATTTGGTAACACAGATACAAATACCTCTAATTATTCTTCGAAAAGCGATTGCAGAACATCAAGTTGCACTTATATACATCTATCTCACAACTCATCGTGGTGTATGAGTACGTACCTGCATGAGCCACAGCTGCCTCTTCCCCCAATCAAGGCGAGCGCCGCGCCACACCCGATATGGCTGTGATCGCCTCTGCACCGCTGTCCAATCAGCGCCCCGAGATGAGCTAATACAATGGGGCAGTGACCTCCAGGCTGCCTCGAGCGCTGTGAGCGGAAAATCGCCTTGACATTATTCATCACGAAGCCATTAGGAGGCGGATTCAGCCTTGCGATACGCCTTGTTTTATTCTGCAGAGGATTCGATTCTTGTGGCTTGTTTAGTCGAAAGGATTGATTACTGCAGTCATCACGTCATCACGTCTGAAAGAGAGGAAAATAGGCGCTCCAACACTAATAATCCATCCAGAGAGGCAACCATTGATACCACCAAACAAGCAAAGCAACCAAGCAAACTGCAAAACTGCATAACCAACACCACAAAATCACCATACCGACTATCTAGTGTACTCGAGCATAGCACGGCAATCATCTTCCGACAGCGTCGTCTTTCCTCTCATCCCCCCTCACTGCCTGATTAGGCAATACGCAGCGCTCCCAATCAGCCGCCGCCATGCCAGGCGTGCCAACCTATCGCGGCTGCGATGCGTGCAGGAAGCAGAAGAAAAAGGTTCGTTTCAATCGCTCCATCTAGGTCTGCTATCCCCAAATGGAGTTGCAAGCCAATAGAAATGCTGGCCACATCACATCTCTGCCATCCGTGCCGTGCCGCTAAAGCACCCTCCAGTGCGACATGGCCTCGCCCGCCTGCTCCCGCTGTTCGCGCCTAAACATTCCATGCATAGGGTGTGGCCAGCTGCGATACAAGTTCAAAGATCAGACGGATCTGCAGGTCGAGAGATCATCCCAAAAGGCCCGAACCAGGGCGTCTGGGAGCGGGAGTGGGAGCGAGAGCCCATCATCCATCGCCAGCCTCGTATCGAACAAGGATACCGCTCGATCAGGGGCCTTTGTTTCGCTGCTTGATATTAACGACCCCAGCTATGACCTCGCCTGTTATGGCTCTTGGTTCAAAGATCTCCCGCGGCGTTTGGGTACCAATGTGGCGCTGGATGCTGCGGTAGAGGCCATGATAGGTTTCTACCCATACCTCCGCAGGCATGACCAGTCGACACTGTCCCGGGGATCTGTGGTGAAATATGTAAACGCACTACAGGCTCTGAGGACCTGTTTGAATGACCCGCAGAGTGCAAACAAGCCAGAGACGCTGTGTGCCGTCTATGTGTTAATGATTTGTCAAGTAAGATGTGCCCAAGTGACCCGCCTGCCTCCTTAAGCATGCACACTGACATGGCCGTTTTCCACCTTAAAGGGCTGGACGGGAAGAGATAGTGATCAAAAGATGAGCCATGGAGAGGGACTTGCACACTTGCTCGATGCAGCTGGGTCCAAGAGTAATCCGGACCCGTTCGAAAAAGGTATACGTGATACCCTTTGTGTGCCTGTCGTAAGTGTCACTGCTTCTTTCTGTATAACAGTCGCTTACTTTGTATGGACGTCAGATTATAGAAGCCATCTTCAATCCAAAGATACGACTGAGTCCCTGGTTCTTAAACCTCAAGAAGCGCGCACTGGGCCCGGCTGCACCTCTTGGTAGCAGTGCCAAAAACTTCCTTAGTCTGGAACTCAGCAGTCTTGCCCGGATCCCAGATTTGATCCGAGAGCCCGCCAAGCACAAGGACGACATTGCCGTGGCATATGAACGCATGCGTTATGAGATACCGCTGTTGAAGGGCGGCCTAGAGATGGCTGATAATCTCGCCTCCGAAGCACAAACGCGCGCGGCAACAAAGATGCGTATTCAGTATCAAGTCTCTTTAGGTCTGCTAATGGGATGCGCACTGATTTTCAATGGGTATCTACGTGCCTTTGGAATAGATGATGGGAGCATGGCTGAAGAGGCAAACGCCATGACCAACGACGCCATTAAGTTGGCGCATGATGCTGCGCAATACAGGCCTCTGGGAGCCAGCTTCGTACCGCTTTGCCTGATTCCAGGGTGGGCGGCTGCAGACAGTGCTGAGATTCAGCAGAAAGTGGTTCAAGCATTGGAGATTTATCAGGACGATTTTACTCCTCTCACAAGCAGGAGCTGGTATATCATGGCTTATTGGCTGAGGGGCGAAATGGACCTGATACGGAGCGGGTTCTGGACGTCGCCGCTGGAGAATTATAATGATAGACAGTGGGGGACGCTGATGCTTGATGAAAAAGGGGATGTGATTTTCGGTGACGAATCAAGACATTGGTTTTATTCTTGAAGTTATTTCTGGGCATCGCGAGCTGCGTGTTGGATAGATTTGATGATTTTGTACGCGACATGATGATAGAGCGGATAGATGGCTGCTATTAGATGAAGATATACATGAAGCTATGAATGAAGCGAAATGCCGAGAATTATCGTTTAATGCCCTGTCAATGTCATTAGTACTCAGAAACTCTAGCGAAGCCACTCGGGAAGTCATAGCCAATAAAGGTGTCAGTCAAAAAGAAGTTTGTGGATCATGGCAACGGAGGCTAACATTTGCCCGATACGGCAAGTTGCAGGGCTGCGCCATGGCTTCGCGTCCTCTCACATTAATCCAACTCTATGTATTACATCAGGCATCTGATTTCATTTTATATTCCTGAATATCGTCGATATTCGGTAAGATGCCATTGAGAAACCCATCTGTTTCAATTGCTTCACGATACAAGTGCTGACCGCTGCTTCTGCCAACTCAGTGCGAGAACTCCCAGTTCCACTGAATCAGTCAGATGGAAGCTTAATCGCAAAGGCGCACGTCCACCCACAGCCTCTGTGTTGTTTAATTCAGCCACTGAAATCCATCAAAAAGAGACACTGACGTGTAACAGTCTGTACAAAAAGCCATTGTCCCTAGCAGAGAAGAGGCGGAGCACCTGCGGGGTCCTGCAGCATCAGCATCAGCATCAGCGGGAAGAAGCAAAAACAGCGACACTCTGACCTACCTGATTCATCATCTCATAACAGCTTTCATCAAGCTCTCACCGCTCACCTGGAGAAGAAGATAATATTCGTCTGTCAAAATGGTTCCTCGCTCACGAGGCTGGTTCTGTCCATGCTCCTGCATAGGCGGGTCGTCGGACGATAACCAAGACCAGCACCAGCAACAGCCCGATGAGAACAACGAGTATGAGATTCGGCCTCCTCCTTTGAATCGGAGTTATATGAATGGCGTGTATTATCCCAATTGGCTGGTTTACAAGGGCAAGACACCGGCGACTCTTGATGTGGACAATATTACGCACGTGTTTTACGCTTTTGTTGGGTGAGTGTGAGTCCTGAGATTGTGTATGAGTGTAAGAATGAAGACTGATATCATCTAGTGTCCATGAAGATGGTACTCTTCGTGTATGTTGATGGCCTCTAATACCAATCTCGACTGTGCTGACCTTGAGATAGTGGTTCGATGAGCACGCCGACATGGTCAAGGAAGTCGACGGAGAGAAAGGCGCTTTAGCTGCCCTCGCAAAGCTCAAACGCAATAATCCAAAGCTCAAAACCATTGTGTCTATTGGAGGAGGTACTGGCAGCAAAGAATTTCCAGTTCTAGCTGCCAGCCGTGATGCTCGGGAGACGTTTGCACGGCAAGCCCGTCAGTTTTGTGACCGTCACGAAATTGATGGTGTTGATAGTATGAAGCTCCCATTTTTACCGCCATAGACAAGTCGCTTACTATTCGTTAGTTGATTGGGAACATCCAAAAGACGCCGAGCAAGGTTGTAACTATGTCAAGCTTCTTCAGGAGTGTCGCAATGCACTGCCCGAGGAAGACTATTTCCTCACTACGGCTCTTCCCGTTGGTCAATACATTCTCAAACACATCGATCTTGATGCTGTGTCAAGGCTTGTCAACTACATTAACCTCATGGCATACGATTTTACAGGCTCCTGGACCAGCGTATGCGGCAACCATGCGCAACTTCACTCGCCCAGAGGCGGTCTCCAGTCTTCACATCCGGAGCTCAAAGTATGCGCCACAGACGGTGTTGACTATGTTCTGTCTCGAGGGTTTCCAAGCCGAAAGCTCGTTCTTGGGATCCCTGCCTATGCAAGGTATTTCCCTCGCGCTGGAGGCCCTGGATGCTCTACAGACCGTGCGGGAGAGATGGATTATTGCGATATTCCGGATCAGTGGGTGCAGAATGCTCTGGTGGATGAGATAGCTGTGGCAGCGTGGTATGTCGACTCAGATAGGGACAAGGGATATTTGACATTTGATGTGCCACAGACTGTGTATATGAAGGGGAGGTTTGCGGCTCATCAAGCTCTTGGTGGGTTGTTTTATTGGACTGGAACGGGGGATAAAGGGGGAGAGCTGAGTTTGGTGGCTGCCGGGAGGAGAGGTCTTGATTCTTCATGATGGATGCTTGACTACTGTACCTAGCAGTTATGAGCAGTTTTATAAAGTAGTGATACATACAGTGCCATTAATGATTGTATGGCTGTGCTTTTGTGCGAGCTGAACTTTGCTGCGCCATGGAGAGGCAGTTTAGTGTATGCTGTGGCGGAAGACGGCGTCTCGATAGTTCATTGTTGAAGACTTGGCGGTGAAAGGGTCCAAGGTGAAGTAATACTCTAATTTTAACTCTAAATCAAGGCTTATTTTCTTTGTTACGTCATTGCGTAAGGGTCTGTAGGGGCATTAATGCCTAGATCAGGTGCCTCACATAAGAACAAAGAGATTCTGCCAAGACGTTTGCGTGCCAAGAAGCCAATACGTCATAGGATGTAGATCAAAGCAGCCATTCACTATAAGACCGTTTTGGAAGTGACGCGAGACATGGCTCTTTCTTCATAGTTTCACGATGATTATTATTGCCAGATATCTTCTTTTAATGCGAAATTTCTGACCGTTTTGTTTAATTTGCAACAAAAAATCCTCTGTAAGTTGCTTCATAGTGTTTAGATGGAACCAACGCCGACTACTAACCGCAGGAGCCTAGTCATATTCTCTGAGTCTCGTCTTCCAAGAACAACAATAAATATCGACAATTTCCACAAAAATTACCACAAAAAATCTCAAGCATGGGTCTGTTTTGGGGGAAGAATTTTGGAGGCCGTCACTTTGGCACGAGCGTCCACGCCGATCGGCATGGAGTGCGTCGTGGGCCGTGGAGGTTTTCGCTGGGGAAATTCACTTGCTTCAAGAGCGGCTAAAGTCAAAGGTCTGGAGAATTTGTGCGGTGGCTTTGGAAGATTAATTTGATGTTTGTGACACCTCCTTTGGTTTGAAGGTGGAATGAGCATTGCCTTTGGTGTTTAATATGAAGGTTTCATTATGATGAGAACACGAGTAATACTACTTCTTACGTTCTTATAACCAAAATACGAACTCTATGAAGAAAAAGTCTTTCCTAAACTCAGCCAATATCCACCTGTCCCAGCGTCGACGCAAGATCGTCCACGTCGTCCTCTGAACCACGCAGAGACCCTACATCCCAGAGCGTCACTCGCGCAGAACGTGTGTTTGAGTCATCGGCCTTTATACCCGGAATAGCTTTCCTCCTCACAACATCAAATGCATCTTTACGCACCCGCCGTAGTATTCTATCCACCATGACCTGTCTCTTCTCTACCCACGCCGGATCTTGGGATCGAAATACGTCGGGCACGCGCCAGCTGGGATACAAATTGCCATGGGAAGCCCGGTGTTTGACGTTCGATCTGTGCTCTTCGAAATAATAATCGCACAGCTTACACGTAGGTTTGCTGCTTCCAATATACATCCAGTCATTGAAGAATCTCGAGGGCACGATTTCGCCCTTACTCGAGATCCAGTTCAGCAAGAGGACCTCTGCATGGACGATTGGCCTGAAGGTGCTTCTGCTGTATTCCTGCTTGATGCGGTCGTCAAGGTTGTAGAGCTGGAGATTTCGTACAAAGTCCCTGAATATCGCAATTTCCTTTTCTTTTCGCGTCATGCGGCCGACAATGCCGTCGGCGTAGAGGCTCTTGTTGCGAGAGGGTTTGGGCGCTGGGCGACTTGACGAGATGAAGGAGATGGTAAAGTTTTCAAAGAGGCTGGGCCACTTTTCTTTGGCTAGCAGAAAGAATCTGACTGAATGCAGGTAGGCAAGAATACGTCTGATGGTGTGGAAAAGATCAGCCCAGCATTCCATGCTTTTGTACCCTTCGACTCGATCTTCCAAGGCACGGTCTTCGATGATCTTTCCTTGTCTAGACATTTCAATTTTGGTGAGAAGCTTAATCGTCGTCTCGCACTTTTGAAAATCTGATGGAGTAAACATAGTCAGTCATCTTGTATGGCCGGTCTGTCTCCTAGGTATGGGGGATTTACAGTCAGCTTCCTTGTGGCCAACTTCCGAGCCAACGTAGGGAGAAGCGAGAATTTTCGCCAATTCCTCAGCAACTAGTTCGTCTGAAACAACCGTCGAGAGTTAGCCGACTCGAGTGATCTCACAGCTGTGGTTTGGTGATATACCGTCATCCGTCTTTCCTGCCTCGCAACTTTTGAGACAGGACTTTGCATGCTCCCGGAGTTCACGTAAGTAAACAGAAACCCGAGGACGATTAAAACGCAAAATATGGCATAGCAGAGACTGCATCGCATCATGCTGATTTTCCTGGCCTTCAGGAGCTTGGGCGACTTTGCGCAGAAGTGTGGTGACATACACCTTCGTGTTTTCCAACTGGTCTTTATCTTGTTGGTTCACCGCGAAAACGTAGTGAGCCATGTCAGGATTGTCCTCGTCTTTGAGAACGACGAAAGAGGTGACGTTATCGCCCCCCTTTGCTCTATCACACGCATGGCTGAGCTTGTTGACAAAGGCGTAGAAGAGCTCCTCGGGGTTCTTGACATCGATGTTCTCTTCATGGGACCGTGGTTTGGCGATGTGGCTAACAGCTTCCGTCAGAGCCAAGAGGAGGATAACGGGCTCAAAGAATTTATGGACAACGCGAGAACCCAACTCGATGGGTTCCTCATTTGTTTGGTCCAAAGGTGATGATGGATCGACTTTGTTGCTGCGAGACATGTTCAATGCAGGGTTGATACCTTGTTTTGGTGTTTATTCAATTGACTACACATGGACGCTTTGAATTCCTCATCTTGGACGACACTTGGCCAGTTTGGCCAAGCTTGATTTATACGACACAATCCTCATGCTCATTCTGCCTTGCCCTCGTAAACTGCATCGTTTTCGCCAGCACTTGTACTCAATCCTTCCAACAACAATGCATGTGTACATCGTCCCCATATCGCGGACGGCGATTCGCCAGCCTCGTTTGCGTCACCCGCGGCCTCTTGCACAAGCCACCTCAAAATGAACCATTTAGAACCCCTGTAGATGCCAGAGGCCGCAGTTTTTGAGACCCAAATCTGCCAGAGGCCCGGTCACACCCCCATGTTGCGCGCATGTTACTCCAATCAGAGGCCGCATCACGCAAGCAAGCTGCACGAACGATTGCTGCGTTGGCACACTGAACTGCCGTTGTCCGACGCTCCCTTATCCTCGCTTGGAGGGGAAAAAAGAGATTTACGCCTGATTTGGCTAGTATTACACATACTGTCAAAAATGACATATGTTTTGCTGGGGAATATCTAGATACTGCGTTGGACGTGGGATGAAGATAAACAACTATAAAATCCGCGCTACATCTGCCCTTTCCCTCCTTCTTTGTGTCGTCCTCAAAGACCGCCGCGCGGGCTGTCGCTTGCGACTTTAAAAGCAATTTAAAGATTTATATCTGTCACTTCTCCGTCAAAAAACGACATGGGAATACAGCGCAGGAAGAAACGCCGCTTGGTGCCAGCAATCGGCAGCCCTCAGAGGCACAAGGTGAACCTTTCTCTATGAGCCAAGCTCACAGCGATAATGCTCATGATCTTTGCAGCTTCGGGAATTGTGCAGCCGTGCCATCCTCGAACAAGTTACATACAATGAAGCTACAAATATGCCTGATATTCACCTCGGCGTTGAAGCCGAACCATACATGATGGATGTGCCTCCTACAGAGCCCTGGTTGCAGCCCGACAATGACTCTGATATTCTATTCAACCCGTCGCAAATGAATGTATCCGAATCTGATATCGATCTGGGCGTCATCAACGCATCGAATCAGATGTATTACTCTGGAATAACTCCCGGTCAGCCGTTGGGCTGCAATAACAATCTAGAGGGTCTTGATCTTTATGCCACTTGGGATAGCCCCCAGTATTCCGAGATGGCATCACCCTCGTCGCAGACAGAGAGCACTGGTCCATCAGATGCGTCTCTCTCTCCTTCAGTTCCCATCTGTCTGACTTAGTTGGATCGATTGTCACATGAGCCCGGCCTTTACTCCCACACCCCTGGGTTGGCTGAACTTTGTCGGGAATTATTTGGGGACAGAGACTTTTCTGGTAGTGATTGGACCATTGATATTACAACAAACGAAGAATTTGAATATAAATTAACAGAATACTTAACGGCGAATGACATGTCGATATATGACTTGATAGCCGCCTTCAAGAACCATTTGGCAACGGATACCTCAACCAACGATATACCATATGACCAAACGATAAATAACATAACAAGCGCTTTTACTATAAATCAACATAAATCAAACGATACAACAATGGATCATTACATGGCAGACTATCCTCAAGATATGAGTTGGGGCAGCATCATGCCTGTCGATCCGGAAATGAGTATCGAGCCAGCACCTCCCAACACGGATGATGACAATTTTGATGATGAAGTGGGAATTTCTTCTATAGTCAGCTTTAATGACCCTTCATCAGAAATGAACCCCGCTGGTCAGTATTCTCCCTCAGGAGCTGGTCGTGATTGATGTCTAACAACTTCTCAGGGGAACGCCAGCCTGGGTATAGATGGTGCTGCGGCAAATGGAAGAAGCATGACGGCAATTTCAAGTAAACATTCCCTTCGTTACGCAGTGATATGGGATACAAAGCTAACTTATAGTTTCTCAACAGAAAGCACCTGGATATACACAACAAACCGGTTCCATGTGAGGCAGGTAACCCTGGAGAGAGGCACTGCTTCAAACGGTTTGCAGATATTAAGGCACGAAACAGGCACTACTGGGTATACCACGAGGCTTGGGCGAAGGAGAACAATATCCCAATCGAGAAATCTTTCTGCGAGCCCTGCAAGACATCATTTGTTAGGCGAGATTTCCTTTGGAGGCATATTAAGAAGTTTCATTCCAAAGAGTCTGAAGTGAATAAAGGGAAGAGAGTGATTGACGACAAACATGAGATGGTTGAGGGTGATGGTGAGGAATACGCATGGGTTTGTCGTCTCAAGGATACAAAATAAATAGCACAGAGTACCGATAATATTACATTTCCTTTTATTTTAATTTATCTCGAATGCAGACAGCTTGGATGAAGGCAATTGAGAGCAGGAATCAAGACCGCGCTAGTTGCATGGTATTCATAAAAGCGGAAAATATGCATCAATGCAGATTATCACATTATCCACCACCACCACCCAGTGCATCTTCAGCAGTAGCTCGTGAACGACAAGCTCATTCAGCACGTCCACTTTCATTAATCCAGCTTCATCCCCTATAAAGCAAAGGCGTAAATTCGCTTTCTTGTTCCTAATGATGATTTAATCTTCAATTTTCAACGTCACGGGGTCAATCTACCGACCGCAGCTCCTCCCATAATTTAATCTTATGCCGCCATGGCAGTCCTGACATTCACCCTCAGCGAAGAGGGTGTCACGGCGTTTCGAGATGCCCTCAACTGCTTAAGCAAATTCAGCGAGGATGTATCCATCGAAGCGCGAAAGGATTCTGTAATGATAAATCTTCTCTACTTTTCTCGATATTCTACCAGCAGCTGCTAACCTTGCGGACAGTTTTTCCTCTCCACAATGAACACTTCCAAGTCAGCCTACGCAAGCTTCCGGTTCGCGACCAGCCGCTTCTTTGGGCGCTACCAGTATCAGGGCACGGGGCCGTTTCAGGAGAAATTCTTCTGTTCCATGTACATCAGGGTGAGATTCTCTACTCTATCTAGTAACGAGTTTCTCCAGCAATCTAATCGTCAGTTCTAGGGCCTGGCCTCTCTCTTCCGTAGCAGATCTGGGGTAGAATCACGAAGCGAAGGGGACAAGCAGAGCATCATAGATCGCTGCGATGTCGCCATTGAAGATGGAGAAGGGGCCAAGAGCCGCTTCATTGCCCGAATCATCTTCCGAAATGGACTGACTGCTACGCACCGACTTCCCTTTGAAGTCAGCATGCCCGTACATGCAAAGTTCAACAAGCAGGAGGCTCTCTACCACTGGAGCATCTCGTCGAGAACCTTGAAGCAGCTTGTGGATCACTTTGGGCCCGGAACCGAGTACCTTGACATCAACACGGATGGCGATCATGTCAACTTCACTTGCTTTAGCGAGAAGACCATCAGCGACGATGGTAAGAGCACCAGTCTCTACATTCTAACAGGAACAAGCTAACTTGTGAGAATAGCGGTTCTTAAGAAACCTCTGCATACTTCGATTGCTGTCGAAACCGACGAATTTGACGACATTGATGTGGAAGATAAGCTTCAAATCGTCGTCTCCATCAAAGACGTTCGCGCAATCACACAGCACGCAGCCATCACCGGCAACGCGATTGTTGCCCGATACTCCCTTCCCGCAAGGCCAATGCAAATTTCCTACTCCGGCGATGCCATCTCATGTGAATTTCTCATCATGACAGTCGGCGAACGGGGAGGGAATCCCGAAAAGAGGACTAAAAAGGTCCGTAAAGGAGCTGCGAACAAGGGCAGCAACAGCATTAGCAAGGCCATGCCGCATTTAGAAGAGACTTCTCGTCGCGCAAGCTCAACGCCATCACAAAGCATGGCCGATATTCAGCGGAAGCAAGCCGCATCGCCTTCCATGCCGCCGCCATCATCATCACGGCAGCCACCAAATCCAACTACGCGACTGAGCGCTGCTAGAGCCAGTGCTTCACGTATTGGAGCATTCGATTTTCGGCCTTCACAGAGGCCACCGCCGCCAACACTTAGATCAGAGAGTCTTTTTGTCGAAGACGAGGCATGGGAGCCCGTAAGAGATGATGATGAAGATGCCGATGAGGATGCCAGATTAGAATGGGACCACAGCGCAGACCCTGTAAGTTTCCCATTACAAATCGTCGAGATCATGACCAGAGGCTAACGTGAGGAAGAACCCTTCTGTTTCGCACATGGGACGCGGGGATGACGTTCGACCTAGTGGTTATGAACCAACAGAGGAGGCACAGCCCACGGCAGCAGAGTCAACATTTCTGGATCCTACCCAGAGACTATCCGATGTCCAAGGCTTGGCCTTGTTCCCCGACTAATTATATGCGTTGGTTTCCAGTTAACTGTAGTTTCAGCTGGAGGTGATGGATATCCAGCTAGTGGCACAGCCGGCGCCTATGTTATCTATCTTACTTTCAGGAGGGATGAGCTTTGACGATGCAATCACATTCCATCTTCCTTTGACGTCGTTATTCTCCACCTGTGGTCCGCAGTTGCCATGTTCTCCCCAGCCCCACGACAAGACGTCGCCATCTGCTGTGAGAGCGACAACATGTTCACTGCCAATGGCTACCTTTTCGAGAGGGGGGAGATTTGATGGGGGGAGCTGGCCATGGTCGTCTCGCCCCCAAGCCGTCAAGCTCCCGTCTTGACCTAGGATGTAAAAGTTGCCCCAGCTAGCTCCGACATCTTTCCAAGCCGGGGCTGTTGATGGGGCCGTCGAAATTAAATCCCATTTATCTGAGCCCAAGACATGAAGCTTCCCACTGCCTGATTCTCCAAAGAAGCATGTAGATTCTTTTGCACAAACCGCTCTGACCACCTTGAAGTTTATGCCATCAATCTTACGAGGCGTGAAGACTACCGTGGCGGGCTCGCCAATCTGAGACTTGCGGCAGTTTCCCCAGCCGTAAACGTCGCCGTTGTCCAATACAGCAACGACATGTCCCATGCACGCAGACAAGTCCACAATCTCTGTGCCGGCTGGGGGAAAGTTTTTGATCCTCGTTGCTGACGGTGTCCGTACGATCAACTCTCCCAGGCCCAGCTCTCCTTTCTGTCCTATGCCGAGGCTGAATACCTTGGTTCTCTTTCCTTGGTCATCTTTAGAAATAATGACAGAAGCTTCCCAAGTAGCCGCCACAAGAGCAATCTCTCCAACCTGTTCGTCACTCTCATCCTTTGTGAGTCGAGCTTCCAGGAACACGGGAATATTTGGGAACGGCTTCAGTCCACATGCTCCACTGGCTGGGTCTCCACTCCAGTACAGCTTGCCGGATTCCGTGAGAAGGAGAGTGTGATTCCCTCCAGCGACGACTTTGACGATGCGAGAGCTGGGCTGTTCAGGGTGGAAGAGGGCTGGCTTTGGTACGGAGACGTCTTCTTTGTGGCTGATGCCGAGTTGGCCGGATCCATTTGACCCGATGGCGTAGATTGCTTCCATTTTCCGGAGGAAGAGATGCCTAAAAGAAGAAGAAGAAGAAGAGAAGTAAGAAGATGAAGTGAAATAAATGAGTTGACTCAAGCCTCTTTCACAGTGAATGACTTTGTAATCCGTGGATATTTGAAAGCTCGGATACTTGCATGGCCCTCCATCTCCACTCTCGGCTCACGATATCGGACTATCAAGCTCCCCGACCCCACTAAGCCTTGCTTACTCATCTCTTTTTCTTCCAACCACATAAAGCATCTTCGCGCAAATATTTTCTTTCTTTTCCCATTTCCCACAAACCCAGCCCTGTTTTCTTCCTCGCCATCCACCGAAGCGGGAAAAAACACACAAAAAGACGAACCAAGTCTTTGTTTCTGGGCGACAGCAATTGGAGACCCTCTGCTTCAGGAATCCCCGTCGAGCAGCAGGGCCGCAATGGCTTCGGCACAGTCCAGCGTCCCGGCGGGAATGGAAAACTTCACCGTCGGGCTGATTGGCATGGGCGACATGGGCAGGATGTACGCCGAGAGATTGTCGGAAGCTGGCTGGAGGTGAGTTTTTGCGTCTTGAGAATGGATGCTTTTTCTCCGCCTCTGGCAGATTTTCTCTTTTGCAGGTAAGCATACACTTTTTCTTCTTCTCTTCTCTGGCGTGTTCTTTTTACCTTTTTTCGTGATGACATGAGCGCATTTGGCTCGAGTATTGCGCAGGGACGCCTGTCCCACCGTTATGGTGATCAGAATCGGACCTGTGCTTTCAGTGATGAAAATGCTAGCTACCTTATTTTTACTTGTCTGAAAAAATCATTCCCTTTACACTTTTTATTGTTTTCGACTCGTCTTCCAATTCTTTCACAAAGCGGAGAAAGCTAACAGTCGAAAAAGATGCTAGAGAAAAATCTTGCAATTGGTGTCCCATTTGTTTTCCACGTAGACGCTCGCCGTACCCAAGACAAACCGAGTAATTAACGGTGCAAGTTTAGAATCCTGGCGTGCGACAGAGAAGATAGATACGATAGCCTTAAAGAAAAATACAATGGCAAAGTACGCACTGCGCTGCCTCGTTTCTGCTGCAATGATGTTTTCTCTTGTTCCTTTTTCTTCTTCTTTTCCATCGTGACAAAGTCGGATGCTGAAGCCTGTCTCTCCGTCTAGAAGAACATTGAGATTCTGCGCAACGGCCACCTCGTATCCCGCGCGAGCGACTACATCATCTACTCGGTCGAGGCGGCCTTTATTGACCGTGTGATTGCTCAATATGGACCTTGTATGCCCATCGTATCTCATGATGATTCTGCAGTATAACTGACGCTCATGATGTCTTCCAGCAACCAAGATGGGCGCCATCGTCGGCGGCCAAACCTCCTGCAAATCCCCCGAGATCGAGGCCTTTGAAGCTCATCTCCCATCAGACGTCTACATCGTCTCATGCCACTCCCTCCACGGCCCCGGCGTCGACCCCCAGAACCAGCCGCTGGTCCTCATCCAGCATCGGGCCCCAGACGAAGCCCTGCGTAAAGTCGAGATTGTGCTCAGCTGCCTCAAGTCGAAATACGTCCATCTCACAGCCCAGGAACACGACCGTATCACGGCAGACACTCAGGCCGTCACACATGCCGCGTTTCTCTCCATGGGAAAGGCGTGGCATGCAAACAGGCAGTATCCCTGGGAGCTCAGCCGGTACGTCGGCGGTATTGAAAACGTCAAAATGAACATTATGTTGCGCATCTACTCGCAGAAATGGCATGTCTACGCCGGCCTGGCGATTCTCAACCCGGAAGCTCGCAAACAGGTCTCTCAGTACGCCAAATCCACCACAGAGCTCTATAAGCTCATGCTCGAGGGTAACTTTGACGACTTGAAAGCCCGCATCTACGGTGCCCGGGACCGCGTCTTCGGCGCATCCAAATTATGGGCTTCACGTCCCCTCTTAGAGCCCTCCATCCTCACAGCCTTCTCCCTCGGCACCCCGACCCCCGAAGAACCCGCCCGGCCAAACAACCACTTATCCCTCCTCGCAATGGTCGACTGCTGGGCGGCCCTCGGCATCGTCCCCTACGACCACATGCTCTGCAGCACGCCCCTCTTCCGGCTGCGCCTCGGCGTGACGGAGCATCTCTTCCGCAACACGGAGATGCTCGACGAGACGCTCCGGACGGCGGTGGACGACAAGCGTTATCGAAGTGATGATTTGGAATTTACGTTTGCGGCGAGGGGGTGGGCGGAGTGTGTTACGTTGGGACATTTTGAGACATGGGAGAAGAGGTTTGTGAGCACGCAGGAGTTTTTCCAGCCGAGGTTTGCGGATGCGAAGAAGGTTGGGGATGAGATGATGAAGAAGGTACAGGCTAGTATGGATGAGGCTTTGAAGATGGAGGATAAGTGAGGTAGGTGTTCTGGAGTGTAGTGATGACTTACTACAGAGACTTGGTGTATTGAACATCGTAATGAAGCTTAAGATACATTTAATTATTCATATAATTACTTCTGAAAGCTATATATACTACTCTATTCTAACACCCTCATGTAACGCGTAGTGTATACGTATACACATAATCTTATATGCCATCATTGCTCCATATTTCCAGCCATTTTGAAGAACCCAAGGTGTCTGGATGCTGCAGGCCTAAGACTCGCTGGCGGGCCTGGATACAGTCTTTCATTAGCGCCAGAGCATCTTCACGTCGACCTTGCTTCTCCCAGGTAACTGCGAGATTGTTCATGCCGTCCAGTGTGTCTGGGTGGTCGGCTCCAATCGTAGTCTTGCGCGTCTCTAATACTTGCACCTCTAGCTTTTCAGCTTCATCCCATCGGCCTTGCTCCGTATATGTTAATGCAAGGTTGCCCATGCTTATGAGTGTATTTGGATGATTGGCTCCGAGTTTGGCTTTGCGAGCCTCTAGCACTTGTATACCTAGCTTTTCAGCTTCATCCCATCGGCCTTGCTTCATATATGTTGATGCAAGGTTGCCCATGCTTATGAGTGTGTCAGGATGATTGGCTCCGAGTTTAGCTTTGCGAGCCTCTAGCACTTGTATTTCTAGCTTTTCAGCTTCATCCCATCGGCCTTGCTCCGCATATGTTGATGCAAGGTTGCCCATGCTTATGAGTGTTTTTGGATGATCGGTTCCGAATTTAGCTTTTTGAGCCTCTAGCACTTGTATACCTAGCTTTTCAGCTTCATCCCATCGGCCTTGCTGCAAATATGTTGTTGCAAGGTCGCCCATGCTTATGAGTGTGTCAGGATGATTGGCACCGAGTTTAGCTTTGCGAGCCACCATCACTTGTATACCTAGCTCTTCAGCTTCGTCCCAACGGGCCTGGTTGAATACTATAGTTGCCAATAACGAAATACTTTGTAAAGTCCGCACATCCTCCTTTCCCAACTTTCTCTCGCGCGCCTGCATAGATTTAATTATCATTTGCTCTGCAAGATTATATTTCCCTTGTTCATAGGCATAATCTCCTCCCCTATAACATAGAGTCGCCCAGTCTTTTATGGTATCGTTTTTCGGTCGATAATCAAGGGCCATCTGAACATGTGCAAAAAGGTCTTGGCAAATCGCCCAATTCTCATATTCTGCTTCTGGGAATAATGCTGCCATCAGCGTAATGTACTGCTGCATGAACGTCTCGTGCAGTTGAAAAGCTTTCAGCCAACTTTTGATTGACAGCTGTACGAGTCTGTGCATCTCAAACTCGTTGCCCTCTTCGTTCACAACAATAAGGCAGAAGTTCCTCAGAGTCAATATATCTTCTTCAAACCCAATTTCAACATCGCTATCAGAATCCTCGCCGGTTTGGGGTTCTGAGTTTTCAAGTTCATCCAAACTCTTGCTTCGCATCGTAAAATGTTTAAGCACCCACTCGGGAATGCCTTGTCGATCGAAGAAACTCATGAACGACAGCAGATCGGCTGCCGAATGTTGCCGTGAGCGAATGTAATCAAATGACATCGCCCACGTTCTGAGGACTGTGTTCGATGTCTCCTCGTCCCGCCCTATATCATTTGCTTCATACTTTAAAAGTTTCATGCTTTCTCGTTCGCTCTTTCGAAACTCGGCGAGATAATTCTCAATCGAACTTCGCGGCCCCCTCGCTTGTATATAGGCAGCGGCCTGGCTAATTGCAAGTGGTATACACTCCAGTGCCTTGACCAGATCTTCGGCCAAGCTTGTATCATCAAAAGGAGATCCCATTTTCCTCTCTAAGAGAGTAAGTGCATCCGTTTCTGACATTGTATCGATGTCAATTATGTGCTTATATCCTCCGGTCAGTTTAGAAGCGAGGCCTCTATTGCGCGTGGTAAGGACAATGGATCCGTTCCGACTCTTGGGAATGTATGCTGCTAATGACCGCTTGTCATGGTCACTTCCATTTGTGCTATAAAGCACCTCGCCATCGTCGGCACTATCAAGGATGATAACCCATCTGCCATTACGTTCGATGGATAGCCAGTTTCGCACAAGAAGCATTATATCAGCCTTGGGTTGCTTCCGCTCAGGCAATTTAACAGCGTCGGCAATCAGCCTGAAGCCCTCTTGAGCACGCTCCCGTGTAGCTGCATGGATCCAGAAAACCCATATGTTTTTATGCTCTTCAGCAAATCTGTAGGCGAATTCAATAGCCAGTTGCGATTTGCCAACACCACCAAGGCCCACGAGCGCCACTCGGCCGGCCGGCTCCAAGCAGCGCGCTGAAATCTGTTCGAGAATGTCTCCTCGGTTGACGAAATCGGGGTCGCGACTGAAAGGGATCAGCGGGAAAGGCTGTGGTTGAGTTTCCCGTCGCTCTGTCAATAGTTAGCCTGGCTCAGCCTTGAAGGGCGTCAATCTCTGTACCCTGGGGGTAGTTGAACACATTGTTAATATCGCCTTGATGAATTGTGTTATGATCACCAATCTTATTATTGTCAACATTGCGGGAATTCGACGTGACTGAACTCATTATGATGAAAATATGGAGGACCAAATGGGATGAAGGCGTTAGTAGTCCATATTGTTAGAGATGAAGCGTTGGGCACAGCCTTGGGTAGCATCTTTGAGAAGTCGACTAACCCCTCACGTTGCAAGGCGACCAATAAACAGTCTTGATTATATAACTCATTCCATTTACAAAGATACATAGTAAGACGGCAATTCTCATCTGATATTCTGTTCATCTGTTCTAAAATATCATATAAATAGCCAGATGTCATATGCTTAGCGTCCGTTCTTTAGTTCTCAGCCAAAGCGTGTGATGCATCCCTGCCATTTCATAAATTCGCTTTAGAATCAAAGCGGAGTTATTAAATCGGGATCGATGGATTAGGTTGATCATATAGCAGTTGAACACACAGCCTCGACAATCTTGAGCTGTTTACTTGGGTTGCGTTAAAGAAAAAATACGGGAATAACGTGGATTGCGTGAAGGGAGGAAAGATGATGCTGATAGCAGGGAAAGGAACGAGACAAAAAGCGCGGTATGTTATCGCTTTTGTTTATTAAAAAGATGAATAGAATAACGGGATAGACGGTATACACTGGATTATTGTGCCTCTTTACTCTCCTTTAGCATTAGACAGAGTCAATGCAGTGATATACCGAGGGTTAGCTCTTACTACCACAGTTGCTGCACCTAGAGCCAACACATTTTATGGACGTAATTCTCTTCAGCGCGGATACAGAGGCAACTGTCCCCGTCTCAGACCAAGCAGCGACATAAAGAAACGTCGCTTTGACTTGACAAAAGCCTCCTACCGAACCTCTCAATGCGGGCATGACTCAAACAAACGATCGCTATCAACCTGCCAATGTGTATCACATATAATACAAAAACGAAAGGGGGTGGATAAATCCTTCAAAAAGCATGGGATCAAGCCTGCGTAATGACATCCGGAACTCCCAGTTCGACGCTCTCCTCTAGCATAGCTACTCCATGCGGCACTTTGAGCGGAGATGGAGGAAACCGTTCACTCAACACAGGAGTCGATGCGGCACTTGCTGCTTCGTTGGGTGATTCGTCGACACTCAACTCACGAAGGTGGCCGCTTGTCGGTTGCGAAACTGCCGATTCGGAAGGTAATATGTCAATCTGACTAGAAGAAGCCTTTTCCGAGGGAGTAGAACTACTTGCATGTTAGCTGCCTCGCCAGGATGAGATACCGTTCTAAAGTCTAGCTACTTACCAGCCGATATCATCAATGCGGTCATCACTCTCATTCAAGTGAATCACTGGCGACGGCGGAGGTGTCCATTGGTGTGGATCAAACGTGCTAGATCCAGCAGCCTCTGCAAGCACATCCAGATTCTCGCATTTGGGGGAGTACTTTAGACGCACAGAGACGTTGCCCGATGCTTTGGGTGTCAGAGACCAGTCAAAATCAGCATCGTACTCTTCGATCTCGGTGTCATCCCCCTGCCTTGTCCACAAACGGCGCCCACGAGCTATCTGGGCGTCGATCCAGTCCGTGGCACTCATAGTTGATGCGTGTGAATCATGCGTAGAGTGAGTGGGCGAAGATTGAGGCTATCATAGCAATCAATATTAATCACAACTGCTGTAAAAAGGTATGTATACGCCAATGCAACTTACCAGAGGAACCGGACGGCAGCCAATGTTCGTGAGCACATTTGCGTCAACGACAGGTCGCTGGCCAAGGAGATGGAAGCTGTAGCCTGCTGCTGCAGTTGGGGGCACTTCGCCATCGGCAACGGCGTTGAGGCTCAGAAATGCGCGGTCTGCACAGCCAGGCCGACAGCTTTGGCATACTCGGTATTGGCACTCCTCTTGGGGAGTGCACAACCACGGCTTCTGGAATCCAATGTTGCATGAAGCGCTGTCTAGCCCATAAGGCTCAGCGAGGCGACTGAGTATCGCGGCGCTATTCTTGCGAACCTTGTCTCGCTGAATAACGAGCTGGACCTGGGCTAACAGTCAGTGCCTAGACAAACAAACGACTTGAACGATCTCCAGAGGTAATGCGTACATTTTCACGCTGCCTGAGTATATGAGCGACCTGGTCAGGGCGGTACTTTGCAAGCTGCTCCTGGTTGATCTCCTGAAAGAAGCTGAGCCGGTCCTCACGAGCAGCAGGGCTCCTCTTTCGAATGCCCATCATTGAAGTCAACTGACTACCGAACTGGTCCATGCTGATCTAGTTGCGATCACAGTTAGCATTTTCTCCGCGGTAGTTTGTCAGCACAAACGCCGAGTTTCGTCGCATCTTCGTTGCCATACAAAGTCTCCTCTCGCCACGGCGTGTTCTATCAAGTCTTCTCTGTCCTGCGTGCATTGGTAGAGCCACCCAGAAGGTCCAGGATAGTGACAGTTGGAACAGAGAAGACTTGGGCTGTAGATTCTCGTCATGGTGGCGTGGGTGCACTGTGGCTCGAAGACTGGGCGCCTGTGCAAGCCCGAAGGAAAGCGATGATACATGGTTGGCAGGTTTCTGGACTCCTGTTTGCGGCGGAGATGAGCTGTGGTGAAGCTGTTGTCGACTCCAAAATGGGATAAACAGGTGATGCTCGGGCGATGGTCAGGGGCTTGAATCCAGAGCTGGGTAAGTCCTAACGATGTTGGCGAAGAATGATGGCGAGATTTAGGACGATGGAGAGGCCAGATATTGGACTATTGGGGAGTGAAGAGGTGAAGATTTTTTCTTCTCCCAGTCTGGACGAGGCAGGCACCTGAAGGGGGGGGGGCCTGAAAGCTTTGCAGGCAGGCGTTGCCGGTACGTGACTAACTGCCAGTGCCAAACAGCTGCCCGCCATTGTAGTGCTGGTGCTCAACTAGAGGTTGTTGTTAGTGATTGACGCCCATGATTCAGGTGCTGGCAAGCCTATGGCTAGCAGCTTGGAGGTTTCGTCCATCTGATACTGGATGACATGAAGTCAAGTCGATCCATCATTGTTCAAACGACACAAAGTCCTGCATTGGATTAGCACCTGCTTGATGAGGCTTCATTGTTGAGTGAATGGACAAGGCAGCAGGTATTATACTAGATAATGTTGACAATATGGCATTGACCTGAGCTGAGGTTTGCTTGAGCTACATGAGAAAGGGCTGAAACATTCGAGACAATTGTGTTGCAGTGTATCATAAGTCATCAATGTCCATGTACCCGGGCAGCTATCATTGTTTGTCAAACCACAGTCACAGAGACGGCAGCCAGAGACCGACGGCAATATAACAGTCTCTCTATTGGCCAGCAGAATGCAAAAACCACGACAGCCATTCATTATTCAATCAATCATATCCATTATTCGATACATACACATATTGATCCAGCATGTATCACCTGTACGAGCGTGCACTAGCCTGCATAACAGCCAATATCGGCCAATGAACGCGCGCAATTGTCGTTTGTTATCGGTCCTCCACACGACACCGCCTGCGGACCCAATAGGAACGCCAACAGCTGCAGCTCCCCAAAACAAACAAAAACTTGTGCACTGCATCTCACGGGAGCAGCCATGCTGCCACCCAGGCACGGTTATGGTTACGGCACGGTAGTGTATACAGTGCAGTACCTAGGGGGAGAAGAGGCGAACGATTGATTGCTTACAGGAACAGGCACAGGCACAGGAACGGGAACAGGCAAGCAAACTTAATCGGGCGTGAGGCGCTGCCACAGTCATCATCGCTCATCTCATCTGCACCATGCACGACAGACACGCGCGTGGTACGGCACAGCCAGCCCAAGGTTAGCCAGCCAGCCAGCCAGCCATGCAATCTCGGGTCCCCCCAGCCTCCAGCCTCCATCTCCATCTCCATCTCCATCTTATACATATTGTATCAAAAAATCTTCGTGGTTGCTGTGGAGAAGGGAAATCAACCAAAGACGGTGCCGTCAATAACCCTCGCAGGGGCCGCAAAAGCGCGCGACTCCAGCCAATGGCGGCCGCTGCTGAGCAACAACACCACGACAAAGCAAAGACAACCTTGACCTTGCCAATGATGCTACCGCACACGCCTCGTACAACTACTGTACTGCTAGTCCGTCCAGGTACATAGCGGCCGGCCGTGCCTTGGGCTTGCTTGGGGCCTGGCAACCTTGCGACAGGCCTTGGACAGGCCTTGCCTCTCATCATCTCAACCCCCTGCCTCTCGTGCGTCTTAGCCTCGACCCAACACTCCAATCGCCAGCCCGGAGCCGCCCACATTTCGCCCACACTCGCCCACTTTCAGCCAGCAACGAGCAGCGGGAGCTTCAGGTCGCGACTCGACCGAACGCTGCGCTGCCCGATCGTGCGACCCCATCCGCTTTCCCAGCCTTTTTTCTCACCTCCCAGCTCCCAGCTCCCAGCTCCGGGCTCCAGCTCAGCCCAAAAGCTTGCTTGCAGGTGCGGAAAACTGGAACCGCGCTGCCAGACGCGTCTGTTGATTCGGCCGCCGCGCACCCACCCGATGCCCAAAGCAGACACAAGTTTATTAGGTGCCATCGGTCGGATTACAGGAAATACGGGGGGATTCTCAGGTACGAAAGCTGTGGCTCTGGCTGTCTGTGTGTTCGAGGGTCGAGGTCGAAGCTGTGCCTGTACTCGTAGTTACGGAGTACGGAGCACTGTAGCGCCAGTCCAGTATACGAGTACAATCCCGTCGAGCATCCCGTACTCATCAGTACCTACCCTTTGCCTACACGTCCCGTCGTGGCACAAGTACCCCCGTGCGGTCTGTCTGTACCTACCTTACCTGCCTCATCTCATCTCTCTCGCTCGACCTAGACAGGTACGAGGTACCGGCGTCATCCTTCCCGCCCAGCCTCTCTCATTCAATCTCCTCTGCGCTTCTTCACTCTTCAATCTCACTCCCTCGCGCGCTCCCTCTCTCGCCTCTCTCCCTTCTTCCCACTCCCTTCGGGGCCGCTGAGAAGAATTGAAACGACAATCCCCCGGCACAATCGTCTTTGCCCCAGGACAAACCACGTCGAGTTCCCGTGAACGCTGCTGCTTGAACCGGTAAGTTTGGCATTGAGGCCGCTTTTGTTGTTTGTTTTGTTTTGTTTGCTTTGCTGTGTGTTGCTGGTCTCGTCTGTCTCCCTGTCCCTCCCGCAGCTCCCCTCAGGTTCAGGATCGCTTCGTCTTTCCCACGCCGTCATCCTAGCGGACGCGACACGGTTGGCAAGGGGAGGCGGTTCAAGGGCCCTCCTCAAGTCCCCTTTGCCGAGGCAGCAAGTCCCAAACTGTATGCACTTGCATGCTCAAGAGCTGGATCAGCAAGCCCAGCGGACTCCAGACATGTCCAGGGCCCGGGGGGGTTGGGAGACCCACTCAGCGCATCAAGGCTCAGTGTCTCGTCGTGTAAACAAATCCATTGGCCAGGCCCTGTCACCACGACAGCCTCAATTGCTCCCCAATCTCTCCGCCGCCCGAAGCGTTTGCATCTGCTAATCATCCCGCCGTCGCGTCGTTGGACAGCCAGACCCTCTCCGCCCGTCTCATGACGACGTTTTATCCCTGACCAGCCCCACGAGAGCAAAGCTGCACGTCGATTGATCCTGCAACAACATCTCAAGTCGCTTGTCTCTGCCACTGTTGTTGCCGCCGCCGCTCCCCGTCGCCGACGCCACGATCCCCGATCACGACCACGACTCGACCATAGCAACACCGCCAGCAAAACGAGCACCATGTCGGTCAAGTTCGAGCGGGACACGATCCAGACGCTCCAAGATGCGACCTCGAGCGCTCTTCAGCCTTTTCAAAGCGTCACCGCCGACAATGGCCCCATAGTCCAGAGGTCCATCAAGACGGTCACCGAGAAGACGGTCGACGCGGCCGCCCAGCAGGCTGCTGAGCGCGCCGCCGCTCTCGCCGAAGGTCCCGGACCTATTCGAAGGGCCTTCGAGGGCGCCGCTCCTCTCCCCGGTACCAGTGGAAAGCATCCGCTCGCCGAGACTCTCGGCACGGCATTGACAGGAGGAAAGGCCATGGCCGGCACCAAGGGCTATCTGGCGGTATGTTTTTTTGATCCTGGGCGCGCAAACCGAGCGAAGGAGAATGGAGGAGGAAGAAAAGCCACCAGAGGTTGGTAGTGGGTTTGAAATTAGGTTTGGCTAACGGCTGTCTTAGGCCTACATCAAGGAGCTCGAGTCGAACCCTCTGCGCACCAAGATGCTCACTGCCGGTACCCTCGCCGGAGCTCAGGAATTCCTCGCCTCGTGGCTGGCCAAGGACCGCAACAAGCATGGCAACTACTTCACCTCGCGCGTGCCCAAGATGGCCGCGTACGGTGCCTTGGTCAGCGCTCCCCTGGGCCACTTTCTCATCTGGCTCCTCCAGAAGCTCTTCAAGGGTCGCGTTAGTCTCCGGGCCAAGATTATCCAGATCGTGGTCAGCAACCTGGTGGTATGTGCTCATCCAATCTAATAAGCGAATTGCTTGCTCTACTCCCTCATGACATCATTCATGCTAACTCGTTCATGCTTAGATTGCGCCTATCCAGAACAGCATCTACCTGGTCGCCATGGCTCTCATTGCCGGCGCTCGTACCTTCCATCAGGTTCGCGCCACCGTCAAGGTCGGCTTCTGGAGAGTCATGCGCATCTCGTGGCTCACCTCCCCCATCTGCCTGGCCTTTGCCCAGCAGTTCCTCCCTGACGAGCTCTGGGTTCCCTTCTTCAACTTGGTCTCCTTTGTCATTGGCACTTACATCAACACCCTCACGAAGAAGAAGCGTCTCGCCGCCCTGCGCAAGAAGCACTACGGTGACAGCCGTGAGACCCGCCCTCCTTATGGCGACAGCCGTGACAACCGTCCTCCTTATGGCGATAGCCGTGACAACCGTCCACCCTACGGTGACAGCCGTGATAACCGACCTCCCCAGATGGGTCGCCCCGGTCCCGAGGATTATCCCCCTCCTCCTACCAACATTGGCGGACACAACCCCCAATACTAAAGACAACTGGGACCTAAAGGCCTACAATGATACCCTGGCGGCGGAACATGCGCTGGAGTACTCTCCCCTTCTAAGGCAGCCAGGTAATTTAAAAAAAAACAACCATAATCTGAAGTGTGGCGGAAGATGTTAAGCCATTTGTTCCCTCGCGTAATATATGGCAAAGGACAAGAGAAGGGAGCACGAATTTTTCTATATGAGAAAAATTGCCAGTGGGAGCTTTTGTTTTCGTCTCGACGACATGATTTTTGTCTTTGGAGGCTCCATGTGTCAAAATGAAGTGCTCCTCTTCTTCTCCGAGGAGAGATATGATGCAATGATTGGGAGGTATTGAGTTGGAAAGGTGGCTTTTGGGGGGGAGGGCAACGCGATGTTTGTTAGTTAATGACTTGGTTAGATGCTCCCTGTATAAATGTTTGATTTTTTGATGTTTTTGTTCCTTTTTTTTTTGGTTTGGTCCGCACAAGTATTTGTCCTCTTTGTTGTTTTCTTTTCCCTGTTAATGTCGTGTATCAAGGTAGATAGAGTCCGTCTGGGCGAGCCGTCTATATACTTTGACGTAAATTGAGGTGGTTGTAATGTTCTCGAGTCGTGTATTTGGCGTGACGATGTGACGATGTGCAGACTGAGTTGTTATTGGCTTCCAACATGCAGATTGGTATCTTTTCATGATAGATACAGAAATTCATGAATCGCGGTGACATAGTTGGCTCTTGTTTAAGATGGCCAACTCTGATATCCCTTTAGCTCGTCATCAACCCGGCTGATTCGACTCAGGGACATTGGTTCAGTGGCTGTTGGCACATCGTCTCTTGGGAGTTTGAATAGCTCATATCCTGGAGATATACCCCTTTACCAGCCTCCTCAAACACCCGCTTCGCCATCCGTACCGGCATCAGCCATGACGCCTGGGCTCCAGTACTCCCACTCGCCCTTGGTCTGCTTGTCCACCCAGAGCATCCCACCGGCCATCAGATCGTCGATAACCGTCTTGCATCTGGCTTCGTCCCAGCCGAGGTTGTCCCGCAACATGCCCACGCTCACGTAGCCCAAGACCTGCGCTGCCTCCACGACAGCAGCCTGGTCGGTGCTCAGCTCACGCGGCACGCTACGCACGTACTCCTTGCGGCCGACAGTGACAACAGCATAGCTACCAAGCGGCTTGAGCGTCTCGACGGCGCGACGCACGTCGTCATCACTGATCGAATCCGCGCCCTCCATGCGACCCTTGGACAC
Organism: Trichoderma afroharzianum; assembly: GCA_037893235.1. Classification (NCBI taxonomy): domain Eukaryota; kingdom Fungi; phylum Ascomycota; class Sordariomycetes; order Hypocreales; family Hypocreaceae; genus Trichoderma; species Trichoderma afroharzianum. Next base: position 873,924 of record JBBLXW010000006.1, read on the forward strand.
GCGCTCACGCAGCTCCGAAAGACCAATCAAACCCCCATTCTCGCCTCGCGTCGCACCGCAAACCTCTACAATGCGCACCGCCAGCTCAAAGTAAAAGTCATTAACCGTCTTCCCCAGGAGCTGGGCCCAGACGGAGTTTCCGGAGCCGCTGCTGTGGTTGTTTGACGAGGCGAGGGGGTCGACGCCGATGGCGGAGCACATGCGTGCGAACTGGGCGCGGAACGAGGGGTCGGAGCGGATGTCCTTTGCGTGGGTCTGGGCGAACTGCTGGAGGAGGGAGCGGAAGACGGCGAGCTGAGTTTCGAGGGCTTGGGCGTTTGTGGCGCGGAGGGAGGAGCCGTGGGAGGCGAATTGGCGGGAGGTGATGCGGGAGCGGTCAAAGGCGGCGATGCCGACGCCTTTGCGGGACATGATGGTGATGATTTATGGATGGTGGATGACGACGATGATGATGATGATGACGTTGATGGAGGGAGTTGTATGTAGGTAGATGGATAGAGAGAGATGGAGGAAGAGTTTAGGAGAGAAGAGTAAGTAGTGGAGAAAGAATAATAAAAAGAAATAAGTATAAAGATGGAGGAGTGATGATAAAAGGTTATAAAGAGGAGAGAGAGAGAGAAAGGGTGAGGCTCACGTTGAGGTTGAGTTTCAATAGGGAGGTTCCGATTTGGAGGGGCGGCAGTTCAGCGGGGCTGCCAAGGCGGCGAGGGTGCCGAGAGAGAGCTGAAGGTACAGGTAGGTACATACGTGGACCACTAACCGGGGGTGCTATAAATTGTACAGCATAACTAACAGCTTAGATGGGAGTTTCAGTAATGAATGATTGATGAATTGGATAAGATATTCGGGCAGGATTTTATGCTTGAGATGAATGAAGTGATGGAGTTGTGCACAGGTGAGTAGCTGAAGCTGGAAGCAACTTGTATAAACGACTTCACTGGTGTACTTTAGCTGCAGAGATATTCTATTGTGGCGTGGCATAACTTTGGTCTTGAAAGTCTCATAACAGAGCATGGAAATGCTTCTCTTCAGCAGTACTTGAACGCGGTAATGGCCACATAGCAAATCATAGATTATACCTTATTATACTAGAGCTAGATGTATCATGCTCACCTTGCTGGTTCATACACAACTACCTTATCCTCAGATATGCAGGGTAGCCATTCTCCTCATATCAAGGCATCATCGAAGTCAACAAGACAACCATCATAAGCAAAATCGTCAAATTGGATTCTACAAGGCTTTCACGCCCCTAATGAGAAAAAAAAAGTCATTGTTACCAGCCATTCCCATCCCTATCCATTGTTCTCTTCATCCCGTAATGACCGTCATATTAACCCTCTATCCCAGCGTCCATCATGGAGAAATTTCAAAAAAAAAAAAAGTCGTAAAAGCCCACTCCCTGGGCGGCCAAGTTTCCGCTTCTTTTCAATAAACGGAGTCTAGTTTCTATCCTCAAGCAAAACAACAAATTGTGACATGTTTGACACGTCAGATGAGTTCTTTTTTCTTTCGTTACTGCGTGGCACATTGTGTCTGGCCTTCACCCTCGTCGTCGTCTTCCCATTCGTTGCCGAATCGAGGATCGCCTTGATCAGCGCCCATCTGTGTTTCCAAGTTAGCTTCTCTCATATTATAGCAAGTGTGGAGTTAAAGTCATGCTCACCTCTTCAATGTCAGCGCCGTCTTCATATTCGACCTCGTCAATCTCCTCAGCCTCCACGGCTGGCAGTGGTGGTGGCAGCATCTTTGCCAATGCCTCATAAGCAGATTCATCCTTCAGCCAGTCATCCTCGGGGAATTCGACCTTGACCAGGAGATACAAATCTCCCCTGGCGTCGCCCCTCTTCATGGGCATACCCTCGCCAGGGATCTTGATGCAGTCCACTGGCTTCAAAACCTTGCCCCGCGGTCGGTTGAGTTGGATACCCCGGCCGTCGAGGTGTTTCAGTACCACCCGGTTGAATCCGACGAGAGCCTCGCTCAGGGAAACAGTCAACTCTGCGGAGAGATCATTTCCAAGTCGAGAAAAGACATCGTGGGGCTCCTCGATAAGGGTGAAGACAATATCTCCGGGTATCTGGTCTGGATACTGATCTGCCTCGCCCTCCAGAACGATGCGCTCACCCTGCATGGAACCCCGGGGAATGTAAATCTCCAGTGCCTTCTTCTCCTGTGTGGTTCGCTTGCCCTTGCACTTCTTGCACCTGTCCTTTTCCTTGTACACCTTGCCGGAGCCCGTGCAGTGATCGCACAGGACAGTCTCGCGGCGCATCATGCCGGGGCCAATCTGTCGAATGGCCTCGACCATGCCGTGGCCCTTGCAGCGCTCGCAGGAAGTGGGCTTCGCCTTCTCCTTGCCTCCAGAGCCCTTGCAGACACTACAGACAACCTGCTTGTTGGCAGAGAACTTGACAGTCTTGCCCTTGTATAGTTCCTCGAGTGTAACCTTGTATTCCTGCTCCTCGTCCGGTCCCTTTCGGGGTCTCATGGGGCCGCCAGGACCGCCGGGGCCACCGGGGCCGCCCATGTTGAATCCGAACATCTGGGACAGAATATCGTTGAGATCGACCTCGGGGCCGCCGGGGCCTCCTCGTGAGCCGTCAAAGGCAGCCATGCCGTGGGTGTCGTAGAGGTGGCGCTTATCTTCATCGCTGAGGATTTCGTAGGCTCGGCTAGCCTCCTTGAACTTGACCTCCGACTCTTCGCGCTGCTCCTCGGGGACTTTGTCTGGGTGGTATCTCAGTGCAGCCTGTTTAGATTAGCTTGGAATGCGGCGAATGGGATTCGGAATCGGTGTTGCCGTACCTTGCGATAGGCCTTCTTGATCTGGTCGGGCGTTGCACCTCTGTCGATCTCGAGGATCTCTGGAAACGGAGAGGTTAGATAAGACAAGAACAGGAAGAGGAGGAAAGACGGAAGATGTGCCTAAACGCTCAAACATACCATAGAGATCAATTTCCGCTTCGGAAGCCATACTGACGGCTGATTGTCGTTTTGCTGGAGAAGATGCAGATTTTCAAGGCGATTGCAGAGTGGAATCCAGAAAATCTTTTGGCGTGGCGCGGGGTCGATGCTGGAGCCTGCAAACGTACGGAATCCAGCTGCTGCCTTGAGCAATCAAAGACTGTATGCAAGGCTGATGAATGAAAGAAAACACCAAAGAAAAAAAAAAGAGATGATGAAATCTCCGTTTGGCCGTATCGGAGTTGGAAATTGGGCAAACAAATGGGAGGGCAGCTAAATTGCATTACTCGCAAAAAGATTTGCCGGCTCTTTGCATCTGCCGCTTGCCCGCCAACGCAGCGCCACGGCTCTGGCAGTGACTTGCGGGACGTGGATCAGGTACCCCGAATTTGCTTGGTTGTGTATAGCTCGGGGCTTGTACCACACAAGTACAGGCATAATTTGTGATAGAAATCTTAATCCTGGACAATGGAGGCCTCTAGAGCGTTTGTTCCAATTACCAGGACACAGTATGGGTGCTGTCACCTGGATTTACAGTCCTCATCTCACTCTTACTGTCTGAATGTCTTATACTTGATGGTACTTCGCCCCGCGATAGACGGCCGTTTTCTGTCTTATCGTTGCCATCTATCAGCCTTATCAAGAATATCCACATCTAGCCGAACCTGGCGCCACATGTGGCGTTGCATCGAAAATTACGCCTCACATATCAAAGTAAACGCATGATGCCTTTCACTCATTATCTACCTACACAAGATATGATGAATGAGACCATACACGATTGTGGCTTTATATCATGTCCTCATCCGTCCTTCGGCTGAGCTTACAGAGATTGGGCAGCCGTTCAATATGTGAATCACGGATAACTACCTCCAGTCGCCAGCTGAGCAGAAGTTTTGGCACATCTGCCGCTCTTCGTTGTGAGAGACAAAATCTCTCTGTCCTATACACCCCCAATTCAAAACACCAAGGGGAAGAGAAAAGATGCCAATCTCAAAAACGAACATATAGCTCGGGATTGAAAGGCCTAAGGAGCAAGACTAAGAAACACAATGATGCAGCTTCTCTTCCATCGGATTCACCCACAATTCTCGGCCAAAGCGCCGACCTGCCGATCCGCGCCCGTTTTGCTCCGTCTCCAACAGGATACCTGCATCTAGGGTCTCTGAGGACAGCGCTTTTTTGTAAGCTAGCTGTGCTTGCTTCCAATGGAGGAGCTTTCATCCTCCGTATTGAAGATACAGATCAGGTATGGAGGAGACAGTCTCAGTGAAAGGGGACAAGTACTAAACAAGGCTATACAGAACCGTCTTGTAAAAGATGCCGAGGAGCGATTAATGAAGGACCTGAAATGGGCAGGGCTATCATGGGATGAAGGGCCAGACTGTGGTGGACCATATGGTCCATACAGGCAAGTAAGTTGAGACGACTCTCAGACACCTTGTTCTATCTAACAGAGTGCAGTCTGAGAGGTTACCGGTCTATCAAGAACACGTTCAAACACTCTTAGATCATGATCACGCCTACCGCTGCTTCTGCACACCCGAGCAGCTGGAGTCTCAGAAACGTGAACTCCACGAGGCCGGCAAACCGACTATTTACCCTGGGACATGCCGCTCCATAGATGCCGCGGAGTCGGACCGACGGGCAAAGGCCGGGGAGTCTCATGTAGTTCGCTTCAAGAGCGACAAGTTTGGCCGACCTAAGCTTCACGATGCCATTTATGGGCGATTCCAGAAGAAGGACATGGAGGAAGATTTCATCCTGATGAAGACAGATGGTTTCCCCACGTATCATTTGGCCAACGTGGTTGATGACCACTTGATGAAAATAACACATGTAATCCGCGGCGAGGTAGGTAAATCCCAATTGTCGGCTACTTACATGGCTACATAGGATTAACGATATCCATAGGAGTGGCTTATTTCGACACCGAAACATGTTGCCCTGTATGAAGCCTTCGGCTGGCAGCCTCCGACGTTTGCACACCTTGGGTTGCTAGTGGATCTGGATGGCAGCAAGCTCAGCAAACGAAACGACAGCGTCAACATATCCAAGTACCAGACTGGGGGCACATTCCCTATGGCTCTGCTGTCATGGCTAGCCAACCTCGGATCCTCATTCAAACGAGACGTGCAACCGCCTCGGACGGTAGAGGACGTGGCCAATGCTGTACGAATCCTGCCTCTCTCTGCATCCTACAAACACTGCTAACATGAGATAGTTGACATTCAAATTCACACGAGGCGGTATTAAATTGAACCTGTCAAAGCTTGAATACTTTAACAACAGGTACCGTGATGCGATACTCTGGAAGCCCGTTCCGGCCTTGGCAGACCAGGAGGCAAAGCTCATCGACCAACACCTGACGCAACCCATATTGGGCGAAATTGAAGCAATCACAAACGGAACCGTCGAAAGCGCAGAGTTGGCAGCAAGAGCATGGCGGCTACCGCTTGAGCTCGTTCCGACATTGACTGATCCGTCCAAGAAGGGTCAATACGTGTATCAGGCACTTGTATCCAAACAGGGAGGCTTTCAATCGCCGAGCGACCTGATATCACAACACCCATATCTCTTTTGGCGCGTGCCGCTGGATATTTACAAGACTTCTCTCGCGAAAGCAAGACCTGAGCCTAAGGTTATCGATGCTCTTGAAGAGGCAATCTCACAGGAATCTTCCTGGAATGGTGATTGCAGTCAGGTCATGCAGACTATACAGTCGAAAGTCGAGCCCCAGGGAGTCGACCAGCTTACGATTCACAACGTATTGCGAGTGATTGCTGCTGGTGGGCAGGATGTTGTCTCTCAGAGCAGCTCCAGGATGTTTGCTCTTCTGGGTCGAGATGAATGGACATATCGGCTAAATGTTGTTAAGGAGCTTCTCAATGAGCTGAACTAGGACTGGATTATCCGATGGCGTTACCGGTAGCATTCTTCAGCTGGATGGCGAAGATGTTGCTTCTTCGTCCTTTCCTGCCCCCAACTATGGCCATGCGATAGACTGTACAATAACACAATATGAACTGTATAACACAATTTGCCCTGCGTTTGACTCTGTCATTAGATGTATATAGAGACGCTCCTGCAGAAGCCCCAGAAGAGCTCGTCGACCCACGATGCCAGTCCCGCCAACTGATGGACAGCTGGCAGCCCCTTTTTCGCATATTCGACTTACTGTACTGGTATAGCACAAGAAGATGTCCTGGTAATAATGTGAAAAAATTTCGCAACTTCTAGAAGCTTTGCGTTTCCACCTCTTCCTCTTCCACCTCACGCCCTTTCGCTTCGCCTTTCCGCATTGCTCCAGACTCACCACCAAACAAGGGGGCGGGAGGACTCTAACTATACCAAAGCAAGTACATACCGAGCAATCGCTTCGCAAGAATGAATGATAATCCAGGCGAAGATCAGTTCCAAAATCCTCCGGGATTCTTCTACGTCGCCCTTACTGAAGCAATCGCAGACAATGACGAGGACTTGATGGATGAGGACGTGATGGACGAGGACATGATGGCTCTGGAGGAGGCAACGCTCCAAGATGATTCCTCCTCCCCCACCGAGATTCCCGATCATGATGCTGATGACATTGCCAGAGAGAGAGAGCATCTGGCAATCTATGCAAACATTCGAGTTGCGATGCTTCAAGGCCAACTTGCACGTGCGCGCGCTGAAGTGAACAGACTCGAAGGACCCTTGACACTTGACGACGTGATGCCCGTTCTCGAGCTCTACGGCCAATTGATCGGCATCGTTTGCCCTCAGGACGACTTCGACAGAGAGAAATGGGTTCGATATCGTGAGCAATGCCTAGGATTGCAAAGACGATTCTTCGAAAAGAAAGAAGTGTACTGCCTCATCCAAGCGAAATGCGAAAAGATGCGCGAGAGATGCGGCGACCTCAACGACAAATGCGTCGCCATCTGTGAGTACTACGACAAATTCCAAGAACGAATCAACGGCCTCTTTGAAGAGGACAAGGAAGAAGACGAAGACGAAGAGCTGTACGACATGATGCGAGGCAAGATGGGCGCCAACGAGCAGCGGATGGAGGGTTTGTTGGAGGAGGGCACGAATTTGATGCAGACGATTGAGGCGTATATGCTTTTGGCTTACAAGCTGGAGAGAAAGGCGCTGTATAACATTTATCAGCTGCGTCGCTTTGAGGGGGTTCTTGATGATATTCTGCGGTCGTTTGACTATTGGTTTGGGGAGCTTTGAGGGAGGATATGGGGGATGGTGATTCGTGTTGAGAGAGAGTTTCGTGGGAGTTGCGATTTTGACGCGTCGGGAGATTACCTATTTACGCAACACCATGTACACAAAGAAGCAGTAGTGGGCAGATTCTAATGAAGAGGGTATCGGTTCATTTGACATGGAATGTCCGTTCCAAATTGTATGTGTGATGACAGCTCTCTACCAAAATCTTGACTGACCTTAACATGGGTATTCGTATCCGTATAATTCCACTCAAGAATGTCAGTCTCTCATGTAAAAGAAATTCACCAATGAGTTGTACAGGACTCGCATCCAATCAGCCATGAAGCATCTTCATTTCTAAAATTATTAACTATTCTAACGGGGAATCAGATCAACATCAAAAATATCCAATCATTCGCGTTTTCATCTCGGCAAATTATAAATCATAAGAATCAGGTCAACGGCATATCCCAACGGCGTATAAAAAAGAAGTCTCAAAGCACCAAAGCACCAAATCTCGTAGTCTCAAATTTCGTCCATCATTTTTCGTCTAAAGGAGTGAATTAGCTTCGGGCTCAAATCCATATCACGAGGAGATGAGCTTACTGTTTATTTAGTTGTATCCAGGCAAGACATTAGACCACCGACTTTCTCAGGGCTCGGAAACGACGGATCAACACAGGGGGAAGATGAGTCTCGTTTTGGTTCACCCAAGTGTTGTTGATGCTGACAGTGGTGTTGGGATAATAAGGAGCAGAAGGAGCAGAAGCCGCGATGACTGTTGTGTTGACAGCGACAGTTCCGTTGGCAATGGCCGTCGAGTTCCAGTTGACAATGGTCGTCGTGTTCCAGTTGATACCGGTAGTAGTGTTCCAGTTGGTAGGAGTTGATGTGTTCCAGTTGGTAGGAGTTGATGTGTTCCAGTTGGTAGGAGTTGATGTGTTCCAGTTGGTAGGAGTTGATGTGTTCCAGTTAACGACGGTAGAGTTCCAATTGCCGAAGCGATACGTGGGCACGGCTCCAGCGACGGCAGCGCAAGCAGCGACAATGACGGCAGAAGTCTTCATCTTGGGCTTTGGAAGTGTGTATCGACGGATGTTTCCCTTGTGGCTTGTTGGCTATAAACGAATGATGGATTTGCTTTGTTTAAAAGAGCGTGGACAGTCACGAAAGCAAGCAACAACAGCTAGTATCACGACTTCAAGCAAGGGGGACAAACGCAGCAAGAAAAAGGGAAAAAAGAGAAGAGGGCCAAGCCGACTGCATGGGGGAAAGGCTCCTTTACTAAATACTCGGGATCCATTCGAGGCAGCCTCGTCTATACGTCGAATGTTGGCACTTTGTTCAGCCCGCTTTGCGTACTCGTACTTTGCAACGGAGCATTACTACGACTACGACTATCAGTACCCTTGGTCATTGGCTAGGTAGGGGGGAACCTTGACCTTGCACGGAGCCTCAGCCGAAGAGACGAGGCACATATGTACCGACAGGAAGAAAAGAACAGGTACATGGCACTTGGGTGTGGTCGGTGTGAGAGTCAGTCAATCGGATAGGAGCACAGATGGACGAAAGAGTTTGTCTGCCACGGAAGCAAATGGATCACCGGTGGGACCGACGTTATGGGCCTAGTATTAAACGGTGACATGTGAAAAGACGATGCCTGTTTCTGGATAGAAGTAGGCAGGGGTAGAAGAGATCGCTTGTTGGCGAGAGAAGGAAAATGAAATGAAGCATCTATTGTGCTTGGACGGTTCATGATAAGTGAGATGATGGAGTCGTTCTAAGACGACACTAATGGCAATACCGAGATTATATCATTCTCGTTCAAGCACGATAATTACTATATTGTGCTGTTGACAAGACGGTGAGATGATTATTAAAAAGAAAGAGAAAATATGAGAGTCTGGGATTTCTGCCTTATCGACCCCCTTTTCCGTACAGAACTTGTCGTTATCTACGTCCATGCTAAAAAGGCCCCATCGCCAACAGTTTTTCGCGGTTCGACCAGACAAGGATACGGTGGAACCACCGAAAAGAGACGAATGTTCTCGCTCAGTCAATTAGTACAGTATCGCTTTTCACGGCAAGAATTTAAATTGTTTAAAAGTTGCCATAAAATAAAGTTAGAGAGCTTACAGACTCCCAATATCTCTCAAGTTTGTATGACTCCAAGGAGCTGTTTCGATAACTTCACTTGAACATGTCTTGTCTGGCGGTGTCACCTCAGCACGTGCTTTTCTATGGATCTCGCCAGAAGACTTCGCGGCCCAGCTCCATAAATCTCGTCATTCTGCAGCAAAATACGACAGTTCATCGGACTGGGACTCTCCCTCTCTGTCTTTTCCCACCGCATATCCAACAAGGGAAACATATTCCGGAAACACAAGGAAGAACAAAGAAACAAGAAGAAGCAGAAGGAAATATCTCCCACTGCCGCTCATTCACTCATTCAGTTAGCTAACTCAGATGCAAACGCCAATCTCAGCCACACCCGAGCCAATCTCGCAGATCATGCAACGCCAAATCTTGCACATCTGCAAACTAGCACAAAATCGAAGAACCTAAGCGCCAACGTCTGTCTCTAGCTGTAAGTGCAAATAAGGCACAATATATCCACGACACTACAACACTACGATATTTAGCACATGCAGCCCAACGCGGATAAAAAAGGGGTGAGCAAAAGATCAGATCGCCAACTATGCCGTGGTAGGTAGGTCAGTAAAAACACCATCGGCAAAACACCAAATTAACCATTTCACCATGCTACTGAATGTTGAAATTACGGTACTTTGTAGACCAAATCGTCCGCACAAAACGGTCTTTCTGCATCTCCCACGCTTTATATCCGATCGCATCGCCTAAAAAAACAAACAGTCAACAACTCCCACAAAAGCTTCCACAGCACTAACTAACACCCCATGCTCCTCCTCCACACCCCAGCTTGTCTAAGTAAAAAAGCAGGTTTTGATATGGATGGGGACCCTTGCACAGCCTCTCAACAAAAAAAAAATCTTCGTCACTTACCGACTCTTCTTCTCTCTTTGCTCTGCTAAGCTCTTAGTCTAGTATTATCCGATATTGTTCCTGCTCGGTCCCCTGTCAGATGCTGCATGTTGTCGATCCAGCACCTGATTCGGTTTCTTTCTTTCCGGGCCCTGGTTCATCTCTTCTCGGCATCTGGCGAATCTGAAATCAACCTTATCATTTCTTCAGGGGCGCTGCCAGTCTCTGAGAATCTACGTATATTGTTTAACCATCACCAGATTATCGAGTCACAGCTTAACAGGTCGGGAGTTGTTCCACAAGTATGAAATAATTCAAGTCGTTGCACATAAGTGGCCTGAAACCAAGGCTCTCTAACTATCCCAAACATGTCAACCATCGTCTTCTTCCCCCAGACAGGGCCGCAGAGCCCGTCTTTTTTCTATCAAGCATTCATCTTTTGCACTGCCCCTTTGCTCGTCCCGGTATGAAGACATGGGAGGAAACCCCCGCTTCCCCATACCAGAACCATGTTTCTCGCTCAGCGAGGTCCATCTCCAACAGGGACATCATCCATCCATATAAGAAAGAACAAAGACGACCAAAACAGAAACCCCCCACCAAGGGCCCATTACTCAACACTGCCTCCTGTGAGGCTCCTCTTCTGCTTCGGTTGCCCGCTACATCATATGCCGAGAGAAAAAAAAAAACAATGGCACGACAAGAAAACTTCATTCCATGTGTCCCAGTAAAAACGCACTAATAGAAAAGAAAATACGAGAAGAAAGAGAAAAGAAGTAAGAGGCACTTTACAGTGTCGCAGTCGGTCTAGGCATCTGCAATCGAAGCATCTCGAGAGCAACAACGTTGGAAAAAAAACGAACAAGAAAAGAAAACGGTAAGCTCTGTCGCTATTGTGTCGTAATCGGTATCGTGACTTAGGAAAATAGTCCGCTGTGTTCTGTCGAGAGCATCGGATAGGGTATAATTGCATCGTGCATATATATAAAGAGAAGAAAAAAAAATCCAATTTTAAACTTCGATGACCCAAACCTAGAGAGAAAGAATGTTAGACCGTTATACTGACAAAATCGCAGCATGCCAAAAGGGGAAATAGGGTATGTAATCCTCAAGGCAGCAGCAAACTCTAGGCTCCAAAAGTCAAGCTTACCTCCATCTTGCCAACATCCAGCCTCTGTCTCTTCGCAAGGCTCTTTGCGCTTTGGATGGCCACGTCCAAGTCGTCTTGGTCGCCCATCGTAATCATGTCGTCTGGCACATCTTCGTCCTTCATCTTGATCTTGAATCGCTTTCGCAGCCCAAACTTGTCCCGGATGCGATCCACAAAGTCCGAAAACTCGATCGATGTACCAATCATGATGTACCTCACATCGTCTGCATGAACCTTGACACGAATCTTGCGAATGTCGGGTCGTCGCGAAGCCGCACGGGATGGTCGAGATACAGATCCAGGACCACGTCGCACGTTGGATACCATCTCGAACTCGCCCTCGTCGAAAGACCCGTAATCATAATCCGAGCCTTCGTCGTCATCGTCGTATCGTCGGGACCGAGACTGCTTGCTTCCACGCGAGCTCTCGCCATACCCATCGTATGATTCATCGCCGTATGGGGATTCTTCTTCAATGACCCGCTGTCTCCGAGAGGGCTCTCTTGTGGAGAAGCCTCTGGCAGGCGCAGCCGATACTGAGCGCGAATGTTTCGGGGCGCGGTCTTGTGGAGATGGAGCCTTCTCATACCTCCTGCTGCTCTCTTGTGTCTGGATGCTAAGCTTCGCGGCGTTCGCTCTCCCTCCAGAGTTCCGTACAGAAGCACCCCGAGATGGGAGGCGGTCGTTCTCTGGTGGAGGTGTGGGAGGAAAGTTATTGCGGTTGGTCGGCGGTTCAGACTGCTGTCTTCGGGATTGGATGCCTGGCTTGACCAGGTTTGTTGCCGCAAAAGACAAGTTTTCGGTCGGTCGATCGTCTTTGGCTTCTGTTTTGGCCTAAGGAGAGACAGATAAGCGAACGAAATGCATGCCGGGGGACTTGAAGTACTCACATTTCTGATCTCGGAACCGGCGAACCCGGTGAACGCATTGGATCGGTCTGAGGCTGCAACTAATCTGGCCTTGCCAAGATAGTCCTTGGTCTTCAGGTTGCGAACCTTGGCTTCGTTGGGTCGATAGACGACACCCACAGGAATGGAAAACACGGTATAGCCCTATCGTCACTGTAAGTCAAGTGTTTCTCCGCCACAAAGTCGTTGAATAATGCTGACCTCGGCCTCCTCTCGAATAGCTTCGTCAATGACGTTGTGGTCTTCGACGACCTTTTCCTTAACGGCATACGCCAAATCTTGCAAACCGGCCTCCTTCTGCTGTAGGTAGATGTAGCATAATCCTCGGTTGAATAGGACCTCGCACGAGTATAGCTTGAAAAGAAGACCCAGTTGGGCATAGTCGATTACGCTGTTACCTCGCAGATACAGCAGGGTATCGTTGAAGTTGGCCAAGGCCTCTTCGAAATCGCCAAGCAAGAAATTCGAGACGCCCTGCTGAAAGTAGGCAACAGCTAGGTACTGATCCAGTCGGATGGCTCGTTGGTAACACTCGACCTAGGCATAGCACAAACGCATGGGTTAGCAGGACAGGTGGAAGCGTTGCTGGGAAGAAAGGTGCAGCCTACTGCTTTCTCATGCTCGCCCAGAGTGGCATGGATGACACCCATGTTGAAGAGAATCTTGCTCGTGTCGGCGATCTTGTCAAACTCTCCAAGGGCATCGTCGAATTCATTGTTGTCATAACGACCTAGGGCCGCGACCCAGGTCTCAATCTCCTAGAAGCCCACGATATCAGCATTCGCCACGCCATCATCGACAACGGCTACCTCTCTTACCTGTTTCAACGACATCGTGTCTTTCTATATGTGAGAGCACACTGTTGGTGGCAGAGTGGCTGGCTGAACACCGGCGTATAGACGAATATATATCCAATGCCCACAAAGGAATTGGCGCCTTATTAGAAAGCTGGGGCCTAAGTGAGACAAGGGACACCACGGCCTATCGGGCTTCGGCACTTGGAGGGGGTAGAGACCAGCTTTAATTGCAGCGTGCTATCTTGTCAGATCAGAGTCCAATGTCTTTTTGGGTTCCGGGATGTTCAGTTCCCCCGCCCTTGGCTGGTATTGGCTCAAGAGATTTGTGCGAGGCGGGTGTACCTTGGCGAGGTGTGGCGCGAGTCGAGGGAGATCCCGTGATAATCCTCGAAGCTATCGACTCCCAGAATCGACAGTCGGAGTGATTTTCTCAGGCCACCGAGACGCCCTATTTTCTTCTCTTCGCTTAAACGTCAATAATTCTATTATTGTCTCTGCAAGTCGGAGACAACTTGAGTTGCTATTAGAAAACCCCGAAATCGAGCGAGCGTATACGAGTCGCTACTCCGTGCTCTGTGCGTCGACAGAAGGGGAGCAACAAATTCGTGGGGTATGTGTACAACAAGCGGTGCTGATCTGTAAGATGTCACCCGATTATTTTCGGCGCTCCCTGCGTGTATCTTCTCTGTGTTGCAGTGCGAAGAATCCGGCCGGCCGAATGATTGAAATTTTTTATTTTTAGATGTCCTGACCCCGGAAGCAATGAGTGAATTAAGTCGAGCTGACGATGAAAAGCAGAAAAAAAGATTGTAGTGTTCCCAAAGGTGGACGACGGGTTTTGCGGCGCTATCGACAAGCCAAGGTGACGGGCCAAGTAGCGTGCATTTGGGCTGGGAAGTTGAACAAAAAAGAGTGAGTGACGAGTGGAGAGAGGACGAGGGGCAATGGGCGTGGCGTGCAGTAGTAAAATGGAAAATTGGGACTCGGAGCTTAGCATGGGATGGTGGAACTGGGAACTGACCTGCCGTTCTCTGGGGGGTGCCACGGTTTTGGACATGGGCTGGTGAAGCTTCACCTTTGTTCCAAATCTCACGAGGGGGTCAGTGAGCGGCCAAAGGCCGTGCCAGGGGGGCAATCTGGGAAGGGGGTACGGAAGCCAGCCTGAACGGAGTGTACGGAGTAGAGTGTGAAGCTGTGCTCCAGCCTCGGCATTGGCCTTGACTTGGCCTTTGAAGACGTGTACAAGTGCAGTGCAGTGAAAATGTGACATGAGAGGTCGACGGTGGTCGTGGAACCAGGGGTGGCGGGTCTGCCTCCCTGTGTCGCAGGTCGATACCAGGTCTACCGGTGGCTTGCACCATGGTGTGCCAGTCGATTTTTCGTCTGTTTTCCTGCTACCGATGGCTCCGTATTAGAGACGCTTCGCCTATTAGAGCAATCCATCGTGTTTGGCTGGTTATTTGGTCTCGTTTGGGCGCACAGGTAACTGTATCTGTATGTGAGGTTATTGCTTGCTTGCAGCGGACCAAGCGACAAGGCTTACCATTTCCAGCACCTCGATCATCCCAACCCTGCCCAAAGCAGACAACCTGCTCGTACAAGTCGGAGCAGAGTTACCGGCAGAGTAGCGTTGTGTGTCCAGCAATCTGCTTACAAGGTACAACCCTCAGCTCTTGGCGACGATGGATCAGGTAGGTCGCGAGCCCGTGTGTGTGTCGATACGGCAAGAGAGTCGAATCATGCCCATCCGCATAGCCTGTTTGGCTGTGGTGATTCGTTTCTTTGTTTGATGTCGTAGTTTTGTTAGTGCTGGAACGCTTGGTTGGATGAAGTTGGTTCAATCCTTCCAGCCACGTGCCCGCAAAACGTGGAATACGTACATGCACTCCCTCTCAAAGAGAAAGAGCAAGCCAACACGAGTTGCCAGGCAATCTTATCAATCAGCCTCGTTTCTTATCCAGATAAGATGCAATCTATATCATATCGACTTCCATCTTGCTCATCACCATTGCCTCTTTTCTATCTACACATCCAAATTCGTGCATCCTCTTTCTCTCATGCCCGTTGAAAGTCATCTCTCAACATCCAGTACGACACACCTGTTGGAGTAGCTGATGTGATGCTTCATATTTCGGCGCTCTTGCTGTCCATGGTCCCTCCTCCGCGTAGTCGATCGATGGGCCGCATATGCAACTGCAGAGAGCTAGCACACAGCACACAGGGTCCAATTTCCCAAGTCAACCAGCTGTGCTATTCTGGGACACACGGCGTTGCAGTTCCCGAATCGATGTGCCTGGCAGCTCCGCTAATTGGCTCTTGGGGATCAGAGTTCGCGGCCAACGACGGCGCGTACCTTTTTGCTGACCCTTGCCGTCTGCCAGCCCTGGTTCAGCCACCTCCATAGAGGAGCGAAAAGAAGCTCGATGGGCTGCCAGCCACGCACCGCACTGGTCTCCCTTCCTGGCCAACATGAGAGGAACAAGATGTCATGGCCCGCGAGTCGCTGCCAGGCCAGGCCAGGCCCGGCTCTTTGGGCAGCGAGAGCCAGCGGCGTGGGTGAAGGTGACTAAAGGCAGAGCTACTAAGCGCCCTGAATACTGTTGGCTTGTGCTCATCTGCAGGCTAGCTTATTAGCTCCCTCATTCCAATCTACTCATCACCCAATGCCGCGATGAGATTGGACAAGATGGTTACTTCGCGCTCGAATTTCTCCGTTCGACGCAGATGATGGTGTCATGACTGATGGGCTCTTATTCATCTCCCAGGCTATTTTTAACTACCAGTTGCATACGTGGTATCCGGCCAAATTGGCCCCGGTGGGCCGCGTACCGACAAGGGGTGCTGTAAGCGGGGCGGCAAAGTCACTCAGCAAGTATAGTAAACTAATGCACATTTCCTATAAATACAAAGAAATATATATATAATAATACTCAGCTAATATATAAGTAAAAAAATTATTTTAAAAATTCTATATATAATATTATATATAAACTACGTATGGTTTTATTTTCGAAGGGTTTTATTAATATTCTATATGTGCATTTACGTTTTTAAATATAGTTATAGGGTAGCTGTGGCTGTAACGATTTTCTATGCGCTTTCCGAGGGACTAAAACACTTGGATTGCGAGACCCCGGGCAATACCTGTTCCACCGGGGCCAATTACCCCTACGACCTAGTATATCCCACGCATCCGACGGCGAGATGATAGAATCATCAACTTTCACCGCCGGATCACCGCGAACACATGAGTGGGTAGCGGACCTGGTGCCTCATTCTCGGTAGAAAAGCTGGGGTTCCCTTGACATTCCATGCTTTCATCACCACTAATGCCATGCATCACGGCCACTTGGCGTCGTCCTGTCGGTCATCCTGCGATGCAGCGGGCGGCAACAGTTGGCCGAGCGAAATGCGAGATTACCTCGTTAGACCCCCCTCACGTACTCGTACCTATTGGCCTGCACCTGGCGTTGCTTCGCGTCATCCTTGGACAAAGTTCTCTTGAGCTATGCTATTTCTATGCCCACAAGCACTAATACTCTGCTCGCTCTCCTGATGTGAAAGCCGATGCTTCATGCCAGCTAGCGAATTCCATCACAGCATTTTCCCACACTCTTGGTCGTGAAGACGTTCTTATTAGCTCTGTACGCGCCGAAGATGCTGCAACTAGGCCACGGAGCCCAATAGGTCTTTCAACACGCCAAGCTAAAACATTGATATCGCCATCCTTCGCCCGTCGTCTAATGTGACGATGAGAGCTTTGCGAGAGCGGCCTCAGGATCGGGCCAACAGCCTTGCAGCACTTGCAAAAGGGTGGTGCAATAGAAGGGGGGTGGATTTAAGGCGGACAGGACGTGGAATATTCGAAAAGAGATTCCCAGCCAGTGGTGCCACCGTCAAAGCTTTATCATCCGATCATCTGCTGAGGACAAGACACGGGGTGGTCATTGTCACAATCTTGGCGTTTATGTTTATCACATCCAGCTACCCCAAGAGTCTGCAGTATCTAGCTGTCAACCCCGCGTGCTGGGACATGACCTCATAACCTTCATGGCCGTTTCACAACAAGCTGATAAAGCGCCTTGACACTTCTCGACGCACGCACAGTCGTATCGCTTGAGGTCTAGAGAATACGAGTTCTTGAGTGTAAGTCATCGATCAGCCTTGCGCTTTGGCCCTTGGCATTTCACTGGGCGCCCAACATAAGATGTCATGCGTACAGAGACTTCATACATTTACCAGACGCCGCGGGAGACACCACGCATGAACTGAAGCTGTTTCAGTGAGATTGAACTTGAGGACCGTGCTTCAGCATTCCCGCCTTGGGCTTGACGAGGTCGATCCCCCCCGTGGTTTCCGCCGTTACAGGTTAGCAACACGCTGTTTCTGAATCCCTGCGCAGCATGAAACTGCCAAATGAGCTCTTGCGGTAACGCCCCGCTATCGTAGGGAAGATAGCTCGGGTAGTTTCATCTCTCAGGTGCCGGCTTATACGATACAACCTCCTTGTGTTGTGGATTGATGAGATTTGTAGGAGATTTGTGAGATAAGCTTAAAAGAACAAAGGAAGTGGAAGCAGAAGGGGATGATGGCTTAGAGAGCTTGGCAGCAGAAAAGAGTCGCTTTGCTCATTCATTCATTTTACTTGTTTATCCAAAATAGGTTGGTTGGGTTGTTGTATCGTGTTACAGCATTCCCTTCTTAACCTCGTCCTCTCTCTCTTCCCACAGCGTCTTGCCCGTGCAGGAGCAGACAGTCTTGTCATTATCCCACATACCCGCACTTCGCGCAATGACGCCGACTACAGTGTTGTCGTCGTTCTTGAGCGGCTGCGTCTCATCCTGTCTGGTGAGAACCATGGCATGGCCAATGACTTCCCAGATCTGAAAGGCGTGGTCCACAAACGCAGATCCGCGGCCATCCTTGGATACCTCAATAATCCCAAGAGATCCCTTGGGCTCCTCCTTTTCGCCCCCAGACCAGATTGGGCCAGTAGATTCGGCGCCGTCCTTGAGATCTCCAAATTCACGAATGGTTGCCCGATAGGTGCCGGGAGCAACGCCCCTTATTGTGAGATCGATCAATGTCCGGTCGGGGCTAACTTGCACCATTCTAGCGAGACCTCTCACTTCCCGGCTGGTATCATTCTCATCGTGGTGCTCCGCTTGGTCAGCGAACGTCTCCAGGATGCTCACGGCGGCGCCTGAATAAACAATGTCCGTGTTAGCCACCTGTTTCTTGGACCAATCGATTGTCCCTGGCGAAACATGAAAGGCACACGCCCCGTGGGAAAGGGGGCCACTATCAAGGCAAAATCATGGAAGTTAAGGCTCAGCAGTCAAGATTTTTGAAACGTACTGTTGGAAGCGCCGGATCCGCGAAGGATGGCGTCTCTCCCCGTAGCTTGGATGGCCTCAACGATGGCCGATGGTGCGACTGCGGCATGGCCCGATGTGTTAGCAGATGTGTAGACATGATGCCGTGAAGTGGTATGCTCATGATGCCATGCTCACCAGATCCCTCGACTGATACCAGCTGGTCCTTGAGGTTTCCCTCGACCTTTGTGATGCCATCGAGTTTGTAGAGAGAGTCTGAAACGGACTTGACGCAGCCGTCGCAGGATAGCGGGACGGCGAAGAGGGTCTGTTTGCCCAGTGTTTCATCAGCCTCTCAAACGCTCCATGGACTGTGCACGTTTCTTTTTTTCTTTGTTTCGAAAAGAAAAGAAAGAAAGAGAACAAAGGTCTTTCTAGAGTCAAGGCAGAAGCCATACCTGGAAGCTGTGCTTGACAGCCATGGTGCCTGGTTGGTTGATGAAGCTGTCAGTCAAGACGCGGGGCAGTTGTAAACCACCGCTTGAGTCAAAGCTGGAGTTGAAGCTCAGCCAAAGTGGCAACACATGCACGTACCGGGTGTCGGAGCGCTACTAGTAGGGCTGGTGGAATGAGAAGCTCTGTATCGGTACGCTGAATAGCCAGCAAAGAGGCCAAATGAAGCTGCCAGAATCTTGGAAGACGCAGCGCTCCTAAGCGCCATTTATTTCAAGGTGAATGTCCGAGTATTTGCACTCCAGTGCTTTGAAATCCACTGCAGTGATGCCATAACGCCGGGATTACACGGTCCCGTCCGGAGGGTGGAGCCGCAAGCAGAGCTTCTGGATGGGAAATTTTGGGCTTATCCAAGGAGCGATAACGGGAAGGAGGTCATGTGACTTAGATGCGATAAGATGAGTCAGCAATTGGATATGCAAACTTTCGAGGGTCGATGTTCGTGATACTGCCCGCTTTGTAGGTTGGTGAAGCGTCCACTCACGGTGACATTCTCACCGGTGCTTATCGCCTCGAGGCCTAGGTTCTTGCAGAGACTTGGACCTTCAATTTTTGCAAGCTAGACAAGATGTCGCAGACCGTCGGCCTGGTAAGCCTTTCCAGCTTCTACAGCCAGCCAGCCAAATATCTGCAGTTCTTCTTCTAATTGTTCCAACAGACAAGGCTCGCCTACTCTCGAGTATGGCACCAAGTTTCCGCCTCGACCCCTCACCCGACTCTCTCTACCCAGCCCAACGTCACTCCTCCTTCTCTTGGCCGCCTGGCGTCCCGAATTGCCGTCCTGCTCATGGGCAAGCACAAGCCCACCTTTGACCCTTCAACCGACTGCGGCGACTACGTCGTGGTGACGAATTGCGCCGCTCTACACACCACCGGCAACAAGAAATGGCGCAAGAACTATTACAGACACAACACACGGCCGGGTAGCCTCAGGACCGTGACAATGGACGTGCTCATGGAGAAGCACGGTGGCAGCGAGGTGCTGAGAAAGGCTGTTAGCGGCATGCTGCCCAAGAACAGGCTGCGGGACAAGAGATTGGCGAGGCTCAAGGCATTTGAGGGCGAGGCACATCCGTACAAGCAGAATGTGATACGGTTTGGAGGAAAGGCTGTGGGGTCGGAGGGGTGGGATAAGATGGTGGAGGCGATACGGAACACGGATAAGGATAGGTTATGAGGATGAGGTGGGAGAAGGGGAAAATGATGATGATTATGACGGTAATCTTGTAAAGATTGGTTGTTGCTACTTGTATTATATGTTTTGTGTGTTTGACGACTCTGGAATGAGGGATGTAGGATGAAGAAGATCTCATAGAAAACTAGAGGGTTGAGGTTGAGGGAGAAAATTGTAAAGTACATATACACAACAAACACATATCACGCAGCAGATTTGAAATGTGATGCAGCTACAAGATGATACTTGTCAAATTTAATGTAATCCAATTCGAAACAAAACGCTATAACCAAGCTATCTGCGCACTTTGTCGCAGCAGCTGTTCATGACTATCATGATAATCACCCATCTAATGTCCTTGATCCAACACTGACGCAACCCAAGGCGCCAACATTTACCTATTTAAACATGTAATTGATATCTCTTTTTTTTTCTGAATTTTTTGAACTATTTTACAGGTGTGAGTCGCGGCTGGGAGCAGCGCCGCGGGCAACCTCGCATTTGATGAGGCCGTTGGGGTTTGACTGGGGGACGTAGACCTCGGCATCCTTGCCGGTGTTCTTGATGCCCTTGTGCCAGCTCAAATCTGTAGGGTTTTGTTAGCAATTGCGATTTTTCGTATATATAGTATATCAATGAGAGACTTACCGAGCTCGAAAAAGTGCTTGTTGGGTAGCGAGTAGGTGACAAGCTCCGTCTCTGGTACGGCGCCCAGGATCTGCTCGCACATCTTGTACATGGTGTTTTGCACGCTGGCGCTCTCATCCTCGGCGAATCTCGTCAGGGTAATCTCGCGGGCTTGCTCCCACGCCGGGTTGAACTTGGGGACTGCCTCCCGCACAGCGGCAACGTCTGCAAAGGTCTTCCACTTCCAGGCGGCATCAACGTCAGTGGACAAGATGCGATCCCAGGTCTCGCCCAGAGTGGTGTACTCGTCCCGCACAAAGCCGTGGAATGCCGAGCCGGTGCTCTTGAGCACAGTCAGGCCCTCAATGCCGCTGTTGATGACGATGCCGCCCTTGCGCGTGATGCGGGCCTCGACGTTGCGCGTCTCCTGGCCGTCGCGCAAGAAGCTGTGAGGATGCGGCTTTCCGCGGACCTCCATGCGCGTCCAGCGGTGCGTGATGACCTTGACGTTTGCGGCGTGGATGTGGCTGTAGGTGTCGATGAAGTGGGAGCCGAGGATGGCGGCGAAGAGCTCCGGGGGGTTGACGGGGTTCAGCTTTGCGGTGATGAAGATTGTGTTCTTGATGGAGTCAGTGGCGACGACGACGCTGTTGTCGCCCTTTGTGTAGGAGACGTCGATGTCGCCCTCGAGGAGGCAGCTGACGGTCATTTCTGTGACGGTGTGGATGCCGGTGGCGGCGTCGCGGTCGGTCTTGAGGACGCGGACGTTGTCCTTGCCATAGCGGGCGGCGGAGACGTGAGCAGTAGCCATGATGGTGAGATGAATTGAATTGTTTGTGTGAAGATACGAAAGCTGGTGATTTACTCGGGAGGAGAGAGTTCAATGGAGGGAGAGAGAACTGGTGGCGGAGGTGTCACGGAGATTGGAAGCGGCGAACAAACAAACCAAGACGTCAACTATCAACACACTCAGCAATGAAGCTAGAGAAAAGATGGATGCAAGTTTTGATCTACAAGGAGCGTGGCCTGGATTATATATAGCACATGCCCGTTGGTTACATGTGCATCCGGGGGACAGCATGAGATGATTCCATATCCACTTTCCTATCTGACACGCGCAAGATAGCTATCGGACATCGCCTCACATTGACTTTGGACAATAAGCAAAGGCAAACAGCTCCGATCGACCATGCATGGCACCGGCTCGACTTTCCCGCAAGCGGCATCAGCGGCAAAAAGGGCAAGCCTTCGGGCCATGGCGCGTTGCAGCACGAGCTGATGAGCAGAAAAGACAATTGCAGAGTCGCCAACGTATGGCTGGTGGGGTTGCGACACAAAGAGGCCCGGAGCCCGCCGAATCCCAGACGCGGAGCCCCGGAGGCCCCAGGCAGCTGGATCCTGATGGAAAGCTTCGGTCGGGATCCGGGCTTTTTGGTGCTGAGGAGATGGGCCGATGTTTTTATGGAGGTACTTTGATATTAGTGGCGTAGTTGGTGGGAAGGGGATGTATTTTGGGGTTTCGTGAGATGACCTGATGGAAGCATAATTTGATGCTGAATCGGATGAGGGGATTGGGGTTGTAGATATGGATGGCTACATATCTGAGATGCTGGGGGAATCAATCAAGATAAGCAAGGACTAATGTGAATTAGTCGTAGTGAGTTGCGAGCTTGTCAGTTCTTTAGTAACTTTGCCTCTCTTGTGATTTCATCAGATGGGCCTTGGGCCAAGTGGGAAATCATGGATATTAGGGTCGCTGTTACGGTGCAGATCGCTGTAGACTCCGTCAGCCACCGCTTGATGCCATCATGCGATCGGGCTATTGCGCCCCGACGTTTGGTCATTGACGTTACCACAGGCGGGTTTTAGTTTAGGTTGCATTGATACAGGCCTGGGAGAATTAGCATTGCTATTATCGGTAAATGGTAATACCTTATTTCTTCTTTCTGCTCTCTGTTCATGGCATTTTAAAGAGCCGAGTTCATATATCGCCGACAATAGGGTAGATGTCGCGCAGTAGAAATAGACAGGTACCTGGAATTTGCTGGTGAAATGGCCTACAGCGCATGTACTGCTGTGCCACAGCTCTGCTGCTACAGTACCTACGTACCAGTACAGCCACCGAATCTCATTCACCAGCCATCCATTGCATGGATGCTTTCAGCCCGGCCTTTTGAAATCCTGACGGCTGGTAACGCTTCATTTCAGTCCATCCTCTGCGTCAGTGCTGGATTTGCTGTGTCGCGGGCTCAGCCTCGTCCCCTCGCATGTCTTGACCAGCTTCACAGCCTCGCCCGTCGAATCTGCGCAATTCGCTGTGCTCAGATTTTCGCTCGGCCTTGGGTCTCGTCTTTAGCTTGGCCTTCCTCCGCGCCAAGTTTCCACCGCTCAGATCTGCGATCTACCCAGCGTTCCATTCTGTCACAGGTCCGCCAATAAGCACAGCTGCCTGTCCAGTTTCATGTGCTTCGAGCCGGACGAGTCGACAATCCGAATCTCTCTCCTCCACGACACTGCCTGGACACAGCGCGAGCGAGACGAGACCCCCGAACCAGAGTCGCTGACACTCCTGGCCGCATAAACATACGAATGCTGAGGGCATAGTCCCTCCCCCCCCCCTCGGTGGGCGTTGCCGTCGCCATGCTGGCCAGCTCCTCGTCCAGCCAGAAGGGGTTTGCCACGTCCACGTCCGGCCGGCCCTCGCAGAGCCTCGAGCGGTCCGACGTGCAGACCATCGGCCGGACCAGCATCGATCGCGAGGGCACTGGGCTGCAGATTCCCAATGGCGGGGCTTCCAGGAACCTATCGGCTTCGGCCGCCTCGTATGCTCCGCGAGCCAGCAGTCTCAATCCTGGCGCCGGCCCCGGCAGCTTCAGCTCCGAGCTGCGCAGCCAGATGATCCCCATCCGCTCAGGCAGCCGGACCGACGCAGGGCCTGTGTACCCAAACAGCTTCGTGGACAAGGTCGAGGATGGCGAGATTGCCGAGCAGAATCTCTCGGCGTTGCGGGACAAGCTCAGTAGAGAAATGAAGATCAAGGAGGGCAGCGAAAACATGCTCGAGGCACTCAACCTCAAGAAGCCCAAGCAGACAAAGGAGCAGCGCCAGCGAGTCGAGGCTGAGCTGACCGCCAGCCATTCGCGCATCAAGGTGCTCAAGCAGCAGATCTCGGATGCCCAGGCCACCAGAGCGGCTCCGCCTAGCACGCCTCCCAGGACCAGAGCCCAGCAAGATGTTGCCCTCCATCGCTCACCGCATAGCATCCGATCGGGCCCCGGCTCAGATGTCGAAGAATCTACCGAGAATCCAACATTTACCCTTGCCGAGCTCCTCCAAGCGCTGGAAGTTGGGGGGATGACTCCCGACTACTATGTGACTCGGGCGAATCTTCTGGTCGACCTGTTCAAGAGATACCCCACCCTTAAATACGACCTGGTGTGGTCAGTTTTTGGCCTCCGCATGCAGATGATGCTCCTCAGCGAAAGCCGAGAGGTTGTCGCGGCTGGCTATCGCGCGACGAGATATGCGATTTCGGATCGAAACTCTCTTAAGAAGATTAGGAGCTTGAATACCGACTTTTTAGTTATACGGTAGGCGTTCCGGGATATCAGGTATTCGGTAGAAATCACACTAACCGTGCTTTTTAGATCATTGAATAACTATCGAAAGGCAGATGTCGAAAGAGAGCAGGCTCTCAAGTTTGTCCGAGCATTTCTTGACGTTAAGGACGGAGTGAAAGAGATCTCGCGTGCCGTTGTGCGGACCATTGTGGCCGTAGCCGAGTACGGCGATGATCGGTCTGGATCAGCCCAGCCCACTGAACAAAATACAGATCGCCTACGGCCAATCTGCATCGAGACCCTGGCGGAGATTATGGTGCGAGATCCTCGTCTAATCCTGGCATCAGGTGGTCTTGGTCCGCTCTCTGAGGCTCTCTCCGAGGGAACTTACAAGGCCCCCGAGAGTCTGGCGGCTGTCTTCCTCTATCTCTTGGACACGCCGCAAAGACGAAAATACATCCAACCCGGATATGGCCTGGATGTGGTCTTTAACGCCTTCACAAGCCAACTTGCTGGCAGCGAGGTTGTGCTGAAGCAGAACTGCAAAGCCATTTCTGTTGCTATGCGATCATGGTCTGGCCTTATGACACTCTGCATGTATGACTTTCGGTCTATTCGATCCCTTATTATGAGTGTTTCTCTCCCAAATCCTGCCGTCCGAGAAACGATTTTGGACTTGCTCTTTTCACTCCTTCGCATTAAACCCCCTGCTTGGGCCGTGTCCTTTTTGGCAGGACGGAGGCTGACTACCTACGGAAGGGTGAACAACCTGAACTTGAAAGCTGAGAGTAAAGACAGAGGCTATCTAGAAGAGGATATGGGAGAGCAAAACTTTGTGGACCACTACACAGCGCTCATCTTGGCCGTTCTCATCAGATCCAGACTTATTCAGACCCTGCTACATGTTGCGCGCTCCGAGAACGACACCATGCTGAAGCGTAAGGCGACGCTGTTGATCGGCGAGGCGCTGAAGTTGGCGGCAAGACTGCTTCCTCCCTCGTGGAGTGCAGAAATACAACTCTTGCCGGAACTCTTTTCCGCGGCGGCGAAATTTGGTGATCACCAGTCCTACATTGCGTCGGGCATTGTGTACCAGATGAGCAGCATCAACCGCACATTATACCGGAGTGCGCCGGCCGATTCCTTGGCTGGCATTCTACCGTCGAGTGATAGCATGAATGACCTGGCTCTCCTCGATGACCAACGCAAGGCGGGTTCCACGGTGGCATTTGATGATGCTACATTCCGACAGCTTCTCATTGACACTGGTGTGCTCAACAGCTCCAACTATTCCAAATGGAACTGGGAGAATATCATCAAGGTCATTGACGGTCCTCTGCAAGTCGGCAAGAGACTCGAAGAGGCCATCAAGGCTTCCAAGTTTATGAAGAGAATCATGAGCTTTTACAGGCCGTTCAAGTACAAGTTTGCTGATGTACGAAATACACGAAACGCACAAAAATATGTCAGGGCTGGATGTGCTCTGGTGCACTCGCTGTTACAATCACCAGAGGGAGTCAGATTCTTGGCAGATAGCAAGCTGCTGAGGCAGATTGCGGAGTGTCTGGCTCAGTGCGATCCGGTAAGCTTCATCTAAATAAGACCAATTTATAGTTTCTATGCTGACGTCTGGGCGACAGACCAGTGGATTAACCGCACAGTATCCCATGTTTTCTAAGGACAGGCTAACGGATACCCTCTGCGCTGGTTACTTTCCGATGCTTGGAGTGCTTACTGGCGACCCAAAGGGGTTGGCTATGCTGGAGAGGTGGCGCATGTTCAACATGATGTACCATATCTATGAGCTGACCCAGCGCCCTGATCTTGTCAAGCTCCTCCTCTCTAGTTTCGACTATAGTCTCCAGGGCCACCACCGCATCTTGCTTTCGAAGGCGCTGACGGCGGGTACGAAAGAGATTCGAATACACGCCACAAATACGCTTCGGAAATGCACTCTTCGGAGGGTGCCATCCATTGACGGTCGGGGCGAAATGAGCGACTCGAAGTGGGCCATCCAACTATTAGTCACCCAGCTATACGATCCGGAGATTGAGGTCTGCTCTACCGCGGTCAAGATATTGGAAAAAGCCTGCAACAGAAAAGCTTACTTGGCGTACATTGTCGAATGCCGCCCGGCCCTGGATCATCTTGGCGAAATTGGAGCTCCCCTCTTGCTACGATTCCTATCCACATCTATTGGTTATCACTACCTAGATGGGCTTGATTATATCAGTAACGAAATGGATGATTGGTTTTTGGGAAGAAATGATTCGTATGTCGGCCTTATCGAAGCTAGCTTGGCCAAGGCATTCCTGACGGATACGGATGAACAACATCATCGCCTGAGCGTGTTTGAGGAACATGAGGCGGAAACCGATTATCATGACAGCCATATACCACCCCACTTCTACAGGGAGCTGACGAGAACCCAAGAGGGTTGCAGGCTGCTCAGTGACAAGGGCCATTTTGAAGAGTTTGCCAACACCATTCGCGAACATGGCATGCAATCCGAGGACCCTGAGCTGATTACAAAAGTGAAGGGCTGCCTTTGGGCTGTGGGCAACGTGGGATCCATGGAGCTTGGTGCACCGTTTCTGGAGTCTACCGATATGGTCGAGCAAATTATCAAAATCGCGACCCAGCACGAGGTGATGAGTCTGCGTGGAACGGCCTTTTTCGTTCTCGGCCTCATTTCTCGATCGACACATGGTCTGGAAATTCTGTCAGAACACGGATGGGACGCAAATACTACGCTCATGGGCAACTCTCTTGGCTTTTGCATTCCATCCGACCTGTCGACGCTGTTTTCTTTATCGCCGTGGCATCACGAGACGGCTGCTTCTATTACACTACCAGAGTCACAATGCACCATAAGGGATCAGCCTCCGCCTAGACCTGCTCGGCCACCGCTGGAGTTGTCGGAAATGCCGCCCCTCCTTAACGACAGTGCCATCAGCGAGCGCATACTCGAGCTTATAGTAGACCTTGGAAACACTGTTCTATACCGGAAAGCAGTCACCGAATTGCAAAAGATTAAAGCTCGCAAGCCGATGGCTTTCCGCAGCGCAGAATTCTTCAAGACGGTCATGGGGCTGATGGAGTGGAATCACTACCGGCTCGGCGTCCGTAGAATGGTGATTGACCTGTTTGAAAAGACTGTCATGCGGCAAATTGTATTTGAGGAAGAGGAGAGCGATAGCAGCGAGGAGGATGAGAGTAGTCCGGTGGAGGTGGATGACAGTGTCAGCTCTGGAGACGGAGACGATAGAGATGATAGGACGGAGAGGCAGAGGAGCATAAGCGAGCCTGCCGAGCCGCCGCTGGATTTGCTGCCGGCACCCTTGAGGGTACGACGGTGAGGAGAAAGTTGGGGGGCTGACGATTGATAACGGGGTGTGCTCCAGGAGGGCCGATTGGAGGAGGGATATGCTTAAATGATGATGATGAGGAAGCGGGTTTTGGGTTTCAACGATTTGGAATGTCGGTGCGGATCGGATGGAAGGGGGCTTCATACGCTGGGTGATCTTACGGCCAGCATGGTGTTTTATTTTGCTCGCATAGCAAAACGCATTTACTCTTTTTGCCCTCAGATATATGCACACATTTACACACACAACACGTTCACACACAACGCTCATATACATATCTGTTTTTTTTTTTTGAAGTGGCGAGAGAGTTGCGGCTTTTTTTTCTTTTGGCGCGAAAAAGGGAAGGGGGTTCATTTTCATTCTGGCGCTGGGGGAGGGAAGGGGAGTAGCTTGGTAGGAAAGAAGCTTTTTAGGGGAGTGAGGATAGGGGTGGTCTTTATTTTGAGACTTGTATTTGCATTTTGCTTTTGAGAGATTTGTGTGAGTGTTGTTAGCTTGGGTTCTTTTTTGGCAAGTAGATTTGAAATGGACAGGCTTGTGTGAAACTGATGATGATTGTGCTGTGATTACTATCTCGAGTTTGTGTATTCTGTGGGGGTTCTGTGGGGGTGTAATATGTCAACTGAGGAGACAGATTCGATCGTTTAGATGATATAATCTGTTTTTACTGGCTCTACTGTTCCCCAGCTATGTCTGGGGAGAAACCGAGATATGGTTGGCTTATTCCCGGCGTTGGATCGGGGAATGTGGGATGAAGCCGGGATGACTCCATTCGTATCCGACGGGAGAACACCACCAACTTGCGGGAGAATACTGCCAACTTGGGAATGCTTACCCCTTAC
This sequence comes from Trichoderma afroharzianum, assembly GCA_037893235.1. Taxonomy (NCBI): domain Eukaryota; kingdom Fungi; phylum Ascomycota; class Sordariomycetes; order Hypocreales; family Hypocreaceae; genus Trichoderma; species Trichoderma afroharzianum. The sequence continues at coordinate 902,348 of JBBLXW010000006.1, forward strand.
TGCAACGAGAATTATCAATGTAGCTAGGATATATATTACGTTGTGTGTATTTCCATCAATTAGGATTCATCGAGGGGCTAGATATTTAGCTCCAGGTTGTATAGTAAACCCCTGTATCGGGCAGGGAATGACTGAAGGGGAGTATCGCTCCACTGCAGGGTATCATCTTTGTTAAGCTTGTTATCTTATATGGAATCTTCGGGACGTCGGCACGCTACTTCAACTTCATCCCGTGGAACTTTTTGAAGATGGCCTATGAAGAAGGCCCTCATCAGCATAATAGAAACAACAGAAGACACCAGGCCTGAAACGATAGGATGACCCAAAAACGGTAATAGGTGTTGGCTGTGATTAGCTGTTCTGGGGCTTAAGATACAGTCCGTAATCATTATGCGGTATCCATTATCCGGATGTGGCAACCCTTGGGCTATACTGGAATCATTACGAGGAGACCGAGACCTTGCATACCTAGGTACTGGTTGCCAGACACTCTAAACTCAAGCGCTGTTTGGTGCAAAAATAATAACCAGACTAAACTCTACCCCCGGCCTCTCTACTTCTCGTCAGCAATATATTCTTAGTTTCTAAAACTAACTCAATAGACCTAAGAGAATGTCATAACCTTATTTCCCCTTAACTCAATTACAGACAAGCTTAATCAAGCTGCATAAGGGAATACCCGCGCTTGGCGGACGATCAGCACACAAATCCAGACGCTACGCACACGAGGCATCCTTGCTTTGTAGTCGTAGCGATAAGGACAGAACTATTGGTTACACTCCTAACAAGTCATTTTGCTCTATAAAGGTCACAGTAGTGTTGTATATATTTGCCCCAGTGTACGCACGTATTTATCTCGCTCTTTCTACCTATTCTGATACTCACTTACCAGGGGTACCCTGGTTTAACCTAACTCACCCGCCCTGTCCTGAACTGCTTCATCCTAGTGTATTGCTAAAAGATCCTAACATTATTTAAGCGAAGCGTCTGTTTCTAGCTAAGCTATGTTTTGAGGGATAAGCCGGTATTTAGTTTGCTAGTACTAGTATACTGTAGTTGGTGAATGCAAATGTGAGATAACCAGAGTATAATATCAGAGCTTCACCGCCGGTTCTTGCTATTCTATGCCTGTATATCGTATTTGTAATGTGTTCGACAGGGTTTTACTACAAGTTAGGTATTCTTGATTTGCCTTTGTCTTACTGGTTAATTAACTAGTGAACCTCGCGACCAGGTGCAGAGTAGTGTCTTTGGAATCACGAATAGTATGGATGTTGTAATCTCCTTAGCGAGAGCGGAATACAGCAAGTAAGCAGATAGCCTATAATTCTTCCGTAACACATCTCTCTCACTCAACGTCATGGTACCGTGGCCGTTTGACCGGGACTATAGGCAATAGTTTCAAGAAAAATAGAATGTGTTTTCTATTACATACTTGCTGTCTAACGGACAATGAGAGCGGCGGAAAAAAATCTAACGCCTCAGAAAAGATCTTTGCAAATCAAAAATAGCTCTTTGTACGGTAACTTGATAGATTTTGGCAAGAGACAAGTACGCTATATGAGACGAGCGGTACCATACATAGAGCTACTCGGAAGAAACATGACCATGTCCCAATTGCTGCATGCTGTTTTCATTATATCATCGATTGGCTGTGTCAAATATGCACGAACCCAGAAACACGAACTCGTCATCGGACTCCGTTCACAGCCTTGATGATCTTGTCAGATAATAGCCCAGATAATAGCCCAGATAATAGTCCAGATATTACCCCAGATGGTTGTGCCAGCTCATTCACCATCTTCTCAAGTACCTCGGACCATCGGCTTAAACTAAGTCAAGCGGCGTATTTGCTAAAGTGATAGGCCAGGAACCATGCGCTATACAACATGTTACGTTCCACATCACTACTAGTGCCGTATAAGGACCATGTCGATTCAGTTTTTGGAGAGATAGCTGGATGTATATATAAGACACGCTCGCGTCTCTGTCATTTCGAATCTCTCTCTTCAGAGTATCCAAAGAACTAATACAATCATCGACATCATGCATTCCAACACCGCCATTACCATCCTGATCGCCCTCGCTGGCATCGGCTCCGTCTCTGCAAAGGGCATCAACTGCGAAGGCGCAGCTGGCTGCAGTTTTGCAGGCACCGGGATTGCAAAGAAGCTTCAGGGATACATCAACAGCGGTTTGTTCTTCGTGATCCTAGTGCTGGTTCTGTACTAATCAAGTGCTGCACAGCGAGCGACAGTACTTGGTTCAACAATGGACAGCAAATCGCCTGCGCCAACGGCATTTGTGCATTCTTCCAAGGAACTGGCGGAGGCTGGGGGAGCGATGCGAAGAGACTGGCCGCTGACAGTAAGTCGAATTCTCTTGTGTGATCAACTACCCATGTATATCTAGCGGAACTGGATTGGGACTGGGCTTGCCGAGCTTGTGTAGACAAGGTGCTAATAACTGAAACAGTTGTTGGCCACGGGTGCGGAGTCTGTGGAAGTGCTCCTTTTTATTATCCTAACCCCAATGACATCTCGACTTATGGCGAAATGACATTTAATGCTGTTGGAAAAGACTGCGGAGTTTGTTTGTGCTCTGACCCGAACTGCTCTGACCCATAGAGGCTTGAAAACTTCGGAGCCGTTGAAAGATCGTCTCTTGGATGTTGTTAGGGCCTGAACCGACAGAGATGCGTACCCTCTGAAAAGTACGTACAAGTCAGCCAATTGATGTATCAGAAGGACTATGAGAATAACCTTCATTCTCACGGGTACAAGCAGACAGGCCTGAGTCGGAAGAAAGAGACGACTGGATGTGCAAGTTTAATTCAAAACGCTCCTTAATTAGTTTCAGATAGTCAGTTGTTGATAATCATTAATTATATATAAGCTATGCTTGTTATTATATCTTCCTTACATTACAATAATACCTGCTGAAGCTACTTCCTTCCCAGTGAGTACCACCCTCACTGCTAGCATTTGGTAGTTGAGTTGGCATCCAGTTATTCTTTGAGTCATCGTGCCATGCTGTAACAGCTTTTGGAAACTTGAACAATATCTGCTCACTGAAGAGTGTGACGCTAGGCTGTGCCGCTGCTGTCAACATGTGTAGCTGCTCTTGCCTCTCATTACTTTGCTAGTGTCGGGGCAGGGAACGCTATACAGGTTTCCTTCGACTATGGCGGTGCTGAATCATCTAACTTACTTGTACTGTGTTCCAGATGTTACTTCATTCTACGTTAAGCAAAAAATTGTGACCTTAAAACGAAACCCGAGGATGCTGAAAAATGAAAGGCATTGGCCTGAAAAGATCATAACGGGACCCTGAAATTTCCACTACCTATGGTAACTGCTAGTATGATAGGCGGATATATATCTGGTTTGTCAATAGCTAGTCCTCATTTCTACTTAACCAATACTATATTATTCTCCGTCTTCCAGCTGAGCGATCGTTGCAACTATATTCCCATCCTCTAGCAGTGTCTGAACTAAACTCACGATGGCTTTTAGATTCTCAAGGTATGTTGCCCCCTTGAATATGAAACCATCCTCCTTTAGTGATGGAGTGATTTTACGTTGGATTTGGCGAGGAAGTTTTGCATAAAGTCTGTTGTATAAATTGCATGATTTCTTTTCTTCCTTAAGACGCTGGTCGATGTCGAGTTCCATTCGACGAATCATCTCCTCTTCTACGGCGCCGAGGACGTCAATCATGATCTCAGACTCGCGTTTTGCTGTCTTTCCTTCTCGTTTAATTTTCAAAACCAATTGCAGCGTGCCTTTGGCCGTTGCCAGTTGATTAAGCTGCTGCGAAGAAGCGCCGCGAGCTCTTGCGCTCTGAATGAGTGTCTCGATATATGTAATAAGTGCCGTCGGGTCATGTAAGAGCGCCGTCTGCATAAGTTTACTCGTAAGCTGAGCTAGTACGACAATGTCGTCACGTAACTCTTTCTGTAGCTCTAGGTATGTCTCTATAGCGCCAAGGAGAGCACCCTCGTGCGTGCTGGTGTTCTGGTTCCAAGATTGGATTAAGTCCTTTGGTACCACCTGCTCTCTATGCGTTTCAAAATCGACGATGAATCGGGCATTTTTATGTCGATTCCAATGGCAGCGTTTCCGACATATGGTGCAAGAGCCCTTCTTCATTGCTATACAGCCGTTCTTATTACTATCATCGGAGATCCCACATATTTCGTGGCATGTCGTGTTGCAATTTAGACACAAAGTCGTTGCTTTACCGTCTGGCACGTCTCGTAAAACAGCCCTGGGTTCCTCAATCCATATTTTCTGATCCGGAGGAGCTGTAACCGTTGTGGCCAGGTCACCCAATCTAGAAATCACAATCCTAGCCTTTTCAGCTGTGATGAGGATCTTCTTCTCAGTGAGTTCACACCTTTGCTCAAGTCTGCGGCGGTGCTTTGTAACGCGAGCACTCGCCGCGGTTGGTATAGCCGCCATGCCAAGGAGCATATGCTTCACCAGAAATTGGGCAGAAATAGATAAACGCCACCAGTCTCGGTCCTTGTAGCTATGTTCCGCATCTAGTTGGATTTTAAACGCGGCATTATTCACCTCAATCTCGCCATTTTCTACCGGCCATTGGAGTGCTTGGAGGGCCCCACGGGCGAGTGGTTCGCCCGGGTCAGTAAATGTGTAAATAGTGCGTAAACAACCTTCGACGTCTTTGGCGAAGAGAGAGAATATATATGTCGCGACGGGGCTCAGAGGACCTATGCGAGCTTCATTGGCACGGCACACGAATATGATGGCATTGATGTGTCGGACAGTCTCGAAGAACATAGACATGGCGGCTGTGACGAACTTGTCGCCTTCGATGCCTCTCGAATCCCCATAACCGGGTGTATCGACAATGAGGAACGTCTTACCTCCGAAAAGAGGAGAATGAGGCCTGACGCGGTAGCAGGTGACATATTTGGTAACTGATTGTTCTTGTTTGGCACCGCGATCGTCGATGACCATGATACGTGCAGCATCGTCGGCCTCGCCGCCAAGCAAATATGAGATGAAGGCATTGATTTCGGTGCTCTTACCATGGCCGCTAGTGCCCGTGAAAACTGCCACAATTGTCTTATTGCTGTCATGAATATCTGAGGGTAGCAGCTCAGGTTCATATTCTGGGGCAACGTCGACGATTTTCACTGCAAGCTTTTCTTCAAAGGGAAATTCGGCGCATCTTCGTTCCACTAGAGTCTTTAGGCCTAGGAAGAGTGTGCTCATGCCAGCAGACTCAACGAGCTCCCAAGGTTTCCTCGCTGGACTTGTAATTGAGAGCTGCTTGCTATTCGTCCTGTAGAAATGAATGATTTGAGAGGCCACAGAAGGCATTCTAGGTGTACGAATTGATACAGGGCTGCTGCTGACTGAGATTCCTAAATCTGTCTCGACACTGAGCGTAACTTCATATTCGCAGTCATCGAACAGGAAGGCTCCACTGTCGTTCTTTTCAATCGATACCATGGTTTCAGAAGGTGTGGTGTGTACATCTGAGACGAGCTCGTTTTCTGTTGCGCGAGGAAAGGCTCCATCCTCATCTCGATTGGGTCGGGGACGATAATGCACAATGTAGCCAGTGGTAGGAAGTACTTCCTCAGCGGTGTCGCTACGTTCATGCTCCCAAGACACATTTATCTTCTGTCCATCCACTCTCAAGGTTGGAGCTGTTGGAGCATCAGGGAGAAGGGTGGTCACGACGACAAGCTTGCCCTTATAACCAAGAATGATGTCGCCGACTTTTGTTCTGCCTCGCTTGTGACGAGGGGGCTGAATCGCTTTTTCGATGTTTGCAATTCCAAATATCACATCTTTTGCTGCAAGAGCACGTTGTTTCTTTAGTGTCTCGCAAGAACGACGCACATCGGCATCAGTTTGAGGGTTCTCAAACCATTCCACTTCTTCGTCACCGTCTTCTTCCTCGTCGTCATAATCATCATGACCATCATCTGAGCCATCTTTTCTAGTCGGAAGTATAGTTGTTGCTTCTATAAATTTTTGAAGGGGGTGTCGAGATTTGTTTAGGATGCTCCCTCCAAGTGACAGAAGTAGGCGTGGTGGATCGATGTTTCCTAGTGGTTGTATCATCGGCTGTCCCAGATAATTCACAAAACCGATCTTCAAAAGGGTGTGAATTGTAGAGGCAATGAGAGAGCTCTCTTTTTGCTTCTTACTGATGAACTCTTCCACGAAGAGGGTACGCTGCTGAAAGAGACGGACGGCATCTTGAAGCTCCTTGAACTTGGAATCATAAGCAATTTTGCCGTTTCGAAGTTCAGGGAGAAGTTGGCGAGCAGCTGATATCATTTCAGTTTCAGCCTGAACAAATACATTGTATATGTTTATCACTTGACTCTTGATCGCAGGGAACGAATCCTGAAATAATTCATGCTGCTTCAATTCCTCCAGCTTCAGTCTTGCCAATGTCCCCGCATCAAGCGTAGCAGCTGTTTCGACGACTAGCTTAGAGTCGAGTTTACGAATTTCACGGCTCCCGGCATCATTTAACACCGAAAGGGGCAAAAGTTTGTAAGAAAGAGCATTATTTTGTTTCATCAACGTGGTAGGCATCTCGGCAGCAACACGGCAAGCATCGTCGAAGTTGGAGACGCTTTCGGCTATAGCGCCGTGGTAGGATATTTTTGTAGAGTTGAATTGAGACTTTTCCTCGTCAGAATACTTTATTTCAGCCTCAAGTGAGATCGGCATCTTCATAATAGTTGCTTTGAGCTTGCCTGAGATAGTCTTCGCTTCTTCAGACGACGAGCACGATTGAACAAAGCTGAGCGTAGCACTTCCACCCTCGTCAACCTCGGCGACAAAATGAGTGTAATCTGAAGTTTCAAGGTGTTTCGCGTATTTCATTGATGCCAAGGTCTCCTGAGGGATATAGCGTGTATACCGAACAATGCTGCAAGAGACGTCGACGCGGGCTTCATAGGTGCTAGACCTCTCATTATTGAGATATTTAGCCGAACCTGTGGCCTGAACCAATTTGAGATCCAGGGCAAGCGAGCCTTCGGCATCAAGGGAAGCGTTTTTTCGCGATTCTTCGAGTGAGGTCGAGTACATGTATTCGGCATTCTGCACTTTGTCACTCTCGACCACCATTTCGCCATTAATGTCGCTGTCATCCCAAAGAGACACGCCACCATACAGCTCACCAGTGCGTATATCGCATAGCATACCAAGTCGCACATTTCGGCCAAGTGCTGGCAGTGTTACCACAGTAGCTCTCTGACTCATGGAGGGCAAGAAATCGAAGATGTCTAAAACAAAGGTAAAAAATATCAAACGGCAGCTAGGTCGCTTGCTCTGAATAATCGTAAAGATGATATTTGGACATGTAGCACATAACTATGTAACAAAGAAAGCGAAGTGGGGGAAGGCAGCCTATTCATATGACCTTGAATTTCCAGGGCTGCAAGCCACAACCACAGCAATTATATATTCATAGGCCAGTGCAGCATGCATGATGTCACACATTAGCAGGTTTGATAGTGTAGTGCGGGTTGTTTCATTGGACAGCCTGCTATCGCAGCGGAGCAGGACTGCATTGCTTTTTGCCACACGTCAGGCTTCAATACATAATTGCTCCTTGACTTATTACGAAATCTAAATGTTTCATACCAAGAGACTTAAGATAAATACTTCAGTTAAATGGGAGGAGGTATTGATATACAGAAGATTAATATAATATGTGAATACCTAGGCAGTGTAATGTATATAAAAAACATTCACATAACGCTGGAGCAACAAAGCATAATTTTGATACAGATGAATTATGCAATATATGTTGTAATTCAATTACAATGAGAGGAACTAAGTCGTGTTTCGGGCCTGAGTAACACTTGTGCTCATGGCTATGTCTGCGTGGGAGCCTAATGATATCCTGATATGGGCGAGGCTATGATGAGGGGCCCTAAGTTCCATGTACATGTAGGCAGCTCGCACATACATACCTCTATGAACATGTAGAGAACCGACCCGATTCTGGCAGAGCGTCGCATTCGGAGAAAAGAAAAAATAGCTCCATGCTTCATTTAATGCAAAAGAGTCGATCTTGGTCTGCCTTTCGACTTCAATAACTCTTGACTCTTGGTCCCGAGGTATTTTTCGCCATCGTAATCAGAACTTGACTGCGGATTGCAATATATATTTTTTAGTGAAGCTAGTTGCTTTGTTCAAAGATGCTATGCGCAATTTTGTATGTAAATAGCAAATGAGGGAGTGGCCAGCTCTTTGGCTATAAGATGTATAATAAAGCACTTTATTGACTGTGAAGGAATTGAAAGGGACCACTTGAATTTTCATTTTATAGTTGAAGAGATATTGGAATGTTATTTTATCCTGCGGAGCTCATTGAGTATGGTATACGACGAGGGCCATGAAGGCGCCCATCTTACTCGCATTGCAGCACCCAACTATAGAAGATAGAACAACACACAACAACGGTAATTTAATAACAAAAAATGCAAAAAGGAAATAACATACAACAGCCGGTGTTCGCTGATGGTCTCCCACTCAACTACTAATCTGCCGGTTAGTGGCTTGTCTCTGGGGGAGCAGACGAGACCCCGAATTTTCCACTACCTATGGTCGTATGTACCAGCTGACTGCTTCAATTAGTTCATAGACATGGAACTTGAATAGGTCTGAACCTTATATAACTGTAGAATATATTCGCTACTTGGTGAATCTTGCTATTGTCACTCAAGCATAGGACAAGTGCATTTTTACCACTGGACTATGTCATAACCCATCATTTGGTCACGCACCCATTTATTTTGATCGGTACATAATATACGGTGTACTCGGTAACTGTCTCAAAATATTTATTGGGCACTCCATGCAATTGCCACAGAAACAGTGTGGCTGCTTGCGAAGACAGTGCCTTGATCTTGTCCGCTTGGAGTTGCAGCTGCATAAAAATTGGCCGATCCCTGGTAAGTCAAGTGGGTGCCATCGTAGCCAAAGCTGCTGGCAGTAGAGACAGAGCTGCTGCAGCTTAAAGAAGAGTCGCTCAGAATAGCGCACTTTCCCTTGCTTGAGCTGAGTGTAAAGGTAGAACCGTTCGGAGTGGCAGTGTAGGTGGCTGGAGTTCCGCCAGCGCGATACCAGGCTCCGCTGCTAACGAGAAAGCCGTCGCTCGTTGTGCTGGAGGTATCGATGTATAGGAATCCTTTACCTGACAAGACTCCTCCCGGTGGAGGGGTGGAACCTCCGCTAGAGCTTTTAGTGCTTGATGCTGCCTTGGAAGTTGTCTTGAGAGTCGTTGTAGGCGCAGGGCTACCAGACTTTGGCAGATATTTGATGCCCGTCTTGGGGCAAGTAGACCCAGAGCCAACGGGGTCAACAGGAGTAAATGTGCCGGTTTGAACAGATCCACGGACGTTAAACTGATACCACAGCTCATTGAGCTCGCCATTATCGCAGTTAATGACGACGTTGTGACCGTGGTGTGCAGTGAGAGCAGCCTGGATAGCAGCCAAGGTGTATGTGGCAGTTTTTGAAGGAACAATACCAGCTGCAGCAAGCCAGTCATACGAGGGAAGGCTTTGGAACAAGCTCACGGTTCGCGTAAAAAAGTCCCCAACTTCCTGGGTTGGCTGATAGTTGGTGTAGCACTGCGGATCAAGCGTGCTGATGCATGTAGCGTGCTTGCCAAATTCGTGCTCCCAAAAGCTCTCATCATTGCCACTGATATCTTTCCAATATGTCTGCATAAACGAAAGTGTAGAAGGCGCTGATTTTGCTAGAATTGCTGAGATGTTGGTATACGCTCTTGATGAGTCGCAGTTCTGCTGAAAGGTTCCATCACAGTTATCTGGCCTAATTGAAAGATTAGTGAAACGGCCAACGGGCGCATCAATCGTGCTAATATAAATTGGAAGCATCTTACCATAAGCCGTGGACAGTCCATGAGTTGCTAGGGCCCGTGGATGGGTTGGTGTCCCAAAATTGTGTCTGAAGAAGCTGGCCGCCTGGATAGTTGAAGCAGCAAGTGTTGCTAACCGCAGTGGTATTCTGGCAACTCAGCGGCAAATTAGATGCGCATGTTACAGAGGCTGCCGACGCAGATCCGGCGACCCAAGCGGCTCCAAAGACGAGATTTCGCAACGCCATTTTGACTCAGAATATATATGAGTATGAGTTTGACAAGAAGCAGTTTTGCTCAACCTGAGATATTTCCCAACATCAGCAGCATTACCCCCCTCTTATATATTGTAGAGCTGAAACGCTTTCTGAGACTGCACTGACTAGTATTCAATGCTGATTGCTGCGTTGCGACACCGACGACCTGCCAAAAGTTCAGCGGCCGTTCTCCATACGTTAGCATTTCGAGCTTCCGCATCCAGGCTAGCCAGAGCGATCAAAATCAAAATTTAGCTGGCCTATTTCCCTATCTTTAGGTTCAGGTCTTTGATTCGATACTAATCTAAGCATATCATTCAATGCCCGTGGCTCATTGGCTGGACGGGGCTGCAGCTGATTTAAAAAGTACCGATAATGTCCGGAGCAGGCGCCTAAAAGAGCATCTCGAAGAGCAGTTATATTGTAGAGCTAGAGCATTATAGTAAAGTGTGTATCATCTCAAGTGAAGTAGAAATGAGTGATTTTGGACTTTCTATAAATTTTATGAGACGAAATGTGTTTGTAATTGTTAATTAGCTGTATTCCCATCTTCGAAGTGCGCCAAGTTGTTAGTCGTAATTATAAGCTTGATCTACGGACACATGCACGATACATACTATTTTAGATCAAAATGATGTGCATAGGACGCAAATACCGATGTAATTATTAACCCATGTACCCCGAAATATTGTACGACTGTTCATTGCCATAGTAGCGTCAGCGACATCGCATTCTTCTCCCTGAGAAATTATATCTCTACCGTTGAACTATTGGGGTTCTAGAACCCAGTCCTAGTATTCAAGGAATTCGAGAAAAGACTTTAGCTCCGCGTTGAACCGAGAAGACCTGTCTCTGAAAGACCAGCGCCCGGCGCCTGGAACCACGACCAATCTAGTTCTATAGTCAAACCAAGCTTCGAGGCCATTGAGCATAGTCGGACTAAAAATATGGATCGAGCTCTCCCTATATAATGGCGCTGGGGACAGTTTGAGTCAAGCCCTCAGTACTGAGATTCTATCCATATGGAGGCTCAGGAAAGTTTCGTAGTAAAAGTCAAGCATCCCATAGAGAGGAGATTTGCGCACGTAGTCTCCAATCTGATCGCGGTATGTTTCGTTCAAGATGTGCTGCACTACGGTGGAAACATTTTTTTTTGGATGGCCTAGAAGGTACGCATAGTATGGTATTGTGTATTCCGATAGCTGTTGCTGGTGCCTGTCAAACTCAGTCAAGGGGAGGAAAGCTGGGATAATTGGTGTGTTAACCATAACGAGACCCATTAGCATGTCCGAATGCGCCAAAGCAAACTTTTGTACGACAACGTCTCTAATATCGTGTCCCACAATGACAGCCGAGCCTTCGCCAGCCGCTTTAATCACCGCCAACGTGTCCGAAATAGGCGGCAACAGCATAGTCTTCCTTTTCTAGTGGGACATCATTGGGTGGATATCCGCGCAGTGTGGGAGTCACAACGGAGTATTTCTTTGCGAGTTCTTGGGGTTGAAAAGTGTTCTAGGTCGCCTCTCTGTCAGGGAAACCGTGTTGTAAAACCAGGAGAGGTCCAGAGCTGTATGACCGGTAATGGATCCCCATGCCATCCTAGTCAACGAAACTTTCTTGTCCGTGTATGCGCTCGTTTGCAACTGAAGCAATATTAGTACTACATAATGCTATATGAACTTGCTACCGGTTATCAACCCTAAAAAGTATGTTCACTGTACTCATTTCATAGAAAGCAGTTGGCGTTTTATTACGAAACTTCAAAAACTCATATATTGTAGCTAACAGTTCACGGTAATTTTGTCTATTCCCTTACTCTCGTAAAATCATCCTTTTCCATTACTCATATAATCTACAACTATACGCTCTACTAATTGCTACTATAAAATCGAGCTCATGTATTTACACGCCGACGCAAATGTAATCGCCTAGCCACAGAGTTGTGCAGGTAGATCCGACGCCTGGATTCCACTTCTCAATGTTGGCAGCCGTTGTTTTTTGGCTGGTAGCAATAGTCGCGCATGAGTCGCCGGACTTGACGAGGTAGAACTTCTTACAATTGTTCACCATTCCAGTTTCGAAGGGCGTTGGCGTCGTGATGCCGTTGCCCGACGAGGTTGTCGAAGTCTTCTTGGTGGTCGTGGTCGTAGTCTTCGGCGGCGTGTAGCCGATGGCGTCGACACAGACGTAATAGCCGACGTCAAGAGTCGCGCAAGATGAGCCGACGGCTGGATTCCAGGAGTAAAAGGTTGCGAGGGGGACGTTGTAGGACGTGGCAATAACGGCACAGGAGTCGCCGGACTGGACAAGATAGAACTTGTTGCAGCTGGTGGTCATGCCGGTCTGGATGGGCGTGGGCGTGCTGATGCCGTTGCCCGTGGTTTTGGTCGACGTGGTGGTGGTAGTCACTTTGGAGGCGCCGGGGACGCCGACACAGTAGTAGTAGCCGGCGATGATGTTTGTACAGCCTGTAGAATGTGTTAACAACTCAGTGTCTTACTCTTCTTTTTTTCATCTTGGCGAGCACAGTTAATCAGAACACAGAATGGGACATACCTGTGTTAACTGATGGGTTCCAGGTAATGAATTGGCTCATACCGATACCAAACTCGCTTTCAATAGCAGGGCACGAGTCGCCGGGTTGAACAAGGTAAAACTTATTACAATTGGCGGCGGTACCCGTCTGCTGCGGCTGGTCTGAAGTCGTTGATGACGACGTGGTCGACACACGCGTGGAGGTAACGAGAGTGGAGGAGGTCTTGGCCGGCAGAGCTGAAGACCAAGAGCTCGTGCTCGACTGAGACGAGGAGGAGCTCGAGGGCGGCGCAGATGAAACTGTGCCGACTACGCAATAGTTCTGACCGGCCACGAGGCTGGGGCAGGAGACGCCGGGGTTAAGAGACTCAAAAGTCTGCTCGGTCAAGCCCCATTCAGAAGCGAAAGAGTCACAGGTATCTCCAGAACTGGCGGCGGTTGCAAAGCTACAAGTGACTTGTTGACGGGGGGCAAGTATCATGGCCCGAGTCAGGTGTAGCTGAGAGAGGAGGAGGAGGCCAGCCTTGAGGGGAGTTGGCGCCATCATGATTGCTGATGCTTGTCCAAGGACAGATGACGATTTAGAGCAACTCAGAAGTTACCAGAGTGATGCTGAAGACGACTGTTGAGAAGAGGATGCAATGCCTTGTCTCGTCGAGGGAAAAGGGCATGACAGACGGCCCTTTTGTACCCAAAGCGCACCTGGAGAGTCTTGACACGGTTGAGGCTGGAAGCTGCATCCATCGCAGCACGTAGTATACTATGTCATGCCATGACTCCTATAGCATGGAGTATATGCCGCACGCAGATTAGAGGTCCGTGGAGATAGAAAGAAGTTGCGACAGTCCGAAGAGATGTACTGAGGTCTCGTCGGGTCTAGAGCGTGAAACACTCCACGATAGAACTTTTCTCCTGAGTCAAGCAACGGAGATATCCATCCTGTTGGCCACATCTGCTATCAAATCCAGATTCAGCTGCTGTTGGTCGGGCAAGAAAACCAAAAGTCTTCAACGTTACATACCACACTCGGGTTCTTGCTACGGCTCTCCTGCCACTTGTGGTAAGTAAAGGTCGCCACCAGAGCTGTCTTTCTCTTCATATGGGTCAATGAACTCACTGGAAACGGCAAACTTACATCGTATGTTTGTATAGTGCAGAGTTGTTGGGTCCAACTTCGGTGGAAAGAAAGAACATGGGGGGACCAACAGACGTTGGATGGTCTGTAAATAGCAGTCCAGACAATGTCGCCGGGTTGTCTTCTTGGCAGGGGTGTTAGAGTAAAGTAAAAAGGCGCAAAGCTTGTTTATGTTCGCCCGGGGACTTCATTGCTTTCTAATTTGTCAGGCTAATCTACCGAATACAGCTGTGTTCTGTATAAATATACAGTCGCGATAATGTAGCGCGGTCGATACCAATATTGTTAATGTAACTGGCTCTGCTAGATTGACTGGTAAATGCTGCGTGGATTGCCGTCTCTTTTGACTTGCTTTAACCGGTATAAAGCTATGGGCTTGGAGGAGAATATCTGTCGAAAGCTAATTAGCGGATCTGGTTTGCAATTAGACCGACCAGTGGGGGACCAAAGTCCCGGAGGATCAAGAGGGTATCGGACAGGGGTGAACCAACAACATAAAACGGTTCCTGCGTGCCGTGCCGTCTCTCCCGGGAAACCGTGCCTTTCACACAGAGTATTGGTGCAGCCGAAGACCCCCAGAGAAGGATCTTTTGTACGTGTACTACTTTGTATTCTGTAGTTGAAACTAACTGCCGCCGCTGACTCGAACGACACGGCCATCTCGACATCACCACCCGCACCGCCATGGGTGTTACTTTCTTCTTCCTTATTCTCTTCCACATGGTCTTCCCTCTCAAACTCAGCATTCTCTTCTTTTCTCTCTTTTCTTATCCTTGGGCAATCAGCTAATTAGTGCGGGCTACCCGCCATTTCGTTCATTCTATACCCTTCAACCTCAAGCGTTCCCATCTTCCATCATGGGCGCTTCTAGCCACATTCGCTTCGCCTTCACCGCGCTGTTGGCTAGCTTGATGACTGCAATGGGTGCCAAGAGCACTTCTCCCACCCTTCCTGCCACTCTTGAAGTGGACTTGCTATTCCCTCGCAATGAGACTTACGCTCCGAGCTGGCTGATGCCTGTGGTCTTTGCAGTTCAGAACTCATCTCTGGCTGTCCCGCTGGGCGTTTCAATCCAGTGGAGGATGTGGGAGGGCAACAACACGGGGTCGCCCGGATCTATCGGCCTTGGTGGTTTTGATGTGGCCGGCGATGTAACTACGGCGAGATCCACGCCCAAGAACCCGTACCTGATCAGCGATGCTGTCAACACCATTTCTTACCCAGACGGCGTCTGGACTCTCGCCTGGTACGTGCAGTACAACGGTTGCAACGGGCTAACGCCACAGCCAACGCATAGCGAAAACTTCACCACCGTCTTCACCGTCAGCAAGTCTGGAAAGGCAATCGATCTTGAGGCGGCTACATCGTCTGACGTTTGTGGCACCGCACAGGCTCAAGCATTCAACATAACCTCTCCCGGGGAATGTGATGATTTTGGTCCCAGCCCAACCACCAACCCATGTGCGGCGACAATCGACTCTGCAGCTGCATCCAGTCTATCCGCCTGGGCTAGAGACGCAGGCGCTATCTGCTCCTCTTACAGTTCTAATCTCACCTGCCTGGATCCGCGCCCGCCTCCCGGTCAACCTTCAGCAGCCAATCCTCGCGTGGCAGCGGCGTCGACATTTCTCACGCTGCTGGCTGCATTGGGTGCCCTGATCCATCTTGCATGAGGTAGATGCATGCGCTCTACATGTTGATTGAAAGACGGGCACGGGTCTTTTTCTTTCTTTTATAAGTAGCAATTAGCTGGCCTTTGATGATGATATATTTTAACCCTCCTCCTCCTCATCTTCATCTTCTTCCTCTCCTTGTATTGAAATTGTGGCAACATACATGTGATATACAAGATGAGCGTGTTCAATCTTTGGTATTATTTACTCGTATTGCGCCCTCATTGTACGAACGTCAAACATCAACAGATCCTGCCAAGACTTGTTAAGGTTGTTAGTATGTAGAGAAGAAGCCGATTAGGGAAAAGATTTTCTAGCATTGACTAGAGTATGTAGATCCCCCACATGATTTACCGTAAATCCTTGGCCTTGGATCTAGTCTGAACAACTGGATAGGCCTATGCGGGCTCATTTCATGCGGATCGTTGTGATAGTTTAAGAGAGCCATCATTGTCAAAAAAGCATACATAGATGACCAATTGTCAACATGGTATCAATTGCAAGCTGAAATTTCTCCATCAGCGCTCTCCGATTATAGGAGCGACTGACTATTATCCCCTGGCCACTCCACCGACAAAAAGTCCTCGACCAAGCAGGCTAACCTCCGCAGGAAGTATTATGGATAATTCCCCGTCACCAAAGAGGAAACCGCTGAAAAAGCCGTGTCCTGAAGCCAAGATTCAAACTCCAGGGTACCCTTGTCAGCACATCCTTGCCGATATGGACGCCGTTTGTAGCAACCAAGACTCTGCCGCCATCCCAATGGTCTGATCTGATCATGTTGAACAAGGCCATGAGGCAAAACAATTTGACCACTCTGCCGTTTCAGCCTTATCCTAGCGTTTATACCATGTATATTCCGCCAGTAGCCAATCCGCCGATGTGCCGCGGGATGCGTCTAGTGAGTGCAACGTTGTACCCCTCTGGGAGCGAGTCATCCAGGCCCACGATGCCTCAGCTTTGCGTTGCCAAACGCACCAACACCGGAATCAAAATGAAGTTTCTCCATGGATCCTCTTCGATTGTCTATTAGGCTTTACTGAATTGCCATGGAGTCATCGGCTCTATTGGTTATTACCGGGTTCAATCTCCTCATTGCAGCTGAATGCGCCAATCCTGTTCCTTTACTGGCAACCTTTTCTCTTATACAATCTAGTAATAGTATATCTGTTTCTAACTTGAACGGTATGTGAAGCGGTCTATAGAGTGGTAAATTTGGGCGGTATCTTTTACCTCTCTTGAATTGAAACTCCTAGTGAAAGTTTTATCTGCTTCTGGCCCCTGTCTTTGTTCTTTTCTCTTTTTCATAATCGCCGTGCCGCATTCCGATCCGGCCCCCGTCTTGCTTCCCGCTTCTTGGCGATTGATCCCTGGGCATGGTGGATTCATCGTCAACTATTATTGCCCGCATCACCAAACGCCGAACCTCTTGCGTGGGTTCACTGTGGTCTTTGTTATGTCTGTTGGCCGTGAAGCTGTTGGTTGTGAAGCTGTTGGTCGTGGACAATTTCTAAATTTGTTAATCTTGAGAAGAGTTTTCTTTCATTTTCCTCTGCTATACGGCTATCACGGCAGAGATGACCCCTTCTGTGTTCTATTCTACCTATGGGCAGCTATACACAATTGTCTGCATGCGGATAGGCATGACTTTCATACAGCGGCCTTCTCGGAGAACACCTGCTATAAGCAAATTCTCCGATCATACGAGTCATCCTTCATCCAAGATTGCTTCAAATAGGTGTGCAATATGCTTCCAGGGGAGTTTCTGAAATCAATATATAGCTCTTCAAAGTCTGTAAAAGACCAGCTATGATACAGCCTTAATAAGTTTACACCACTCGTTATATTTGAGTCTTGCGATTCATACAAGCTTTTGGAAAACCCTTTACAAAAGGAATAGATTCCTCTGTATTCATACGGTACTCGACACTTTCACTTTGTTTCATTCTCTTTGCGAGCATATATACAATCTTACTTCCGCAGTTGCTGTCCTCAAGGTATAGTAAAACTACGACTCTTCTTCTTTATGCACGGTTGAATTGTCAGATTTGGCCTTATAAATCATCTGCTAATAGCCAGTCAAGGAGACATATTCTACATTTTATTCCAACTAGCAGCTCATAGGTTGCACATTGGGTTACAACATGATCAAGCATCAAACAGTATAAAATCTACGGCAACAATTACCCATCTCCCACGGGGCTGGTCAAACCCATCATCTGCTTTGCCATCTTGGCATCTGCTCTTCTTTTTCCTAGTCACGATACGTGCATAATTCAATGCCGCTGTCCAACTCTTCCGCGTGGCCTCGGCCGCGCGACACTTTCCTTGCCTTCCTATACATGGCACTTGCCTCACTGTCCTTCTTCGTTGGCACATCTTCCGCGATAACGACGCCCCTTAGGCTACCTGCGAGCCCGGGTTATCAAGGCAGATCCAGTGCTTGTCCAGCAAGATGT
The DNA here is from genome assembly GCA_037893235.1 of Trichoderma afroharzianum. Lineage (NCBI taxonomy): Eukaryota > Fungi > Ascomycota > Sordariomycetes > Hypocreales > Hypocreaceae > Trichoderma > Trichoderma afroharzianum. The sequence goes on from JBBLXW010000006.1 coordinate 920,301, forward strand.
GCCGTGACGGGGCCCAACCCTGCCAACTGGTCTCTATACCGCAACTTCAATCAGTTTGCCTTATGCCAAGAGTCCATCTTCTACTCTTTCTCCTTCCTCGACCCAGTCGATGATGCTGATGAAGCTCACCGCATCTACGCCTGCACTTCTTTCGGCCCGGATTGGGCAAACTTGCCGGCCAACACTTCGAGTCTCAGCTCGCAGTCAGCAAAAGCCCCAGTTCTCGTGAATGGCACATATGAGATTGGATCCTGGCCTTCAGCTCCTGGCTCTATCGTCTCAACTTCTCTTGCCACAATCACCACCCAGATCCGCCATTATCTGTCCAACGGATTCGGTGCCACGGACCATCCGACCATTCTCTTCGCCAGCTTTGGCTCAACCTCGGTTGGCCTCTATATCGGCCAAGGTCTGCAGAACCGGGGCATCGGGAACATCGCTCTGGCGTACTTGGAAAACTCCATCGCCACATCCAGCGCTAGCCATTCTGCCCAGGTAGCGATGCAATTTTGCCAACCTGGCCAGACTTCGCATCACATTTTCGGCTTGATAGCCACTGGCAATGGAACTTTTGCTGCCGTACAGGACGCCCTGAAGTCATGGTCAAAGGCGGAATGCTTGACATTCCCAGTCGTCCAGAACGCCACGGGCACCATCCCCCTCGTGACGCCCCTATTCACTCCCTCCACCAACATCACCAGCAACAATTCTTCCTTGACCCATGGCAATGCCGCCTCTGTTGGACACAGAGCACTCACACCGCGTGCCAACTGTACCACCATCCAAGTCGTGTATGGTGATGGCTGTGGCTCCTTAGCGCAGCGATGTGGCATCACCTCGGCTCAGTTCACCCAATACAATCCCGCCTCAAACGAGTGTTCCTCGCTCCAGCCGGGCGAACACGTCTGCTGTTCGGCTGGCACATTGCCCAATTATGCTCCCCCGCCCCAAGCCGATGGCACTTGCGCGACTTACACTATCCAGCCGAATGACGACTGTTCCACCATTGCTGCGACGTACAGCCTCACGGTGACTGAACTTGGTAACTTCAACAACAACACCTGGGCTTGGGGTGGCTGCAACCGCCCCCTCTTTCCAAACAACATCATCTGTCTAAGTAAGGGTAACCCGCCAATGCCGGCGCCTGTCTCCAATGCTCTCTGTGGGCCACAGGTCCCTGGCACGCCGACTCCCCCCAGTGGAACGAACATCTCCACGCTCAACCCATGTCCTCTGAATGCTTGCTGCGATGTGTGGGGCCAAGTGAGTACTCGTACAGCGGTTCCTTGCCACAACTCCTCAATTCAGTCCATCATGTTGCTAACGATAGTCTCAGTGCGGTACGACGGCTGATTTCTGCACCAACACTGGCACGGGCGCCCCTGGAACCGCGACTAAAGGCACCAATGGCTGTATTTCCAATTGCGGCACCAATATCGTTCTGAGCAGTCCTCCTGCGACGTTTAGGAGCATTGGCTTCTACGAGGGATTCAATTTGCAGCGGTCCTGCCTCTTCCAGGACGTCTCTCAGATCAATGTTGATGCTTACACACACATCTATTTTGCTTTCGGTGTGCTTACCCCGTCCTATGTGGTCCAGATTCCCAATGACACAACTCTCTATGAATTCAACGAGTTTCGGCGGATCGTGGGCGCAAAGCGTATCTTGTCCATCGGCGGTTGGGACTTTTCCACCAACCCCAGCACTTACAATATCTTTCGTGAGGGCGTCACCGCCGCCAATCGTTTAACCATGGCAACTAATATTGCCAACTTCATCAACGATAATGATCTCGACGGTGTCAACATTGACTGGGAGTATCCAGGGGTATGAATATTTACCCCCTTTGCTTGCTCTGCGTTTGTTTGTGTGATAAATTGCTAATTATCTTTCCGTCCTTATTTCATTATAGGCGCCAGATATCCCTGGCATCCCTCCGGCTAGTACTAGCGATGGTACGAACTACCTCGCTTTTCTCGCCATCCTGAGGAATCTTCTTCCCAGCAAAGAAATCACAATTGCCGCTCCGGCGTCATACTGGTATTTACAGGGCTTTCCTATCGAGAAGATGGCTCCGCTCCTTGACTACATCATATACATGACGTACGATCTGCATGGACAGGTATGATGACCCTCTTGACCTCAGGTGCAATTTTGCGACATGGGAAACTGACGTCGAGTTCTCTTCTTCCTGTATAGTGGGATTCTCAGAATGCGTGGTCACAGCTTGGTTGCCCAACTGGCAACTGTTTACGTACGGACGTGAACCTTACCGAAACAATCGGCGCGTTGGTCATGGTGAGTTTATGTTGGAACGGCCGCTTTACTATTGGAAACCCTTTTATTCTCTATCGCTAATGCAAACTCTTGCGTCGATAGATCACCAAAGCCGGTGTCCCCTCTAACAAGGTTGTAGTCGGCACGACCAGCTACGGACGATCATTCGCCATGGCTGAAGCGGGTTGTTATGGGCCAGATTGCACATTCCTGGGCTCAGCTGATGACTCGCAAGCTGCACCTGGTATTTGTACTCAAACCGCGGGCTACATCTCCAATGCCGAGATCCAGGAAATCCTCGCCAACTCTAGCCGGGTCAACCAGAACTTCATCGACCCAACTAGCAACACCAATATTCTTGTCTACGACGACATTCAATGGGTCGGCTGGATGAGCAACGGCATCAAGGCCTCGCGAGCATCGCTTTACAAGGGCCTGGCGATGGGTGGCACGACTGACTGGGCTACTGATCTGCAAGAGTACAATGATCCTCCCTACACCGTCTCGAACTGGGGTATCCTGATCAGCGACGTCCTCTTGGGGACAGACCCCTCTGAAGAAGGCACCCGTCACGGCAACTGGACTAAACTGACCTGTAGTGACCCCGCTGTGCAAGGAGCGCTGTTTATGGGTTGCTCCCAGCGCTGGTCGCAGTTGGACTGCAACGACGCCTGGAGTGACGCCATCGCAGTTTGGAACCAGTATGATTACAACAGGACTACCTTCAGCTTGTCCGTCATGAACACATTCCACGGCTCCGAAGAGATAGACTGTGGAAGAATCTCTCCGAGCAATTGTCAACAGACTCAAACTTGTAATTATATTCAAGGCACCGGCGACAATGGTGGTTCCGGCGTCGCGGGCTATCTGGTGTATAATTCTTTTGTGATTATCAACGAGGTAAGCGTCCCTCCTCTTGTGAGATAAAGATGGTATAGTGTAGTAGAGAGGGAGAGAGGGGAAGAGAGATATCGTTGAAGTGCTCTTGCAGGCATGATGAGAGTAGCTGACATGAACCCATAATTTAGATCTACAGCCAGTTCTACGCCGCTATCGGTTATGCTTCTTCAAACTACATCGACAACGCACTCACGGACTTTGAGAACACCTTCGCACCGGTGCCTCCGGAAGAGGACCCCGAGTGGGAGCTGATCTTGACCAACCTTGTAGGTCTCGGCCTTACTGCAATCGCCGCGCCATTCTTCGACGGAGGTGAGTCAAACAGCCATTGCTTCCTCAGTCATCACATCCGCAACTGCTAATTGCCTCATAGTCTTTGGAGCTCTGCCAGCTCTTGAAGCTCTAGGAGAAGCCGCCGCCGACACGGTCAAAGATATTACCTATGCGACCCTCGCGTTCGGAGCCGCCATCATTACCATTACACTCGATGACGGTGGAGAGTAAGTGCCATCATCCCTTTTCATTGAAACATCATCGAATCAGGATGTCCTTCACGGCAGTCTACGCTTTGTTCTGGATTGATATCGACGAGAGCAATTGGCTGATCAAATTTATTTGCAGAACGCATTGGTCAGCACGGTCTCAGTCCTCCTTCAGCGAAACTATCGGAGAAGCGATTGTTGGCTGGACTACCATCGTCGAAAATCAGCTCGCTGCCTTATTCAATGGATCAGAAGCATCCATCGCTCTCCTCGGGACCCTGATTGGTAATGGTAATCTCATTGAGTGTGATGGCTCTTCCCCGTTGCAGAACGACCCTTGGGACAACAGCACATACCAGGACCTCGAGAAATACGTGGAAAGAGCCTTGTTCGGGTTCGCCATCCCGGCCATTTGGACCGTCTCTGGTGCTGCTGCCTTCGTTGTCGACTCGGGCTATCCCTGCGGCACGGTGAATCCTCTGGGCCTGTACATGAGCAACGACACCGCGGAGGCCACCTATTCATGCTACAATGGCAATCTGTACTATCTGGTCTCTGCCGCCGGCGATTATCATGGCTGTACTGGCGAGGATATTGCGCTTACTGTTGACACCGTTGATCCACCACCACCACCGTGTACTGGTTCCCTCTTCACTGCTCCAACGGGACTGGACAGCCTCGGCTCGAAATGGGGAGGTATCACTCTATCTGACCTCATTGCGGGATCCGTGAGAACATACGTCGCCAACGGCAATACCAACGGGGCGCCTGCCGCCAACCCGGCGGACTCGCAGACTCTCCAAGACCTCGCAAACCAGGACATCACAACGCCCGGCTACATCACTCTCCCGGTGTGTAGCCCCCAAGTTGCCTGGGCCTCGTGGACGAATCCCTCGCAGTCCAACGCCACCGCCCCAGGATACCCATGCAATCCGCTGCAGGGCGTGACCAAGTGCAGCAGCTATACCTACGTGGACCAGACCAGCTCTGCCTCGCCGACGGTGTCCGACTGCCAGACCATCATCAAGAACATCCAGGGCACCAGCGGCTCGTGGAACACTGGCATCGGCTCGCAGCGTGACATTGCTTCGTTCGGCTCCTGCCACTTTGGCGTCGACAACAGTGGTGTGACTGGCGATGTCACTTACCAAACTGGCAGTCAAGATATCGTTAACATCATTACTCAGTCAATCGCACTGTATGGCGGTGGCGGTCAAGTCGGCGCGAAAGGATATATGGAGTGTGCTGGTGATGCGGGCAGTCAGTACGTTGAGTGGGGGCTGTATTAGTATCATCTAGTAGACAATTGTGCTAGAAACTGCTATACTATCTGTCTTTTTTCCTTGTCAGGTATTGACAAAATTATAAATTAAATGTATATATCAGGTAATATCAGGCCTGGAAGCAGAATACCTGAAAGGAGGCATCCGAGTGCGAATGAACGGCTGTGTGGATTAAATGGGAATATATAAACAGGAAAGAAATATCCTCTATTTGTAGAGGAAAATACAGTTCTTTTTAACTATATGTTTGGAGCTATAGGATGTCAAGAATGGAAGACATCCATTGCACTCAAGAGAAGTGCTTGACGGGACCCCAAATTCTCCGCTACCTATGGTTGTATGTGCTTGATTATAGGAGTCATCGGCTTTAAATTCCTAAGGGGCACAAATACGGCAAAAAAGAAAAAGCATGCAACAGCTAGTGTTTGCTGATGGTCACTCACTACATGTAGCTACTGGGTATCTTCTAGTAGTAATCCGCCGAAGTTGGCTTGTCTATGAAGCGAATCCCTGCGCTCAACTTACACACCAAGCAAAGCCTGACTCAAACCGCCCATTCCCGTTTCCGTTTTCTTCATGAAAGAATGCACATGTTTCCGTTTGAACCTTGGGATCTGAATTAAATGCTCCACTTTCAACTAGCGGATTAACCTTTCCTGGCTGTTGATATACCGGTCATATTGTACTGTAAAATCCTTTTTGAATGAGCGGGAGTTGTTAGCAATAGCCTTCAAATGACTCTTCTTGAGCTTGCCATTGCCGCCGTTATATTTCTGCTCCGCGCGCGCCAATCCCAGAGAAGCAGTGACAATATTACGGATCTGTCGACCATCGAATCCGATATCATACACGTCGTCGTTAAGCCATTCCTTGATCTCTTTATAGTTATCAACCAGGCCTTTGTCATCAAGGGGGTCAAGAAAACCACTAAAGATATTCTTCATCTGCTTCGGCTTGAGACTGTTGTATTGGATAGAAACATGGATCCGAGATGGAATGGCAACATCAAATTGGGCGATTTGGTTTGTTGTCAGGAACATGATTCCTTGGTAATACTCAAGGACTCGAAGAAACACTAGATAATATCAGCCGGAGGATACGCTCATTCTAGGGAGCCTCATTTACCCGAAACAAGGGCATTTCTGTCCGTGGATATGCCACCTCTTCCTCGACTTTCCAAGAAGACATCGGCTTCGTCACTAGATAGCCATTATTGTTAGTGTTAAGAGGGAAGTGAAGATGGAGGATAGCTGGGTTGTCATCACTCACATTAACAGGATTGCTTGCCATGTGGTTGCTAAGGAGAATATTCTGGATAGATTAGACTCTACACGCCACGCTTTAGTCCCGACGTCGGCCACACTAATAGAAAATAGAGGTTTGCGAGTGGAAAGAGCGATAGTTTCTGCTGTTGACGTTTTCCCAACTCCGGGCGGGCCTTCGCACATTGTCTAGTCAGCATAAAATTCCCATTATTGCAGTGATTCATACCGTATAAAAGGATAACCAAGCCCTTCCCCTTTCCTGGAATAATGTCGTCAACTTCGAGAGCGTGTCTAGGTCTCTTCGCTTGATTTGTTTCTGAAATATGGCTGCGTACAAGATTGAAGAGCAATTCCTTTTTCTCTCCTTCGTCGTCGAGCTGTAGTCGGTTGTGCCAAGCATCCAGTTTGGTATCTAATGGAATATCCTTGACAAGGGTCGTTTGAAGCTGTGCCCATAGTTTCTCCTCAAGGACATAGCCAAGAACACGAGGAGGGCAGATCATGTATTGTTCATCTTCCCAAATTTCGTTCCCCTGAACTTCCGTTTTGTCGAACCGAGTCCTGTACTTGATGGCTAAGCCCTCATTCTGTTGGCAATCAGCGCACATACAGTCCGCGCTGCCAGAACTTGGCTCTAGGTCTCCATTACGACCAATTGGAGGACCATATTGGAAGTACGATAGATGATCGACCATGACTCTGCTGTTCACCTACAATGACCGTTAGAATCACCAGGCCTCTTGGGATGTCATGACTTACAAAGGAAGATTTCACGCCAGCCGACTCCATGGGGCCGCGACGACTTCTCACAATGTGGCCAAACTCCAACCCCATAGCTCTCGATCGGGTATCACCGTCATCCTAGTAATTAAGTTAAATATAGCACTTATAATATAATCACGAAGGCAACTCACATCATCGCCCAATCCGGAGAATCCTTTCTTTCCAAAGATAGTTTGGCCGCTATACTCGAAAAGCTGCGATCCTTCTTTTGCGGTGCATAGAGATCGAAATCTCTTGCCACGCTCAATTAATACATTCTCGATCGACTTATCTTCGTCAACCTTGAGTTTGAAGGGATAGTATGGTAGAGCTTTGATGGGCTTGTGGCCCTCAAATGGTTCAAATAAGAGTGTGAAGGCAGTTCTCTGAAATTTGAGGCCAGTCCAATCGTACGTCCAACAATCTAGCTTCCAAGGCAAGTATTGTTGTGGGCGGTCATCGCGCTCTGGCCAGTTAGTTTTAATGTCTCGAACAACAAATACCTGATCTTGGTCCTGGAAAGGTTTGCCATAAACCAACATTCCAGGAGGGAATATCGTCCATAGGTCGTCAAACTGAACCGTCGCTTCCTTCAAAGACAAATCTCGTACTTTAAAATATTTATCCAGTTTAGCATCACCGCAAGAACCACCAGAGATAACATCCAAGAGAATTCTTAAATCTCCTCGCGCTTGCTTATCTTCGTCATCCTTTGGAGGCTGTGCTGCGGCATTTACCAGTATATCCCACTCATAAACGATAGCTTCATAAGGAGAAAAGAGTGTGACAGGCGATCCGCGGAAGTAGTGAAAGGGATGACTACCAAGATGTTCCTTCAAGAGCTCCCATAGTTTCAGGTTGACTATATCAATCTCAGAGGTGTCTTCTTGACTAGAGAACTTGTTATGCATTGTTTTCTTCAGGATGAAGGCGAAGTTGTTCCTATCATCTAGCTTTGTGTTTTGAGAATCATCTGCGCGTTCAACACGTTCGCCTGTCTCCGGATCTTTCACTGCTTTGATAATTTTGACTCGAGTGTTTGGACTGGCCTCTTCCTAGGGGACATATTAGAGCATTGTGTTAGATGAGTTTGATCACCAACTTACACTGTGAATCTCGGTTTTCGTCTCGGGATTAACAGTGCCAATTTGTTCCTACAGTTATTTTGAAGTCTATTAGCATTATTATGGGTGTGGTTGGAGGTGCGCGCGTGTGTGTTCATGCCTCCGTCGAGTCACGATCTTTTGCTTCAGACTCTTTTGTATTTTGCTTAGTTGTATTGAGAAGGGACTGGTATTTCTTCTCCATTTCTTCTAGCCGTTTCTCGAGGGCCATCAATTTTGATCCCGGATCCTTAATAATTTTTTTCTGATTTAGTACCGAGGACGATTTGGATATTATATAGGTAGTATTGACAAGAGGATCACTTACGGACGCTGGGTCCGCATCCACAGAGAAAGCCATGATGGAGATACAAATGCACTTATCTCCACTGGGTCGTTGAGTGTTGTCTCGATTAGTACAAAGGGAAATGCGGCTAAAAGTACGGCTGGACAGGCTGGGGGATCTTTGTTTGCGTTGCGCCTTGGGAACTAAGATTACATATATATAGGTATATACCTATTGGCGGAGGCATCGACTGGCTAAGTATCTTCGCGTAACAAACTACCTATGCAATGGAATTGGTTTGGGATTTATTTGTGTTACATTTGCCGCTGAATTATATTAAATGTATTCATAGTAGACCAATGGAACGAAGCTTCGGTGATGATTTGGCGGGGCCCTAGCGCTTATCTGCAGATGGATGTTATGGTACACGAAGTTGGGCAGCCAAAAGAGGCCATCGCCGATGCGTGTTGGGTGTATTACTTGACCCCTCAATTTATATCAACTGCAGGAATATGTGGGATATGTGAATCCTTCACTGACCTGGAGAACAGAGACATGCCAGGATCGCAGCTTTTGTGCGCGATTAAATTACCCTTCTTTCCAAAAGTCAAAAACACAGCTTATACAAGGTACGTTCTCGGCAGTTTCTCTACTACCTAGTTGCCTACCTAAGGATAACGCTGCCATAGCGCGCGGCTGAAAGACAAAGGTAACTGGTAATATGAATCAGTGGTTTTGCTTACATATACTAAGCCACGCATGTTCTTCAAGGCCACAGGCAAGTTCATGAGGTCCCAGATTCGAGCCTCTGATTTAGGAATTGTTTTCTATCTGGCAGATTTGAGATAGCATTTCCATTTCGTATCCAAGCTATTGCTACATTGCCATACCTGATTGCTCCACCCAATTCTGCTAGGCCGTCTTTGGAAATGGATCAAGAAAATATCCCATCGAAAGCAAAAAGGGGATTTAGCAACAGGGATATGTACGCTGCAATACACAAAGGCTTCTCTGTGCACACTTATAATTAACTTGCGTTTTAGGGCTGTGATACAAAAGACAGATGAAGAACAGAAACAGCTTTACGCCTTTATCAACAAACACAGTCGATTCTCGGAAGAAGAGAAATACGCTTTACAGATTGACAGCGTTCCCGCGTTTATAAAACAGTGGAATCTGGCCATCGATTCAAGAGGCAAATTCGAAGCGAGCCATGAGCATGGAGTTGGGCTTGCAGCTCGAAGAACTCAGCAGTTTGCAGAATCAGCCTACGATGTCTTACAGCACATGAACCCTATCGTGCAGCTCGTACAAGACTTTGGCGCGCCGTATGGTGGAATGGCTATTGGAATAATCTCTTTTCTGTTTACCGTATGAATCTTTACCATTGTTCATGTCAAAAAAAACTAATCAAACTTCTCAGGTTATCAGAAACCGAGCCAAATTAGAGGCTAGCATATATGATACACTACTTCAAATCAGAGACAGAACCGCTGGACTAGAAGTATTTCGGCATATTTATGACGACGATCATGAGCTTGATCAGCAACTACAGTCCAAAATTGTCCAGGCTTATAAAAGCTTCATGAGTTTTTGCATAGAAGCTACAAGATTTTACTCAAGTGGAAGCATGAGTTAGTATCATTATCATCCTATCCTAATGGCATCCACTTATTCGTTCAGGGCGATGGCTTAGATTAACCTGGGGCTTTTCACATTCTTTGGAAGATCGAGCATCTGAGGTCCAAAGGTCTCTTGTGGATGTGAGATATACCAGCGAAGAGCTATTAAGCAAAAATGTCGATAAAATAAAACAAATCAATCTTGGTTAGTCCCTTCCCCCATTCCAGAGGGCACATGCTAACGTCGGCCATAGACCAGATGGAAGAAATTAAACGTAAGTTCCCTCTACATGGTGAAACTTCTCTCAATTATCAACTGATGAATATCCAAAGGCCTTCAAGAACAAATAGAAAGTAAGCTTCCTCAACAGCTCCCATTTGATATGCTTGATATTGTACTCATAAACATTTCAGAACTGCAGATAGGGCGTGATAACGATCGTCTGCTGGCGATGCAGAAGCTACTACATCTCGAAATATACTCTCAGGAGTATGAATGGGAACTGCTACAGAGGTATCATCGTAGTACCGATGCATATTTCGATCAGCAATGTTCTTTATTAGAGGTTATGAAAGGGTCTCGGCTGGAAGCCTTTAAAAATAACCCGAAAATACGCCAATGGCAATATTCTGAACATTCATGCACACTGATTTTGGCAGGATATAACCACGACATTTACTCCGGGATGTGCTGGCTCTCTCCCTTTGCATTGGATACAATCAAAAATCTGAGAGGATCGCAGGATAATAACGTATACGCTTTCTATATTCTTGGGCAACGCGATCATGATTCATTCTCTCAGGTCCTCTGGTGCATTTTATTTCAGCTACTAAGACAAACCAATGAAGCTTTACAGGATGATACTCAGTATGCAGAATTACATGCAGAAATCCAGAAGTACCAGAAAGCGACTGAAACCGGAGGATCGAAACATACTTTGCATGATTATAGCGACGTAACTGATGCACTTCTCCGAAAGGCAGCTGTGAGGATCCTGAAGATGATTAACCAGAATAAAACGGTATGGATTATCCTAGATCGCGTGGATCAATGCAAATCAAGCGCAAAAGCAAAGCATCAAAAAAGATTAATAAAAGCATTGGTGTATATGCTTGAAAATACTACTATTCGAATAAGGATTCTTGCTATTGTGAATGGGTATGACTGGAAAGTGGAAGAGCAGCACGACGAATTCGGAGCAAGCAACCAGTCTAGTGTTATTGTTGATACACACAAACAACGCTTAATTAGCTAAATATGTACATAGTATGATTGAACATCTTATGGTTGCGATAATAGCTCTCTTGAAGTTTGGCTTAGAGTTCTACCCGATCTATGCGGCGGATATACTCCAGTTCTGTTTTATTGACATCGCTGGCCCTTAACTAGTGTGTAATGCAGCCTCGGATTCACCGAACTAATAACCCAACTGTTTCGTAGCCAGTTCTTTCATTCATTTATTTCTCAAGCTAAATTATCATTATTTCGCGGTGTTGTGCGCCATGTAACCAGTCAATTCCATACCTTGATTCAAGGTGCTCAGTCAACTGCACAATACCGACTCGTTGATAAACCTTCAATTCTCCCCTCCGTAGGTGCGTGTCCGACAAAACAAGACATACTCGTGGGAAGAGTGCAAAGAGATAGAGTGCGCCTGGCTCGCGCACAATCCGCTCATTGGGAAGATAGTCTGCTGAAAATGGTAATCTTACGGACGGTACTTTGCACGAAGACGCTTCAGAAAGCCCTATCTCAAGCTCAAAGGTGGTCATATCCCTTGGCGATAGGAAGGCTGGGTTGACAACCAAGGTGGCCGAGCGTAAAAGACCTGAAACAACCAAGGTGGCAGACGAAACTTCGCCATAATAGTTCTTCCCTTTGGCCTTGACTTGAACCGAACGAATTATTGGCCGTCGGTAAGATGATTTTTGCCGGGTGTGGTCCGTGTTACGAACGTGGGTATGTTCAGGTGAGAACCAAAGTTCTTCTACGTTCAAATAGCGAACGCCTGCATTTACAGACACCCATGACCAGGAAGGGCCAATGTATTCCTGAAAGCGGTTCAGATGACTTGAAGGTTTGTCAGCTGCCCAAGCAAGATCGCGAAATAGAGATGACTTCCATAGCCCCGCGTGATAATCGCCAAGGAAAGGAGCCATGCGATGTGCAAGACCTGATAGCGCTGGAAGGCGATCCGTCTGGTTCGTCAATTTTAGCTTGGAGTAGTGCTCAACGAGACCATGCCACTGTTTGACGGGCAGAAGTATTTCTTTCATTCGTAAGTTATAAGTCCTCAAAGCATCCTCCCTTGATGCTCTGAGTCTCTGCTCTCGATTATCAAGTTCATCATTGACCTCATCAAAATCTGGATCGAGTCTTTCAATGGACTGTCGCTCATTCACTTGTGAGATCACAGATTGTACAGCGTCCTCTCTGTTTGAGCTTTCACTTTCGCTTTCGAGCTGGTCATTGCTGATTTCCAGCTGTGACGCAATCGCGAATAATGATTTCAGATTGAGACTGTTCGACAACCCCCCGCATTCGCAAATTGTGTGTTCACAACACTCCCAAATCATCTCCCGTAGGCAGAAATGAAGGACTCTGGGCGACAGTACTCGCTCCTGGAATACCCAAGCTCTGGAGAGCAGTGGATTGTCCCGTGTTGGCATCGCCGTCGGATTGGCGGCCCAATGGGGAAGCTTACGGCGAACTTTGAGCGAGAAGTTGTCTTGGGCAGGATTTATAACTTCCAGTGAGTGCTCAGCGTATTCATCTGCCTGGCTTGGGAAGCATCCAGACGAGTTGGAATTGGACCAAGTTGCAGCCAGTGTGAGACATGACTGATGGTAAATGTCGGCCATTTTTGCGGATTGAAGTTCCCAGTCCATCGGGTCGTCTTGAACAATACAAAGCGCGTCAATCCAGAGATAGGAAATGTTGAGTTCCAAGCAGAATTGAATGGCATCCTGGAACGTTTTTGGCAGCTCTTCCCACGTAATTCCCTCTTTTCTGTCACCAATATTCTCGATGGTGGTGATGAAGTTGTGATCTAAGCTCCAACGGTGACTCAAAGTAGCGTATTTGCCTAGAGCTTTGTCTGGTTCGGTGAGTCTAACCGTGATGTTGCCTTCAGTAGAAGCTTTGAGTAAAAGGACCCTGTCTGGCAAGGGAGAGAGCTCTGATGAATGACATAGATGATCATTGTCACACTCCTCCATTTTTGCTTTCACCCACGCTATTGCTTGTTTGGATATGGGGTGGCCATTGCGGGTCGGTCTTGGCCAGAAGACTTTCTTTAGCATCGGATCTGGGTCTAAATGATTGATGAGCATAAGGCATTATTGCATGACTGAATAATTCTTACGAGCTTTGTCAGTGAAAAATTCTATCACGACCCTTGGCTTTCGCTTTTCCCTGAGGAAGGAGATTTCTAGAAAGAGTGTATCGCCAGAGAATGCGTAACCATTGACAGTAGAGACATCTGTCGCAAATGACCAAGTTTCATCTTGCATAAGAAGAATTCCCTGTCGCAAAATGGCACAGAATTGGCAATTTTTGACAAGTGCGGATTGCTCTAATTCGCTGGATGTAAATTCGATGGCGAGCCTCACTCCTGATCTCTTTTGTTTGAGATCATTGCCGACTTGACAATTCAACATTGAGTAGCAAAGATCCCTGCTAGGGAGGGAAAATGATAATTACAATAAAGAGTCTTCCTATTTGAACAGACATGGCCTGTGCACTCGACAACCTCGAAATCCATTAACATTTACAACAGCTATAAAATACTTATATTAAAATAAAAAAAATATATAAAATTATATTTTAGTAAAATAATACTAAATCTACTTATAAATATTTTTAAAATATTTATTTTTAATTTTTTAATTATACTTTTTTAATATTAAAAAACTAAAATTTTAAATAAGTGTTTTTTAATAAAAAATAAAGTTTATTAAATAAAATTAAAATTATAATATCTTATTTATATAAATAATAAAAAAATATTAAGTACATAGATATATATTTAATATTTAGTAAGAAATTCTATACTAAAGTTATCTTAAATTTCTAACTTAAAAGCTTAGTTAAAATATATTTTAAAAGGATAATATATAAAATTATATAATAATTAAAATAGTAATATTTTTTAAATATTTATTTTAATTTTATATTATGGTTATTTTTATATTTAAAGTTGGAAGTGGTTTTGGAAATTCCAAGTGCACGGACCATTTAGCGCGGCGCACAGACCATGTCTGTTCAAATAGGAATTTTTGTCTGTTCAAATAGGAAGACTCACAATAAATTGTTAAAGTTGTTATTATTGAAGTTTTTATTTTTTTATTTTTTTTTTGTGATCAAGGATCTTCTTATCTTGATGAGCTTGACCTGAGTCTAATATTCTTCTGGTCGGGCTTCTGCCTGGATTGTATGCCTTGCCGATGTAATTAGTGGGTACCCTCGTGTTGAGTTGAATCAGCCTAGCAGATTCAGATGGAGCTGTTGCTACCGGGCAACAACAGTTATTGCGATATTTTGAAATGATACAACCATTGTACGGAGTATTTACAGCATATATATGGTACGATCTCCAAGATAAATACCACACACTCTTTGTGGTCCAGCTGATGCTATGCGGGTGGATTTACTTTTCTCTTAATGAGAGATGCGACAGATCCGAATATAGTTGACTGCACCAGCCAGGTAGCTAATTCCGCTACAAAACGTAGTGTAAGAGCCGAAAATTTATCTAATCCTTTTGTATATATTGTTTTTTCTTCCCCTTTGAATTCGGAAGGTAGAAATCTTAAAGTGCCTTGGGTACTGCCTGATGGCAGACTTGAAGAGCTCGTATTATGTGATCATCTGCGGCTGATTTCCCTTGTTCTTTGTTGCTCTTTTGACATCAATGCTCCCTGATAGATATTATGCTCACTATTATTCTCGCCGTCAACCACTAATCTCCTTTTTCGAGGTAATATTGATATACTAGCTCGTCGCACAATACAGGTAAAGAAAGATCTTGATCTGCCGGGGGTTCGGTTTCACCACGTCGGTCGTTTCCACGCCTCAAGGCTGACAGTGGCTCCAGAAATAGCCCGAAGGAAGCGCGCTAGCATCCTTTCTAGAAACAGCAACTCCCGGGACCCCTTTTTTAATTTTCTCAGAAAGACCATCAGTCAGGCATCTATTTCTCTTCTACTTCTTCATCTCTGTTTAACCCCGTCAAGGATCGATAAATCACGCGCAGCATGAGCCGAGCTGTTTGGCTCGATGGCCTCCGGGGCATCGCGGCGGCCATTGTGGCGACAGACCACTATTTCATGGGCGCCGTGTTGCACGCCGGCTTCAGGTCCTTCTGGGCAGATCCGCCCGAGGAGAATCGTAAACTCATGCAGCTGCCCCCATTCCGCCTGATCTTTGCTGCGCATGCCATGGTGCCATTGTTCTTTGTCATCTCGGGTTACGCCATCTCAATCAATCTCATCCGACTAAGGACCGGCAATAACAGTGAGGGATTCCTTCGCCGACTGTCTTCGGCAGCCACACGTCGCGGCTTACGCATTTATCTTCCCGTGTTCTGCATCACGGTCATTTCGCAGATCCTCTTCTTTCTCAATCTCTTTTCATGGGTACCCGGAGATGACATTGTATGGGGTCGGAAGCCTTGGATTGCGCCCTGGTTCCATGTTACCTTTGTCGTCCGGTACATGCTCGACAACATCAACATCATCGCCATCCAATACAATGGTGGTCTTAACGGCCAGCTTTGGACTATGGCTCTCGAGTTCCGCGGGTCTTGCGTTATCTATCTCGCCCTCTTAGGTCTGGCGTTTTGGAAGCCGAAGCCTCGACTTTGGCTGCTTGTAGCTTCGATGGCTTACTGGTTCTACTTTGGGTATTGGGATGTGGTGGGATTTCTGGCGGGGTACTGGTTGGCTGAGCTGCAAGTCTTATCCGAGTTGCAGACTGTCAGCACCGAGGCAGAATATCTAGCCTGGCTCAAACCGTATATCCCGGTTCAGGCGCGATCCGTCAACTTCAGCACCATCCAAACGTGGGTCATGTTCGTCGTCGGCGTCTGGTTTCTCTGCTTGAGCGACGACGGTGCTCTACCACCGGGATATCAATTCTTACAGATTGCCGAATCCTCGCGATGGGACGGAAATTGGGGGACCATTGACAAGTCGTGGAAAACGGTTGGCTCTGTGTTAGTTGTCTCTGCGATCAGCGCCACAGAAGTACTTCAACGGCCCCTCAACTCGAAGTTCGTACAGTATTTGGGGAGGATCTCTTTCTCCTTGTACCTCGTACATCAATCCATTTACCACGTGTTCAGCGATCCGGTCAGGAATATGCTTTGGTTCATAGCGACCGGGGGAACGGAATCCGAGGTTGGCGCGAGTGGAAACAAATTTGCAGGCGCAGTCTGTTGGATTGGAGGCTACATCATCCTCTCGACAATCAACTTATATGCGGCAAACTTATACACGAGATTCGTCGACGAGCGATGCATAAACATTGCAAAACGTTTCGACCAATGGGTCTCCCAGTAACTGTTGGAACAGCGATGACTGTCAAATGCAGCCTGCAGCATATTTTCGGCTGCAAAAAACAGAAGACATCCAACTCAAAAAGAGCGAGGATATGAGACATGAGAATATGGAGGTTAGCACACTTAGATCTGGAACTACATGATATAGAAGAAAGAAAATGTTAGAGTATGATAGGAAATTTCTACAAGATCTAGTTATAAAGCATTGCACAACTTTCTTGATAATGCTAGTATCGGTGTTATACATCTATCCGTAACGCAGGTCTTTGCCATGGCAAGGGGTTGTTTCCGAAAGAAATTGACATCTTCTTCGCCTGCATCTTGAGGCACGATGATCTGTTCGGATAGATCTGGAATACTCGAAAACCCGCCATTCTCTGAAATCATTACTGCTCCATTTGCCTTCATGAGTGTATACGCATGCTCTATTAGATAATCTCAAACTAGCGAATTAGCGTGCTATCCGGAATAAGCATCGATCATGAATGCTGGCTATGTTATTCAAATCATCTTTCCGGAACGTATCCGGCGCTAAAAACAACCCTGTAGACCCAACCCGGAGGCTTCATGGCGAATAAGAGGAATGATCATGTGTAGACAAGTTGTCATAGTCCGAGGTACTAGAATCCGAGGCATTGGAACCCAAGGTTTACAAGGCCGACTAATACTCTAATATTTATTGAAGCAATACCCATCGTCTTCGTGCCAATATTGTCGGTGTCCTACCCATTCTTGTCTTGCATATTGTGAAAATGGAGACAACCCACAGCATTCATCCCAACCAGCAAAAGCTCATCGACCGGGCTCGAGAATTCTTGGCCGAAGTTGAAGACTTGTAAGTAAGGGATCTCGACAAAGACATCAAAATCATACTTTGAGCGCTCATTTCCCTATAGAACTCCGGGCAAAAATCTCGAAGCGACACTAAACCGAGACTACGGTCCTGGAAACCCATACTATGACGACTTCTGCCGCTTAATTCGACAAGCTCTCGAGAATGACGAAGGCTGGGTGGCAGTTGACGAGATAGATGGTCCAAAGTATCGTCGCACTAGGATCAGTCCTCCGTCTGAGTTGAACCGTCACTTTAGCATTACGACCGTTTACATGGATAGCCAAGAAGAATATCGCGGCCAGTACCACCTCCACCCATACGGCGAACTCAACTGCGTCGTTCAATTGGATTCATCCGCCGAGCTGATGGGAATGTCCGGGTGGCAAGGCTCCGGCTGGACTTCGCCAGGCCCCGGGACTCATCACTATCCAGAGGTCCGCGGAGGCGCCCTGGTGGCTCTCTTTTTCCTGCCGGCCGGCCGCATATCCTATAAGAGAGCGAAGCCGGGAGATCCGCAGCCAATAGCTATCTAATGGGGGATAGGAACCGGTTCGGAGGCTAGTGCATCTTAGTTGGCGATGTGCGTGTGAGTCTGACAAACCTAGTCAACGTAGGCGATCCCCGCATTAAATAAGCAACTTTATTATAGTAATAAACTGGGCAACGTTTCTTGAGTCCTATTTATCATTGTCACAACCCGAAACCCCCTGCTCTTCTATTCCCTCAAACCTAATTGTTACCATCATCATGCCTCGCCATAAACTGGCCGAAGAGAGAAAACGAATTGCGAAAGCATGCATCCTTTGCCAGACCAACAAGACAAAATGCGATGGCCTGTGTCCTTGCAGCCAGTGTATTAAGCGGGAGAGATCCACCGCCTGTTCTTATTCATCACATAAACGCTTATACGGACGCCAACGGCGATGGCCAAAAGACGCAGACGCGGACATTCCCAAAACAACAGAAAAAGATGCAAAACAGGTAGACAATTCGCCATTCGATCATTCCGACCCGCATGTTAAACGCACGCAACCTCATGAAGATGATGAAAAGCATGGCATACACATTGCGATCCCAAAGCTTCCCAACACTATGCGCGATACGAAAGGACAGTCAAGTACGTAGTCATCAATGCACCCCGGTTTCTCAGCATACAAAGGATAAAAAAGCGCTCATGATTTTGATAACGCTTGCTAAACTGTTTTGTAAACTTTGGTAGTGTACTATGGAGATTGCGCGGCGCTCTCTTTCCTCCAAAACATACAAGAACTCATCCAGGGCGAACAAGAACTTGCAGATGCAGCCAAAGAACTTTCGTCGCTCTCGGTAGTAGAAGAAGTTCCGTCGACGGATGGTGAAAGTGTGTTGGCCTATAGCAACGCGAATCTTGGCGACCTGGAAGCTTTGGTTCAGGCATTTTTCACCTCGGTACTGTTACCCTCCCACGAATCCAGGAGCTACTACATTATGAAATTGCTAACTTGTCAACTTGATTATAGACCTGTGGCATCCTCGATATAATGGACCGATCTTATGTAGAAAACCTGCTCAGCTGCTGGATCAATGGAAATATTTCAGTCACAAGTGGCAGCGCTGCTATACTGTATCTCGTACTTGCTTCCGCGTCTCAAATACGAAGCAACTCTGCGCAAGACCACCACCGCTCTCAGTCATTCTTTTACCACGGCCGACGAATCGCACTTTTGGAACTGACAGAATACCCCAGTATGGAAACAACACAGGCATTTATGCTGATAAGTCTATACATGCTTGGCAGCTGTCGACGAGATGGAGCGCATTTGAATCTGGGCATTGCGATTAGCGCGGCAAAAGCACTTGGGTATCATCGAGCTGAGGCTACTTTTACGCAATGCGAAGAGAACAAGCTATTGAGGTAGGGAACACATCCTTGTGTGAATAGATGCTGTGTTATTAATACGGCTAAACAGGAAGCGAATATGGCGGACCTTGTGCTATCACGACTTATTTTTCTGCGCCATGATGGGGCGAGCTCCATTGGCCGCTGCGATGGATTCCGCCGAAGAAGAAGACAACCGCCAACCCGACCCAAAACATCCCGATAAATGCCAGCAGCTCGGCATGTACGAATCAGCACGAGCCTTTTCGATTCTGAAACAGACCGTTCTCGAGATATATACGAAACACTCTGCGCCACTGGAGCGACTCCAACGACTCTCTCGGCAGCTTCGTGAAATGGGAACAGCGCTGCCCTTTGAACTTCGCAGTATTAGCCCTGCGGCATTTCCAGAGCATAAATGTCCCAAGACGAGACAGCTCATTATAAGGAATGCTACAGTTGCTTGCAACTATTATTTCAGCAGGATGCTTTTGACGAGGCCATTTCTCATCGCTTGTCTGAGGGCGAAGTACAACAAAACACCAAAGTCGACTCAAATCCCCGAGTCGAATGGCGATTGTCAAGAATCTTCAGAGGTTGACAAGCATGTCAAACATGGTGCCATGACTTCGTTTGATACAGCTCTGAAGACAATCCAGCTGCTACATGAGTTGTATGTTAATGGAGTTCTATTTAACAATATGCCACTGGTTGTGTAAGCTATTAGTTATTAAAACAATTAATATGAACATGCTAACTTTATGTCTAGGGCATGGACTTTTGTTTCGGCATTGACCGTATGTGCCGCCTACTTTGGACGACTAGGCGACGCTCGAGAATGTGAACTCGCCATCTACAGAGCGAATCAGATACTGCAGCATTTCATGCCATACAGTCCCCAAGCGAAACAGTACGACCTCATTCTGAAGAAGCTATCCCGCGTCGCACTGAGCTGTATAAGCGGCACAGGGGACCAGCCCTACGACAACAGCAACTTGTTCTGGTCCGATTTATTCAGACTGACTCCGGCGCATCTACATAGATTGAAGGAAGAGGAGACTAATTCAACTTTGGATATAAGTGAACAGTTTGGATTGGGCATACCAGAAGGAGATGCTTGCTCTCTGTCGGAAAAGTTTGGGGCATCTCTGGGAACTACCGAGACGGATTCGCCTATGAGTGATATTTTTCACTTTCCGGATGGGGCGTATAAGGATTTTTCTAACTATATGTTGATGACTGATGATTTTCTTTCTGAGCAGCAAGATTTCTTTTTGAACATCTGATGGCTTATGGGTAGTAGTGTCGTTGCTTCCTTCAGCTATTCCTTGCATTTATTCAACGTAGTTCTTTAGCATGTTGAAAGCTTATTTTGTCTATTCAATTTTTATCACTTAATTTCTACGATATTAATTCTTCCTGTGTACATTCATATTGATTCCAGTAAAGAAAGATATATTTCCCCCTGAATCCGACAAAACGTGTGTCGCTTCGTAGTATGGAGCAGGGTAAGAGAGTGGCAGGAGAACGATGCTGACTCATCAGCCCATGATGCCCCACAAAACAGCTGCATTCCTTGTGCACGTGACTTCCGATCACGGAATTAAATTCCTCCACCCCGACGCGTACATTCATCGCCTATTGTCGCATCTCCTCCAGCCATCTTCTTCCATCATGCATCACATCACCATCGACTGACCATGGCATCGCCATGCATCGCCGCCGACGACGACGATCCCACGCAGCCTTTCTCGTCTCCCATCGGGTTAGTGAAACAGTCCCTGTGTGATTCCACTGGGCGACACGCCTAAGTGGATTGCCGTGCCGCTCTACTCGATGGCTTGTTCAGAGACGGCCCCCTGCGAAGCAAGACCAAGTTCTCTCTCGGGAAAACCAATAAAATTCCGTCGCATACTCAGCACGTTTGCACTTTGTGAATCTGCTGAAATGGGCGGGGTCTTGTAGGCCGCTGGTGGTGAGAAGTGGATGATGGCTCTCAGGCTTGACTCTGCGGGAGGTTGTTACTCGCTTCATGCCGGTGACTCCTCGCTCCCATCAGTTGCTATTAGCAGTTCTCTCTCTGTATCAATGCCGTCCGGTGGAGTGGTGGGACTTTCCACTATATCCGATTCTGTCTCGCCTCTGGCCGTGTGCCAGCGACTTTTGCCTGCATCGCTTCCCCGTTCGTTACTTTTGGTGGTCTACTAACGTCTTAGGTCGAAGTCGTGATCACATACCGCAAGGCATTGATGAGGCTCAAGCCAATCGTGATGAGGATCACGATGGCGCTGAGAATAAAGACGATGATGTGACTTTGTCAGACCCCAGCGACTGCGATACAGAGACCGCCGAGCCCAACATTTCTTATCAGAATAATGCTGTTACGTGGAAGGATGACACCAACCAAACTCAGCATGCTGATGGCATCCATCTCGATATCTACCTCGACACTTTGACCAACACATCTCTTTTCAAGCTCTATTGCAACATTCACCACAAAGGCAGTAAAGCTAAAGGCCAGAAACACACCATCTTTTTGTTCATACATCCCGAATCAGTGCGAGCTATTACGTTGGATAGTGGGAGATCCGCAGGACCGAGCTCCTCCAAACCCAGTCGCCAGACTTTGTCCTTTTCCATCGTACAACAACCATCTCTTATTATTCCCAAAGGCTATGTTCTAGAGTCCAAGCAGAGAAGCAAAGGACTTTTGAATGCAGTGCTCGCCCTGGCCAACGTGACTGATTTCAGCATCCATCTCAACAGTTCCAACATAACCATACCTAAACAGACGCGGCTGGAGTCGGTCGCCCGAATCTTTTCACTGAATTTCGCTCATAACCGGCCATTGACGAACAAAAGATGTGCCAATCTGGAGTCGTTGTATGGCGGCAGAGGAGGCGAAGTTGCTAATCTTCTAAGCAGAGATGTGGGCAAGGCACCTATCCAGGCTGATCTGCCCCCATCTTACGACGAACCACAACGTGGACAAGTTTCTAGTAAGCACACCTCACCCCATTCTCTTGTTTCTTTGTCTTGATCCATCAAGGCTAACTCATTCCTCTCAGATAAGCGCCGACGTATTGATTCTGATGTTACGAATGACAAATCCCCCGCAATTCACAATGATCTGTTTAAGTCCATTCGTAGCCATCTCAGTGGTATAGAGAGCCGCATTTGCAGTCATATCGATGGCATGGAGGGTCGAATCAACACTCGCCTCGACAGTATCGAGGATCGTTTGAAGCAACTCGAAGACAAGGTCTCGGATGCGTTGGATGTTGATCGTGATCAATATATTCTAGAAGAAATCGGTGAACAACTGGATGATTGCATTACAGGTGTAAAAATTGAATCCGAGGAGCTGTTCAAAGCCATTGATGACCGAGCAGACATGACAATAGAGCGACTAGAACAAGAGGTGAACGAGAGAATCGACCAGCTAGGAGAAGAGGTCAAGGACAGCACAGCGGAACTCGTAGAGGAAAGTCTGAAGAAAAAGCTTGTCAATGCGAGTTTGCGAATTGATGGTAGCGTCTTTCTAGACATATAGCCTTGCTCTTCAATACAATGATAAATCTCTTCAAATGAAATCTTGATTCTATGAAATGTCAGGGAATTTTGCATGTCGAGAGGACGACCACCAGCTTTCTGCCGCTTCCCTAGAAGAGATGGCATACGGGTGATTTTGGCCAAGAACTCGCAATCGAGCTTCGGCACACTCGTCCATCTTCCACCTGCCATCCGCGTCTCGACCTTGGCTTTTCCAAATGAGAGAAATATTGTTCAAGCTCGTTAGAGTATGGGGATGCTCTGGCCCGAGCTTCGTCTTGCAAATCTCTACCACTTCTGACTGTAGCTTGGCAGCAACTTGGTGTTTGCCTTGAGCGCTGTATATCAAGGCGAGGTTGTTCATGCTGGCGAGCGTATGAGGATGGTCCGGCCCCAATATATTCCCTCGCATCTCCAATGCTTCTTCTTGTAGAGATTGGGCCTCGTAAAGGCGACCTTGGAGCCTGTATGTTGATGCTAAGCTGTTCATGCATGTGAGTGTATCGGGATGTTCTCCCCCGAGCTTCATCCTGAGCGAGACGAGGGCTTGTGCTTGGAGAGTCTCGGCTTCTCCTAATTTGCCATGGAGTCTGTATATCGACCCCAAGTTGTTCAAGCTGGTCAGAGTTAGGTGGTGATCCGGACCAAATTTGTTTCTGTAGCTGTCAACCACTTCTTTCTGTGTCCTCTCTGCGTCTATGTACTTGCCTTGGGCCCTGTACATGGACGCCAGATTTGAATTACTTGTTAAGGTTCTTGGATGCTCTGGTCCCAGAAGTAGTCTTCGATCTAATTCCACATTGAATAGGATGTGCATCGCCTCTTTCCATCGACCCTTAGCCTTATATACCAACGCCAGGCTATTTTTCAGACTTATCTCAGGTCGAGAAATTTCAATATTAGAGCTTCTTCTGCTCCTGCATGCATCCACTGCTTGATTGAACAATTTCTCTGCATCGTTATATAGTCCTTGATCCATGAATATTAACGCAATTAGTGTCAAAGTTTTCGTATCATCTTTGCCTGCCCTTCGTCGCACTGTTAACGCTTGTTCGGCCAATTGCATCGCAATCTCGTATCTGCCTTGTAGCCGCGCAAATCGGCCCCCGTTATGTAGAAGATTCGCAAAATCCTCTAGCAAATTCTGGACTGGTTGGTAGTTGGCTGCTGCTTGGACATGGGCAAAGAGCTCTTCACAGGTTGCCCAGCTGGAGTAGATGCTTCTCGGGAATACCATTGCTAGCCTCTTAATGAATTGCTGCTCAAATGTTTGTAATTGAGAGGCGTCCAGATTCTTCTTCACGGAGAGCTGGACAAGCCCGTGCATCTCGAACACTTGCTTCGTCCCATTCGCTGTAATGAGGCAGTGATTTAGTAATATCTCCAAGTCCTGATTTAATAAGACGTCCAAGTCGCCGCTTGCCTCACCCAAGGTGTCTTCACTGGGAGAAACATCCATCAGTTGAGCGCCATGACCTCGTCTAAAGGGTCTCAGCAACCATTTTGGAATGCCTCGACGGTCAAAAAAGCTCATAAGTGACAAGAGATCAGCTGCAGATGAACTTTGTGAGCGAAGAGCATCAAATGAAGACTTGAAGGTCCTAAAGAGGCTGTTCTGAATCTGTCCGCTTCGATCGGGGCTGAAAATTTCGAATTCTAATAGCTTAACCCTTTCCTCTTCGCTGTCTATTAATTGAACTAATTGTTCCTCGACTTGGAGTAGCTCCTATATGAATATGTTAGCTATTTGTTAATGTGGACGGGGACGATATTGGACTGAATTGATCGCCAAACTTACTGCCATATCCTTTGCCGTTTCGGCCACCGGTTCATCTTCTTCTGACAACTCTACCATGTCGTCATCAAAAGGGATACCATGAGAACGATAGCCAACTTTGGCACCCTTTTTAGAACTTTTGACCATACGAAAATCCTCTTGATTGAGGATGTGCTCGTCTTCATCACCCTCATACATGAAAGTATCGCCAAGAGCATCTTCTTCGTCGGAGTAGAGTATCGGGGGTGGTGAACCACCACGATTTGAGGATTTCGGGGGCTTGGCAAAGAGGTCTTCTAGCATTTTCTGGTCATGATCTAAACGGTGACGCGGAAGTAACGAATCGCTGTTGTCTAATCGGTAGCTTCGACCATCATCGTCTTTGATGGGTGGCTTAGTCGATGTAGATTGTACATATGCTGCCGCCCGACAAACAGCCAGTGGAATCAATCCGAGCGACTTCACAAGACCACTTGCCGCGCCATCTTTTGGAAATTGTTCTTTTGCTGTTCGTCCTAGTTTCCTTACCAGAAGAGAGACGGCGTTATGTACTGACATAGGTCCAATCTCAACCACGTCCTGCTGGTTTCCAGTTAGTCTATAAGCCACATCTCTACGGCGAGTTGTGACGACGATTGTCCCATTTCGGCTTTTAGGCAGGTAGAGCTCGTCCTGGAAAATGCTATGATCATTGGCACCATCCAGGAATAATATCCATCGACCATTTCGTTCTTCGGAGAGCCAACGGTGTGAAACTTGAAACGAAGCTTCCGAAATGTCCCACCTCCACGAGCTAAGATTCGATGAAATCGTTCTGAAGCTTTCGTTGATGCTCCATTGACTTTCGGCGTTGACCCAGAATACAGACATTTTTGCTGACGTGACCAAACGATAAGCTAGTTCAATAGCCAACTGAGTTTTGCCAATGCCACCTATGCCAACGAGGGCTAAACGAGCGGGAGGCGAAGAACATTCATGGACGAGATCATGAAGAAGAGTGTCGTGGCCAGTAAAATCGGGATCGTGGCGGAAAGGAAATATTATGATCGTCGCTGGTGGTGTATGAGTCCGTGCTAAGGATGTTAGTCTCGTCTTTGTAACAGCTCAAGTTGTAGTGTTCGCTTACGTATTATTGGGGTTTTATTAGATGGGAAGTTGTCAGTAGTTTCAAGAGCTAAAGCCTGATTCTGGGGTTGAAAAGCCCCAGAGTCTATCACTTGTTGTAGAAATGTGTCGGTTTCCGGAGGAGGCTCACTATTAGGAATGAAATCTTGCCAATTCATGTCCTGCTCACAGTCTGGAATAGTGTCTTCCACCAGAGAATTGTCAACATCCATGTTTTCATTTTGTACCAACAAATCATTGATGCTGTCCACTATCTCTTGAGTCTCAGGAAGAGAGAGTTGTTGATTTGAACCAAGGCGGGACAAATCATTGTCGGTGTTACCAGAAAAAACCTTATCATCTGTCGACTTATCTGCAATAGCATCCAGAGAAATCATGCGAAGAGAGAAGAGCATTATTCCTTGGAGATGCGCAGCCACATGTCTTGCGATTGTTTCAATGTTTAATTGACCCTGACTTTGGGAGGCTTGTATTTGAGGGTTTGGCGTTTTTTGCTCCGTTGGTTCAGTATCAGTATCGCTGTGCTGATCAAGCTGTATCGAACCAGTCTCTGTCTTTATGCGCTTGGAGCTTTCTGCGAGCTGTGCGCCTTTGTTTGGGGGCTTTGGGGATGCTTTTTTCAAGGGTTGAGCATTTTGATTGTTATTTTGTTCATCGTTCATTGAAAGGCAACAAAGGGGGCAAGTATCCTGTGGACGGGGAGCTCGAAGTCGGCTCTGGTGCACGATGACTTGAACTTGTTTCTTGGTAAAAACGTCTGAGTGCAGCTTTGATATGTGTTCAAAGAGGTCTTGTGCCTTTGGGTATGTTGTTACTTGGTTGTTGCACAATGGACAACTCCACCAAGCCGGTAAATGTACTTCTCGGTGCCAGTTCTGACCATGCGTTTCGAGCATGTGACTGAACCAGGCTCTGGAAGTTGCAAATCGTTTTAAGGGCTCACTACACTTCTCTGAGAGACAGAGGAAAGGCTTAAAGTCTTCATTTAAATGCTTCCTAGACAAGAAGTGTGTTAGTGACCTGGTATTCTAAGGATCACAAAACCGATGCTCATACTTCCATTTGTCCCCTTTGAGCTCTTCTTCAGAGAGAGGTGAAAAGCACCAGTCACAGACTAGACTAGCTTCTGATGGTTGCGGATAAGCGACAAGATTAGTAGCGATAGACTTTGTTTTGCTTTTCACAGAGCCATCCCTTCTCTGCGAAAATCGTTTCTTAAACTCTTGGCTGTCAAGAGAGGTAGGCTTGGATTCCTTAGATTGGTGAGACCTGGCTCCTAAATGCGACATGACTATTGGACGAGCCAACCGTTTGTATATGTCCTTTATTGGGGGAGGAGCAGCAACTGGTGGTGGATCAGCTTCCCATGTGGCAGCCTTTATCTGCGAAACTGGCTCTTCGTTTACAGTGGGCAATTGTAACTGGGGTCGAGGTTGGAGTCTCACTTGACGAGATCGCCTATAGTGAAACTTTTGATACATATCCATCATTGCGCGCGCGAGTTGCTCGATTAGAGACGGACTTGCGTTCGGATAGAATGAAGTGACGGCTAGGCGCGCGACTCCTTCGAATGAGGCAGAGTCGAATTTTGCTGCGAATTTTCCCAACTTAGTTGCCTGACTTGCTTCTGATGATGATTGAATGGTCCCTCCTAGATGATGGAGACGTTCGATGGCCCCCTCGACTCCCCTTAGGCTTTCTATACTGATTTGGAGTTGAGGCTGAGGCGATGAAGCATCGTCTGAACCGGAAACCTCGATATCTTCCCTATCAGAAACATTCTCAGGTTCGAAAACTGCGTGCTATATAAGCCTTCATTCAGTAGAGATATGAGGTGTCTGACGTACGATAAGTCAAATTTCTCTTCATAATGTCCAGTAAGCGAAGCGCGAGATCTTGTATATCTGCGTGTCTCTGCAATCTACGGTCAAGGCACATCTCGGGAACGGCGAACACGCCTAAGAAGGCCGCCCATGCTGAAAACCGTTGTTGGTATTCCCCAACGACCTTTGCTCCGTTAAGGTTGGCTTCGTCTTTTAGTTTTGAGATTTGTTCAGAGAAGAGTTTTTCACATTCGCTCGCAAGCTCATAGATTGGCTCGCCAGACTCAATACAGTCTTCATCCATGACTGTTCAGAAGCATGTAGATACCTGTGTGCCGAGTGTTCATTTAGTGGGAGGCCCAATTCATGGACGGGATGCGGCCGCATAGGAAGAGCACGTGGAGAGTGAGAATATGCGGGAAGAGCTGAAAACTCCGCAGTCGCATTCACCTATAGATCAGAGGCGCCGCTCTCAGCCGTTTGAAACAAGATGGAGAGTTTGCTCTCGGTAGATAAAAGACTATGGCATGTAGGTGGTAGTGAACGTCTAAACCCTCCATCTGCGGTTGACCCCGCCTTAATGCATTGTCTATAAACCCTGAGGATAAATATACGGCCGAGCCCATCCGTGTACTTGACTATACATAACTCAATTTTCTCTTTTGTTGTCACTGAATCTCTAACCTAGTTCCTGATTCATGAATATTCGGCCGCCAGTTGACGTATTCGAACTTATGGACTGTTTTCAGTCTTGGGCATCTACCGTCTACAAATTGACCCGATGAACATTCAATTTCATCTCCATTCTTCTGCGGTTGCTGGATCATAGAATGTACCGAAAGGTATGGATGGTAGTAGTTTGATCCTTAGTGTTATTACATGGGATGTTTATAGCGCAATAAGGCTTCAATACTCGGACAGGGTTCAGGTGATATGCATGATCGTCTCCGGCCGGTAGCTTTGCTTATGAGAGGCTCACAAACCCCCGCTTTCAATCTTCAGCCGCAAATCGCACTCGCAACCACACAAAGGATCGTACTGGTCACGCATGGTCTTATCCTTTGTAAACAGGCAGTCAAATACACAGACATGCCATGCTTCCAACAGAGTCTCTTGGATGGATTGCCTTTCAAGCACTAAAGGTGCGCATGGTGGGCCGACTTGCACCGTTTGCCAGTCGCAAAGCGAGCGTAGATCGTCCCACCAGGATTCAAAACGATGCTGATCTGTTGGATTGCGATCTGCGCGACATCCTGAAGACAGCAACTTTAGACGTCGACCTCTCAGTCGAGGAATACCATGACTTACACCAGAGTGCACATGGCCTTTTGGTGTCTCTCGACCATATGGTGAATGAAGACTTCATTGCAGGATATGAAGATGACGACAATTCTTTGGGCGATTCTCACGATATCGCAAAAGTCAGCAGCATCTACCCAAGACTAGCTGCCTTGATGTTATTCCTCGATGCGTCAAACCACAGCCAATTCGACCTGTTGAGCGACCCAAGCTCGTCTCTTTTCACCCTGCCTTCCGGGGCGATCAGAAACCAAGCTATAAGTCAAATAGCGGCTTGGAAAGCAGCTTTACAGCGGTTGATAGCGAGATCGGATCAATCACAGAGCCGACATGATGCTTTCCGGCCACAGATGCGCCCAGATGAACCAAAGCCCAAACTGCATCAAAATACCGTGATGCAAAACCCTGTGGGCATTGTCATGGATGCCATTTTCAAGGAATTTCAACAGGTAAATTGCGGCATGACACACGAGATTAAGTTGAGAGTCTTGGATGAATCGCATACAGACTCAAACCGACCGAAAATTGAAATGCTCATGTCGTGTTGCCAGTCTGGGTGTGATTGGCAAGAGGCCGTTTGCGACTCTATTCAGTAATTGAATCAGCCAAAACACTTCGATCACTAGAAACGCAAAGCTGACAAAGATATAGGGCCCCGATGAATCTCAGGAAGAAAAAAAATATCTGCATCGCAATACACGAAACATGGAAGCAACGTACAAAACTTCGCCTATTTTTTGACCAGAGAGGACTATTCGATATTACGGACGAGGAGCCGCCGATGGCCACGTCCCTTCACGACTATGAAGAAGAAACTCTGAATTCTTTATTCGATAAAAACATGTTCCGTCCAATCAGTCCCAAAGCTTATCTGCAAGGTTTAGCAATAGAAAGATTTGACCACAAAGAAAAAACGTCTCTAGCCTTGGCCCTAGCTAGATGTCTCATGGTCTTTTTCGACAAAAGCCTTGAGCGCGCATTTTGCAACTGGAACGCCGACAGTATATTCATCATGCGCTCAGCTCGTTCTCATGGAGAGCCACCATGGTGGCACATCTTGGTGAGATCACGGCCTCCTACCTCTTGGCAACCTAATATCCACGATAAAATCGGACCTGGCAATCCAATTCTTCTGTCATTTGCCAAACTGTTGCTGGAGATTGTCAACGGTGAACCGATAAAACTTGAAGTCGATCCACAAAACATTGCTAAAAACATTGGGAATTGGGCACAGATGTGTGGCTACGTGGAAGAGGCGCGACAAGACCGGAACAGCTTCTACCTCCAGGCTGTCCAAGGGTGCTTGTATCTACACATGCATCTACAAAGAGGCCAAGATGAACAAAATTCTTTGTCAGGTACTACCATGAGAGAAGTCATCTATGAACAGATTGTGCGGAACCTAGAGAAAGAACTTCATCCCGAGGGACTGAAGCGGAAGCGCCGAGGATCATTTTCTGAACCTGCTCAGTCCAACAAAGTATATATCGCAGAACCTTTACAACTGGACAATCTTCATGAAGAGAGCTTTACGGCGCGGCTTAAAAAAAATCCTCAGAGTGTATTATCTCACAGAAGCACAGACGATTATCCGTCTCCACGGATCTTACAACGGAGTACATCCACCTTTTCCAGCTTCAACAGTTCGGAAGCTCTCTTTAACAATTTGTTCGTACTTCAGCAGTTTTTAATCTCCTTATTCATTGACGCGGGACTTTGAGTATTAACTTGTGTTGGCTTAGTTTCCGCTCTGCAACCATGATACTTATGGCTCCTCCAGACCGTGACCACTTCGATGTTGCGATTATCTGTGCCATTCCTACGGAATATAATGCTATTTGTCAAATATTCGACGAGTTTTGGGACGAGGACGGTGATCGCTATGGCAGAGCCGCCGGTGATCTCAATACCTATACAACAGGCCGCATTGGCAAGCACAATGTCGTCCTTGCGCTTCTGCCACAGATGGGAAAGTCAAACGCCGCAGCCACAGCGGCTAGCTTTAGGTCAAGTTATAACAACATCGAAATGGCACTACTTGTTGGTGTCTGCGGAGGCGTGCCTCGCACTGGTTCCTTTGCAGAGGATGAGATTCTCCTTGGCGATGTGGTGATCAGCAGGGCAGTTGTCCAATACGACTTTGGCAGGAAATATCCTAATGGATTCGTACGTAAGAGCTCTTTTCAGGACAATTTGGGCAAAGCTTCAAAGAATATTCAAGGTCTCTTAAATAATTTTGAGACTGATCGCGGACTGAATCTGCTTCAAAGACAAACAGCCCAGTTCTTAACACACCTTCAGAATGCGGGGCAGAGCAAGAATCGGCGATCACTTACCAAGTACCGATATCCTGGGACGCTCAAAGACAGGCTATTTAGGCCGGATTATCGTCACAAGCATCGCGGTTCACGAGCCAACACTTGCATTATTTGTAGCAGTAACGCTAACGCAGTTTGCGAAGAGGCTTTAGATGAGACTTGTGAGGCACTGGGATGTGAAGAGAGTTATTTAGTTAACAGGGAACGTCTCCAAGAAAAACAAGAGCTTGAAGAGAGTAACCACGAAGAGGCGCAGGAACCCGCAATTCACATCGGGTCTGTCGCATCAGGCGATACGGTTCTGAAGTCTGGAGAGGATCGAGATAAAATTGCCGCAAAAGAAGGTGTAATTGCCTTTGAGATGGAGGGCGCTGGAATTTGGGGAGAGATTCCCTGCATTATTGTGAAGGGGGTTTGCGATTACGCCGATTCTCACAAGAACAAGAGGTGGCAAGATTTTGCTGCTGCAACTGCAGCTGCAGCTGCCAAGGCTCTTTTACACAGATACCCCAAGACAGAGAAGGCGAGATATGAGTGAATTGAAGCATTAAAATTGTATGAATAAGTTCACCGCATCGCGGCCTTTCAGCAGCCCCACCACACCGCCATGCATCTCACCACATTTGTTATAGACTGCATATTTCCGGTGTTGGGTGGACGTGTTGAAGATGTAGAGATGCAAAAAATGCAAAAAAGAAACAACATACAACAGCCGGTGTTCGCTGATGGTCTCCCACTCAACTACTAATCTGCCGGTTAGTGGCTTGTCTCTGGGGGAGCAGACGAGACCCCGAATTTTCCACTACCTATGGTCGTATGTAGAGGTTGACGGACTCTATTCAACTTATATACTCGTACGAGTATCCCCTCTCCTGCAAACCCCTGTCCTAGGTCAACTCTGCCTTGTCTCAGCCGCTTCTATATTCTGCTTCTATTGGTGTAGCTGTGTGAGATATCACTTTTCTTAAATTGCTTTGCAGCAGCTGCCTAGTATTAGCGCAAGCATGTAAGCAAGGCTGCATGGTGCCGTCTCTAGAGCCAACAACAAAAAAACAGTACTGAAATTTTATAAAAGGGGCAAAGAAAACAAAACAAAAAAAAATGTTCTGAGGTACCTGATTGTAACAATAAATATCTCCTGCCGCCTTTGTGACCCTAATTACATAACTGGAGTCAGACAAGTTTTCTTTACCCTGTTTCGTCTAATACTGTTGAATATGATGTCTCGTGCTACTCGCCGAGGCCACCCTGCCCGTATCCGCATAATATCTCCATTATTAAATAATGATGCAGATAACGGGTTTGATGGGGCCAAAGAAGCTTTCTGCTCCTTGGAAATTTCTAAATGTGAACCGCAGCAGTTGGATGACCTATGGCAACAGCTGAGACGATCATATGAGGCTGAAAATGCTCATAATGGCCAGCCGTTTCCATACTGGGCCCTCGAAAATCTTCCGCACGAGCAGATCATTGCTCTGATCAGGATGGCATACTTCGAAGACCTTGGGGCCATCCGTATGTATGCATCTAAAATGCCGCCAGGTTTCGCTACCGAACCATGGAAATTTGTTCTTTTTTTCAACTATATCGGACAGGGTAGTGCACGAACTTTAAGAAAAATTTCTATGCAACGTCCGACGATGACATTCGATCAACTGTATGAAGAAGTCCGGCGCAATCGGCGCAATCGGCTCAACGCTCCAAAGGTTTCCAATAAAGGTCCAAAGAATCCTAGAGCTCATTTCCACGTTTCGGATTTTGAAGACTGCTGTTCGTACATCTCATGCCGTTATCAGATTTTCTCAAGCTTATATAAACAGTGCGGGGAAGTAATGATGACGATGGTAATGATGAAGAGATTGTAAACGATAGCGAGGCTGAGATGGAGACTGGAGATGAAGACAACGAGAACATTGGGCAAGACGAGACTGAGATCGAGATCGGAGATAAAGGTAACGATTATCTTGACCAACAGTTCCAACTCATCAGTGACAACATAAGTATGGGCCACCAAGAGGGCGAAAATATTGATGGCTACAATGTTGAGAATAGCCACGATCAGGGAGGTCATCTGAAGGATAATCTTGATGGTATTGGCACACAAGATGAAGGAGACCCGACCGCCAGAGATGACGCAGATGATACATCCGCCTCCTCCCCTCAGACAAATGTGCCCACACCGGGGACAAATTCTCCAAACGATATCCCCGATGATCCAGAACCTAGGGCTCTAGGTATTGCGCCAAGTACGGAGACAGATAGCCACGCATTGATGAATCCTCCACAGGATGAGGCGCGAAGGCAAGATATGAATCAGAGGCCACCTTCATCCCCAGATTTATATTCTAAGATTCTTAAATTCGCCCGGACAGGAAAAGAGGATCTCAACAAGCAAGAGCGAAAAGTTCTATATGAGAAAGAACAGCTTGACAGCAAACTAGAACGTCATCAAAAAGTAGAATCGATTATGGCCGGTCTTGCTGAGCTGCACAAAGGAGATGAAGTCCATAAAAGAAAGATTAAAGAAATTGATGACGATGATGCCGACAAAAAATCTGAATGGGACAATATCCGACCTACTCTTTCATCTTTCGGGCAGGCATCTTCGGAAGAGCATAGCTCTAGGATCGCATCATACCTTTTGGGCGTGGAAGAACGATATACAAAACGTCAAGCAGAGGAGAGTGGAATTGCAGAAAACAAAAAAAAGAGAGCGAAACTGGCGGCTGAGTTCGAAGAGCTCGAGGCTACTGCAGCAAACAGAGAGCCTTCTCTACCAATACGCTCTCTGGAATCGTTTTAAGAAGCGTCGCCTAGGCTTCTAACGCTTATGGAATCAATTTTCTTTCACATGGTTTTATTTATGCTTAGTTTTGAATGGCCTATCTGAGATGTTACGCTCTTGGGTGTATAGACTTTTGTCATTCCGTGCTTTGCTTTTTCCAGGGAGAGCGGTAATGATTGAGATTTCAAGCAGGGCAAATTTTTGTATTTATATTAAAGCGCATCATCGCAAATTCAGTTATTTCTTTTATTAATTAAATTGTATTTTTATTACCTGTTCCTGCACCGATTTTCGCAGCCGCATGAATAAGGCTGGCCGTTGAATGATGCGCCAAGAAGCTGATTGAGAATAGGGTATGCCTGTGCCTCAACCCACTCCCTGCCCTGTATTGAGATAAGCTAATGAACCGGCACAGTGACTATCATAGTCCACTTATTTATTATTCAGCTTATATGTACAGTACATATGAATAGAAACAGCCATCTCTTAGGGATATAGGAGATCTGAAACCCACAGGTATATTATACAAGATACTATAAGTGGCACACATGTCAAATACTCTTAAAAGATATAATCTTGATCCAATTACTTTTATATTTTATATACAATGCTACATATGTACCTTATTTAGTAGGGCTGACGGGTAACCCTTGCACGAATACTCCGTAACAGAGTGGGTTACACAATGCTACGTGAATACCTAATTCAGTAGGGCTGAGGGGAAACCTTATCAAATAAAAGGTTATGAAACAAAATGAGTCATAATCAACCATATCAAGACTCGTCCAAAGTGCTGACTGTTGGCAGTTGTGAAATGGTACCCCAAGATTAAGAACCCCTCCTCGTCCGTCCACGCCATTCCGCTAACTCTTAATTAAAGTAGTATATAGAATGGCACTGGCCACTTCCCCTGAAGAACATAGTGTGCTTATCGTCCTTGAAACCAGCGTAGGCACGGAACTGGTTGCCACCATCGCTACATTACATCACATTAGTCTGAGAGCTTACCCGCGTCGGAGAGCTTTGCAAGACTTACCCAACGTGGACAAAGTTTGGCTGCGACTGCGCGTCGCTGTTGACAAACCAAGAGAACCGAGCGCCGGAAGAGAATGTGCAGGCCTGAGCTTGTCCCTCCCATGTGAACCAGAAGTTCACTCCCATCGTGCAGATGTTGTCACCGGAGGGCGCGAAGTTGCAGTTGCTGTCATTCTCGCAGAACTAACACAACAACATGGTTATTTGGAAACTTTCGACAAGAGCTAGGTGATCATGGGTTATGAACCTACCACAACGTGGGAGCTGGGGGGCACAATTGTACCCTCGCCTCCAAAGCCATCACAGTTCACAAGGTGGACACCTGAGCCATCACCACGCTTGAGGAGCTCATTGATGCTTCCTTCGGGGGCGTCTGCGACAGGAGCAGCAGCTGCGAGCCCGAGAAGAGGTGCGAGAAGAGCGAAGAAAAGCATTGTGACTCTGTTTGTCCAAACTGGGGAAATCTTTGTGTTGGAAGACTGAGTTGATTGGTTGAGCTGTGGAATAGAGTTCTCGGGTCGTCGCAAAAGTGGAAGGAAGTTGAGACTCTTTATAGAAATGATTGTCGCTGTGATGGGTTGTCGGGTTCATTGATGGAAAAAAAAAACTTACAGCCTTATGGCTTGTGATACCCGACTTCACGGCTTGATTCGCTCGAATTACCCAGTTTGATAGCCGAGCCTGTATGAAGCTAACATTCGCAGCTATGTACTGTACATAAGCTGACCTTTTAGTAGCGCTTACGGCCCACTGTGGTCCCTGCAGGTATGGGAGCACAAGTGCGGTGTAATGTCAATTGTAGCCTATTTGTATATAAACTTATAGAAGGGTTTCGCTATGCTTAATTTTATACTTGGCGCAATAGTGCAATAGTGCAATAGTCAACGCCTAAGATAGGATAAAAGGACATAGTCAACTGTTCGGAGTAGTACAAACTGCGGCATCAACTGGTCATATCGTTATTCTCAATAACTAACTAAGTAATTAACTCAAGTCGAACAAATGGTGTGAGAAATCGTCCAAACCATGTAACTACCCCATTGGCAAAGCAAGTTAGTCAGGAACACAAGGCTTACGTTCTACGCGGGTCGATGGATTATGACCTTCCTAGATGGTCTATATGCTTGAATTGACTAGTAAGTCCAACGTTGCCGCATTCGGGAGGTTATAAAAAAGCTGCGGTCGGGTGTCAAGTAACGCTCTAGATTAATACGCAGCAACTATTTTTAAGTCTACCGAGATTTGTAGAAGGATTGGATAGGGGTGCTCTAGACATGGCTACCAAACAGTCCACTTATATGTTCTCTGCATATATTAAACAACACATTAGCATACAGAAGCTGACCAATGCGGAGAGATAGTGTTACTATTGGTGGTATTATTAACAATAAATCATCACTCAAAAATGATCTATATCTTGTGACGTCGCTGGCTGGCCTACCTCGTATACTGTAAGGCTGTATTGTACTGCCAGATATCAGGTAGGGATCTCGTATAATCGTCGTGTGGCCCATTGGCATGTCTACGTCTTGCAGTGCTCATCGTACTCGTATATTGTCGCACTGAAGAGCCGTTGGTGTACTGGGTTATCAACGGATTGGCGGACTACAAGATATGGAAGACGGCGGGCGGCAATAGACGGCCGCGCATATGTTGGTTTCCTCGTGTACTGCATTTATAATGGTCCCTTAGCCGGCTTTAAATTTTGGAAAATGCCGAGCCACGTTACGATCCAAAATTTTGATGCCGACGGGTTTCACCAGGTATTCATCAGCGCCAACGTCCTCTGCAGTCGTTTTGTCTGTCGGGCTGTCTTGGCCGGTCACGATAAACATGATACTTTGCCCCCACTTGTTCTGTTTCTCCAGCTGGCGTATCTGTTGGGTGGCTTTGAATCCATCACAGACTGGCATTTGAAGATCCATGAAGATTAGGTGGATCCCTGCTCCCTTACCAGCGGTGGCCAGGGACTGTTCTCGGGAAAATATCTCCACAGCTTGCAGGCCGTCAGTCGCACAGTGGTATGGTAGTCCCCGTTTGGTGCAATACATCTGCAAAATGCGGAGATTGATGACATTGTCATCAACGAGTAGTGCGGTAGGCGTGGAGATTGTGAGGGCGGTGGGGATTGAAGTATCATAATTTATATCCTCGGGAGGCGTTATTAAGCCAGTTTCGGCTGCGTTACCTGCGGTTGGCTGAGCCGCCTGTCCATTTCGACCGGTTGAGGGCTTGTCTTCATTCTCTGCGCTCAGATCTGTGATTATTATTTCCAAGGGATTGATCGAGGAATCGGCCGGCCGAGGCGTACATGCATTTGAGGTTTTCATATTTGAAAGATATTTGTCTGCCTCTTCGAGCGCTGAGCTTATCGTGGAAGGTAAAAAGGGTGCGCTGATATACACTATGTTCCTAGATGCTTGATCCAGGAAGCATTTCCCTACTGAGGCCGGCACAAGACAGAGAGCAACGTATCCTGATGGGATCTGGGACATGTTTGAGCGATGCTTCCTCAAGTCTGACACAAAATCAAAAATGGCAAAGGAGTCATCCAAGCTGTCCGAAGATTTAAAGCCATGCCAGGCCAAGAAACGAGTGAAGTGGTCGAACAACATTGTGTTGTCTGAGCCAGTCGCCATGTTGTAAAATTTGGAGGGCAAAGTATCGAATTTCTGAGCAAGGGGTTGTGATGAAAGTGGTACGCGAGCACAATCCATCTCCTGGAATGTGGCTTTGAAGTGTGACCCCCGGTTGACCTCTGATGCTACTAAGCTGATAGATCCGTGGAGCAGTGTTGCCAGCCTGGATGCGATGGTCAGGCCTAGCCCAGCACCCAGTGAATGCATTTCGACCTTTTCATAAGGCTCAAATATGCGTTCATGATGATCAGGATGAATGCCACGACCAGTGTCCTCAACATCCACGATTAGCTGCTGGTGATCCGACTCTATCGATGTGGTTACGGTTATGATGCCTTTTGGGGTGTTTTGAATGGCATTAATGATGATTGGCATCAAGCTATCACGAAGGAGGCCGAGGTCGGTCCGAAAGTTGACGCAATCCAGCGATGGGTCATGGTGAAAGAAAACAGAGGCCTTGTAACGAGTATCGTCCGAGGTTGTTTTGCGAAGCTCATTTCCCAACTCCATCTCGAGCTCCTGAATAGTGTGTATGGCATATTGTCGATTCGTCATGGCGATGTCAGCCCATCGGTTTAGGGTAATCATGTTGTTGACTATCGACATCAGATCTCGTCCGGCCGACTTGATGGTATCCAGATAGACGGTGGATTCTAAAAGCTTGGCTGTCAAGTCTACCGCCTGTAATGATGCTGCATCTTTATTTCCACGCTGTTTTCGTAGCAAAAGCTCTTCGGCCAGAAGGTCTACAGAACCGAGGATGCCATGGATCGGGGTTCTAAGCTGGTGAGAAATCCCGCGAAGAAACTTTTCTTTTGCTCTCATTACTTCCGTTAGAAGGCGCTTGTGCCATACCTGAGAGAGCATGGTTGCACAAGTATAAACAAACCAGGAATCAACATCATCAAACACCAGTCGAAAGTCTTTGGAGGCTACAACAAGCGAAGAAGGTCCCGCTAGGGTGTCGCATGGTGCAACAATGGCACGCACTACCCTGGTTGACGGGAAAGCCTTTTGGTTCGAGTTATTGATGAAATCGTCAAGGTAGTCTGTGTCCTCCCACAAGCCACCATCGAAGTCGGCTAAGGGTATAGGATCATGATCTTCGATTTCGACACGGGCCTCCTTGGATGATTGTACATTTACGGCCGCATCTGGATATGTAGCCCTTAGTATCCGTAAAATTGGCTCTTCTGAAGATGTTTTTTCTGCTTCGGCTTGTGCAGATGAGATGAGTTCTGACATTCGGCGCCGGTCTCGCTGACGCCTTGCTCTTGCACATTGGACAATATCCGCGACGACCCAGTCGGCCAAGCGGGCGAGCGTCTGTTGTTGAGACTTGGTCAAAGGCTCCTGTTTTGTTCTTGAAGTGACACAAAGTGATCCAAGGCTAACGCAGTCTCCCGACTCGTTTTGCAAGCGGAGTGGAGCTCCAGCGTATGCCCGTAGCCCACCAGACTCAACGTAGGGTGAATTTCTGAATCTCCAGTCTTCCATCATATTTGGCAACAGAAAGACATTCTAGTAAGGATTAGTGAAACTCATTACATCTGACATGATCATTTACGTACGCCGGGAGGCTGGGTAACGGTGTGTGCACACAAGGTCTCTCCGCGTGGAAGAATGGCCAAAGGAAGCCCGATAGATGCCAGACGAATGTAGTAATTGACATCGAGAATGCCAATGACAACAAACTCCCAGCCAGTGGATTCCTGTGCCAAGTGTGCCTTTTCCTGAAGCCCAGAAAGGAACTCTGCCTCGCCAAGGATATCGCGAGTGTAGTACCAAAGCATGGACGACCTCAATCTCTCATTCTCAGCTAGAAAGGCGCGGAGATATCGGTCGGGGATGCACATGGGCTCGTCAGGGATTGGCGATGCCGCAAATTCGTCCGCCTTTGGAGGATAGAAGCATTTCTCTACTTCCGGGGTCCACACTCCGATCGGCCTGTCAACATTGTCCGGATCATAGACAGGCCAGACGGTCCGCGAGCGAGCCGGAGGGAGCCCATGTCGCGATGTTAGAATGGCGGCGTCTGCCTTTGGAAAGAACGGCTTCGGCCGCCCAGTATTACCAGAGGCCGCCGCCATGGGTGTATCCGTGGAAACGCGATCCCAGCCAAGGGCCCTATTGTCGTCCTCACAGCATCGCCAGTGGACGATGAGTGCTTGGTCCTAGTGAGTAGGAAGCTGTGCCTTGGAAGTTCTGTTGTTCGTCGCATGCCGTGTCCACGTGACGAGTCAACGCCCGCCCCCGGAGCATTTTGTCCTGACGATTCATCGGGATCGAGATTTGCGCAGTAAATGTCGATGGCCGCGACATTAGCCTGTCGACTACAAGCAGGTTATGTATTGGAGAGAGTCCCGGTCGTGGCCTAGCGCTTCTATTATGTGAGGTGGGGCTTCGACAAAAGGAGGAATCTTCAACAACCTGCATAAACGGGGATACCCCGGATAAATTTCTTGAAACGATCAAGTTTTTTAATGGGAGATGCTCTCTAATAAGCCAACCCCTTTCGAATGGCGAGTCTAGTGATTTTGACAAAAGGATGCCTTTGAATGCTTGACCGACTGATGTCTTGATGACCATTTTCTTACAAAGATTTCATATGCACAGACGTACATGACTCTTTATCCTTCCAAACGAATCACAAGAATGCGTACCCTACACAACTTTGCGAAATATAGCTCCCTTCAAATTTGAACTGGAGATCTCGTGTGGATCCAAAAACGGTGACCCAGGATATAATATAATAATAGAAGACGTTGAACTTAAAACCCCGAAGGTTCCGCTACCATGGTTCATATGCACCTGCTCGCTCACACCTAACTCGAGTCTATTCCCACTACACGCTGGGATTAACAACGACATAACCAATCAAGCTTAAGAACTTCAATTATATTCTTAAGTGATCACAGGCGCATCTGTGCACAAATGTTCTTAATATGCTGAGATACCGTTCCATTACATAAAATCCTACTAAGCGCTCGTGACCTCATAGTGCTGCGCTTGACCAAGAGCTGTAAAGGCTGATGGTATTATATGTTACCATTTACCAATAACAATTTTCACATTGGGTGAGTTTTGGGTTTGCCTAGTTATTGTCTGTACTCCAGCTATTTGAAGCGTTCACCAATCCACACAGAAGCACTCCCACCTTAAATAACGCATTAACCTTTAGAAGGCCTGTTGAAGAGATAGCGAATGACTTGGGCTAATGGTATAGACTTTCAATGGCTGAGAGACTTTTGCTAGTGGACAAGGGATTGGCATTCGGAGATGTATTAGGCGATATCGATGCCAGCAGCTGCATGTCTTGCAACGTTTGGGATGATCTGGAGCTAGCGATTCTTTAGGAGACTTCTCTGATCTACTTGGCAAATAGAAAGTGGATCGATTCCTAATATTTTGGAGAATTCATCATGACATGTTAAATGGGAGGTCCTTTTCAAACACTAGCCAAATTGAGGCAAAGAAAAACTCTTCGTTACATCGTTATGAGTTTGAGGCCCCTTCTCCTCCCCTTTTCTTCTCCAATTCCACTTCCCAAAACTTTCTACATCTCTCAACTGCCCCTCGGCCGTCCTCCTCTAGAACAGTTTGAAGCCAAGCCTCGTCAGTTTCTTCTTGTAGGTGACAATCAGGTGTTGCGCCAGCCTCAAGTAGAATTTTGGCAATGTTCCAATGACCGCTGATAATAGCTCCGTTCAAGGCGCTGTGGTATTTTCCACCGCGTGTGTTAACATCGGCTTTTCTGTCTAGCAACAGCCTGACTGATAGGATCTGGCCCGCATAGACGGCGGCCTGGAGAGCTGTACCAAACGTTCCGCCTTGTGCATTTACGTTAATATTAAAACATCGTTCAAGAAGGTACGCTGCTTTGTTGGATGAACCGTTGATGGTTTTACAGTCCGCGCATTCACCGTTGAAATCTGCATGTACCTCTTCGTGCGCAATTGCACACGCTATATGGAGCGCGGAGCCCAACTGATCGTTCATGATGTTTGGATTTATGTGATGCTTAAGTAGGGTGTCAATCCCTTCACACCAGTTTTCGCCTGCTTGTTCCACAGTCATTATAGCGTGCAGGGCAGTGCAAAAACTCTGCATACTCATGATTTATATCCATGCCACGGTGAAGGAGGGGTTCAAGCATGACAGTGCCGCTCATTGGAGATGTTTCAAATCCAGTGGATTTACCACCTTGAGAGGCTATACGACGAGTGACTGAATACCACGCTGCATAGTCTTGAAGATGGATATTTGCGCCGTGATTGAGTAGCAACTCCACCGCCTCAGGGTAGTCCCAACTGCACGCAGCCGAGAGCGCTGTTCCATGTTTGCCGCCTTGTAAATTTACATCAGCGCCGCATTTCGACAACCTTTGCAGTGTTGTGGTGCTTGGTGTGGGGGGGCGAGGACGTGGCTGGCGGGCAGCGATGAGTGCCGTTCCACACTCCTCACTTTGCACACTCTTCGCCCCATGGATGTGCACAGCTAGCTATGAGTGCCGCCCCATGATTGCCGCCTTTCTCATTGATATCTGCACAGTGTTGGAGGAGAAAGCGGAGCGATTCGACTTGACAAGCGGAGCCGTGACAATGGGCCTGTAGCGCAGATTCATACTCTCCAGCGTGATGGTTGATATTGGCCCCTTTATCCATGAGGAAGATTAAAAATGGCAGAGCGTCTCCCCGAGCCGCAGCAGCCACTATTGGCGTGCCGAATCGACCACCTTCAGCGTTGACATGGGCACCTCGGTCGACCAGAAAGC
The DNA here is from genome assembly GCA_037893235.1 of Trichoderma afroharzianum. Classification (NCBI taxonomy): domain Eukaryota; kingdom Fungi; phylum Ascomycota; class Sordariomycetes; order Hypocreales; family Hypocreaceae; genus Trichoderma; species Trichoderma afroharzianum. The sequence continues at coordinate 962,662 of JBBLXW010000006.1, forward strand.
GCACCGCCTCAATGGTCCCCTGGTGGCAGGCGACATGCAGTGGAATTTCCCGTCATTACCCCTTTGATCGACTTTGGCACCGTGATCAAGGAGCAGCTTCATCAATTCGACCTTTTCCATAGAGGATCGGGACGCTGCTGCCGCGTGAAGGGCCGAGCCCCAGTGCCCTCCTTGAACATTCACATCAGCGCCGTGCTCAAGGAGAAGCCGCACAGCTTTTATTGCCAACTCCATTTTTGAGGGAGAGATAATACTGCACGCAGCTTGCAGCGCTGTGACGTATTTGCCACCACAAATGTTAGGGTCTGCGCCGTGGTCTAACAGCTCCTCAATGTAGCGAAGCTTCCTATCTTCATACCTGTGATATCCGTCCAAGCCCACGCATGCGACATGGAGCGGTGTGCCGAGTTTCTCACTCAGCGGATTTATGTCAGCGCCTCTTCCCAACAATAGTGTGAAATGCCAATAATTCGGGTCGGTTATTGCCTTGTGTAGCGCAGTCCCATGCTGTTCATCTTGCGTATCTTTATACATGCCACGGTCAAGAAGATACTTTAAAAGCTGTGTCCCTTCTTCAAGAATACACGTAAATAAAGCCGATTGAGAGTTGACATCAGCTCCGTTGCCGACGAAAAACTCCAGAACATTCATGTGTCCACCGCTCACGGCTGAATACACTGCTGAATCCCATTTGCCGCAACGAGCATTCATTTTGGCGCCCTTTTTGAGAAATAATCGCACAATATCCGAGTGACCTCCATAGGCAGCATAATGTAGTCCAAGGTCCAAATCTTCTTGCGTAATATACTCATTCGCACCACACTTCTCGGCGATCATTAGTTCAGTTAACTGGCGAAAGCCGCTGTAAGCAGTATAACAATATGGCTTCTTCACCGTATCTTGAAAATTTCTTGCCACATGCATTGTTTTTTGGCCGGCTAGAGCGAGAAAAAAAAACTTACGCTATGATCAGCAAGTACAGCGCTGAGTGTAGCTTTGGCTGGCCACTGCGCACGCGGTACCTCCTCGAGATGGACCGCCCAATACTTGGCTGCGTACTCCGATAAATGATAATTCTCCTGCAAAGCGTTGAGAGTTGTTTTAGTGCTTCTCTCGTGTGTGGTGTTCAAGTGCATAAGATACGCGAGACACGAACGCGCGATATATATATGAGCGTCCGCTTCCGTAAACGAGAAGGCCGAGCTGAGCCTTTCTTCTATTCTGTCGGAAGTTAAATATTCTCTGATGGAAAAGTGAACAAGGCGGACGGTTTCTTTGCTGAGGCTCTGGTCTTCTTCAACAACGATTAAGCCGGAAAAGTACTTCAATGTGGCTGAAGAAGAGAAAAGTCGCGCATCTTCATCAAAGACAATATCATTATCTGGGTCAATGATAAATATCTCAGCCAATTCTTCAATGGCCAAGACCCTTTTTGAGAATGCTGGCCATTTTAGCGAATTTATAACCCGCCTTTGGGACTTGGCGTTAATATTTTCGAGAATTTGGTCCTAAGTTGCATCAAGTTCGACAGGAAGGTCTAGGAGGGCCTTGCGAATCTCGGATACAGATGAAAGCTCTTGAAGTATTTCAAGCTGAAACCGCACCTATTGAAACCTTGGCATAAAACTGTTAATAATGGCGCCCCACTGATTATATACAAATATCGAATGACTCACATGCTGTCCGCCTTTTTGACAAGTGATTGCTTTACCTCTTCCTTTATATCGACCGACCAATCCTCGAAGTTATCCGTCGCTAGTGTTGAGCTGATATATTGATGGATATCATTGTCAAGTGTCCGCCTTTGGGTCAAGAGGTCGATCTCGATTCTGTTTGGTGGAGATAGAGGACCGCGTGTTCTGAGTTTAGTGTCTCGTTGTTTTCGGCTTGTTGGGGGGGTATGAAGATTCTTAGGTGCATTTGAAACGATGTAGTGCAAGCTCTTCAATAGTCTTTTCCTTTTCTTCCCAAGAAATGGACATTCATCCAAGCCGTCGATAACAAAATACACTAACGAGAGCTCTGATGTAGAAGCTAAAAGTGCTTCTTCAAGAGTTTTAGTATCAGGACGCTCGCCTTTAGTTTTATAATCTCCAAGGCGTTTCACCAATTTTGGCGTATCACGCAGGCGAGAACAAATCTGTTTCATAAGAGAAACAAGCATTCCGTCCACTTCTTGTTTCTTAGTATCACTGAAGCTGAAATAGAAGTAAGCGAGAGCTGTTAAAGGCCGCAATGCGTAATGATCGTCTAAATGGTCGTCTTCCAAATGGTCATCTTTCATATAATTATCTTTCAAATAGTTAATGACCGAGGAACTTATGACTGATTTTCCCGAGCCGGCTAAAGATAAATGGTAAGTTTAAAATCTGAGCAGGCAGATCATGATGAGGTCGGTACTTATAATTTATTCAATGTGAAATGGAAGCGTTACGCTTACCTTTTCCATGGAGCCATAGCAGTGACCCATCACTCCTCTGGCAATTCTGAAACTCCCAACTGTGAATTAGCCATTCATTTGTGCCAGCCTCATGCCTTTCTCGAGAAGTATTGTATATTGATGAGGAATCAATATCGCAAAGCCAGCTGAATAGTTCATCGCGTTCTTGTTTCGTCATTGCTCTTTCGGCGGCATCGCGCGATATGGACATCTCTGTTCTGATAGCGGCCATAGAATTCATGGTCTCTCGCTGTAGACTTTCGGCAATTAGGCGCTCTTCGAGATGCTGTATATCTCGCCAAACCTGTTCGAAAGCAGCAAACTCTGTATCTCGCTGGCGTACGTCATTCACTAATTGAGCCCAGTCGTTCCACTTGACGGCATAAAGTCCGTAGCGAAAGGCTGAGCTATTTGAGAAATGGCAGCAGCTTTTAGCCTGAAATTTCAATATTTGCCTGTAGAGTCGCCCTAAGGCGGCTTTATATTCGTGGTGTGATTGCCGGAACTCTTGCTGAACGTCTTTGCGTGATTCGTAACATTTGACATAGAGTTCCTCTCTTATCTGGCTTTGAGATATAAGAGATGAAATATATTCTAGTCCTTTTGCCTGAACGGCACTTTCGGTTGATATATTCATGAACAACTGCTCTTTTGTATCAGTAATTAGAGATTGTTATACTTTAATGCGTAGAGAATTACCGATGTATCCTAACTTACCAGTAGTATAAAGCTGACCCCGACCCAAGCTATCGAGGCTGACAGGTTGGCGCTTACAGCCTTGTTGATGTAACTGTTGGTAGCGCCGATAACATTTAGAACATGTTGGGCAACGTCTCTCATTCTAATTTCGGTGCTGCGCAACTTGAGTGTGGTCGTATTTTTATTTACTTCGTTCATCTTGCTTTGAAGAATCGCCCACATCCGCTCTCTCGTGTTCGATTTTAGCTTAAGAGCCTCACCCAGACCGGCGACAACGCTTCCTTGCAGTATAGCCTCGTATTCTGCAACAAGGGTGCCTTCTTCTTCTCGCAGTTTCTCGTACGCAACATTCCAAAGTTCTCGAATCGGAATATTAAGAAGGATTGGTGATGTCACTGAGGATTGAGAGGCTTTCGATCGTTCGATGGTCTTATTTGCCATTACTTGATGGACATTCAACGTATTGGTATCCGGCGCCACGTTAGCATCCTGTTCCTTTGGGTATCTTAGATCATTTTGGGCATCGGCCGGATCAACTGCATCAGACTGTTTCGTGGATAGAGAGGAGGATGAACGTAAAGGCCAAAGAGAATGGGTTTTAAGCTAGGTTTTGACGCCCATATTGTCGTCGTGAATACTTCTTGACGCGTTTGGAATGTCTGCTGTCGCAAATAAAGAAGGGACTAGGAAGGTTGAAGTTTTTGCAGCCTGATGATATCTAAGTCTGGCGTCCTTCAGGCATGGCGATAGAATTATGGAGACTTTAACTGCAATGCCCATTGGATAACCTTTCGAGTTGCACAGAATTATCATGCATAGAGTAATGCCCAGATTGAAAAGATCTGATTAGCCACTGTTTATGATAGACAGGTGTTACGAGCCTCGAATACCTTGGTCTTAGCAAGCCTGGAAATTAGCATGACTTACATCAAGCGTGGAGCCGCCAAGCCCGTTGAATTGCTCAGCTGGTTTCAAGATAGAAAACATTAGTAATTAAAGATTGTGAGAACATACGCATTTTATAAAAGAATACATTACGTTGCGCCCCAATCTTTATGCAGAGTGTCGCATTTGAAATATATATGCGACTACTATGCCGCATGTAAGAGTAAGCAATCACTCTCGATTAACTTACATGTACATACACCAGTATGTGGCTTGGATGTCCTCAATGGACAAGGCACTTCGTATATTTATGCCAAAAGCCGCAATCTTCAAGTCTCTAGGCCTTTCATCATAATACCACAGCTATGCCCTAAAGGAGCACACCTTCAGCGAAAGAAAAAACGAGAGCATTGAATTGTGACTGCGCAGGGAGCTACAGAAGACCTTAAACTTCAACCCATGTCTAGTCGCACTACCTCTTTTCTTCCACTGTCGTGGAAGCCTACCCCAAATTGCCAGTCTACTGATCCGAGTATTCTCATCTTACTACTGTGCCCATTGTGGATTATCAAACACCGTGACCCTCGTCGTGATTGAATTAGGTATCTTGACGGTATTGTCGTCTCCCAACTTGGGATTCTCCGCATCTTTACAGTAGATTGCCCATACATCCAGCTCAACCTGGGTTGGATCACCCAGAGATTCATTAACCTGGGCGAGCCCCAGCATGAAACCGAGCTCCCTGACCGTGCCAATGTCAATCCAGCCCTTGGCGGCGCGCGGCAAGACTCGCAGGCGCAACACCCGCTGACCGCCATCATCCAAAATCTGGGGCAGCACGTTAAAGCGGAGATTAGTTAACATGATGGCGCCAGTGCCTGCGTAAGTCGGCATCAAGTAGTTGTCATCGGTTTTGGCTGGACCAAGCTTGATCTGAATGTCGAGTTCCGCGAGCATGTACTGGTTGCTCTGGTTCTTTTCCACAGAGACGGCAAAGATGATGTCTTGCTGCAAGTTTGGCTTGCGGAGAGTGATGACGTCCCAGTGGCTGCCGATGTTGCTGCTGACGGTGATTCTGTACCTTGGTGCACTCGCTGGGTCGCTGAACCTATCGCGTGGCTTGTGCTCAGCAAATGATGAGATGGCTTCGCTTGGTTTCGGCAGTTTGTGAGCTGAGATGGTTGGGATATGGCGAATATGGGGTGCCAAGTTCTTTGCAAGAGCCTTCACTGTTGGCACATATTCCCCATGGCGTTGAAAGGTCACACCCGCTGCACCTTCAGCATCGTCATCATCATCATGGCGTGCAAGTTGAGAGGAAACGCCACTGCCCCCTTGTCTATAACCAGGATGCATCGCCATTCGAGCTGGTTCCAGCTGTCTCAGCATTCTGACTTCAGTAGCACTGGGGCCACTCGACGGGCCAAGAGCGGCCAGGCTCTCATTCTCTGGATGGGCCTTGAGATCAACGGTGAGCTTGTAGACCGGATCGTTCAACTGCATAGAAAAGAGTGCCGAGGTTGCCGTATCATCCTTGAAGTAAGGCGTCCCATCAGGAGCAGTCTGCGTCCACTTCTTGAGCTCCTCTAGCTGCACGTTTGCATACTTTGGAAGACGCAAGATACGGAGGTCGTTGAGGCCTTGCCCTGGCTTTGACCCCCAGATGAATATGTTGTCCTTAGACTTGTCACCCGTGGGGTTGGCTACAATCTGGGTAAGCTTGTCATGCCTGCCATTGTCCCCCTCACGAGTCTTTTGGTCCACTGTATACTGTTTGCGTATATTGACCTTAATCTTATTGACATCGAGCCCGCGAGCTACGGCAAACCGCTGCTGGTGGCCTGGCTGCGTGAAGACGAGTTGGCCAAACTGGTTTGACCCTGGTAGGCGGTCCATGAAGCCCATCATGATGCCGTCTGTAACAATGTTGTGGCGGAGCAGTGGAGCGCCAGCTGGAGGCTCCTCACCAGCAGCTCGAAGAGCATCTTCATCAGGGAGTACCTCCACGCGAAGATCCGGAAACATGGTGACCAAGTCGGATCGCAGGTAGAACCCGTAAGCAGGAATCTGAATTTTGTGTTTAGCTCCTTTAGGTATGCTATCAATGTAGAGATTGAGCGCCGTCTTGATAGCGACCCGATCGTCGTCGACGAGGGAATGGTTGCCCAACGACAAAGCACCGTCAATCATGGAGTCGATCCAGTTCTTATCAATGCGAAAGAACCTCAGGCTTTCTGGGCCCAGATACGTTGGGTCTGGTATCAAACTATGCGCGGGGACTCCCGACAGGAACATTTTGTCAACGAGCCACGAGAGCACAATCATCCAGTCCGTCGACACTGGGTCATTGGTCTCATCATACAACAAACCCTGCGACTTGCTCCCTGCAAGCCTACGGGCAACATCTACCGCCGCGGCTTTATACCTTTGTTCAAAGTCCAGATCGGTAAAGGACATATTGGGAAGATCAGAGCGACCCATCTTCGGGCGGAACCAGCGTTTCTTGGCTCCTCCAGGGGAGAAGAAGGGTTGGCCGGGCACTGGAGGCGCAAGGTTGTTGCCATCGTCGCGCCTGATGTGAATATTTGCAAGACTCTGGATCAGTTCAGGCAGGTCTTCAAGGACCTCATCTTTTGTTCGAAACGAGATGTCGTTGATATCCTTGATCGTCTGCAGCTTGACTGTTTTCATGGCGGGCCCATGAATCGCCGTTCTCAGCCTATTTAGGGCAGCAGTAAAGACTTCGTCACCGAGAGCCATGGTGCGACCAGTCTGCCATGCTATTGAATAGGTAATGTCCATAATGCCAAGCTCTTTGTCCAGGATTTGGAGATCAACACTGGAGTTTGAAGATTTGGTCAAGTGAGCTAGATCTGGCACATACGTGGGCGTGAATGGCCCCCTGTACAGCGCAACGGTTGGTTCACCCGTCTGCGTGCGATACTTGACCAGCGTGTAACCGTCGTCAAGGCGACTGGCAATGCGCTGTCGAACCTTGTCAGGAGCATCTCGCAGCGGCTTGATAATACTCTCTGGAGCGCGCAGAACGTCCAAAGTTCTGCCAAGATGCTCAAAAGCATCGGGCACGTTGAGGGTATCGGGCGGCAGCACCGTATAGTTCCAGCTATAGAGCGAGCAGAGAGCCACATAGCGCTGGCTATCGCTAGGAAAAGCCATATCTTCCACGCCTTCAATTGACACGAGATGTGCGCACATGGTTGTTGGCGTCTGATTGTCCAGAGGGCCTGATCTGTTGCCGATAACAATGCTAAAGACGGCGGTGTTTTCTACTCCCGCGAGGGCCATGCCCGAGCCGTTGATCTTGCGAACATGTGCCAGATACTGGTACTGTAAAGTATCTGCTTTGTTGTTCTCTGGAATTACCCTGTTATTGTCTTCGTCCCACGTGGAAAAGAAGCTCTTGAAGATTTCAGGTTGGACGAAGATAAAATCTCCGCGGCTGTCCTTCATAGACTCTGGGCCCAGGTCCGGTGTTACGGGTGTGATGACATCGCTGGTTGGCAGTTTCCACAGATCTGCGATGCTCATGTTGACAGTCATGGTAGAAGACTGCTTGACGGGCTTGATGACACCATCACTCGTGGCACTGAAGATTTTATCCAGATCCTCAGGAGGCAGACGCAGTTCGCTCTGGTCAAAAGCAAGCACCACCAGCCAAGGTACACGATTGCGCACCGGTTTCTCTTCAAGAGATCCCAGAGCCATCAACCTCACCTTCTCCCTCAGCTCGGCGTTTGTGCCTTGCTTTGGGCTACCCAGACGCTCCCATGGAAGATGAGGGTCTGTGAGGACAATATGCGGCAAGATTCTGTGATCATCGCTGTAGCCCGCGGGAGGATATGTCGAGTGAACACTCCCGTCAGGCAGCGAGAACTGAGGAGCATCAACAAAGAAGCCTTGCTCAGCTGTCAAGTGCAGCTTCTTGCTGCCCTTTTTTGTAGTGTTTGGGTTAATGTCCTGCTCTACAGAGACAATATGTTCTTTGCCTGCCTCCAGGCCAGGCGCCCAGTATGAGTTGAGCTTCTGCTGACCAGCTGGTAAAGGGTCAATTTCTTCCTCGCTGCTCTCTCCCTCATCTTGAAGCTCTCCAGAGCTGCGAAGAGCAAGTCGGACATTGCGTTGATGTATAGCCACAAGATTACGAGCATGCCGAATAGTGAGGTGGCGGGGAGAGTCGATGCGAACGCTTTTGCCGCCAGGGTAGATACCCATTGTGATAGTTGGACTGCGAGAGCAGTTGAGGCTTTACTGCTGAGTGTTGCTCTCCAGAATGTTGTCTTTGGAGCGTTTCTGTATGTATGTAATATCCATAGATGCTACTTCCCGATGGTAGAAGATTGAGTAACTCAACCACTAGAGCTACCAGACAAGTCTGTCAAGTTAGCCTAGAACTAATGAGGATATAATTTCAAGAAAAACTACGCACTACTTGCACATAATTCCAGAATACTTCCCTTATCGCTTAAGTTCACAACTGTATGTCTTGTAAAGGAAGCATAGATAAAGATCAATACCCCAACCCGGGCATATTATTCGAGGTGCATCATTTTTCTCAAGGTAGTTTCTGTTGTCTCAGTCTCTCTTTTTTTTTCCACTATTACTCTTCAATACGACAGGGAGTCTCTTTAGCTAACATCCCTGTAACGCACCCCCAAGCTCAGCTCTCATGCAGGTCGCAGTTGAGGGTGTGGGGATCTCAAGGGTTGGCAATGCGGGGAAGTATACGGTACTTGTATCTAGAAAATCCTCCAAGCCACAGTAGCATTGATGCTATCATGATATATGATGCATCCTCGGCTTAAACAAAAGCACCTGAAAACCGTTTTGGGATCGCTAAGAACAGACTGCAGGAGGCGAAGCGCGCGAGAAACGCCAATGACGAGATCAATTACGCCATGTGCGGTGATAGTCTCCTGGACACTTCTATTGGACGAGTTACCCTTGAGTCTCGGAAACGAATCAGACAGGGTATCTGCGGGCTGGATCGGCTCTCGCTACTATTGAATAGTACGGTGACTGAATTGGAAAAGAAAGAGAGAGAGAGTTAGGGAGGAGCAAATCCCCTGTATTGTTTGAGATTATTGCACTGCACTCACAAGTCTTTGATGTGGATGCACCAGGACTCTGTGTTTGGAAACGAAAGACAACAAACAAAGCCTATCTCACTCATTGAAATTCATTGTGGGCATACAAGATCTCATACTATGACTTTCTCCTTCCATTAGAATATCATAGTGGTAGTTGTTTTAGACTAAAGCCATCCTCATCATGGGCGTGGCATCTACTGAAGGAGCTCTTGTACGGGCCGGAGATACTTCACGCGAAATTCAAAATGGCAAAACCTACACCATCTACGCCAGCACAGCCAGCCAACAGCCTGGTGATGATGTCCAAATCCTCAAGGCAGATACACCCACGGACAAATTTGTTGCTACTCTAAACAAAGAACAAGCTATTATCCTCTCCGAAGCACCAAATCTGACGGCACCCCTGGCTGATACGGATAAGACAAAGAAATGGTTTCAAAGTTTTGACACTGGTGCCACAGGCACCGTGAGTCTTGACAATGTAACTGACAAGAATATCGAGAAGTTCACGGTGGCGTTAACTGCACCATGGACTCTCACATTCAGTTCTGCCGTGGATGTCCTCATTTACACGTTTGGTGCTTCGAGTGACCTCATCGGCGGAGGCACAGAGCCTCGATTTGTCCCCCCAGGCATTGATACTGGTGGCAAGATGCTTACCTTGGGTCTTGATTTTACTGCAACAAAGGACATTACCGGCGTGAAGCTCGGTGATTTATTCAAATATGTTGGATCACAGAATATGGTGGACTACTTTTTGCCCAAGAAACTGTCTGGTCTACCACTGACTCTCAAACAACCTGGGAAGGAGGATGGCCCAAAGCGCAATGCCATGTGGCTGGTACCAGACGCCGATATGACCACCACAATCCGTCTGCAGTTCCAGTTTGAGCAGCTCACGTACCTGCAAGATCTGCTAAATATCGGCCTCAAAGGCTTGAAGCTTACTAGTGCAGATGCTGTCTGCAAGAGAAAGCTGGTTCTCGGACAAACTGAGAAGGGAGATCTTCCAGTGGAGCAGGGAACCGTCGCTTTGAGCATCGGATGCACGGTCAAGGGCTCTAATGGAGATGCCCCAGAAGTCAAAATGCTCGCCGGCGTCGAGTTTGGACCCCGCAGTCTCAGCTTGACATTCATGTTCCTCTCAGAAAGCCCTCTCAAGGGTCTTTTGATGTGGCTTGCCGAGCTCATTGAGGACCCGGGCCTAGAGGATTTCGTCAATGGGCTCCTGAGCAAGAAAGAAGGCAGCACGAGCGTGCTTTCTGCTACTACTCTGCGCCGTTTCACTGTTGGACTTGAGACTGAGAAAGGAAAATACTCGCCTAAACTGGCAAAATTCTCGTTTGATATCGAGGTGACGGCCAACATTGGTACAGCAAAAACTGGTAAACCTGCCGTCTTTCTCCTCTCGTATCGCTGGAATAGGGGTAGGGGTGGACTCGGCACGCTGGAAGGACAGCTTTGGAACAGTGAGTCGATGAAACCCTCTGTTTATGCTGCCACTGATGGAGCTACGTGCTAACCGCATGAATAAATCAATGACAGACACCACCGCTATGGATAATTTGGATCTTCAGCCTTGGGTAGAAACGTGGAATATCTTGCTGCCCGTCACGAAAGATCCGGCACCCAGCATTGAGATTGCATCTCTGATACCCGGTCAGACGGTGGTGAACATTCCCGACACACTCCCTTCGGAGATTACACGCGCCTATATCCAACTGTCGGACCACTCATTTGCCATCGCCGGTACGGCCACTGCCAAGAAAATCACCCCTGGTTCCGCCCCTCAACCATATCTGGGCGAGGTTTCTTTGGATGCATCCTTCGAATGGGGCAAGAGTAGCTCCGGTTTTGCCCTCAAGTTTGCATTCAGTGCTGGCATTGTGCCAAGCGTGGAAGCCAAGCATCAGGTGCCTGCAGTGTTGGTGGGTTCTTTGAGCTATGAGTCTCAGGCGAAGAAATGGGAGCTCAATGCCTCCCTCAGCAACCTCTACGCGTCAACGTTGGTAGAGTTCTTCGATGATGATGTGAAAGACGCAGTTTGCCCACTCATTGAGTCCATTGTAGTTCGCGCCCTCAAGGTCAATTATACATATGAAGGCATTACCGAGGGCGCTGATAAAGGCAAGTCCCAGGGAACGGCCTTTTCAATTACGGGCGACTTGATCATTGCCGGCTTGGAGCTCGGCCTCACATTTACGCATGACAAGGCGGGCTTCAAATTCACCGCATTCCTCACCCCCACCGATGAGAGTGTCACCATCGGGGAGGTGCTTGAGGACATTCTCGGAGATGATGAGATTGAGCTTCCCGACTTTGTGGCAAACACGCCGCTAGTCACGGACGACGAAAAAGCCTTCCAGCTTGATGTTGAAAAGAAGACTGCAACCATTGGAAAAACCGAGTCGACTTGGTTCCATTTCTTGGCTCAAATCAATATCGGCAAAGTACACGTCAAGTTTGCCCAGTTACGCAGCACAGATTGGGGCAAAACGGCAGCATCCAAGCGCCTGGTTCAAGTCGCTGTTAACGGCTTCTCGAGCGGAAAGGTCACAATTCCACTGGTTGGCGACGTAGAGCAACCATTGGACGAACTCTACTTTCTTTGGGTTCAAGACCCCGACAATGCAAAGAACCCTCAGCCCGGGAAAGAGGCAGGTCTTACACGGAAGGACCTCGCTCAGGTCAACGCCGATGCCACGGATCCGATTTTAGTCAAGGACAAGATCGATCCCAAGCTAGCCAAGGATACGGACATCTTGGTGGCAGCCGGATGTCACTTTGCCGTCATCATCCATAGTCCTACAGGCGAAAGGTCATGCTTGTTGGACTATGCATTCATGAAACCCAAGCCCAAGGGCAAGCAGTCTGGATCTGCATCCGAAAAGGCTCTCGTATTGAAGAGTGGTAAGGGCAAGAAAGAAGAGCCGGCTGACGATGGAAGTCCAAGTGCTCAGGCTCCTTTCAAGAAGAAGGCAGGCCCAATATCCATCAGCAATGTCGGGCTCAAATACAAGGATAAGATGCTGGGCTTGAAATTCGATGCGGCCTTTGAGTTGGGTCCTATCGGTTTCTCGCTGATTGGCTTCACCATCATGGTCGACATCAAGTCTCTTAGTTCGACACCCACATTCTCGGCAAGCATTGAAGGACTCGCCGCCGCTTTTGACAAGCCGCCGTTGATGATCGCAGGCATCATTCGCCACGGTAACACAGGCGGCATCGACTACTATGCCGGTGGCCTCATCGTGGGTTGGGTGCCCTACCAATTCCAAGCGGCCGGCTTCTATGGTACGGTAAAGCCCAAGGACCAAGACGAATTCAAATCCGTCTTTGTCTTTGCCAAACTCGATGGTCCCCTCATTACACTGGAGTTTGCAGAGATATCGGGCATATGTGGTGGTTTCGGCTACAACAGCAATGTCCGCGTGCCCACGGCAGCGGAGATTTACCAGTTCCCCTTCATCGCCAGCACTGATCTCGGAGGCGCGGCGAATGCCATGGAAGCCCTGCAAAAGCTCACAGATCCCGGTCCGAATGGATGGTTCCAGCCTCTCAATGACACGTACTGGGCAGCTGTGGGTATGAAGATTGATGCCTTTGAGATGATCAGCCTCGATGCGGTTGTAGTTGTGCAATTTGGTCAAGCCATCAAGCTGGGCATCTTTGCGCTCGCCCTCGCTGACATTCCAAATTCAAAGGCTCCCGTCAAGTTTGCTCATGTTGAACTTGGTATTGCGGCCGTGGCAGATTTCGAATTCGGCACCCTCAAGATTGAAGCGCAGTTGTCTCCGCGATCCTTCATTTTGTATCCGGACTGTCATCTTACTGGCGGCATGGGACTGTACTACTGGTTCGATGCTCCCAAAGCTGACAAATCGATTGTTGGCGACTTCGTCTTCACGTTGGGAGGTTATCACCAAGCATACAAGGTCCCAGTGGGATACCCCAACCCCCCTCGCCTAGGCATCAGCTGGAGCCTCAGCAGCAACCTGAGCATCACAGGCCAAGCATACTTTGCCATCACTCCCAAAGCTTGCATGGGAGGTGGGCGACTTCATGCTTCCTTCCACGCCGGTCCTCTCGAGGCCTGGTTTGATGCCTTTGCTGACTTCCTCATCAACTACAAGCCGTTTCACTTCAATGCCCAAGCGGGTTTGTCTGTTGGAGTCCGGTACAACATTGACTTCCTCTTCATTCACACTCACATTTCTGTCGAAATCGGTGCTCAGCTGTACCTCTGGGGACCTCCATTGGCAGGTCGCGTCCACGTCGATTTCTGGATCATTGCCTTCGATATCAACTTTGGCGACTCCGAGTCAAAGATCGAGGCCGTGGACTTGCTCAAGTTCTACCAGCTTGTACTGCAAGCATCCGAAGACCCATCCAAGACGGCTCAGGCCTTCATCACTATGGGAGAATTAACAGAGGAGGAACAAGGAGAAGAAAAGACAGCTCTGTTGGCAGACGACGAGTACCCAGACCCGGATAAGAATGAAGCTCACAATTTCCTTGCCCAGACTGGTTTGTTGAATTCGGCAGAGAATCCGACGAGGAAAACAACCGACCCATGGGTAGTCCGAGCAGGATCCTTCTCTTTCATTGTGGCATGCAAGATGGCCATCAATGAGTTTAAGAACGAAAAAGACAAGGATCCCATCATTAAAGGCGGCGATGTTTTTAGCAAGCCGATGCAACTGGATCAATCCATGACATCGACTCTTCTTGTGACAGTCGCCCAGAATGGGAAAGAGGACAATGGATGGCAATACGAAAAGTACACCAAGAATGTGCCGAGAGCTCTTTGGGCCAGGTGTAAGTGTCTCTTCTCTGTTTGACCTTTAAATGGTTCTATATCTCTATATCTGTGTGTATGTGTTTAAATGCTGATGTTTGATGATACAGATGACCCAAGCCAGGATCCCAGCGGTGGTAAAAACAACATCACCGATCTTCTCAAAGGCGATGACAGTTCCGTTACTCTGATGATGGGCGTGAAGCTGACCGCCCCCAAAGCCCAAATGGCACCTGATCCTTTCCCGCCGTTTGACGTAGCTGACGCTTCACTGGAGCGCCTTAAGTCTGTCAAACCGTTCCCAACCATTGTAAATGCCAACACAGCCTGGGAACCCGTTGAGCCCTTCAAGAAGAAAGACGAGCACGACAAGGAAGTGGAAGACTTTGACAAACAGTACGGTGCCGTGCTAGATAGCTGGTCCAACCCTTCGTGGGGCACGGAAGACGATGGGCAAAAGGGATTTGTAGGTCTTCTGGCAGAGAGCTTCAAGTGGGACAAGCCAGATTCGCTCAAGAGCACTGCGGGAATTCCTGAGAGGTTGAAGAAGGGGTTCATGAAGATGTATGTAGCCGCACCGCTGCTGACTGCGTGAGGGTATACGGAGAGCAGGCACCTTTCGTGGGTAGAAGAAGTAGAAATTGAGTACATGTAGCCTCTTCTAACAGTGCTTGCCATCTTTCCCGACTCCTTCGTTTTATTTGTGTCCCAAGATAAGCAATCAGTCATGTTAGATTCAGAGAGATATAATACATAGTCTCTGTGTGCTGTTTTGGGCAATACGGAGCTTGGTAGCTCGCATCTAGGTTCTGTCACGGATATCATTCGTCAAAAATTGCATATGCAAAGAGCAACCAACGCATTTATAGTACTAAAACTGGGAACTGTAATTACCTACCTATAGAATAGCCCAGATGTGGCACAGGGAACGATCCAAAGATAAACATATATGCGTATATAGCCTCCTAATTCGATGTCACCTCCACCATTTCTTGGATCAGTGGCTCTTTCATGTCCCGTATGACAAAACCTTCCTCGGCTTCAGCGTCTTGTGGAGGAGCCGGTGGATTGCGGAGAGGAGCCCTGTCCATCTCAAATTCTTGTGCAAATACATTTGGATTCGCCTGGACTCTTTGGAGGATATCCCCGCAGTTACGACAAGGAGGCCTAACGCTTTGCCAGATGAGATCATCAGCGTAACCGGTGTATTTTTTAACAGGTGCTTTTTGGTCGAGGAAAAGCTTCGAGAGGGCAAGGCCCTGCACGTTCTGGTTGCTGTTTATCACACTAATTATAATAAGCTAAAATGGACTAAACAGCTGAGATTTTGGGCTTCAATACATACTCGAACGCGTCCATGCATTGGACGAAAGGATAGGTCTCGGCACAATTACCCCAAAGATTCCCCGTCCCATCGGGCAGAGTCTTTTCAGGCTCAGTTGAGTTGAAGTCACCGTCCTGGACCATTACCGTTTGTTGATGCTCTCGCAGAATTCGGAACCGCTCCATTTGCACCTTCATTTTCCAATCTGCTCCGGAAGGATTGTCCGCGAATTGATCTCCTGCCAGCGATGCGCCGAGGAAAAACCATTTACCTTTCCCATCATTTCGGTCACGCCAAGTGCACTGGAACATCATAGGTACGGGACCGGTTCCAGCAACTGAACCCTTCTGGCTCTCCTTATTCTTCAGTTTCCCGGCGAGTTTGCTGCACCATCTTGCGTAGACAGCAGTCAAGGGTAGAAAGTAATTGTTCCTGTTGGCTGCCGGAGGCGCACTGCCCAGCAAACTCAAGAACAGACCGATCAGGTCATAGATACACCAGTAGTTTAAGTTGATGTTCCTGACATCCGGACCGCTGTCGTAGTTGTTGCTCCACGACTTGACCAAAAAATCCGAAACGTCCTTGCTCTGAGTCTTTTTACCACCATAGCCCGGATTAAGCTCCCGATAAATGTGGCACTTGCGCTTTTGCGGGCCAACTGGCGTCTTGTAGTTTTCACCCCCCGTCCTTGTCTGGAGATCAGTTTTGTGGACAGAATATAGTTTCTCACAGAAGCATTCGAGGTGTCCATATTTTGGGGCCGAGTACTTACGCGAGAGACTCAAGCTGTTTATAGACTTCCGACAACAATTCGAAATGGTTGACGGTCCTTAATTCTTTGGGGGGGCAGTTGTCATCTTCTCCCGATGCCACATTTTTCATCCACTCCAAGATCTACTGACACGTCAACCGCTTTACCTTGAACATTTCTTTTTGCCGTAGTCTCGTATTACACGGGAACAGGCCATTGCATTTGACCCAGGTTCAATGACTTACATGCTCTCTTTCAAATTCCAATTTGAATTTCGCACGAAACCAATTTTCAGTCTTGGAGTCTTCTGGATCCCCAAAGGGACGTAGAAGAGTTGGCTGGGCTTGGGGGTCTGACATAACTTCCTATACTCTGATTTCCTATACCGTAAAGGCAAACTCGAGAGACGGTGATTGATCTCGAAAGGTGTTGGTCAGAAGGGTTACTACAAAGCCCGAGTGGCTCGAGTCCACATAGTAAGAGACGAGGGCAGTTGCTTGTAATTGAGCTTGATCACGTGTTCGGCCACGGCGCATTTAAGGAGGGGTTCTTCACTGTAGTTCAATTCATCATCTTACTCCTTCAGCAACCGACAACTCCTCTCCTCACGCACTGCCACCGCATCAAGCATCGGCTACAACACAGATACGTCAACGTTGCTTCCCCTCACAAGTTTTCAGCTCTCATAACAACCAGTCATGGTACGTCTCGTATGTCCAATGGCCGCAAATCTAACGCGTAGTGGACATATCTTCCAAGGCCTACTCTAACCGACATGCAGGTCGTCGACAACCCACCTTACGGCTGGACTGTCGATAAAGAGGAGATGGACCTCGATTACTACTGGTCAGCTGAAGGTCTCGGTACTGAGGCCGCCATGAACGCCGGCTTAACCGAGTTTTCGAAGCTGCAGCCGCAAATGATTAGGAGCCGCGAATCTGGAGGGGGCGCCTACCTGTTCACATACGATGGCAAGGTATACCTTTGGAACATGTTACAGGATGACGTGTATCAGTATACCGACCCCGCAGATCTTGATGGAGTACTACGAGAGATGGGGAAGCAATCCGGGAAAGTGACAAGGAAGCTAGTCCTTGTCGAACAAGCCGAGGAGTAGAGAGGGGACGATGAAGGATGATCCTCTGATTGGGAGAAGGTGCCAGTTGTGGCTTGCATAGAGAAGCTGATCGTTCAATCTATTGATTATGAGCGGAATGGGGCTTGCGTAAAGAAGTTGCTGGTGAATTGTGATGAAACTTGGAAGTAGTGAGCTGGCTGCGACGCAGTAGCTGAATATGCAATGTGACGCTGCAATCTTGCAATGGCTTGCGTAAGGACATAAGCTGAGGGCTCAATGAGTTGAAGATGAACTGACTGTGGCTTGCGTAGTAATTCTGATATATCAATGTGATGAGAGGAGAGAGTGGCTTGCGATGGCAAGCTGATGCGGAGTAGTTTTATGTGATGGACGTCAACGGATAGCTGAGGCGGGGTCAGGGAGACGAAATTAACAGGAAACCAGTTTCATTGGATTCCTCATGCTTGATGGGTGAGTAAATTCGTAATAAAAATTGATAATTTAGGTATAGTAAGTGCAGACTTTATTTTTCTGTCATGTAGGAAAACTAGGTAGGTAGTTTATTGCGTGATTTACATAACAAACCGATACCATTGACGAATAGTTTCGTCCCAAATACGCATACATAGCTAACCAAAGTAAAGCTACTAAGGAAAATAAGAAGCTAGATACAAAAACTGTCCATGTGATATTCCAGCCCAAGAAGAGGCCCAACAGGGGCATCACCCCTCCCCACATGGCATGTCAATAACTGATCTCCCGGGATCCTCCGCCCTAGCCTATGGGACGAGTCCGAGGTGGAGATGGTCAGGGTGTCAGCTTGTTTGAAAACTGCCGGGTCCGCTTTTTAAGGACACTTATTGCCTAGCTTTTACTGCAACCTGCCTCGAAGCGCTTGGGCGCATTTCAAAGGCGGTTGGAGGAGGAGGAGGGGGGGGGGGGGGGGTGAAGCGTAGCATAGGTAGGGGTGAAGATAGCTATCCGGTAGTTATTGTCATCCAAATTCCATCATCATTCGATTCCGAAGGGGCAGCGCAACAATGAGACTAGCCCGGTGATGATAGACTACATCTGAAGATAATGGCAGAGTGAAACCACATATTTGCTCTGGGCACGGGTCCGTAGAGCCTGCAAACAGGTGGGTAAGTTGTGACAGTCAACGTGTTCAATCCAATCGCAGAAATCACGTTTACCCTGTAGGCGATGTACCATCTCTGTGGCTCCATGCCCTACCTACGTATGATGAGATCATGCATTGTGTTTTATTAAAAAAAAATAAAAGAAAAAAGACAAAAAGGGAGAGAAAGGAAGAAAATAAATGACTATAATGTGTACCCTAGAGTGAATTGCTTTTCATCAAATTCACGATACAGTTGCAGATACTCTATAACAAAGTTGATGGTAGTGACTATTATTTTGTCAACATTACTACACTTATTTTCTTTTTACTTTTCGAAATCCTATCTAGGTCACAACACTTGGATGCTGTGACTATTTTCAAGCGATAACTCTCTTTTACTCTCTTATGTACAAAGTATATTCGATATGTAGTGTCTTTAGTGTATACATTGATATTACCTCATGGATGATGGACTCACCAACCTTTATTCTATGGGAGTCACGGTGACCATTGTTTACATGTGTGGCAATGTTGGCGGAGACTATATTTAAGGTATCGTCTCCAATGCTCAAAGGGACAATGGGCGGGCTGCTTGCAAAAATCGACCTCTATCTCAAGTCAGAGTTGACGAAGTGATTAAGTTGGGCTCAATCTCGCGTATGATGATAAAAGAAGTTGGCTTTGGTATATTGAACACCATACTATAAGAATAGCCTTTTACAGTCACCACAGAACTGATTTGAGGACGAGAACTTCAATAACCCTAGATGAGTTGCATTGCTATCTGTTCATATCTTACTGATATGTGCTAATTTCAGGGCAACCTCCTCCCAGTTCTTTACTCCTGGAGCTTATCGGTCACGTGGGTGAAATCATTGTCGGAAAGAGAGTTGTCGACAGACACGTAGAAGAGATGGTTGAGGCCATTGGCGGTAGTGACAGTCAGCTGGCCGGGAACGCTAATCTTGGTAGCGTCGTCGATTCGTACGCTGGACGACCAGGTCGCGCCTTCACCAACACCATCAACACCAGTCTTGATAATTCGTCGAATGTTGGATCCTGAATCGACGTAGTAGATGTAGACCTTGTTGTTGTCGTACGTGACGGCAATGCTGGTATTCGCGAGAGTGCCCTGAGATTCATCAATGTCATGAGCTATGCGGTAAAATTATGGTCAGTATTTTATGGATAACGGGACTGCAGATTTCAGTTCATATATTGTTTGAAGGGAGACGTACCCTGGTTGCTGTTAATGTCGTACTCCATGAGATGGCCCTGTTCCACCTCCTGGTAAATGACAAAACGGTGACCGTTAATGGGGCTGACATAGGCCGCGAGTGAACTGTTAAGCTTAATGTCGCCGCTCTTGCGGTAAGTTGCGGTATGCTGTGTCAGGAAGTTGTATTCCTTCAGCTCAGTTTGGTGGTTGGCGGAGCCACTGTACCTCGGGTTAGTAAACCTGTCATCTCTTCAGTTGGTTCGCGATCAATTTACTCCAAGAAGTATGCCCAGGCGCCCTTTTCAGACGAAGCGAACGAAGTGTTCTTGTTGGCCAAGGAAGTAGTGTTCAACTTTTTGTACACAGGAGAGACGAGAGAAATTTGGTTCTTCGTCACAGAAGCACCCTTTTCAACCAGGGGAACCGTGGTTGCGACAACATGGTTAACGCCACGAAAGATACCACCAGAGATCTCAGAGGGGTTGAGGATGTAGCCAGGGTAATCGTCGTCACCGCAGATGTAGACATCGTTCTCATCACTGCCAGCAGTGCCAGTCTTCAAGGTCAAGGCAACTTGAGCATTGCTAGTGTTGAAGAAGAGGTTGATACTTCTATCCGCGGGAGCGACAGAGTTGTAGATTGCTGCGAGGGCGGCCATTGTTGATGATTGTGTTTAAGTTAGCAGAGCTACTGTAAAGGGCTGAGAGCTGAAAAGATGTCTGTGGAAAGATTCCTGTCAATGCTGAATGATGAAGTTTGAAGTGTCGAGAGCTCGATTAGAAGGTGGTTGTCGTCCTTGATATAGTTGCCGTCGTTGTCGCGTCTCCCTTCCAACCTGAAGCCCAACAAGAGGCCCACGGAACCTGTCTGCCTTGTTGTAACCCATGTTGACGAAGCAATAGGAAGCCTTGAACTCGGGGCACGCGATCTTCCTCCATCATTACGTAGCTGGCCTCTTCCCAGTCCCAGTTGAAGCTCATTGATCCATCAATTTGGCAGTCAGCCAGCCTCTTGACAACTAGACCGTGTTGTTCAGCTTGGTTAACGCACTTGTTGCCAGCTGAAGGAATATCACCACATCCAATAAAATGCCTCAAATTGTTTTTCTCCTCTGTTGCGGGCGGTTGTATCGCTCAGTGACACCCAATTAGCGATGTAGCGTGTTTCCAATGCATCCCAAGTTGTTAATCACAACGGCTCAGGACGCATGTGATTGCAACGCCAAACGTTACTGGCATGTCCGTAGTGTACGAAGTTATGGATGCTTTATCACAATCGCCATGCAGGCGAAGCAGAAAATGGTAAGAGACGACAAGCCACTGCCATCACAACATGAGCTGAATGACGGTCGTTACTCGGCGATTTGACTATTCAGCGCCGTCGACTAGTTCCCGCGTCTCCATCAATAGAGGGGGCGGGAACTAACCATTGACAAACGGGAACTAGTCGACCGCGCTGGCTAGTCAATGGAGCATTAGCCAATCCCTGTCTTCGATATTTACGCTATGCTGTTTTCAATAGTTTACCCCTCACTGAGAGCCGGTCCTGACAAGGTTGTGTGCCCTCTTGGCGGCTGGGACACGGGTCGAGGAGCTGTCGCTTGTATCAGTGACTTGTGGCGGGGACACGATGGAGCTTGAGTGTGGCTCGGCAATGCATCACCGTCGTCATTACGGTAGCTCTAGTTTTCTGTGGAGTAGCTGAGTGAAAATGAAAGTGAGAAGTGATGGAATTAGCAGAAGGATGCCGATGGAATCCACGAGTTAGCCTCCGAATGGACTCAGTCTTGAGCCATGGCGGGCGGGGGTACGCGATTAACACCCGAATCAGCTAGTGTTGTAAGGAGCGAAGTATTTAGTCTAACTAGGAGGTACAGAGCAAAGAATTATTATCCTTGCTTGATACCAACAGGGTACCATATAAATCAAGTAGTTCTGATGCTATAAGATGTAATCTCCGAAGTAGAGCCATAACTATGTATACTTAAAATAAGGGAGACATGAATGTAAAAAAGAGGGTTAAACTGAATCAGGCTATGAAATTATTGAGATCAAGTAGCACTGACAGAGAGATACAATATGGAATCGTACTTATCCAAGTAATTTGAGCAAAACGATTCATGTGAATCGAGATTCAGTTCTTTCTCTTTGTTGGCATCATCTTGGTAAGGGATACAGGTCTGAACAACCAGGAAGCAGTGTCTGCTTCAATGACCTGAGCCCAGAAGCTGCATGACCCTTGATCTCTCCCTTCTTCTTCTTTTTTTTTTCAAAGCATATATCCATTAACTACCTGAAAAATGCCGGATACAGTCAAAGACTTTGACACCGTGCTGGTGCCAATGCAGTTGGAGGCCTTTGTGCTAAACCCAGCTGTATGCGGCACTGGAAAAGAGGGCGATGATACAACACGTATCGCACCTATTACGCAGCCTAACTACACTTTCCTGCGACTGGACAAATACATGCTGCAGAAAGATGTTCAGAACCACGC
This sequence comes from Trichoderma afroharzianum, assembly GCA_037893235.1. NCBI lineage: Eukaryota > Fungi > Ascomycota > Sordariomycetes > Hypocreales > Hypocreaceae > Trichoderma > Trichoderma afroharzianum. Next base: position 984,577 of record JBBLXW010000006.1, read on the forward strand.
AGATCTTCATAACACTGCTCCTGCCATTGTGAACCCGCGTCTCTATGACCTCGGGAGCCGTGATGATGAGGGACAACCCAAAGCTCTCCGCCATCGTCACGGCGTGTATATCCATTGGATTCTGCCTCGTTTCTATCGATCAGGCACATCAGCTGGTAGCACAGTTTCGAAGCAGAGGCGGCGAGAAGAGCGCTTGAGACGTGGCTTGCATGCTGCGCCTGGAGATGTCGAAGAGGATGGAAACAACGACACGCCAGAATTTGTCCAGCCGCCGACTCGGTGGATTGTGATTCGCAAGATTGAATTGGATAGCATAAAGCCAGCAGATGCAAAATCAGCTTTCCAAGACAAGGAATATGAGGCGTGGGTGGTTGATAGTGACCACATTTGGTCACTGGACCAGATCCCATTGGATATGGACTTGCAGACGGACTTTGCGCCGTTTGTCAAGGGACACTCTGGCCCGGACATCAACATTGGCGAGCAGGCTGAAGTCTTCATTGGACGCAAGACTCCGTTGGTGGACTGGTTCGAAACACCAAATCCCAGCGTCGATCCTCCCAATCTCAGCCTGCTGCAGAGCGGCAACCAGCTGTTTGCAGACTTCCAGATGCACAATACGAATGTATTTAGTGTGCTAGACAATTTTGAGTACGGAGCTGGCGATAAAGATGGACCCAAGTATCTATCTTATGCCAAAGCTAGCTATTACGTCCTTGGATGGCACTGGAAAGATGATGTTGATCCTTTGTGGACCTCTGGCAAGACAATTGCCCACGGCGCCAGCCTGGAAAACCTCTTCATGACTCTCCAAGGCGCGAATCCGACAGACTCGTGGATGGAGAAAATCAGCCAGCTGCATCTCATGTGTCACGGCGCCATGTACGACGTTACATGGGACCATGAAAATAAGCCAAAAGATGTGCCGGCGGATCGGTACAATGCTCGTCTCCGCGATCAGGAGCTGGCGGCTGTCTCTGTGGGAACAACTCCTATGGATGCCATCATCTCGTACTGCACGGCTCGCAAGGACCACCCAGGGATTCCTGGAGATATTGCCAAGTTGGAAGAGTCGATCTTGGCAATTGATTCGCTTCTATACGCGCGTGATGATGGCGTCGAAGATCAACGCCAAGCCAAGGATACCATCTATAACTGGTCCTTTACACGCTCTCCCGGAGGTGAAAGGTACTATTTCTCCGGAAATGATGATGACGGGAAATCAGACAATCAGCCAATGGTACCGGAGAGGGACGCTATCCTTGCGCTCCGAGACTTGAATCAGACCAAGAAGCTCCTTGATGCGTGCCGTTTTGCAATGACTCAGTATCGCTGGGACATGTTCTCTCTGTGGTGGAAGTTTGTCAGTGATGCCGGCAATGATGGCACTGATCCCACCGCCCCGGCATTCCTTCAAAAGGCCAAAGATCTATCAGAGCATATCTCTCGCCTCAAAGACCGCATGGAGGAGCTGCAGCATAAGATTGATCTGATGCTGGATCCCCCGATCGCCATGCAGGAGACGAATCTGTTGGCGACAGCAAAACCTGCCAGCATGCCTGCCTACTGCCGGGCGAACAATCCTACTGTCCTCATTGGCGGCATAGAGTCAGGCTGGCCGACGGACTATCTGAACAGAGTCTCTGTTCGAGCACCATATCAGGTCATTCCCTCGTCCGCTGCCTTACCCGAGTCCTTGAACAAGGTTTTGGCTCTATTTACAAGATTGCCTCCATTACTTAAGCAGCACGCAATTGATCTAGCGACAGAGTTCTATGCTCTTCGCCCCGGTGGTGGTGATTCTGGCACGGCGCCGGAGACTTGCTTCTACCCACAGTTCCACGACAAGACAATGGATCCCGAGACTCAAATTGAGCGCTGGCGGGATCAATGGTCGGAGCGACAGCCATGGTTCCCGCTATTTGTGGAGTGGGAGATTGAGTACGATCACATTCCCTTTGAGTATTGGAACTTGGACGAGCACACAGCCCGCCTATCAGCCAATGTGCTCTCTCGTTATGGTATCACCGTGAAGCCAAGAGACGGCAAAGAACCGCTTCCTCTTTGGGACGATCTGAAGATCTCTCAAAAAGATAAAGGTCCAGATACACGCATTCTATCTGGGCGCTCGCTCATATTGCCGCAGCCCAGCTTCTCCCTTGAGGCCAAGGTCGTCCAACTATTTGATAATACTCCCAAAGATGTCTTGGACAAGTACTTGACCGAAGATGACCGGACTGAATTGAGAGCGAACATGCGCAAGTTGTCATATCTTTCTTCTCCGCTTTCTGGCTTGTTTGATGGGCTGGTCACCCAGGCAGAGGGCAGCCATGTGAAGCCCGAGAATAAGTTTGTTGGTCCCGAAGGTGAAATCAGCGAAGCAATGGTTGAAGCTGTCATTGAAACTGCTGGTTTGACAAAGAGCAACCTGGAGATGATCATGGGCAACTCTGCCCTCACGCCGTACGCGGCACAGCAAGATTTTGCAACAGATAAATGGAATCCATTCAAACCAGTCACACACGGACAGTTTAGGTGAGTTTTCCCAGTCACAGACATATACACAGTCTCTGTTATACCGACCAGAAAGAACCAAGCTAACTGCTGTTATGTAACTAGATTCCGCAAGCTCAATGTCATTGACAAGTTTGGGCAAGCTCTGATGGCCATTGACCAGAAGCCACGAGTGGATGGGCCGCCACCAATCTACCCCTGTATCAGTGACTTTTACGAGCCACAGACTATTGAGGTAGATGGCAAGCTTTATGCTAATACGGTGATCAAAGATGAGGCCAAGCAGTGCGAATTCCTTCAATTGCCACCTCAAATCAACCAAAATGCCCGTCTAAACGCAGACTTTGTCAAGAGAATCGCTGATGACCCACCGGACATGAAAAAGGGACTGGATCAAGGTGCGAAGGGAGCTACTTGGCGTCCGGCAACAGAGTGGGAGAACCCAATCTGGGGCTGGGTTATTACCAATTACGCCGACTTTGGCATCCAGCTTTTCTTGCCAGACGGTACTTTCTACCGCGAGGTCCGCTTTGGAGGGCCCCTTGGCGCATTGGATGCTCCCAAATGGCTACCCTTTGCACCATCCACGGAGCCTCCAACGCCAGAGACCAGGCAGCTTGATGCGTTGGCTAAAGAGCTTAACGATCCCTCATATCTGGAGGGATTCTGGTATATGATCACAACTGCTCAATCAAAGCTGGCCGCTGCACCGACCTCTTACGCATCGTTTCTCAATGCCATCGTTGGCAAGCCTCTTGCCTTGGTCAACATGGGCTGGTCGCTTGAGCTTGAAAGCCAACCTCTGCAGACTCAAACTACCAAGAGTCCTCTGACGGCTCCCGAGCGCCTGTTGACCAAACCAGACGACGACGATGATGAGTCGCCGTATTATAAGTTCCAGATCCGCTTTGGCGACCGTGAAGCTGAATATGACGGTCTAGTGGGTTACTTTGATACCACGACACCGAAATCAGACGAGCTCAATCTGAGCAAGGTCAAGACATTTTTTGCGCCGGAGGAGGGTGAGAAAAAACCGCTAGAGCGTCTCAACACTACAAACTATCCCCTCTTTACACCTTTCTGGGAAGCTCCATTTCCTACTCGAGCACCATATGACAATGAAAACTTGATTGTCAAGCCGGCAGCATTTGATGACCGCCGCAACGCACGCATGTCCGTCTTTGGCGCAATCATCGACCCGTTCACTCCCGTGCAAGCCTATTCGTCATTTCTGCCGCCCGTTTCGCTGACGTTGCCTCACTGGAGCTGGCAAAGCGCCATGAACACCATGACCGCATTCTTCCACGCGGGGCCTTTGACGATACCGCTGAATGACGTTCCAGAATATCATGAGAAGGAACTCCTGACTAGCAAAAACGCGAGGGATATGCCGTTGCGGAATCTTCCCTTGCCTTCTCTGGGCCCTGGAGATTGGTCTTTTTTCCAGCCATATGCTCAGCCGTCTGAAGATGAGGATCCTCAGCCCAAATTCAATCCGTTTGGTATTGAAAAAACTGGTAACCTCACCAAACCTGGGCTGCAAAAGGGTCCGTATACTGCCATTGAGGGATTTTTGCAGTTGAGAAACCCAATCATGATGCCTAAACCGAAGCAGACCGCTTGATAGGATAAATGTCATTAGAAAGCTAAAATTTGATCCATTGGAATCAGTTCGTCACTATGTCTATTAACGGCTTGAGTACCCGGTAGTCTTTGCCTAAGAACATGCTGTGCTCCCTAGTTTTCCCGCCATCGTGACATTGCTGGATGATCCCGTTATTCTATCCAGATATACTTCAATCACGAGATGTTTCCTTAGATGCCCACAACTGATATCTTTTTGTTGCATGCTCACACATGATGCAACCAAATTTGTCACTTCAAGTGCTCTTCCTCTAATTCTGTCGTGATTTCTAATCAATGGGCAAAATATTATTTCGTCTTCTTTATTTTCTCTAAAGGGCAATTTACTTATTATTTTAGTATAAATTATTATAAAATTAACCCTCGGATTAAATGGGCTTAATAGCATACGTGCACACCGATGTGTGTATCAAGAGCAATACTACTTGTCCACGTAAGCCCCCTAGCTGCGCCAACAGACACCCAACCTAAATGTGCTCCTGCATGTGCTATTGAATGGATGTTATAGAGACACTCCATGAGGTACAAAGTCTATTATAGGGTCCCAGAATTTCCGGGATACATACATACATATATATATATATATATATATATATATAGGGCCGTCCTCTTTCAGTCCATCCATTGAGCAGTAACCTCCGGACAACTTGGCCAAACTAGTCTCATACCATCATCATGGACATGAACACAGATCACCCAGATCTCAAGTATGTGCCTCTCAATATTATGATGTTTCAGGACAGCTTATTAGAAACAACAGCAAGTTTTATGCAAACCACCAGGATCTCTGGGGCGGCAGTCGAATGGATGCCCTTGTCGGCCTGGTCGAAAGCAGCATCCTGGAGCCCAAAGACCTCATCAAGCGCGGCGAAGTCCCAGTTTCATACATCTTCGCCATCGAGCCGACGAGTGACGACGAAAATGTACATAGAGCATTTGAGTCTCTCATGAGCGCCGCCGGCATGATTCGCTTCTTCGCCGCCGTCAACGAGGTATCGGACTATGACAACCAGAGTCGCAAAGAGACTTATTCCATCAAAAACCCGGACGAGGTTGCTCTGGCTTTTGAAGAGGCCGCCAATGCGACCATGACTTCGCTCACCAAGGCCCAAGTCGGAGCTGTTTACACAGTGGACAGTACCTTGACAGAATCCGTGTCCGTGAACAAATCGCGTTCAGAGCTTCGCCAATATGTCATTGAACGCATCCTTGCCGGTGTTCCTGATGTCAATACCTCGGTCATCAACAAGGTCCATGAAGCTTTTACAGACTTCATTCGCAAGATAAGGCCTTTCCAGGTTAGCGAGGCGTCAGAGCCTTCCACCGTGAATCACTGTGTCGTTGTTCACTACATTGCGATGAGTGACGAGACTGGGGATGCGTCTCCGGCTCCACAGCCAAAGACACGTGTGGTGCATTTTAAATGTAAGGCTGGGGACTGGGATCGTGCGATGCAGAAGCCCGAAGGTTCCAAGAAGGATGAAAAGATACCCTTTGTCATGGAAATTTTGGTTCAGGAGATGAGACTGGACGAAGGGCTATTCCGAAGACGAAAGAACAACTGGGTGACCATGGCAAAATTCATTGCTGAGAACAAGGACGACGTCAAGGAGGTTGTTGAAAGTCAGGGTATTGAAGGGTTTGGCAGGAAGACGGCATTCGTGTTTGAGGCTTAGTGAGCGCCCGTGTCCACGATGACCCCAACATCTTTTCATCAACACGGGTGAAGAGGAGAAGTAAACTAGAAAATGATGAGATATAGTGACAGAATTTCTCACAACACAGCATATTGGTGTGAATTGTATCTCTCGTCAGACCAGAATGAATGGACTGTGATTACGATCGGTTGCTTCATTATGTATATGCCTTGTTGTTTCTTGACCATTCCTTCTCGCCTTTTCACATTCTTGCTAGGGGCATAACTTTTTGAATCGACCAAACATCAAACAGCATCTCTCTAATACATCATTTCCACCCGATCAGCATTGAAGATGGGATCATCGGCGAGACTGGCAATGTAAGTGATAGTAATATCCCGCGCAAGCTCGATTGCCTTCGAGTCGTGAGCTTGAGGTAAATGTTGGAATACGACACGGCCCTTCTTGCCTTCAAACTCTTTGCACAGCAAAGGCTCAGCGAGCGACGAATACAGTCGGAATTCGCAAAAGTAGAGCCCTGCGTCTCCTGAAACACATGAAGTGACATGCTCCTGAACGTCAGTACCATAGAGTATCCGAGTTTTGAGAAAAGAGGTTGACCAAAATTAGATGAAAGTACTGACAGGATACCTCTGTTTCAACTTGCTCCATGCAGTCTTGACATCCAATGACGTTGATAGCGTCTCTGGCAAGCCAAGATGCCTAAGCTGGTCCGAGTCGACGAGCTTGCCATCGTCACCGGGGAGATTGTATCCGTCTCTGTGCGCTATCGTCTCGAAGCGGAACTGATTGGAGTCCCACCCCAAAGCGATCATACCCAGATGGAGAATGAAATCGACATTGATGTGTTCCTCTTTGTCATTTGGCTCAGGTTTTGGCAAAAATAGAGAACGTTTGCCACTCCATATGTCGCGAGATACATACCGAACATCTTCGTAAGTATCCAAAGTGTCACGGAAATATTTGAATATCCGTATGTCCTTTTGGTTAGACCTTGTTATGATATGTGGTAGAGCATCTCTGACCAGCTGAGATGTATTGTAAGCGTACTCCATGAATGGCTGAATAGGAAGTGAGCATAATTTTCAATGTTTATCAATCGATCCAAGGACTCACAGGATTGCCGGTCACGACTACATTCAATGTGCTCGGTGACGCCATCCTAGAAGTCTGGGAGCCAAGACTGCCAAGGTGTAATAAAGGGCTTCAAATGAGTTTCTCAACGCCACTTTCTGTGAGATGTGGTGTTAAAATGCCAGGTTCAGCTCCTTTTTTCTTTTTCAAGCGACGCAATGCAAGCGCTCTTCCGTTATACCTCTGCCGGCATGGCTGTTGCGAGTTGGTGCCCAACGCAGTGTTGTGAGGCAGCCACTGATAAATGGTTGGGGACAGGCGTCCCCCAACCTTTCTATCTCAGTCATGCATCATGTTATTGTGTTGCGATAACGTGATTGTATTACGAAGTACATTTGGGCAAGTGTGCTGTGCGCATCGGCCACGCCGCTGTAGAGAGTTGCACGCTCATGCACGTGCATCGTCCGCCTTGAGGGGGAACAAGGTGCTGGAGAGTCCGTTGGCCCTGCCCACCTGCAGTCAGCCGGTGTGCGGCACAGGTACAAGCATCCCTATAATGGATAAGGTACATGTAGGTAGGTAGACACAGGTACAGTACTTTACGATGTTGGGGGCCACACTACTACCTAGTAGGATTCCACAGATAATTGTGCGACCAGCGATTGTAATAATCGCGGGAGTGGTAGGGCTGCTCCCACCGGTGCTGCTGCCTTGTTTACGGGGCCTTTGAGTACCTACCTAGTTCCGATATAAATTTGAATGTAATAAGCCTGACTTGCAAGACCTGTAAGTCTAGGTTGCATTGTCAATGTGTTTGAACAGAACACAAGGTGTTCACAGGAAGATGACGAGCTGTACGAAGTAACTATGAATTGTTTCACGGTATTTTAGACCGACTAACTTTATTTTCAGCATCGAAAAACGTCAACGGACTACCGTGGAAGCTGCATCTTCCATTTAACCGATCTCCCAGAGCATTTCCCGACCCCAATGCGAATGAACGCCAGCTGCTCGAACGCTGTTCAAACAAAAGCCTAGACCAGATCTCCTCGGGAGAACTCGGGGCATATCTTCTCCATATACGATCACTTTTGGGATCAAAATGGTTGGACACATGGGACTCTTTGATTGACCGAGAATACGCGTTACAAGATCAGCCGTCTGGGAAGATTGTTCAGCTCTGCTACGAAGTGGCCGACGTGCTCCGGACGCATGGTGCAATTTCTATTAACAAGATAGTGCAGCATATGCAGAGCAAGAATATTCTTTGTGTAGAGGCCAACCTGTCTCATGACTCGTACAGTCTCATCTTCAGTATCTTGGGATGGCTATCGTTACTGTACATTCCGGCGATACAGGATCAACCCGACGAATTAAAGATCATTATCCAGTCCTCTCAACCTACAATGAATGATAGCATACCGGCCGAGTTGGTAAATAGGCCGTTGGATGAACTACTACGAAAATTTGGAGAACTCCTCCCCATTCAAGATATCGGACGAAATGAATCCCTTTCCCAGATGAATGCACAAGCGGCTCCGCCCACTAGATTAGAGGTTTCACACATGAATGTGGCAACTCTCAAAGATATGGCAAACATTCAAATCGTCTGGGTAGACTCATTGAGCGAGCATCTGGAATTTGATCCCGCCAGGCCATCACTTAGCCTCTTCAAATGCCCATCTTTCTGTCAAATCCAGAAACTGTCCAATGAATCAACTCTCGCTATGTAAGTATCCTCTCCGCTTCCTCTATCCACCCACAATCTCAAAACTAATGACCGAATCTCAGCATGCTACGTGCCTTCTACGGAGATTATGGGGGGCCCAGCAATGGCTTCACCGTTGCGAAGCTGCTTGACGAAGTCATCTTGTCTTACGTGTTGCTTTTCAGGTCTGACCAGCGGTCACGGAAAGTTTATCAACGCTCAGAACGCGCTAGGGCTGCTCTGTGCAGAGAGGGAAAGTATTTCTACACGGATCCCTTGCTAGATGAGCTTTGTGGCAATGGGCTATCGTCCTGGTTTGGGTTTGGCGGACCGATACGAGAATCATATGATTCGACTGTTGATTTCCCAGTATTCAAGGCTCGTCTGGAGAGGATCCAGCAACATGTCAAAGATATACAGCCAAACCGTTTCATGTCACTCTGGCGTGATCAGCGGGACCTCAGGCTCTGGTACACTATCTGGGCGGTTATAATACTCAGCATCATCGGTATTGTTATTGCAGCGATTTCTATGTTTTTAGCTGCGGTCCAAGTCAATTTGGCAAGGATGGCTTACGAGCTACAGCTCAAAGAGCAATCTGAATGAAAGAAGCCCACTACATCTCTCAGAGTATCAACGATCAACAAGGTCGGAAAAGCAGTCCCAGCTCTGATCCTCATCGGGTGCCCTTGGGTGAAGCCCTAAACGCTCTAGCTCGTACTTTATCCTTAGCGCCGCAGTTCTGTACGTCACCGCATCATCCGAACGCCCTCGACGGTCCCATATTTTGGCAATCTGCCACTTGACACGAGCAGTCTCGCCTTGATCTCCTCGACGTGGTTCGTTGAATTGGGTAATAATCAGTGCTTGTCGGAGATATCCCAATGCCTCTTCATCGTTTTTTTCGCGATCGGCCTGCCGCTGCATGCATACGAGAGCTTTGTGGTAGAGAGCCGAGGCGACACTTTGATGGGTTGGTTTCCCAGGATATTGAAGGTCGTAAGCTCGTTGTAGTTGCTGCATGGCAAGGTCTAGATCATTTTCTTGGAATGCAATCTTTCCTAATATGTATGCAGTTCTATTGGTGCCCATTAGCATGTGATATATCATTAGACGCCGACAGCAGTATGGGCATAGTCACTTACTCTCCATGAAAATGACTATTGGGGCCATAAACCTTGGTCTGAAAGGCCTCGGCACACGCGACGTCATTTTTAGCGGTTTCAAAATTTCGTAATGCTGCTTGCGGTCGACTCCGGTTGCGAAGATATCTATCGATATTGTAGTTCTGTTGAAGTTTTTCTGGTGCAGCATACGATATTGCGAGCGCCTTATCGACATACTCGATCGCCTCTTCACTTCGGAACAAGCCAAACAAAGCTAGTCCAATAGCACTGTATGCATCTGCCAACTCTGGACCTGTTGTACTCGAGTGTCGCTCTCGAATTTGAAGAGAATGCAAGAAAAACTCGTAGGCGCTCTGGTACCACCCGCGCCGATGATCAATTGTAGCGACACTTTCACAGAGGTAAGCGTATAGCAAAGAATCTTTATCGTCGTATGCGTCTGTCGCCCTTTTTCCAAGCCTCTCGCCAAGCACTAATGAAGATGTCTCGCTACAGAACCTGAATCAGACTTTAAGATTAGCATTGGAGGCATGTATCACGCCTCCTTCAAGATATACGTACCATGCTGCATCAGCAAACATAGTGTACAGAGCTGCGTCCTGTACATTCAACCCGGTAGGTCTGAGCGCCTCGTATTTGTCCTGTGCAGCCTCAATGTGATGAATTAGTAGCTCACATGTATTCCATACTTGATACATCTGTCGCCGCAGTTCTCGTTTTGGAAAGGCTTCACACAGCAGACGATAGATGACTTGGAATGTATCATGGCGCTGTGTGTCTGATTGGTAATCGTAGTATGCCTCTTGGACAAGCCGATGTATAGAGATCATTTCAGTGTCCTCGTTGATCTTAATCAAGGACATTCGAAGTAGTTGCGATTCAACTTCTGCGTATCTATCAATCATATTAGGCTCACACTATTCAATTCAACGAACGCCCACATACTCATTCACATCTGCCAAGAAACCCCAAGTACCCGGAATTTCGTGTGGCGTACTGATCAAATGGCGCGGTATATCGTCAGGGGCACAGAAGCAAATCAACCCCAGTAGACGGGAGCTATTGTCATCCAAACTTTCGAAAGCGGTCTTCCACACTGTCTCGAGGTTATCGGTGTAATAAGGGTTCCTAGGGGCATATTTTGGTAGCATGCGAAGAGATTGCTTGTTCTGTTTGAAAAAAGGCAGAAAATGTTTCATAGACTTCCTTCTCACAAATATCTGGCTGGCTGTGATCTGGATTGCCAGTGCCAGGCCTCCGAGCATCTCAGACAGTTCTTCGGCCAAAGAAATATCTTCGCTTGTTGGGTTCTGCTTGCGAGTAAGATTAAGCAAAAGCTTGCCGCCTTCTGCGGGTGTGAAAGGAGGAATCTCCAGTGCGTTTGCGACAGGAGAGGCCGCAACGAGCTCACTTCGACAGGTCACCAAGACTTGGCCATTGCCGGTAACAGGCCAATTAGAATTCAATAGATCGTTGTCGTCTACGTTGTCGAATATTATGAGCCAAGATGTGTCTGCATCTCGTTAATAAGGCGAGATTATGAAACCACCGCCCCCCCTCTCCCCCAAAAAAAGAAAGAAAGAAAGAAAGAAAGGTCAGTCTCACCGGTTGTTTGTAACCAATTCCACATTAAGAAGCGAACCCGTTCTGCAGACATGTCCTCCTCGTAACCTGGTGGGCGTACTTGACCTGCCGCATGAACCAGAGCTCTCGACATGTCCGTCGCTGTCTGTGCTGGGATCCACAGGACAAGCTGACAGTCCTCTTGTATCTGCTTGTTGGCGTATTCGAGTGCAACTTGGGATTTTCCAACACCTCCAATACCCCACAAAGCGATGGACCTAACTGATTGCAGTTGATCCGTAGATGCTACCAGAGCATTATGAATCTCATCTAGGAGGTCAGTACGGCCGAAAAAGCTTGGGTTGCGGCCAAATGGTAACTGCCAGTATGGGAGGTTTGAGGCTCCTTTAGGTCCTAAATTATGCGTTCGAAGAGATTGGAGAACTTCCTCCTGCTTCAAGCTCATTTCAGTAATCTGACGGGCTTCAACCAACTGACGCAAATGTTCAATTCTTGACGAGAAGTTCTGCAAATTCTTGGAAAATTGTTTATTGATATTGTCCCAAGATGTGCGCCCAATGATGCGGACGTCATTCTTTCGGAAGTGCTTGATGGCCACAGCACCCGCAAGAAGGAGATCAACCAGAATGGAGAAGAACTTCTCCAGGAGTTCTGGATCCAGGTCGACTGATTTTCTGTATACCTCAAAGAGTTCAATTTTGTCGCTCAGTTCCAACAGATACTGAGTGACATCTCTCAAGGCTTCATCGGAGCGGCTACCAAGCTGCACATTTCAAGTATGAAATTAGTTATTACCGTTTCTCCAGTGATACAAAGGACGTAAGAATAGAACAGAATTGGTCCCGAAGGGTTACCTGCCTGGATCAACAAGAACATCGCTCCCCAAACACATGCCAGACTAATCGAGCCGGACCCGACAGCAGAAGCCAAGAAGATGGCAAACGTTTGCAAGTGTAGCAAAGGGGACTTGAGTTGTCCTAACAAACGAGTCGCGGCTCCTCTAACTCCTTGCTGCTGAATTTTGTGAATCTCGAGGAGCAATTGATCTGCACTCCGGACATTTTGTACAAACTCGAAATCATCCTCGCCCAGGATGTCACGAGTAGACTGCAGGGCTTCATTCCACGCATTTGTTAAATCATCCTTTCTGCATTCACGTCAGATAAACAATATGCTTCATCCCAAAGGCGCGTTCCAACAGGTAGTCTCACGGGTTTGCCATAGCCTAAATCTCAAGCCTCTGGGCCTGATTCAAAACGATGATTCAACGAAATGAGTTCGGGGGTGTTGCTCTAAAACGTGGGGAATCCCTACACAAGCCAGACACTTATGTAGGCGATATATCGCCTCTATTAATAACTATATTGGCGTTATTGGGTCACTTCACGGGTATCTTGGTTATAAGCTGAATCGATATTGGGAAAGTTGAGTCTTCGAAAGGCTGAGAACGAAGCGCTGTCAGCCTGAGATTTTCTTATCGCTTGAAAGGCAATCTTCCTCTGTGAATGGAATATCATTCGTTAGATGGGATATGAAGGATGGTGATCAGACCCATAGTGGCGCACATGAACTTTGCGAGCCTCAAGGCGATCAAAAGATGTCATATTATCAGAGTGGCGCCATTCGGGCGGGGTTTTGTACATACAGGTACTTATGAGTAATTTCTTTTGCTTTTGTCAAACCGTAATATCTTGGCTCCTGCCTGCATCATGCAGGAAAGCGCCAGGCTGTCACACCAACCTTCATTATAAGACGGCTGGTTGTAACATGAGGTGATTTGCTAGACAGGGGCATCGGGTGGATATACGAGAATTAGTCTCGGAAGTTCTCTTAAGTCCTCCGCGTGAATGACTATTGAGGCAATCCATGCCACTCTCTTCTCTTTTTTCGGCCGCACGAGGTCTGCCCTGGACCATTGTCATTGAATGACGATCTATATATAAAATCATCATTGCTTAACACGAAACTGTCATCGATAAGTCAAGCAAGTATAAACAATTCTGTTTTTTTCTTTCTATTCTACCCACAGCTCTTCTTCAAAAAACACGCCGAAAATTCTTGCGTCAGCCGTATCAATGGTTTCCATGTCTTTGCCTGCTACTGCCAGATTGTCTCACCTTTGTGACGACCCAATCTATAGGGAAGAAGTGCCTTATGAGATTTGGGCAGACAACGTACCTAAGGATATTGAGCGAACAAATGTAAAGCTCAATATCGTGCCAGACTGCCCCCTTACTGATATCAGAGGGGTTGGTGGCGAAGACAAGCCGCAACTCGAAGAATGCGGTTTTCAGTGGTTTCGTCAGGACTTTCCGTACCATACTGGCTTGAATGGTGCTGACGATGTCAATACTGCACCCCAAGCACAGGGGAACACTCTGGACCGGTACCTGGCTACCATGTCTGACTTTCTTTCCGAAAGACTGGGATGTGAGAAGGTTGTGTGTTGGGACTGGCGAGTAAGTATACCATATCTGGCAATATTTCAGCATATGGACACTAACGAGAGGATTATTTGGTAGGTAAGGCGTTCAAAATTGACAGTCCCAAGGACGAGACCCAATATATACAGCTTGGAGCATGTCGATGCCACTGACCTAAGAGCAACAAAAATCAACAGCTCTCATATAATTCATGCGGGTTCGTATTGCATGTCCACGTATTGACAGCATAGACCGAGCTAAAATGAAACCAGATGGCTCGCCGGAATGGATGCAGAAGGTCATTGGTAAAGTAACCACAGATGAGGAACAAATGTGGGCGAAGAGTGGCAAGTATAGAACCCGAGTACTTACGTAAGTGTCGACTCGGATTTTAGAGTATATTAGAAAGAAACTGACAAATTGTACCAGCGTTTGGCGTCCCCTTGTTGACGTTGTGCATACTGATCCCTTGGTGTGCTGCGACGTTCGTACAGTCGAGGACTCTGACTGGGATATCGTTCAGAAAGTCATGAATGACACAGTGGAGGAAAGCATGTATCTCAAAAGACGGGAGCAACATCAATGGTATTGGATGAGCGATCAGACCCGCGACGATGTCCTTGTCATGACCGTCTGGGATTCGAGAAGGCCTCTGAGTAAGAATGGTGAGCAGAACTTGTCTGGTGTCGATAGACATCACCTCATCACTAACGTCTCTCTTAGTGGCAGTCCCTCACTGTGCCATGGTACTTCCACAGCATGTACCGGATGCCAAACCTCGTGAGAGCATAGAGCTTAGATTCGTGGTATGGAACGCAGAGTAAAAGATCGCGGGACTCCACATACGCGGTTCGATGCATGAACCAGACTCATTTCTGAGGTTGATGTCCTGGGCATGCTTCGTCATGAACAATGCAACACATCCCTTCCCGCCTTTCACATTCTATTTTCGCAATCCTTCTTTGTTCTTTCCTTTTCATCTTAGTCTATCAGCCCCGAGACCTATTTAACGTCAGATCAGAATGATAACATTGTCTTCAACAAATTCGAAGTGACCGCTAAGCAAATCATCCTCGCATTTCCGTATCTTTAGCGAAGCGTAAGGTGCTTTTCGTGTTCCTAGGTAAGGTACTTAGGCAAGGTAGTTACATATGTTAACAACCTAAGCACTAAGCCAGGGCTCTTTTTCCTCTTTAAAGCTCCACACAGTGAATCGTTATAAATTCCCGGTTAGCAAAGGGACTACCCAGGTGCTAAAACATTCGTAGTAATCAACTCATCGAGTACATTTGCGTATTTTGACTTCTAGGCCAATGTAAACAATGGATCACCATACTGAACATGGATACACTATTCTTAAGGTGACTAATATTTTGCTTAGGTGCCTGGCAAATTTTATTACGATATAACAGAGTTATGTACTCCAAACTGGCCAGAAGTAAGCATTCCAGGTTTTCGACTGGCAAGACTGGATATGGAGGTAATTGGCTAACTTCCCCATGTTAGCATGCTATCACAGGCCATAATAAAAAACGACACACCATTAGCCAGGTAACTTTTCTAGGGAATACAATAGGCACTACTAGGTACCTAAGGTAGCTATGTATCTATTGATGTCCGAGGTGTGCTAATTATTCCAGCGCTCTTAAAGTACTAGGCAGTGCCACTTACATTAGTACTAGGTACTAGGTACATAACATTACGAAGTTGCAGGACTAGTGCCTAATCGTACCTCGGTACTCCTTTGACCGGATCTGAGAGATCCATTACTTTAAAGGGCTAAAATACATCTACTCTTTTACATTCCACTTTAAGAGAGCTAACAGTCAACGAATGAAGTGGTTTCAATTGAATATGTATCTACCTAGGCAGGTATCCAACGCAAACACTTAACATCCACGGATCACACACCCTATTGGTCGATACTCTCTTATCGCGGAGACTTTTTTAAGATCATTAGTTGCTGATAGGTCATAGGTCAAGATTACTTACGAGAAGTTGCCGATGCAATGGAGCAATCAAGAATGTGCGTTCACATTGTTGCCAAAGAGGCGCATGTCCCGGACTTCACTGACATGGACGTTATCTTTGGCAGACTTGAATTCTGGCAGCTCGCGCCAAGGTTCTTTGCGCTTGCCCCCATCAGGAGTGTCAGAGCCCCCTGGAGCCTGGAAGTTCTCGGGTGTGTTTGAGTGAAAGAGCTCACTGGGAGCGTCAGATCCAGAGTCAATATCAGAGGGCATGTTGAAGAGCTCGATTTAAGTTTGATGGCTAAGTAAACTTCTGTTTGATATCCAGAATTCAATTATCAGGTGAGCGGATGATTTGCGAATCCAAGTAGGAGAGTAAGGAGTCTAGATCCCTCATTATGTATTATTCCACAGGACTTGAGGGATGGGAGCACAAGATAGGGGCGGAAGTTGGGCTCGGAAGTTGGGCGCGGAAGATGAGTTCGGATGATGGGCTCGGAAGCTGTGTAAGCACCTGAAACATGATCCCGATAATTGTGCTATGACAACGCAGCTTTTGTGAAAAGCCTCGTTTGGCTTTGGGTGGTAGCACCACATACAGGATAGGTGGTGGTAACACAAACTTTTAACACCCCGCACGATATGACCAAATTATTGGCGGTCATGTAATCTAAAGCTCGGGTCACAAGATGCATTCATTTCTCTCCTGCAAGGCTCACCGACTTTCTCTGTCTACGACCACAAGAACCCGTACAGATCCTACAAGTCACTCTAAGTCACTCCTGCCGGTTGTTCCTTCCCCTTTGCCACTTCATCCGAGCTGGCCAGCCTGATGGGAAAAACACGTCACTCCTGGATGCCTCCAATTCTGCGGCTCTGCGCTCGGACCTGGATAATTGGCACTGACCTTCCACGCCGTCATCACTTCCTCCAGCAACAGAAAGGCGGACTGCATTTTCTCCATACTTCCAAACCCTGTCAATCGCTTTGCTCAGCACTAAGGATGAATAATCCCCTTCTAGACCTCAATGATGGCAAGAAGATACCAATGGTGAGCTTCATGTAGACAGACCAGTGTATCGTCAACACTAATAAACACCCGCAGCTTGCCTTGGGCACCGGAACAGCCTGGTTCAAGACACCTGGAGACACGAACTTTGACCAGCGTCTCGTGGACCTGATCAAAACGGCCATAAAGAAAGGGTTCTACCATCTCGATTGCGCTGAAATGTACGGAACCGAAGAGGAAGTCGGCCGCGCCATTAAAGAATCGAAGGTCCCACGCGAAAAATTCTTCATCACCAATAAGGTTTCCCAAGGCATTGATGATATCGATGCAGCAATTAGAGAGAGTCTCAGGAAAATGCAGATCGACTATTTCGACCTGTGTGTTATTCTATTTGATACCTTAAACAATCTTGTACTAACACCGTCGCAGTTATCTGATTCATACTCCATATTTTGCCAATTTGGATCCCGACTTGGATCCTGACTCGGATGCCTTTAAGAGTGCACGGGCCGAGTTCCAGCATAAATGGAAGTCAATGGAGAAGCTCAAAACGGCTGGCCTCGCCACATCGATAGGTGTAAGCAACTACTTACGCCATCATGTCGAGGCTACGCTGGACGGTGCGACCATTCCGCCTGTTTTCAACCAGATTGAGTTTCATCCCTATCTGCAGCGCGGAAACGATTACTTGCCGTGGCTGCGTAAAAATGGCTTGCAAGTGGGCTCGTTCAAAGGCCTGACTCCAGCATTTAGGGCTCCTGACGGACCACTGCTTGAGCCCTTGTCCCGCATTGCCAAAAAGTATGGCACTACTGAGGCTGCTGTTCTTATCAAATGGATCATACAGAACGGGGTTGTTGCTGTAACCACTACCAGAGATCCTGATAGGCTGGATGAGTATGCCCAAGCTTTGAAGATCACACTAGAGGACAACGAACTACAAGAGATTAAGGATCTAGGCCTCACCTACCACTTCCGCACATCTTGGCCGGAGCATTTCAAGGCAGATGATCGATCATGAAAGATAGTCGTCATGGTTTTATAGAAACTAGGGCAAAACTGAAGACCAATTGTCATGGTTAGTATATCTGCGTGCCCTTACATTAGCCTCAGTCTCGTGTTCCGTAGAGTAGAGATAAAGCTGGATGGATCCTCTCTTTCCCCCATATTCTCTATAGCTGGTTAAGGACAATAGTACTACGGGTCCAGTCTCTCATCAATTTCGAACAAGAAGCCAGTATTAAACTGTGGCAAATTTTATTCGGTGAATAAACTTCTGCTGCTAGATATGTGACCCGAGAATTAAATGGTATTAGACGTTTGAGCTATTACTACTCTATAGTAATTAGTTCCCGGACATTTCTTTGTCAAACTTCTTATCGACACTCATGAGCACTAGCTCGTTACTTTTACCACCCTCAAGAGGCCGGTACCGTCTTCCATCCATCCTTTCTCGAGTCTGGACAAACTCTGACGGCTTGGTTGTCGAGCTCTGCATCTAGATGGTGCGTTGGTGCAGTGCCTATATCTTATGATGGATCACATAAGTAAGTACTGTATTAGATTGTACTCCTGCTGCTTAGTACAGCGCCGAGTGTGCCTCCCTTAGATCGTCACTGCCATCTGAGCGGCCTTGAACTGTTTATTATGTATTAGTTGCCAAATTAACGGGCAGATCTGCTACTCCTGTCGCATGATCAATTGCCGATGCCGATGCATGGAGTAGGGAGTGTTCTAGCGGGTTCAAAGGTGCCGAGGCAACTCCCCAGCTTGTCTAGTATATGCAAATGGCCTGCTTCTTCAATAATTCCGAAAGATTGTTGACAGATTGTAATGGGACTCGTTCCTGAATTCTCATAGGCTAGATTCTGATCTCAGCCTTGTCGCGTACGTGCTCAGCACGCTGAGGGGTCACATCCTTGCTGGCCCACTCCGCATTTGTGCCTCACTTCGGCCTCAACCTTGGCCTGTCTTCTATCAATTACTCTGACCACTTGCTACCTAGCAGTAGCACTGCGATTTTGTATATTTTCGATCAACCATTACATCCCAGGTACATTTGAGAGGAGCTACCCACGTGAAAA
This sequence comes from Trichoderma afroharzianum, assembly GCA_037893235.1. Taxonomy (NCBI): domain Eukaryota; kingdom Fungi; phylum Ascomycota; class Sordariomycetes; order Hypocreales; family Hypocreaceae; genus Trichoderma; species Trichoderma afroharzianum. The sequence continues at coordinate 1,003,372 of JBBLXW010000006.1, forward strand.
ATTCGTCTACTTGAGTATGGCGGGCCGTCTCTTCTCTCACTTCAAACGGAAGAGTAAGAAACGTGATGGAACGAAGAGCTCTTCAGGCCCGGTGTCTGAGGCTGAGTCTTCACCAGCCAGAAGCGCAATCTCATTAATAATTCCCCCAACGACTTCCCCAGAAAAAAAGGTTGCCATCAACGACAAGTCTGAGGAGTCTCAGCCCGACGTAATGTCGGAGAGTGTCAAACCAAATAATGTCACTGACTTATGGTCTCAAGCCTACCAAGAACTGGATGATCAGGCTAAGAAATGGATCGGTGATGCCTCCAAAAACGTTAGTGGTGAGGAGAGGACCCAAGACCTCATCACTCTCGTCCGAAATAGAGAAGAAGAGTACAAGGATGGGACTCTGAAGATCAGGATTGGTGATTCCGAGATTATGTGAAGAGATTACGCCAACAGTGTGGTGTCGTGGATAACAGCAATTGGGGACATCTCCATCAGCTTCGCCCCTGCAGGAGCCTCGGTCGCATGGTCAGCTCTCAAAGCACTCTTAAAGGTAAAGTTATACACTTTAATTATCTTTTATTTCCAGTTATTAAATCCTCGATCAGGCAAATGTGTCCCAGTGCGAGGACCTTGCCGCTATTTTCGGATGCGCTGAAAAAGTCCTACGACTTATGCGACATGGTAGGGTATATGAAGACGTATACCTTAGTGGCGGCTCTTGTAACGGCGCAACAGAAAATCTAAAAGATGCACTCGTTGATCTATACAAGGGATTGATGGAGCTCCTCGCCCACGCCTTTATGCGCTTAAATGAAGGTCAAGGGAAGCAGTTTCTGCGTGCCCTCGTCTCTGGTGGAGAAGGCGCAAAGTTGGTATTGGCACTGACAGAACAAGAACGCAAAGTGTCAATGGCTGCTCAAGGTTGTGGTGCAGTTGCATCGCAAGAACATCAGACGCTACTCAAAAATCTCGATGAACCATTAAAAAATGTGGAAAATACCGTCAAGAAGCTACTACAGAAGGTTGAGGATGGTACAGTGGAACAGGCGCTAGAATATATCAGCACTATACCAATCGGCGAACATCAACAAGAAAAGCGCGAAGCAAGGACCCCTCGAACATGCGAATGGCTATTAAATCATTCCAGGTTTATTGAATGGGAAAGATCAAGTTATTCTTCGATGTTATGGCTTCAAGGAAACGGTATGTAACTCTGCTTCATTGACCTTGATCTACCTATGAACAGTGGAGACTGAGAGTGAAGAACTGACCTTTCTTGCTTTTTTTTACTTCAGTTGGTGCGGGAAAGTCATTCCTTACCTCCAAAGTAATCGACTACCTTCCTGCTACCCGTCAACAGGAGGCCGAATATGATGAAGGCTTTGCCTACTTCTATTGTAGTCGTTCAGATCCGGAACGTCGACAGACAAAGTATATCCTGAGGAGCTATGTTTCTCAGCTGGCCAGAGTACCAAACCACCCAACTATGATTGAGAAAAATATCTATACCATATACCCCAAAGCGAGGAAAGAAAAAGAGGGCTTAGTACTATCGAATGTGAGACAGCCTTGATTGAACTCATCAAGTTCTATTCGCGGACTACTTTGGTCTTGGACGCTCTGGATGAATGCGAGATGGATACTAGGGAGACACTTGCTCGTGTTTTACATGATCTCGTCGACAAGGGGGAAGGCACCGTCAAAGTTTTTATTGCCAGTCGTAAAGGGTCTGGCGTTGAAGGGTACCTCGGTCTGAGGAACCTGGTTGCGATAGGTACCGCCGACGGCGAGGAAGACATTGAGAGATGTGTTGAAGAGGAGGTAGCAAAGGTTGGCGGCATGTGGAGATCTGTTTCCGCAGAGGTTAAGGAGCAGGTCAAGAAGACGATTGGAGAGGAAAGTGATGGAATGTAAGTTGCCTGTGTACTATGCCGTTGCTTCAAATGCGCTCAAAACGTCTTTTCATCGTAATAATCAATGGATAGGTTTCGGTGGGCATATCTTCAATGGATGGCAAGAGCTCAAAAAGATGAGAACCAACCAACGCATCCGTGAGCGGTTTGGGAAGCTTCCTAAAAGTCTCACAGAAGCATACGAAGAAATCTATTCAATAAATGAAGAAAAGGTTATCTTACAACGGGCTGTTAAATGGGTGTTATGTGCTGAAAGGCCATTGACAAGCGAAGAGCTTCTAACGGCCATCCGGTTGGAGAGCAACCTTGAATATCTTACTGTATCAGATCCTATCGACGAGTCTACCTTGGAGAGTATATGCTCACATTTGGTTGTTATAGACTTTTAACTCAAGGTGTGGAAATTTCCACATGCATCAGTTGCAGAGTATTTTGAGAATCAACATCAGGGCTGGATAGACAAAGCTTCCGAAGATGTGGCAATTTTGCTGGTGTCGTGTTTAACAGATTGCTACTCGAACTGGACACCACCTGAATGGTATGATGGTGAGTTCGAAGATTTCCTCAAGACGGCACCAGATCTGGAAAATTATCTGGATCCACGACATCCTCTTCAAAACTATATGAGACAATACTGGTCACAGCATGTGAAAAATGCTCCACAGCAGGATCATGAGGTGGCAGGTCTATTAGAGGCTGTTAAACGGTTCTTGGGGGCCGAAGGCCCTCAAGCGACCTCCAGTCAACAATACCAAGCGTGGTGTAGACACGCGAGCCTCTGCGATGATAACGATCTCGACCACTTTAGCCCTTATAGTGTAGAACCCACACAGACGTCTATTTTTGGCATTTGTGTTCTCGATCTTCATAAGTTGCTCACAAGCTGGTGGGATAAGAACATTGATGTCTCACAAGTCAATGAAATGGGCCTGGATTTACTCGCTATTGCTGCGAGCTACGGCCATGATGAGCTTTGTTCCGAGCTTATTAGCCGGGGAAGCGATATACATAAAGAGCTGGATTGTGAGTATGGAAGCGCCTTCATGGAAGCCATCGGCATGTCACGAATGAAAACGGCAATACTGTTCCTAGAAAAGGGCGTCGATCCAAATCTCAGCCGCAAAGGTAAAACTCCGCTCTGCCTGGCTGTTCATTATCTAGAGGATTTGGTTGAACCTCTTCTCAAGGCAGAAGCGGAACCCAACATCACGTGTCCAGATTGCAACTTCAGGTGCGCCTTGGAAGCAGCTGCCTGTTTTAGAAGAACCGATTCAGCAAAGCTCTTGATAAAATACGGCGCGGATGTGAACTTGACCAATGAAGAAAACAAGTACGACAGTCTTCTAGGAATCGCCGCATACCACAATTCGCTGGAGTGTGCAAAGCTTTTCGTGGAGAATGGAGCCAAAGTGAATGCGCATCTCGGCGGCGATTATGGTAGTGTTTTGGCTACTGCAATACTCGGGTGGGTGGCAAGTGTTGAAGTGGTCAAGTACTTGAGTGAGGAGGCAGGGGCAGATCCAGCCATCTTATCCCCAAGTCCACCACGATCACCTTTTGTTGGTGACTCTTTTCGTACTGAGAGGCAACAGACAGCAAAGTATCTCATCGAGGGCGGCCATGTTGAGGAGAGTGTCCTGCTTGACATTGGATTCCCCGAAGAAGATCTTCCGGAAATGAAGAGTGGGATGGTTCGAACGTTTGACCGGTCAACGAATAGGGTTCACTTATATACATGGATAAATGCAGCATCTGAGCATTGTGATGAGTTCGTAGCACTAGCATCCATATGGTTTGACAGATGCATGCTCTCCATAATACTTTGTGCCTCGCCCTGTGCCTTATGATACTGCCAGGCCGCATTAATTGCGTGTGTCCCACCACGTCGTCATATAAGATAGCCACTCCAGGCCAGTAGGCTGCTTCGAACAGGCGAATCCGGACAGGTTTTTGCGACATAATATGTAATTATAGATGTTCCACTTGGGACTTTTGACACTAGAGACTTTTGAAATGACTAGTTGATAATGTTGAAGAACTTCTAGCTCTGTCATATTTATAGGCGCTGAGAAACGCCCTAATTTGTTGATTGGGGAGCCTAGCGTAGTATATGATGGCCACATGGTGTCTTGTGTAGGACTTTTTATCCAACATGGATTCTCAATATTATCTTCTAAACAAGCTGAATCTGCTTGCAGGTTGTTAGAAGCTACCGCATCTTCAAGAAACCCTACAGTGTGATCAAGCGAGCTGGGGGAATAGAAACCTATTGTTATTGAAAGCTGGAAATGATGATTCTGCAAAAATTGATCACTAAACATTGGATTCATAATCCCAGACATCGGAAACTGATCCAGTGTCTGGCTGAATAATGGAATCTCCGGTATAGCATCCAACTTAGGATTATGAGCAGTATAATGTGATATCGAAGTATCTAGCTTGGAAAGTATGGTATTAGTTGGCTGAGATGTATTCGCATTGAAGAAGTGAGTGGAAGTGGCTCATCCAGCCCCGCTCTATTGGGTATCAACAGTTCATATTCATGCCCGACTGTAAATATTTATATAGTCGCATTTCTGCCTTTGTTGAAATTTTGACAGTTGCAACCGCTGTTCTTCTTTTTCAACACAGTGTCTAGGTGTCCTCCTCAACTTCAAAATGAACCAGGCAATCTCAAATACCTACCCTGGTCCTGCCTTGGAGGCTGAGAATGCGTTCCGCTTACTGGAACTGCAAGCCGGTCAGGATAACGCCCCTATTACCATCCGCATACTAGCTTGCTCCTTCGGCAGTGTATCATATGAAGCCGTCTCTTATACCTGGGGCGATGCAGATCAGACGAATGAGATCAAAGTACTTTCACACAGTGCCAACAACACTTGTGCCACGATGTTCGTTACAACAAACTGTCACAACGCTTTAATGGCTCTACGGAAAACTCACGAGCCTCGAGTCTTGTGGATCGATTCGATATGTATCAACCAACACTCAATGCCTGAGCGGAACCATCAGATTAGCCTCATGGCCCAGATATATCAAGGAGCCCGTCGTGTCGTGGTATATCTTGGACAAAGCGCCCATGGCAGTGACGAAGCCATGCACTCGATATGCGAAATCGATCAGCCCTCTGACTACGACGTTTATCCGTATGGGAACACGATGCCACAGAGTCCCTCAAACATCGAATCTATTCGCGCGCTCTTCAAGCGGCCTTGGTTCTATCGGGTATGGGTGCTACAGGAGATCGCTTTCGCTAAAGATGCTATTTTTGTCTGCGGCCAGTACGAAGTCAGCTGGGATAGCATTCGTGCTTTCTGCCACTGGAACCGGAACAATCGCTGGATAAAGGGAGCTCTTCCGTATCCTATTGAGTACACTGTCCAAAGATCTCGTAGCAGAACCGACTTCATTCACTACAATCATCGTCTGTATGGACTTCTGAGGAAAACAAAAGACTGTCAGGCAACAGATGCGAGGGATAAGGTGTACGCGATGCTCCCTTTGATAAAATGGGAACATGAGAAGATGATCAGAGAGCTTGAAGCGAATCAGAACCAAGCTAAAAACAAGAGCATGGATGAGTTAGACGCTGACAGACTGCGTCAAGCATTATTCATCCAAGCAGACTATACGATGTCTGTTCAGCAAGTCTATACAAATCTCACAATCATCTTACTTGAGCACTTTGGGCTTCAAGCGCTACAAATTGGCCTAGCTCTACGTCATGTGGAGAAGCTCTCATCTTGGGTTATAGATTGGGAAGCTATCACAAAGTCACCGTACCAGTTTCAGCAGCCATTAGCATCATTCCAACCTCACGATCCGTCAGCTGTCGAAAATTCGTCCATATGGAGCGTTTCTCGTCTTTTCCTAGTCAGCAAAGAGCCAAAGGAGCAGCTACGAGTCAGCGCCTCGAAAATCGGCACTATCACCTTCATTGGAGATGTCTGTGATATCCGTCGGGACATCTTCCCCCTGAAACAATGGACGAGGCTTGGCTCCGGCCCGAAATGGTGGCATCAAATGCCGACTATGCCTCCAGATCTCACTGATCGCCAACCGGGTTTTTGGCGGCAGCGCTTTGAGCTCTCCCCGTTCGCGGAGACCTTGGCAGCAGGTTACATTGTGTATGCAGACGTCGTCCACGAAGCTGTAGAAACTCTGACTACCTTAGACGAAAGCAATGATGCTTCTGAAACAGAAGGAAACCATAAGCGCTTTGAGGATTACCCTAAAAAATTACCTCCAAGCTATTGTATACAAGCGCAAAAAATATTTAATGCTTGTGACGGCCGGAGATTCTTTATCACCGATACAGGGCATATCGGCTTGGCTCCTGAAGCGGCTACTACGGGAGATTTGACGTTCAAAGTCAATGGCTGTGGTGCTCCCTTCGTCATGAGACCTTGGACGGATGCCAAGACTGAAACTCCTGCGATTATGAGCGGGCAGACAGAGACCCCATCACTCAACACACATAGCATGACTATCGTAGGAGAGTGTTGGATACATGGTATATCACGTGGGGAAAGAGACGACTCCTTTCACAAGGTAATCTTCGGTAAATCAAAACCTGAGAGCAGCTACTCATATTTAGAACATCTAATTATTTATTAAATAATTAAGCTTGCTCACAAATTACGTCTTTGTACCTTAGTTAGGTGCTTGATATAGCTTTTTCACGATATTATCATTGAGATTTTCCTCGAAAGCTTTGGATTCGTTCTTGGATACCTGCAGAACGGTGCCCACATTTGCTGTAACCTGCGGTAGTGCTGCCAGCTGATTAAATCGAGCAAGATCGTTTTCAAAGGCTGCCCTAGGAGGAGCCTGTTCCGCAATACTGCCTTTGGTCGCCCGAAGAGCCTCAATAGGGAAGAGTGCAATCCTTGCCGCAATGTCGTTGCCATGTTTTCGAAGAGCGTTTGCTGTAGGATAGACAGAGTTGACCCAACCAACGCGAGCTGCTTCGGAAGCGCTGACCTGTGCAGCGGCAAGCATGTATTCTGCAGCGCGTCCAGGACCAATGAGTTTAACCAACTGTTGGAGTCCACCGACATGAATAACTCCGATAGCTGCCTCAGGCGCGCCGAATTGTGCCTCTGGTCCTGCAAATCTCATATCCATTCTGAGCAGGTGTTCGTCCCCAGCACCCCAGGCTCGACCATTAATCTCTCCAATAAAGATGACTGGAGTACTCAAGAGGAGATCCAAATTTGCAAAGTATGTGTCTATGAGAGTGGTACTATTGCGCCCGGGAATCCCAAGCTGCGTGAACAAATTAATGTCAAGCGAAGAGGCCCAGAAGTCGGAGTTGTCGCTATCGAAAACGACAACTTTGGTTTCGTTCTGATCTTATTGGCTGACCATGAACTCATTGAACGCAGTGATAACATTGGCATCCAAGAGATTGATAGGAGGGTTGGATATGGTGACACGTTTGGCACTGCGCATCTCATTAATGCATGATTGCTTCAGGATCTGGGCTTCAACGAAGCCCAGCCAGAAGTAGGTGAGAGACAAGAAGGAGGAAATTTTCAGATGAGTTTTAAAGACAGCCATGTTGACTAAATACGAAAGTGTTGTATACATCAATTGGAACTCACTCTTTTGATGTCAGGATCATGATATATATATACTCCCTTGGTCTTGTCTCGGATATATATAGAGCCTCAAAGATATGACTAATCGTCTTGAGTTGTCGCCAATCCAAACAAGCTCATCCAGAGACTCTACCAAACCCATTCTGCCATAATGCATATCATTCTCAATTTCTAGAAACCTAATATCCGGCTGTCGTCTCCTGTTCCAATCGCTTCAGAAAAGTGCCCATGTTGGCGTTATTATAGTGTTACAAATCACCTACTTGTAAGAAGCCCACATCATTCACAGGATGGCTCTCTACCGTCATCTCTGGTGATGCATGAGCAACCCTAGCCTATTTAGAAGGGCTATTGGTAATCAGCTAACGCAATAATCATCAAGTCAAGATCGAAGAACTTGTAGACCTGCCTAGCTGTTTTGTTCTCTATTATTAGATACACGCCGTCCTGTGGGTCCTCATCCACACCACTTAAAATAGGATGGCCCGAATAAAGTCAATCTTGATGCTATCGTAAAAACTTCTAGATTTATTATTTTTTCTACGACGGAGTGGGAATATCACACTATAGTGAAGCGTTGCAAATGTATCGTTCATATAACTCCCCATTACCTCATGTGTCCGTCAAGATCGCCGAGTTAAAGCAGCCCCTGCTGTCGAATTATCCAGTCTTCACATTAGCAAATCCTAAAACGCGACTGCACACCCTTACTTCGGCATCATACATCTAAGCAAATGCGATGGATGATATTAAAGAAGATTGTGTCGGTTAGGTCATGAGTTCAGGACGGGCAAATTTGAACAATAAATGGTTCGAAAAATCTGAGAAAAAAAGAACACAAACAATTTTGGGCCGATAGGTGGGGAAACAAGAGTAATGGGTATTGGAGAAAATCACGAGAAGTGAACAAAGGCGTCCTAATTATAGAATCCAATACTCAAGAATTCATCTGGCAGCCGAGCAGTTTTGTACCAGATTTTGAAAGGAAGGCATTATATATTTCCAAGATGCTTCACTGCTTCTTAGAGTTCAGTGAACTTGATATTTCAAATTTACACAATTGTCGGTGGAGTCGGATGTATTGCTTGGGTTCATGACACACTCATTGAACATTGTTTCTCGGGTAGGTCATAGTTGACATTCTTGAAGTACAGCCGGCTGTAACCTGCGTTTAGCCTCGGGAGTAGGAATTTTAGTCCGCTGATATTTTGCCTGGTTTTGTAACATTCATGATTGAGGGAGAATTTGATCCAAAGGCTGAGTAGCCTTCTGCTGGACCAATTTACTCCGTTTATTGAACAATGACGCTTTCAAAGAATTCTCGTTCCCGATTAATCTAACAGCTGTTAGCTGGAGTGCATTATACTATTAAGTGCTGTTGCGGTGCCGGGTTTTGAACGAATGACTTCTTTATCATCATTGCTTTATGTGAACATGAATCTAAGCTTCTGAACGGCCTCTCTATAAAAGAGAGGCTTCGCATATAAATATCATCTCATCAGAGCGCAGCATAACAACCCCAATACCACGACTGTTATCTCTAAATCCACTTTGCAATTCGATCGACGATCAATACCAGCATCTCTTATCTATCCATACTCCATAATCTATTCAACCACTTCATTGCATCACAATGAATACCCGCAAAACCACACCCGATTATTACGACATCCTCAAAATACCAGTATGGGCAGAGACTGATGAGATCCGGACGAGCTATAAACGCCTCGCCTTGGCGCATCATCCGGACAAAGATCCAAACAATCCCAACGCCACGGCTTTTTTCCAAAGTGTAAGCCCTTAACAGCTGCAATATGAAAAGAGTTATACTGACTTTTTGTGTGGTTTAAGATCCAGGCTGCCCACTCTACCCTGACTGATCCTGTAAAACGTTCGGCTTATGATCGTGATCTATATATGGGTCTAGACATTGCGCTACATAGGTTCCGCGAGAAGAAAAAAGCAATCAAGGAAGACTTGCGCATTAACATCCAGAATGAGGTGGCTCGTCATAGGGTTATAGAATATGAGAAGCGGATGGAGAGCCCATCGTGCCCTTCGGCTCGCCGAGTTAAACACGAAGCGGCTTCCAAAAAATTAAAAGACGTGATCATTATGCAGGAAAATCAGCTAGCAAGTCTCAAAGCAGAGATAAACAAGATGAAGATTACCATGAATGCGATGCTGGCAAGAGGGTATAAGCCGGTAAGTAACCGCTGAGGCAGAAGGTCAACGATACGGGACTTAGCAGAGAGACACAGAGAGCAAGGGGAGGAGCGGTCCCTTGAATAATGAGAGCAGGTCAGTAAAACCGATGAGAGATGAAGCTAGAGACGCCGAAAATGGCTATTTTGCGGAAAATGAGAGAGCGATCCAACTTGACCAGAGCGCGATTTGTTGTGGGAACCAAAGGTAGGCAAGCTGAAGGAAGAGGAGAATGGGAAATTGAAGCCGACCAATAGAGGAGCGATGTTTTGCCTTTCGTTATCTGGGCTTTTTTAGTTGCTTGTATTAGGTGCTTTACAATTGTTTGAGAATAATGTCCATTAATATTACACTGCAAATCGTGCAAACCTCTACATACATGTACCCTGCTATACTCGTGGCGGAAGGTTGGTTTCCGTGTACCATCACAGCCCTGCAATTTAAGAGTTTAAGAACCAGTAATAGATGCATCGCGACTAGGGCTCTATAGCAATTGGCTCTAGTTTCTTACCATGACAGCTTAGTCATTGTTGCTCTGTGCCAGATCGTCTACTCCAAGACGCGAGCACGATTACGCGCCAATCTCACATCATACCAACAATATAAACCGCAAGACCAGCCTTCAGGTTTGTTTCTTTGAGAACGCTACGAAGATAGACCAAAAGGCGTTTATTGCAAATTCCTTAGCACCATAATATTTTTCGGTTCTCAATTGCATACTTATCGTCAGTTATAAGATTTATCGGACAATACCGCGATCTTCCGTCATACCCCGCCCTCCAGCCTGCAGGCATATCCATCGCTCCTTACCTTGATATCTACATAATGGAAGAAAATCGTACGATCGCTTCAAATACTTTTGGGAATGAGAATTATATCATTCAGGGCAATGTGAACTACAATCACTATGCCGGCAGCCACGCAGAAACCTCGCCAGGGCAAGTGGACAATGTTCTAAAATGCCTCTATAAATCGCCATACAAAGACCGAAAAGACCGAAATCCGCAGCGAGTGCAAGGCACATGCGACTGGTTTGCGTCGCACGAACACTTTCGGACTTGGAATGAGAGCAGCTCGTTAAGTCTGCTTTGGGTGTCGGCTGATCCTGGATGCGGAAAGTCGGTGTTAGCAAGACACTTGGTCGACTCTGTTCTTCAGACTACGGCGTCCAGAACTGTGTGCTATTTCTTCTTTAAGGATGACTTCCCAGACCAGAAGAATGTAGCCAGTGCACTCTGCTGCATACTTCGTCAAATTTTTGTACAAAAACCGACCTTGCTATCTGAGGCAATTTTGAAAAGGTTCAATACTGGTGGAGAAACATTCAACGCTTCATTCAGCGAACTTTGGCAGACATTTCTTCAGGTAGCGGAAGACGAGAACGCTGGCGAAATTGTCTGTCTTCTCGATGCAATTGACGAGTGTGAAGAGCAGAATGACCAGGGAAGGTCCCAACTTCTCAAGGCGCTATGCGCGCTATACGGTACTAAAAGGAGCTTTAATATTAAGTTCCTCATCACCAGTCGGCCTTACGTCGAAATTCATCGCGGTCTTCAGCCTCTAGATATTCCCGGGTTACCTGTAATTCACTTGAGCGGAGAAAGCGAAGATGAGATGAAGAAGATTTCTCAAGAGATTAATGTCTATATCGGCGCCAGAGTTCAAGATATAGGACAGAGACTACAGCTGACACAAAACGAATGCAGTGTTCTGTTGCAAAGACTTATGCGCGTCCCTAATAGGACCTATTTGTGGGTATACCTTACTCTGGATTTAATCGAGAGTAGCATTAATATCACCGAAAAGATAATACTTGAGGTTACTTCGAATATACCCACAACCATCGACGAAGCCTATGAGAGAATACTTTCGAGAAGCTCCAATACTAGGCAAGCTAGGATAATATTTCATATTATTGTAGCAGCTGCACGACCCTTAACTGTCAAGGAAATGAATTTTGCGCTGGCGTCAAGTGAAACCCGCCAGCCGCACCCTGATATGGAGCTTGTGCCTGATGATCGTTTCCGCGAAAACCTACGGAATATCTGTGGTCTCTGTATCATGATCGTTGACTCAAAGATTTATCTACTCCACCAGACTGTGAAGGAATTCTTAGTCAAAGGGAATATGACACATATCTCCCAGAGCGAATCTGATGGTTATGAGTGGAAATATTCAATACAGCCACAAGAATCTCATATAATTCTCGCCAAAATCTGCATTTGGCATTTACTCGCGGGATCACAGCTCAGCCACGAATCAAGGTCATGGCATGCGTGGAGAGATACCTTTCTTGACTACTCCGCAAAATACTGGCTTTCACACTTTCGCGAGATGGACAGTGAAGCACAGTCAATGTTGACAAAGTCAATCCTGACAATCTGCGACGCGAATTCGCTTTGCTGCAAGACGTGGTTTGCCGTTCATTGGTCCACCATGCAGACAGAGCGCCCTCAAGGGTTCACTACTATTATAATGGCATCCTATTTCGGACTCGATTTTGTAGTTCAGTGTTTGCTTAATACGGATGTCGACTTGAACGCCCAAGACGAGACATACCAACGGTCGGCGCTATGCTGGGCTGTAAGAAATGGCTTTCGGATGGTTGCTGAGCTGCTTATTAGTGGCAGTCGTATCAAGCTACGGAACTTCAAGTTACCACTAAGGAAGGGAGCTAAGATCGACTTGCAAGACAAGTATGGTCGCACTCCATTGACATATGCCATTTGGAATGGGGATGGCGTCCTTGTCAAGTTGCTAATGAAAGCGGGTGCAAACGAGCACTTGAAGGACAGACTTAAGAAAACCCCATTATTCTACGCCATTTGCAATTCAGATCACGAAATAATCGATCTGTTTGTCAAAAAGAAGAGACCAGTTGACGTTCAGAATGATATTAAGACACTACTGTTCTCTGCTATAGACAACAAGCATGAAGAAGTTGTGATGCAATTGCTCAAGACAGGTAGAGCCAACCTCGAAGCCTGGAACACTGACGGCGAAACGGTTCTCACATATGCTCTTCGAGTATCGAATAAGTCAATAGTCAAGATGTTGCTCGACGCGGGAGCAAACCCAAATGAAAAGGACTTCGTTCATGACGAACCAGCTTTATTTACGGCTATTTGCTATCAAGGGGAAGCAGTAAAGCTGCTGCTTGAGGCAGGAGCAGACGCAAATGGAGGAGAGCGTCGCACTGCTTTAATGTATGCCTCTGAGCGTGGCGTCCAAACAGCAGTCGAAGCCTTACTGGCAGCGGGAGCAGATTCGAATGCTCGATCACACCGTGGCCTCACAGCTTTGATGCATGCCTCTGTCGGTGGCCATGAAGCAATAGTGAAACTTCTACTTGATGCCCGAGCAGATATAAATGCTCAGTCAAATGAGGGTACATCTGCATTGCTATATGCCTCTATCGTCGGCCATGAGAGAATAGTGAAACTGCTACTTGAGGCTGGAGCAGACGCGAAGAGTCGGGCTGACCCTGACGCCTTGGCTTTACTGTACGCATCTGTTAATGATCATTCTCATAATTTAGCCGCGGTGAAACTACTTTCCGCAAGGGTAGACACATCACCCCAAACGTTCATGAGATACTATGGTGAATTATCTCACCGAAACTTTCGACGGGGGGCACATAAGACCATAGCAAAGTTGTTACTAGAGGCGGGAGCGTACGGAGCCAACAGTAAAATCCGCGATGATATCCTGGCTTTTAGCGAAGGCCACCAGAGTTCAATGCTGGGATACCTGCGTGAAGCAGGAGCAGACTCAGATACAATTCAACGGGTTGCATACTACCCAAGTAGAGGCCGTTAAAGGGGCCAGGCGAATATAGTGAACGCGTTATTGAAGGTCGGAAGGCTGGCAAACGGGCTCGAATTCTGATCTTGTAGCATGCCACATTGGAAAGGAAAAAACATTGAGGGTAAGTATTGTTGAAATTGCAAAATGGCAGAAAGCCAGAGGGCTGTTGAGGCTTCCATGTCATTAATTTCATCACTCCCGCTGGCTCAACAGACCGGTCAACTTTTGTGTCTTGTCTAGCTTTGCGTGGGCTGATTACTCTCAAATTCCTCAGCCTTTTTGCAGTTTCAACAATCATCATACTTAACGAAATGGTGACACCAACATGAGAAAATTGCGAAATACCATTGTCTATATGCAAACTTGAAGGGGTATAATGCCTAAATATCCTCCCAAAGATTTGACGCACGATTCACTTCTGCCTTTCCATACAATCTAGATCCTAAAAGTGAAAGTCACACTATCTGCTCCTCACTCTTACGGCGCAATTCCTCTTTAAAATCCCTTCGAAATTCTCGCGCATCATGTCGTACTTTTGTGCCTGCGTCACGCGCTTTGTCTTTCAGGTCCACAAAGCGAGAACCGAATGGACGTTTAGAATCGCCATCCGGCTGGGGCTTTGGCCCTCGAGGTCTCAGAAGATACGTTTTGACCGAATCACCGACTGAGAAGAGGCGCTTCACTTTCCTTGCCAACTTCACCCCTGCGGACAATTTCTGAGACTGATTTTCATGCGAGGCAATGGAAACAACAGTGGAAACAAAACTTTTGCTGCCTTCTTGTATCTCTGAAAGTCCATTGCTAGTATTGGGACGAGATATTTCCTCTGGTTCATCGGTAATTTGAGCCAAAGGTGTCAGTATGGTGTCAATTAACGGGTTGGCTGTGGTCTCAGTCTCCTCGTGACTTTCTTTGGGCCCGCGCATAAGCTCACCCAATCGTGTCACTGAGAAGTCACACATCTGCTTAACCACGCGATTATATGCTTCTGGTGATAATTTATACTCTCCATTGTGTAGAGTGTATGCGGGCATCAGGAGAAACTCTTCGACGTGCATTACCGTCTCGCGTACTGTTTCCCGTGGTGCAATGAACCACTCTCTATGCCCCCCTTGGCAATTGAAGCATTCTAAAACACGAATGTTGACATGCCGTAGTATGACTTGCGCAATCCGCTCAGCCTGAGGAGCACCAATGAACCTTTTTGTCTCATAAATAATCTTCGTGTTGATTCCATAGCAGTTGTTCGGCTGGTGCAATCTCTCCTCAGCGCTCTTACTCGACCAGCCAATCTTAAATAGTGAAGGGTTCTCCTGATGTTCAAGGATGTATACAACGCCCTCTCTCATCTTCTCTGGTGTGGGATGGCAGCTGATCACTTGGAATACCGGCGAGTGATCTCGTATCGATCCGCTGCGTTGGATACCAGTGATCCCGAGCCCTTTAATGACATTGTCGTCTGTTTCATGACTCTCTTCTCTCTCCAAAATGGTTGCGTTTAGGCCAGTAGATATCTCGGTATCATCAGCTTGCCTGATATCTGGAACGATGATGCTGTCTCTAACAGTCTCTTGCTTAATAACAACCTCTTCAACAACATCTTGTTCAACAACCTCTTGGACAACAGCAGCAGCCTCTTCATAAACACTGTCTTCAATGACAATGTCACCCTCAATAATAGCTTCGGTAACGGATTCTTCCTCAGCAACATCCTCAATGTTAAATCGGGAGAGGGTCCCATTACGCTGAGGAGTATTGGGAAGAGAGCTCATGAAGGTTGTGTTGCTGCTAACCGAACGAGACTCTGCAATGCTGTCGACGAAAGAGCTGTCATCATCTGATGTCGCACTAGCAGAAGAGGGTACGAATCGCGTAGGGATTGACGGTACAAGTTGTAATGCGGCCGCAGTTATTGGCTGTATAGTGGATGTGCTGATGGATTGTACCGATGGTGTACTCAAGGTCGATGTAACTCTTTGCCGTGTAATCGGCGTTGGACGTGGTCTTGAGGTGGATTTATTGGCTATCCGCTCTCTCTTCCACTCGGCGAATGCATCGAGGGCTCTTTGACGATGCCACCTCTTGCAATGCGAGTAGGTGATGAATGTTTCCATCTTATCGTAAAAACTCTCAGTATCAGGGAATTCCGACATCTCGCGGAATTCAGGCAGCAGGCTATGAACGTGCCATCGTTCATCTCGTCTGCAGGGAGGGTTTCTGCACCTCCCACCATCAAGTCTCTTTGCTCGGCAGGTTTCGAAATCGGAGTCTTGAGGATTCGGACATACGTCGGTATATCGTTGTATCTCCGCAAGCTCCTGGAAGACGGGATTCTGCCTCAAATTTCTAGAAGACATTTTATCTTTTGGTTTAATATTATAGAAGTTGTGTCTTTGATGATTGTCTCTTGATGCATAGGTAAATCTATTTCATTCCTTAGATTTGATGAAAATTATCCTCTATTAATGCGTGAGTGAGTGAGGCTGTGAGGGTGGATGAGGCGCTTGACGAAACCGTCGTTATGCATGTTGGTTGTTCTCTTCTGCAACATGATCACGAGCCCTGGCTCTCGGCGGGCAGAATTGATAGAAGATGGGCTGTTTTTGCAACCAACATGCATATCTTCGAAGTCGCTAATCGAATTAGGAAGCTCGTTTTTGGACAGCTGAAAGTAGAACATGCAATCCATACCACCCCTGAATCATGGGAGAACGGATGCCCCGTATTCAAAGCGGCAACCCATCGGCGATTAGCGGCCTGAATACAACATAGTTGGCTGTCTCTCAACTATGAAGAAGCAAGAAGTTTTAAACTGAAGAGTCAACATCTTGCACTTATTAGGTGACATGCCATACTCATTGTCTGGCGTTTCGATCCCCTGAGGCTAACTAAATCTTCTCTTGTTCTGTAGAGAGCATCATACAATGTACGTGATATCTTTGCCATTGCCCGGCTCAGTAGATTGTGGTGATCTCTGAAACTCCCCCCCACGGGGAGCGGACATTCAATTTCCACCCCTGACTCGTACGCGTGCGATACGTCCCCGTCGTTCTCTGTTTTCGGTGGCACTCGAGGCATCAAGCACCTCTCATGATTGTGTTTCAAAGCCACATATTTCTTAGAGCTATCATGGAAAGAAAAAACAATCGGAGGCCTCGACACATCCTCCCAGGTTGTTGCATCGACCACAGCCAACAAGACCGCCAAACGTTACAGAAAGCCGGTTTCTCGTGCTCTCTGAGAAATGTTGTTGGTCCTGCAGTTCGAGCTGAGCCCCCGTGAAGAAAAGACCCACGCAAGATGCAACACGCTACTGCGCATCAGCCACGCGGATGCCATGGATTATCCAGACTTCGGGCTAACAGGCAGTGTAGGATGCTATTTTCGATCGGTCGCGACGGGCCTTAGCCGCGGTCGCATTAGTGCACACCCACCCTCGAGATCCATGAAGGCCAGCAATTGGGTCAGCGCTTAGATGATGCGATTGCCTGAGAATGAGCGATAATTGGTCTTTTAATAGTAAAGAGACCTCTTTTCCGCTCCTTTTCAGGCGTCAGAAGTAGCGGGCCTCTGGATGACCATTCAGGAGGGAACATGCAGCTGCTTTCGTGCAAGACTCACGGAGTTTGAGCCACCATACCCTACACTTCCATTCTGATTCTCAAAAACCAGGCCTCCTCAAAGGCATATTACGATGAATCCGCTCCTGGACTTCCTGATATTATAGCTGAAGGTTTATTTCACGCGAAACCGCATGTAAATTTAGGGCACTAACATGTATAGTTCTATCCTTAATGAAAACTTTCTTTAGAACACTCTGATTGCAATAAGTCTAGTTACGGCATGCGATGTGAGTCTCATCAGATAGATGTTGGTAGCTACGGTAATTACACAGCGCAACTGGATATCCATAGGAACATATAACCCGAGGAAACATTGCTTAAAGTTATTATCTTCAATCATTAAAGCTAGTTAAGGCAGATCGGTGACGTATAGGTGGATATTAGAGCACTTAATACTGACAAAGGAATGGGATCATTATCACAGAGGAACTTGCTAGGTCCTAGATCGTGAAAGATGAGGAAGCCGAGGCTTAAAATATCATGTTCGATAGTATAATTGAGTGAAGTGAGTGCAGAGACTCTACTCAATATGACACCTCAGCAAAAGACGAAAAGTGTGCACACATATCAAAAAATTTGCGTTGTGCTAAAACGCCGAAGCACCTGATATACCGCCATGCTGATTGACGAAACAAAAGAAAGGATCCATCGTATCAAATTTGAAAGCTACTGGACCCTCGCCCAGGTCATGCCTAATCTCTGGAAGAAGGAAAAAAGCGATTCTGCTGGGACGTATCCTCTGTATGTCGATTGCCACCAAGAGGCAAAAGTACCTGGCAAGAAGAAGAAAAGTTACAATTATGCTCAATCGGATAGACCATAGAACTTACCAGCAGTAGGCCCAAGTTCGCCGAAACCTAAAAGTTCCAGGGCTACCGGCAGCAATCGCACTAGAACTCCAAACGCAAGGAGGGATAGCAGCACTGTGGCTGCAATCTCAACGGGATGTTCTTTAACGTATTCGAATAGGTCGGTGAATGTTATTTCTGCAGCCTTGCTTGCTTGATCGTAGGCTTCGGCCATAGCTGGACCCATCTTCTCGCGACCATCTCTCAGCACCTCCTCCAATTTCTTCAGGACGTTTTTCGCTAGCCCTTCAGACCATCCTGTGGCGAAGACGGCGTCATCAAGTTTCGCCGATAGCAGTTGGCCAGATTTCTCCGCAGTAAGTAGAATGTCGATAATGTTATCCGCGGTTTCTTCAATGGTGCGATGGATTGGAGGATAAGGTGATGGTTTCTCGGTGATCACGCCGTAGGTGTGATGCGGCGAAAGAGCCGGTGCGCGGTCGTTATCGCAGAGACAGCAAAAGAAGTCCATATTGCTTTGGTTCAATAGCTCTAGAGTAATATTGAAGTAAAACTTTTGAAAAAGAGAATTAGAAAGGCCAAATTCGTTGGTTTGATAAGTTGCGCTGGAAGAAGAATTAGGCAGCCTTATGGCTCTTATTCACTTAGCCGATGCGGCTGTGTGCATGCACGTGCCTGCGTGGCAGTAACTTTACCATCATGGATTCAAGCAAAAAAACGCCCTGGCTGGCGCTATTGCGAGCTGATGCAAGGGAATTCCATCGGTCGCATTGAAGGCCGGTGGTCAATATATGGGAGGCCTACAAAGGCTGGAATGTGGCTGACTTTGGAGACTGGGAGGCCCAACGAACAGCGAAGAGGGGAGTCAAAATATTTTGACAGCACCAGAGAAGCTAAGTCTCCTATCTTGACTCAATGGAGAGCTGATAATTAATTTTATCTAAATTTTGGAGACGATGGTTGGTAAGTTTTCGTTCCATACCTATAGGCATACACAGCTGTTCATCAACACCACCACCATACATGCATGTAGCGTCTTCTACCAAAGTCGCGAGCCATCATCAGGAGGACTGCCATCGCATCCGGTGATTCCTCATGCCGAGTGGTTATTAATAATCATTGCTGAGTTGTTGGGTTAATTCACATGCCGCCGTTGCAAAGTTTAACTTCTGAGTATATTTGGCCTTTTTGAGTCCCAAGTCTTAGGGTGGTTGTCTTCATGCGCTGACTCCTGTTCTAAAACAGGCCGCCTGTAGAGACTTAATATCTTCAATGAATCTAATTATGTATGAGCTTAATGACAGTGAGAAAGATCAAGACGACAAAGATGCAGCCGGAGACGGTATTGGTGACCGCGGAGTTGTGAGTCGTATATCAATCCCCAATTACTGGATCGGCAGTGTTACCCATGGTACGTACGATAGTACTCAAAGTACGGGTTAAGCTGCCTCCTATAGCTTTTACTTTATTTTAACCGTAATTTGCAGAGACAGTTAAGTGCTGTGAGGTCATGATGCTCAATGATCATCCTGCAGCAGTCGGTGTGAGCGTAGGAGCCTGGAACTTAAACTTGGCTTCCACCAAGGTGTTGAAGCAGATTCCTCGCCTGTTTTGTTTCTGAACATTATATATACACGTCTAGTTGTACATAGCACATCTATAACATTTCTGTACTCAGGCCATCAGTGCCTATTACACCGTAATAGGCCTCCCTATTCTCCTTTCTTCACATTGGTGAGAATCGCATCTACCATCCGCTGGCGAACTCGATGCGGTATCTCATGCCCGCAGTCTTCTATAATGACTAGTGTTGCCCCTTCAACGTCATCTCTTAGAGCCTCGGCGTGCTTTAGCGGGAAAATCTGGTCCTTTGCGGCGTGAATGACAACTGTGGGACATCGGATCTGCTTGAGTAACTCGCGCGGCCACCTCACACCGGACGCATCAGAGTGGTTATACTTGGTCCACATGGTCCCGCTCTCTTTCTCGCGGTAATATGTAATCTCAGACTCCCTTCTCGATTCAGCCTTTTCCTCCTCCGTTGGCGGCTGAGTTGCTAGAGCAAGGTCAAGTCGCATATAAGATTGGATCCAACCTTCGTCATCGCTCCGGTCATCCGGGATCTCATACGCTTCGGCTAACAGCCACTGCCCCTCTAGGTGTACCGGAGGCAAGTTATCACTAGGGAGCTGTTGCCGCCCAACTGGGCTTGTGAGGACAAGGGCTAGACTTCGAACGACATCCGGCAAGCGACTAGCTGTTTGCCACGCAAGAGGTCCACCCAAACTAGTGCCAATGAGGTGCACGTTTGTGAGTTTGAGATGCTTAACCAGCCCTACAATGTCGTCGACCATGTCGTCAAGCGTATATACCGGTGTTCCATCTGATGGCTTGGTAAAAGATGTTGACCGGCCTGTATCCCGATGATCAAATCGAATAATGAAACGTGGATGATCTGGGGGACTAAGTAGCCCAATAATCCAATCTGTTTTCTGTGTCATGGCACAACTATGTCCTGAGATGAGAAGTATGGCCGTATCCGATGGGTTGCCAAATACCTGATAGCAGATCCGGCACCCGGACGGAAGTGATGCGAAAAGTTCTTCAGACATTTTCTCAAAATGTTCTTTTTAAACGAAGAATTTGGTGTGGTTGGTGATTACTTTGGAAATAGAGTCGCTCTGATTGAAGCTGTGTTTGTTTACCAACGCGACCAGCCATTTCGACTGGAAGCCAATCACGTGACGGCTAATTGGAATGTTATCATCAAGCGTATGATGTTGGTTGTGTTGATCCTCCGCTTTCGTATTGCGGATTCTAGTAAGACCCTCGGATTTCTCCCAATATCCAGCCTTCGATATCTCTCTACATATTGAGATAACCAACCTTTGTTTTATCTGAAAATAGACTATCCTTATTTATGGAAAAATAGACTATCCTTATTTATGGAAAAAGCCTGCACCCTCTATTAAAAGCAACGGCGATTATTTTAGATTGGACCGAGCAGGATGGGCTACACGTACGAGGTTCACTGACTGGTCGTTAGCGCACAAGCAATCGATGAAAGTGATAAGTCACCCGGGCTTTTTTGTAGGGCAGCCCGATAAGTTCGCGAACCAATGTCTTCAAGTTGGCGTGTTTCATGAAGCGTGTCAAATCGACGTAAAGAATAGGACTTCCGAAGATATTCACCGGAAGGATCTGAAAGAATTCACCAGAAGGATCCGAAAGACGTCTGTGCCGTGCTCCACTGAGCTTATCTCCAGATTTGCATTCACACCTTATGGAAAATCTTCAGCGTCTGCAAATATCTCCCGGAGATGTACATATATCTCAAGGAAGGAATAACTGAACTGACGCCCGCAGGCCTGCTTAATCCTTTTGTTCCACGTGTAATGTTGCCAGTGGTCCTCGGCGAAGATCTAAGGTTCAATCTTCGACACCCACGTTGTGGCGGTGGTTCTCGACTCGGGCTATCATCGTCACCTGGTTCCAATGGACAAATTGAATGCTCTCAGCTTTCTTGGCTTCGAGCTATGAATTGGACGAAGCCAAAGATTAGCTCCTTATGTCACAATCTTGATCAGAGATGAAATGTAACATCTTCCTATTCTGTCGAGTGGCCAATTAGGGCACAAAGCCGCTGACAGTCGGCATCCATTGTATATTCAAAGAACAGGGCGTCATCAGCAATTGGTCTTTAACTAAAGTCTATTTAGGCTTAGGACTTTGATCGATAATCACTATTGCCAAATGAGGTCTATGCTGGCTTACAGCGTCTTCTTATTATGCGGTAAACTGGGAAATGCTGAGGTTAGATAAAGAGGGGACATAACAACGACACCGGCCTATTTACATACATCATATTGCGTACCCTTACCTCTTCTTCTTCGCGGGAATGGTCTGCACCCTAATCTTAATCGGCTCTCTTTTCAGACTGTAGTCTTTACTTTACTGTTTTCTTCATTGCCGGCCTTTTGCAACGAAGAATGTCTTCTGCAGCTACCGTAAACGCTAGCGGAAAAGCTGTAAGCTCCCGGTCTATTTTCCACCACTGCCGATTGCAATTGAGCCTAACAATTATAGACTCTGATACTTCGTGAGAAGCTGGGTGCTGATAAGGTCATCTTGCCAGATGACTCTCTCCCAGATGTAGGCCAATTTGACACAACCTTTTACTTTATTGCACAGGCTGCGCAGATCGTCCCCGTATGCCGCGTACTCCCCATCAATGCTGCGGATGTCTCGACAATCCTCAATATAGTCCGGGAGACTGGGGCTACTTTTGCAGTTAAATCTGGAGGTCATAACTCATACGCTTCTGGAACCAATGCGGAGAACGGAATCACTATCGACCTGAGTCGTCTGAAAGACATCACCGTCTCTGATGATCGCAACTCTGTCACGGTTGGTGCGGGCTGTAGGTTCGGTGAAATCTACGACAAGCTGGAGGCACATGGACTTGGGTGTGTCGGTGGCCGAATTTCTAGTGTCGGGGTTAGTGGACTTACTATGGGAGGTACGAATATGTTCAAAACCAAATATGCATTCACTGTCCGGTTGCTAACCTTAACTCAATAGGTGGCATTTCTTTCTTTTCGTCCGAAAAAGGGCTTGCTTGTGACAATGTTATAAGTTACGAGGCAAGTTTTGACTCCACCATCCCTCCGCTGCCTTTATCGATCGCTTACAGTTCCCTCTTGAAGCTTGTTCTTGCCAATGGCCAAATTCTAAATGTCAGCGAAAAGTCGCATCCTGATCTTTTCTAGGGCATGAGAGGAGCCGGTATCACCCTTGGTATTGTCACCCGTATGGAGCTGAGAACCTTCAAGTTTGGACAAAATATGGGGTGGTGCCAGTGTATTCGCCCCTGAAAACAAGGCTGCAGTTTTCCATGCATTCAATGAGTTTGTACAAGATGCCTCAGATTTTAGTACGGAGGCTTTTATGTTAGCTACCGATGCCGCAAAGGATGGTAAAAGCGTGTACGCCGTCATCACGTCTCACAGCAATCCCCAATCTAACACCGCGGCCTTTGACGACATTAAAAGTCTCACTCCTCTCGCCTCAACGAGTCAAATCCGAAGCCTGAAAAATCTTTGTGACGAGATGGATAGTCAAAATGAGCCAGGTTTCAGGTATTTGAGTCTTAGGTGATGGAAATAAGGAAATTGAAGCGCTCCAAGCTGACTACCTCTCATAGATTCCGGACTTCTTCATTATTTGTGAAATTTCATCTATCAACTCTAGAACAGATTGATGCTATTCATAAAGAATCTGTGGCTCTCTTAAAGGATTGCGATGGTTTCGTGCCCTCCATATTATACCAGCCATTGCTCAGGTCTATGCTTCCAAAGGACGAGATTGGGAATGCGCTGGGAATTAGGCCGGAAGACATACCTTTAATAAGTACGCCATAAATGCAACATTTTACAAATAGATGAGAGTGTGCTAACAAGAGATTCAATAGTCATAGCAATTCTATAGAGGTGGACCGACATTCAACATGATCAGATTATCTTTGACGTTGCCGACCAGTTTGTGGACAAAGTTGAGAAGGCCGCTCAGGCTCAGGGCACATTCCACCGCTACCAATATCTCAACTATGCTGCCAGACACAAAGATATATACGGTAGTTATGGGGAGGAGAACAGAAAGCGTCTTCTAGAGATCAAAGCAAAGTATGATCTTGAAGATTTGATGTCGACACTGCGTCCAGTATCATCCAGCTGTCAGGCTCGCAGAAGGCATGAGGTCTTGGAGACAAATTCTCGCTTTAGATCATGCATTATGCGATAGACGGCTGCTTAGCAGATCCGAAAAGGGAAAAAAGAAAAAAACCTTCGTCCCTTCTACATGATGTATAATAATGTTCATTATTGGGTGTACCCAATATGTGAAGTGTAACTACATGAATTCTCCACGCTACACAAAATGAGTCCTGTTGCCGAATCACATTTTTATGCCTCTGACGATGACATAATGTAACACGCATGTTCGAGGAATCAAGATTACTCAGGCAGAGCCAATTTAGTTATCTTAGATCTCTCTGGCTTCATTCTGCTTTCCAGACCTGCCGTGAGGACTCAGTCTCGCTTGACCCCCAGCTGTTTGACCGTCCGTAATCCAAGCACGCTTAACACACAGACTAGTGCCATGGCGGCGAACATGGTCCAAAAGACAGCGCGATATCCAACCATAAGGGTATCAGGCGAGGCTTTATCAGTGTCAAGAGATGCATTAGTTACAGAGGCAGCGATGAGTGAGGTGACAGTCAGGCCGATGGCGGTACCAAGCTGTGCGCAAGTGTTGAAGACGGCTCCGCTCAAAGCCTGCATGTGTGTGGGGAAAACATCTGACACGACGAGGAGGCCAACTGTGAAGAGGATATCACAACTCAATGGAGCCAGAATCTACATGTAGTTAGAGACATATCGTTTTCCTCGAAGATGTTTCAAGCAATAGATCGTATCTTTGACGAGTAATCACTCACCTGGGCAAAGAAAGCATCGTACCAATATGGCCAGCTGGGTTTGATCAGGGCCATGAGAAGAGGCGCAGCTGTGCTAAGAGTGGAGGAGATGAGTAGAGACCACATTACAGGCATACGATTTACAAAGATGCCAGTCGATATGTTGGTTAATGCTCCAGAAAAAAGAGACGGGAGAATCTGTAGTGAAGCATGCAGCGCCGATTGACTTTGTACTTGCTGGAAGCTGAAGCAAAGGTCAACTCATTTCCCTGCGAGAACTCTTACTAGTGACCGACGACTTACAACAGACTGCTATACAATTCCATGCAGTTACAGACAGCCGTGGTGAGTAGTACCATCAGGCAACAACTGGTGAACGCCCAATTTCTCCATAGCGAATTGGGAATAAGTGCATTGCGCTGGTGCTTTTCCTGGTATTGCATCCACCCTATGAATACAGGGATCAGGGTAGCACTAATTACCAGAAGAACAATGGTAGACGCCTGATGAATACTCTTGATGTCGGCAGACAAGATTCTGAAGCCTTATATTAGCTACGCCGAGGAATAGTAAACCGGGGAGGGATCTGTACGCTAGAACATAAGACAGCATCGCCAAACTAGCAGTCCCGGTGAATGCCCCAATGATGTCAACTTCTTTCAGAATTCTAGACCAGACCGATTTTCTTGGACGCACAATGGTCTTCGGTAACGTCCAAACACCGACCAAGAATAAAGCGAAAGTGATGGCTGCCGCAAGATAAAATGCGGCCCTCCAGCCGGTCCTATCAGCAAAAACACCGCCAAGGACGAGCCCAAGAGAAAATCCAATCGGACCAGCGAAACCCAAGCATGCAAAACCTAGATTGCGCGGTCTTCCCTCTTCTAAACTGGTCGATATAATGGAGACGGAAGAGGGAACAATGATGGCATTCGTGATACCCTGCAAGGCACGAAAGGCAATCAATTGGCCACCGGTCTGCGCCAAACCGCAGGCCATCGCGGAAACGGCGGCAGCGAAGGCTCCGATCAAGCTCATAGTCTTGGTGCCAATTACGTCGGTGATGGAGCCAGCCAGTAACAAACAGGAGCCTGCTGTGAGGTAGAAGACAGATGTAGGCCAGACAAGAAGTCCCTCGTCGATGTGCAAAGACGCCGCCATGGCTGGTAGGCCGACAACGACGACACCATTGCAGAAGCTGCTGAAAAGATTCAGGCCCAAGAGCTGAGCAACAACGAAAATAGCTCTAGTTTTCGAGTGGATGATGGGCGTTTCGCCGTCGCCTGCTGGTGTGGCGGGCGAAGAGTCTCTCGACGCATCTGGCAACGTCTCAGCTGGTGCTGAACCAGCCAGGCCGCTGGTAGGCTGGAGCTCTACCGATTGAACTTTTGTAAGAAGTTGTGTTGCCATTTTGCAAATACCTACCGCGAGAGCGACGTGACTGGTTTGAGTTTCTAAGGTTGTGAAAATGTGAGTCAACATTTCTTAGGCGCTGTCGGCCCTCGTAGATTAGATCCATGTCTTCTTGCAACCGACTAATTACTCATGATTGTTGGTTCCATGTTACCAATTGTGACTACGCGTGGATGCACTTATGCAAGAATATGCGGTTGGTCAGCTTGCCTCGGACAGCCTTTAAGTATTTTTGCTGGGTATGCAAACATTTGGACACTTCTATCGATGGACTCAATATGCGCAGTTAGACACCTCGACACGGAAGTAATTGATCACAGTAGCAGCACCACAAACTTTTGGATCTACCTTGTAAAATGCCTTCGTATTGAATACATGTAGCTTAACCCTGGAGCCTCGATATATGGAGTAAGGTTCGTCGAAATGCGTTTGAGCTTTTTGAGATGACCTCATAGGCAGGGGATCTAGTTTATCTTGACTTCAATACCTCAACTTGGATCGACCAATAACCTTATGATGGTATTTGCCCTGGACATTTCCGATGACTCTTCTTTGTGCCAGATGTTCATCGTCGTCTGTGGAGCTATCAGTATCGCCATTAGATGGATTCCTCCAGTTAGCAGGTGAAGAATTTAGAGGCCCTTCTTCGACCGGAAGGACGATGAACTGGATGCTGCAGAGATACTCTACAGAGCGTTGAACTGCCGCTTCAATCTCGCCTACAGTATTAGATTCTTCCATTGACCTGATATTGACTTCTTCGGCCGTTATTCTATCGCCAAGAGCCGGTCCCAAATGTAGCTGAATGGCCCACAGCGGGTGGGCTTCTTTGTCTTGATCAACGTCAGCAATGGCTTGGCCAATCCATGAATCCCAATCCAATTGTTTAAGAGAAATTTGAGCTTGCGACTGAATAGCATTCCAGAATTTGCTAACCGGTAAACCGCGGCTCATATCATGGAATACCACAGTAGGTTTCATTGTTCCATTCTCTCGATCATCCTCGCTGCTAGGACTAGAACAGCCGCTGTGAATGGATCTAGGAGGGGTCATAGGTCCGGAGGCACCATTTGGTATTCCTAGTTGCGCTTGGCGAGCTACATATTTTGCGACGTAGGTGACCTCCGCTATATCCAGCCAATAGTCGGGCGGGTCAGAAGGAAAGCATCCCATGCGAACTGCGCCGGCGACCAACCTCCATATATAGTCGTCTGTGTTAGAAACGCCAGCGGCTTGATCACCAATGATGTAGCCAGGTTTGATAACCATGAAGGTTCGGCTCGTATTTGCCGGCTCCCTCTCATCTTCACGTGTGGAAGAAGGGTGGACGACTTCGTTGTATAGGTGGCCTGCAGCCAGTGTTAGTTGTTCCGATACGTATTTGGCCTGGCTGTATCCCTCGGATTCATTGAGAGCTCGTAGATATTCCTCATTTGACTGGTGCAAACCTTGTTTGATGCCACCGGAGATGAAGATAAAAGTTTGGAGGTGTTGAGACTGGAGAGCCGCCTCTAGTAAATGGAAGGTTGAGACAACGTTTGCCCTTTCTAGGACGTCGTAGGTGGCACTATAATTGACAACAGCTCCATTGTGTATGATTATGTCGATATTGGACATTTTTGCCCATTTTTCTTCTTGTAAGCCCAACCGTGGTTCGGCCAAGTCACCTAGCCAGACTTCAATGCGTGAGAATGCACTCTCCTTCCACCACCCTGCAGTAACTGCGACTTTGCGAACCCGTTCTCGAGCAATGTCAATGTTGGCTGCCCGTACTAGGATGATGATTTTTCTCACTTGATGGTTGTTGAACAGCTCGCCCAAAATGTGTGTTCCCAGATATCCAGTCGCGCCCGTTAGTAGTACCTGGGAGCCCCGACTTCCCCAGGAATTCGTGATCGGAAGATTTATAGATGTGTTTTCAAGCCGTGTTACCCAACCTCCCAGACTTGTAGATATATCCATACTTGGCTCATCGTCCATTTGGCCATTTTTGTGATTCTCCACCAGTGTTGCCAGGTATTGAATAGTAGTCTCTCGACGCAAGAGTTGCGGTACTTGTATGCTCAAATTGAACTCTGTCCTTAATGCCTTAGAGAGGACAATAGCACTAAGAGAGTCTCCACCGTATTGAAGGAAGCTTATATTTGTGTGAACCACAACCGTGTCCAGTCCCAGAGTTTCCGCCCAAAGGCGCTGAAGAGCCACTTCCGTATCATTGTGAGGCAAGATACACGCTTCTTGTGGAAAGATACGGCATGCCATCAACTCTTGAGTGGGTATATGTGATGCCAAAGAGCGCAGAAGTCTTCTGTTAATCTTTCCGGATGGCGTATACGGTACTTCTGACAGCTGGAAATATAGAGATGGCGTCATATAGTCGGGAAGAACCGCCCGTAAAGAACGATCAATCTCTGCCTGAAGGCCCTGCAACAATGTATCAGGCGCATAGAGTTTTATACTTGGTAAGTCTGTCGACTTGGCTAGATGTTTCTGTGACAAGTATTGGGGTTGAAATTCGAGTTGACATTCCAAGTATAAAAAACAAGAAATGCTGACACTTTCGGTGTTTTGGTTGGGTATTATCGACTCAACGAGTACTTCTTTCACTCGGACCGGCGGTTCCACGGCTCCTGATTGAAGGTAACTCCAGATACCGAACTCGATTGCACTGAGATCGACACGCTGGCCACGTATTTTGACCATGCTATCTTTGCGGCCGATATAGTCGAATGTCCAGTCTCGGTTGCTTCTCACAAGATCTCCAGTTCTATACAGGCTGCCCCGTCGACCCATAACATTGCCATGACCGTTAGTTAGCCATGTGGGATCAACAACAAAGACCGTTTCTGTTTGCCCTGGCGCATTCAGATATCCCATTGTCAACATTGGGCTCTCCACTAACAATTCCCCCACTTCACCGAACCCACAGAGAACATCCGGGTTGTCAGATTGGACCACCCAACAGTTCCCAGGATACTTAGATCTTATCTGCGAAGATGTCGAGTTATCCTTGATTAAAGGCGCAAGAGAAACGATAGGACACTCTGTTGCTCCGTACCAATTGAATAGAGCAACACCCATGTCAAATAGAGGGCTAATTCGTGATGTGAGCGCCTCGCCCGTAAGCACAACCAATTTGATCGGCGTCGAGACAATGTCTTCAGCCAGCGCGGACATTACTATAGACGGGGTGGTACAAATGCAATTGGCCTGCATCGTGTTGATGGCATCGACGAGGTTGTTTAGTCTCTCTGTCTCTGAAGGGATACAGAGACATCCACCAGCGACTAGAGTCATGAATGTCTCATGGAGGCTTATATCGAATGAGTATGAGGAAAACTGGAAAAGCCGGGAACTCTGTCCAAGCTGGAGGATTTGTGATCCGCACACCGCAGAAGTCGAGATGCATCCTGGGCTTAGCATCACACCTTTTGGCGATCCTGTACTGCCAGACGTAAATACAATAGCCGCAATATTTGTCGATGCGTTCTCAGTCAGGTTCTCTACGCCACTAAATAGCTGATATTCGAGGCCGAGATTGTCCACAACAAATATTGGTACTGTCGTATGAATTGCTATTGTGCTCTCCGATATTGTAAGAATGCAAGGCGGATCTAGGATATCTAGAATTTCGGCAATCCTAGCCGCTGGCGTAAGAATATCGAGAGGAGCGATTCCCCAGCCTCCAAGCAGGGCCCCAACCATGGCAATAGGCATCCATTTTGACTTGCTCATCATGATTGGCAGTACCTTGCCAGATTGTTGGCCAATATGTTGAGACAAGTAGTTGGCTAGATTCGATGCCAAACGCATGAATTCTCCATAAGTATAATTTCCGTCCCAAGCAACAATAGCTGGATGATCGCTCTGTATGCTTGCGCGCTGGGCAATCAACTCTTGGACAGTTGTGGAAATCACACCAGGAACCTGAGCGTTCTGTATCCATAGTTCGGAAAGCTCTGATGCTATTATTGAAGACATTATGGTGAGAAAGAATAATATTAAACGCAATAAACGATAGTATGTTGTAGTTATCAATTTTTAAAGACCGAAATTGTTGATGCTCCAGCAGAGGGATCCAGTTATATATCTTCCCCATCGCATCCACTTAGAAGATTACGTCTCTAGCCGCGAAGGTAGTAAGGGATTTAATTCTTGAAATACGAGGCAAGTTGCCGTTTCTCGTGCTTCCCAAAACTAATGGGAATCCAATCATGGGGTCGCAGACCTACTTCAGCTGAGACATTGAATGCATTTATACAAGTCAGATCCTGATTCATAGTCACGTAATATTTTCAGGTCAAATCTCGGTATGGCTGGGAACCAGAGAGACATTATTTCCTTGAGAGTCGTACAGTAATTAAGACGCAGATCAACAACGTTCACGTAGGAACGAAAGGACGTGAATGCAGAGCTATTCTTGGGAAGTAGTATTACGGTTCACATTATCAGAAGAGAGCACTATGTCTAACCAACGATACTTGTATTTATCAGTGATCTATGATTGCCAAAGATGAATGAAAACATATCTAGGTCCTTGTGCTGATTAGAGGCTACCATTGTTGAAAGAGTACTATAGTGGACGAGCTGAACAAGTATTCCCAACACATATTTCCCCCGAAAGAATTGAGCACTGGAGCTTCCCGCTGCTAAAGATCACGATTCAGACGTGGAAATCACATGTTCCAGCTCATCACATAATGCCAGAACTTCGCTCACCGTATTGTAGTGAACAAAACTAGCCCGAATGATTCCGTCGCTGTGTGGTCGGAGAACGTCAAATGTTGCTCGTGGTGCCCAGCAATCACCCCACATAAGCCGGAATCGGTCGCGAACATGAATCTTCATCACAATATCACTAGACTTACGCCCCAGCACCTCAAATATTACAATCGACACTCGCTGACTTGGATCTGCGGTTTGTTTTCCGAACACTCGATAGACCGTAGGTCGACTGAGCAAGTAATCCAAAAAGACTTTGGTCAGGACGGTCTCCTGCTGGATAATAGCGTCCCATCCAAGGTTGCTCAAATACTTTGAGATGGGACCACACATTGCTTCCAGCTCGTAGCAAACATTGCCTAGGTGAATTTTTCCATCAAGAGTAGAGGCATCAAGGAAGTAATGGTTGATGCTGCTCATATAGCGGTCTTGTGCACGACGGTGTGCGTATAACTGTGCTATATGTGGACCGAATACTTTGTACCAACTGAAGCAGTAAAAATCCACATCAAGCGCTCTGACATCTACTGGACGGTGAGGAGCCCAGGCAACTCCATCCACAGCAATCATGCAGCCAGGAATGGTATGAACAAGATCGGCTAGCTCCCGAATTGGATGTATTGTGCCAACCACATTAGAGACGTGATTGCAAGTAACCAGGCGCGTTTTGGGAGTCAGAAGAGGTTTGAGCGATTCAACTGTGAGACAAGGACTGTCTGTCTCGTCTTGGGATGGTGTCCACCATTTGATGGTGATGCCCAAATTTCGAGCAAGATATACCCACGAGCTTGCCGCCGCTTCATGGCACAGAGTAGAGCAGACCATCTCGGCGTCCGAATTGAGATATGGTTGCAAGGACTGGCTTAACAGCCGAAACAATGCAGTCGTAGACGGTCCGAAAGCTGATATCAAACGACTGGTGAGCTAATAGAGCCCAATTATAAAAGAGAGCGATCGAACCTACCAATCTCCGACGGATCGGCGTTGACGAAAGCCGCACACTGGAGCCAATTATTCGCATACTCGGCTTGTGCCGCGTCACTTCGAGGGTCTCCATCTCCACGATCAATTGGCATAGAAATCATCCGTTCACTTGCTCTGTATTGTCGATTAGTGTCATGCGTACTTTCAAAAGCTAGTTTAGAACGTACATTGCAACAGCATCACCCAATACCACGGTCCCTGATGCATTATTGAACAATACGGTCTCCCCGCTAAGAACAGGAAAGTGACTTCGAACTTGGCTCATGTCAATCGCATCACGAATAGACTCTCCAGACTTGGTAGTGTAGGTGCTGGAATAGGTGACGTCCGTTGTATTCTGTCCATTAAGGTGCTGAGAGGCGTGGTTGTTGTTTTGCGCCTTAACAGACGAGACGTGTTCGCCGTCTTCCGCTGTAGTAATACTCGGTGCCATATTGAATGGAAAAGACAAACCAGAAAGCAATGGAAGATAAAAGTGTAATGAACAGAGGAAATGTTTCCATGCTGAACCCGAAGCGGACAGAGAAGAATTTATATTGCTCCCGGAACTAGGAGGTTTGTCATTAATGCACCATTATGTTCCTATGCCCCAGTTTCTTTGGTCGCAAAGAACGTTTTACTAGGGACTCAATTCGCCCCGTAAGAATATGCAACTATTTGATGTGCCCTATCAAGAGCCTCCGAAACAATTAGTCCTAACACTTGGAATACTGATGCATCACATTCACGGCGAGTATCAGTCAAGATTTCCTAAGGCTTAATGCAAGGAGGTTGTAGCAGATGCCAGCGTTCTATGAACAAGAGTATAAATATGCAGGAGGTATGAAGACTATTACGCGTTGCTCAGGTTTCGAAATTCCGTAGATACAAGGATTAAACGAGGGCTGCTTGAGCGCCAAAAAGCATTGCCTTTTTTGGTATTAGAAGCCATCCTTTCTGGTCACTGGAACGAAACGGGGAACAAAGATAATTGTTCAACTGTACGGTCAAGTTTGAAATAAGAACTAAACTCCAGATCTAATAGCTAACCACTCCTAACTTTGCACTTCAGCAGCCAGTATACTATTTATACGCAGCCAGAAAGAGGAAGAATCTGGGAGTAAGTACTGGCTTGAAGATGTCTAAGTCCGGATTGCTCGCAAACTCTATTACAACTCCTCTCGTTGGTCCTTGTAGTCCGCCTGTGTCTCAAATTTACTGGTCTCCATTTCCTTTTGAACCATCATTGAGATGGCTTCGTAGGCAAGGTTTGCAGCCGCAAAAGCTGTATCACCTCCGGCGCTGTCATAGGCTGGAGTCACTTCCACAATATCCAGGCCAACAACGTCCAACTTGGAGAGAACGGTCATGATTCTCATCATCTCGCGAGACGTCCAACCGCCAGTTTCAGGGGCGCCGGTCCCCGGGGCAAATGCCGGATCAAGTACATCAATGTCAATACTGACATACACGGGCACGTCCTCCCCAATTGTATCGTGGATCTTCTTGATGATAGCATCAGCGCCTTCATCGTCCATCTCTTCGACAGGGATGCGCAGAAATCCGAGGGTATCGTCGCTGTGGAAATCCTGCAGGCTCGAAACCCTACCATGAACGCCAGCATGAACTAGATGGCCCGGGAGAAGGAGACCCTCCTGAGCTGCCTGCCAGAAAACTGTCCCGTGGTGGATCTCAGAAGCTTGCGACTTCCATGCCTTTCGTGGATATGAGTCAGGATCCATCGTGTCGATGTGCGCATCGAAATGGAGAAGTGCGACAGGCTCTTGTCGAATCTTATGTAAAGCCCGGAGCATGGGAAGCACAATGGAGTGGTCGCCACCGAGAAGCACCAGCCGAGGATGACTCCATCGGCTTTTCTGCGAGGTAGAACGTGACAGCAACTCAAATAGGCCATCACCCATTTGTTGCATGGCTAGAACGGGGTCAATTGGAACGACGGGTATGTCGCCACAGTCTAAAACCGATGCCCATGATTCGTATGGGTTAAAATGAAGGCTGGGATGGAAGCTTCTACCAGAGAGATGGCGCCCAGATGCCCATCGGATTGCCTTTGGCCCCTCACGAGCTCCTATTCTTTTGTGAGCGGCGCCACATCTTTGGATCAGAAGCCATCTTACCTGATCGGTATGTAGTAAGAGAGTCAAAAGG
Source organism: Trichoderma afroharzianum (assembly GCA_037893235.1). Classification (NCBI taxonomy): domain Eukaryota; kingdom Fungi; phylum Ascomycota; class Sordariomycetes; order Hypocreales; family Hypocreaceae; genus Trichoderma; species Trichoderma afroharzianum. The sequence continues at coordinate 1,037,062 of JBBLXW010000006.1, forward strand.
AACGCCTACAACGGCGATATCGAATATTTCGGAGCGATTGACCAAGCATCGTGAGTATGGGAGGTGATTGAATGTTGAAATACCAGAGAATGCCCACTATCCGATCTAAGTCAGCCACCATTGGATTGGTCGAGTAAGAGATACTTACATCGGAGCCCCATAGATCTTCGAGAGTAGCCTCCGAAGATCCTCTGACAGACAAAGAAAGGGCAGCTATGACAAAGAAAATCGCAGGTAGTCGTCGAAAAGAAGCCACAATATGTAAATTCATTTTTCCAAGCCTTGTATGCAAACTATGTCAAAGAATAACCAAGAACGGAACTAAGTACGTATGGGATAAACTAAAAAGATTTTCTTTTCGGATGCTTTTCTGGATGGTCAATTGTATGCGGGCAGGCCGGAATATATGGTTTTCGAGTCACAATTTAGTCCACCGAGTTGTGCTCGTTACCCTGTTTTTGGCTACGGATAGGCTTATAGACTGTAGGAAAGGTAACCCCAGAACTTTTGAGTTATTCGGTAATTTGCTATTGTCGTCACTAGGAGACACACCCGTTAATTATGTGCGGAACATGTAATTACCTAGGTAGCTGACAACATCCGCTACAACTATCTTGACCCCGGCGCGCCATGTCGTCTACATGTACCCTACCGGACAAAGACCAACCCCGCGACCAGTATTGTAGTGAAAGAATGGTTCTGCCTTTGATAACACGACTTATACGGCCACATTTTTACAGTAGAAATAGCTTTCTTGAATGCTGTTTCTATTCCCGAATTTTATCTCTAGGTAGTGTTTAAAATAAATTAGAAAGGATCGATTCAATTTGCTAACATCTAGGCTATTTTACGTAGTCTTTTGCACCTACAAATCGAGAGCGGTACCAGCAGGCTCAAAATATAGCTATGGACCAGGATATCACCACTCTACCCGCAGCATTGAATCTTACGCCATTGCAAGAACTTCATTGACATGGGAGGCTCCCGTTTCTTTGAAACGGTATGACTTACATATTTTCATTATAGGAGGGATAGCTATCTGTTCTATTGCGGTCTAAAGGGTTATTCGAACTTTCACCATGGTTTTCCGTCTCATGGAGATACTGATACCAATTATCGGTAGGTAATAAAGACGCTGGTAGTTGACTCATGGCATAATCTGAGCGCATGGTAGAAATCAGTTGTGCTAATAAGTGTCAGTATGCAAGCCAGAGACTATCTCAACATCGACGGTCTACCTTGGCACGCAAAGTCATATTCCGGAGAAAGTAGTGTTGTATTCGTATCTGATCGATGCTTGTAAGTGTTATGATCCTAGAAGAAACGAATTTTAATGTAGAGTAACAATTTTACCAAAGAGTATAGCATTTTCATCAGCGCTCAGTATTATCGTTTCTGTTGGTGCCGTTGCAACGGGGGTGTCAACGCTTGGGAATGAGTTCCACTGCATAGGCTCACAGGAGATTTGAGGCGTTTCTCCTGATTTGGGCATCTCAGCATATGAGCATACCAACTGATACCTCTGAAAGTACTTTAATAAGGCTTACCATTTGCGTGTCTATGCTTCTTGGCTGTCATATCTCTCAATGCCGACGCAATGTGGTTTCCTAGCCTCGAAAGTTCTGAAACCCTCACAAGCTCATCTATACCCAATTCCTTGAATTTGACAGCAGCTGCGTTCATTTGCTCCCTGGTGCATCTGGATGTATACCTACATGAATATCTGTCAGATTTTTGCCATGCGTCCGGGCGTTGAGGCGTACGCTGAGTGCGGCATGTCCGAGGGTAATGCTATGAGATACCCGAGATCTTCTGTTTCACTAAGTATTTTGATCCACTCATGATACTTACAACCCTGATCAACGCAATTCAGACATTTATTCGCGGCTTTTGGGCTTTGGAAACGGTCCGGAAAGTCTTCACACAGCTTTTTGATTAGGTTGGAGCGCCCGTCTCGGACCCAGTGCATACCGGTGTGGTATCCAGCCTCCACGACATGGCTGTAAATGTTAAAGCATTCAAATCTATGATAAATCCTCAGCAGATCTCGAATATCAGTGTTTTCTTTCTTCGTGGCAAGGGCGGCTTCCCAGCCCTGCCCATTTGGGAGAGCTACTTTGGCTTCCTTGATTGCGCGAAGGAACTGTGTGGGGTCTGTTTTGCAATTCTCCAAGAGTCGTTCAGTACTTGGTGTGAGTTTAATTTCAACACATGTGGATAAACGGCTGCTGCCATAGCCGTTATGATCTGCCCAATTTTGAACGGCGGCTCCCTCGTCTTGGTACGGGGTCGCGATTGCGAGAGTGGGCAATGTGGCGGTGGTATTTGAGGTAGGCTGCTGACTCGGAGCGGTTTGCTCTGACCAGCGCATGTTGGATATATCCCGGTGGTTATTCTCATCTGATATCAAAGTTACTAATGCATCGCCAGCAGAGGTGTCTAGTCGCGGTTTCGGAATGTTGTCGCCATTCGCAAAGACTGACGGAGAGGAAGTCCCACGTCCTTGCAGATGATGACGGCTGAGTGCGCTTGAGCCATGCTGTCTCTCTGGCCATTCGCGTCTAGAAGAAGTTTTGCGATTGTATCGATGGTGTCCAAGTTCAGCAAGGCTCCTTTCGTTCACGTGTGGTCGGATATGGACGTTTCCAGACAGGCGCGTAGCGCAACCGGACAACCCATTAGCGAGTCTCTGTGTCGTCCGTAGTCGATAGATGTCACTTCTCTTGGTAGGCTCGATTAGCGTACGCGTGGGGTACCACTGAGACAAACCAACCTTGGTCTTACAAAGCAAGAAGAATAGGCGATGTAGTGCAGAAATCTCGTTTGTTGAAAGGTGCTGGAAACAGTTGGACACTTGAGCCGCCGAGATTCTGTTCTCATTGACGCTGAGGAAACGACCGAGTTGGGCAAGCAAGTCTTGTAGATCGGGGATCGAATCCGGCCCGTTCTGCATCTTCCTAAGTAATAACTCGCATGAAAGAGAGATAGGCTAAACACGGCCGGGAACGGTTATCTCGACACCGGTTGGAATTGGAGAGGTATCGTGCAGAGGAGCGGGGATATCAGTTAAGGGTGCACTAGTTTCGATGTTATATCAAGAGATTTTGCGAATGAGGTAAGAATCGACATGATCTCAGCTCAAGAGACAGGTAATACTTACATATCCACAGCGCTAAACTCATTGTATTATCTTCTTCATGTGGTGACCTATTCATTTTATGTTCGATGTATTCTTGCAGGCCACTTGCGCGCACTGATTTACAACAAGGACCTATTGTGAAACATCAGAGCGGGGATCTCTGCAGATCTACAGTACATGTAATGCGCCGTGGCGAAATAATAATAGGTCAAACGTGGAACATGAAGTAATAATGATTAATATATGTGAAGTTAGCCACGCGAATTCGTGATATATGTATTAATAACATCATCTTTGGGAATACACGCGCAGCGGAAGTGGTCCGTACCTTAGCTACTGCTTTTTGCTACAAGAAGTCGCAAATGTGACATATAGCTCATTAATTGTATCTGTTTTCTGGTACATGCAACAAATAGAGAGAGAGAGAGAGAGAAAAGGGAGAGATGAATAAAGCTTACATTGATCCATGGTATAGTCGTGAATTTGATGCGATCTTTTGTGACTCTGGAGCTGTAAAAACTGGTTGAAACTTTAGCTATATGTAATTGCCTAGATCCGCAAGTTGATGCCCAGCCGTAATAATGAACAAAATTTCGGAGCAGTGAAATTGGCGCCAGGATCCAAGACATTTGGTCCTGGAGGCGTCCATTGCAGCTAGTATGCAGTGATGCGTCTCAGCAAGGCCCCACATACGCACGAATTTCTGAGAAATTCACGGCTTTGTGTAACTCCATGACATCTTTCATTTCGTTTCAGCTTCTCTTTGGGGATAATGGCTTGTTGAAGAGTTCGAGGACCTGGCAGCAAGTCGTCAGAGCATTTACTTGCAGGCGTGAGGATAGCGCATAGGCTCGTCCCGTAGCCCAACGATCGTGAGGTCGGCTGAGCAATAAGCGAGCGAAAGCAACACGGGATCAACGCATGAATCAAGCCGACGTATGTTAGATGACCTAGGGGCAAATATTTACTCGCAGTAGATATTCTTTAAAGCCTGAAGAATGGGGGATGGAGTCGCTTATTTATACTAGATCGCTCTAACTCAATGTTACGGTACCGTCGCAGGATGACCAATTACGGCTTTTTGTATAGAAAAGTCCAAGTAGCGGGCAATACCACCTTACACATCTTGGTCTGCGATTGAGAAGCAAAGGCGATAGACTACTGATTGTAACTAGAACGAAACTAGTATCCATATCACTGAGAAACTAGGTGTCCTTTTTCCAGTTACTTTATTATGACTACTGTCTACATAACATTGGTCAAGTCGTAGTCGAGATTTAGAAGATTGAGAGCGAGTGGCCTTTACAGAATCTCCGAGGGGCCTAACTACTCTCCTCTCCAAGAGCCTAACCTGGATCTCAAAGATATCGACATGTCTTCCTGGTATAATAAGGAACGAGGAATAAATGAGAGAGTAGTGTATCTTGGTGAAAATAGGGTGAATACGGATGTATTCCAAGAAATGCGAGAGTTCGTTCTAAAAGTAGTCTTTGATAGTGGTAATATATGGTTGAAGGTCGCAAGGCATGATTCAAGGGACAAACTAGTTGCCTGCAATATATCCCAGCTAGCCGCAAATTGAAATGAAACGCAGGCTGCCAGTGGTAGAGCGTGAACGATTGTGCCGTATCATGCTCCAGGCTCAATTGTCAAATTCTTTCCCTTAATATTGATCCAGGGTATCCCAAATGATATCAAAACCGCAGCTGCAGACGCGGCTGCAGAGAGATAGAATGTGCCCACAAGAGCCTTATTAAATGCGCCCAGAACGATTGGTAAATCTTCTGGAGGCACTAATTTGCGAATAGCTCCTGAGCCACTGGCAAGCAGGCTCTGTAGATCAACACCGGGGATATTCACCGTCAACTTATTAATGAAGATATTTGCAAACACAGCGTGTGCAACCGCTAGAAAAATTGCACTGCCAAAGAATTGAGAGAAAGTGGCTGTAGAAACGCCGAGAGGACTCTGGGAAGTGGGCAAGGTGGCTTGCACCGCTACAACGGGCATTTGAGCCATCATACCAAATCCTATACCTGGCAGGATTTGGTAGCCAATCCAGCGTGCGTCAGATGTGTTGAGATCAAATGTTCCGTAGAGTCCAATGCCGATAGCCATGAAAGCACAACCAATGTACACCCAAGGGTTTAGGGGACCCAGTTTAGGAGCCAATGCTCCAGATAGGAGAGCGGCGGCGATTTGCGGAACAAAGGTTGGGAGGCTCATGACGCCGCTTCTGACCGGACCGGCTCCTTTGACGACTTGGAACCACTCTGGAAGATAATACACGACTGAGAAGATTGCACCATATGCAAACCCTAGAGTGAGGCTGCTGAAAGTAACAGTGCGATTGACGAGTATGGACATGGGCAGCATGGCTTCCTCACCTTTGTAAACCTGCCAGAGGACAAAGACCACACAAAGACCTCCGAATCCGAGGAAAAGTCCAATTATTTTCGCTGACTTCCAGGGATACGTAGATCCTCCCCATTGCAGTGCAAGTAGAGCCATCAAGATTGCCGGAATGAAAAGAGATGCGCCGATAAGGTCGAGAGCTTTGATACGGTGCTTGATGGGCTCGGTTTCTATATCTCTAGTAGGTGGATTGAAGAATACTACCAAAACCAGGCCGGCTACTGCACCGATGGGCAGGTTGATATAGAAACACCATCGCCACGATACGTGTTCTGTAAAGGCTCCTCCGATCAAAGGGCCAATCACAGTCGCAACGCCGAAGAATGAGGATATAAACCCAATATACACTGAACTGTTTGGTTAATCTCAAGGTGGTACATTCGTGGAAGAAGATAGTTCTTACGTGGCCTTTTCTCAAGCGGAGCGATGAATGCAACAATGGAAAAGGCACCAGATACGATGCCTGCTCCTCCGGCCCCTGCAACAGCACGCCCGCCGATGAACATATTAGAGCTCACAGCCGTGGCACATAGTAGTGAACCGAGCTCAAAGACGGCAAAGAAGGTGAGGAATGTCCACTATTGGCTGTTAGATTAGACTTCTCGCATATATGTCGTAATGGCCGCTTTGCTTACTTTCAGAGAAAACGTTGCGTAGAGTTTACCACTCAGCGGCTGTAGTGAGCATCTTGATAGGGTCAATATTAGCACTAATGCACAATACAATGGTATGGAGATAAGAAGACGTACAGCGCAAGAAAATATGCGCTCCCATACCACCCAATATCTTTTGTGGACTGGAATCGATCTGTGATATATGGAATAGCCTAGAAAAGAAGCATAAGCCGGTTAGCCTGGTTCTAGTGTTAGATTCGCCGTTCATGGGAATACCAACTGTAGCAACAATGGAAGTATCCAGGGCAATGAGAAAAACAGGCAAACTCAGTCCTAAGAGGATGAAGGCCACTGCCACTGGAGAAAGCGATGGCTGGTCGGAGGGAGTTTCCGTTTCAGCGGGTTGTTTAGTATCGCTGTCTGCATTGTCATCAATGCTTGTTGCTGTTTGTGATTCTTCCTTAGACATGATGAAGGCTCGCTTGAGCGCATTCATTTACCATAAAAAATAAATGCCCTGCTGAGAGTCAACAAGCAGGCTAGACATGATGGAAGAGAGAGAAACTAGTTTAAATGTAAAAGCTTCTACAGAGTGAGTGGATATTTCCGTAACCACGGAAGTTAGACCGCCATTGATGATCCAGATTATTATGAACTTTGTTTGAACATCTTACACATTCCAACTCCGCTGCGGAATTAGGCAATACTTTTCTTGGTTGTGTATGCTCTTAAGGCTATTTACCATCGGAATTAAGAGAAATGGGTTCAGTGCACCGGCTGCTAGCATAATTGAAAGCAGTCGCAATAACGATATTCATTTGTGGATGCTAAAGTATACGCGGCCATGGATGTATTAATTATCCAACACACCAGAGAGCTCAATAAGAGACATCGCAAAAATAAAAAAAAAGGGCCTGGGGCTAAATTAGTGATTTCAGGCGCCTGGGATGGATGCAGGATGGGAACCTCAATATGTTTGGAGGATGTATTTCGGGATTATAGAATCCGTGTGAGGATTTCACCAAAGCAACAGTGTACTTGCTGGTGCTTCATTTTCCGTCCAATGTATTACCGAGTCTAATTTGCCACGAGAAAGACCTTTATCACGGGAATGCCCAAATCACCTCTGAAAGTAAGAAAAATTCCACATTGTCGACATAAATCCCTAGTGATGTACATCTTGCCCGCCGTCCAGGAGAAATCGCTGAGTTTTATTCGGCGAGATTTTATAGATCCACTAAAATAGTACAGCTTCTTAAAAAGGAAAAAAAGGTCTTGGCGTCCCGATCTGGCCAATTGGTGCCCGCTCAGGGACGCGCTCAGGAGCGAATCGCCTCACTTTTACTCTCTGTTGTGCAAGTCGTTAAACTCTTATCAGTTACATTTACATGACTAGGTGTATTGATCTATCAATGTGGAAGCGTTTGGCATGCGGAGAAGCTATTTCCGCTCCGCAGAAATGGTCAATGAGTTCAAGACTAAGGCGTACACTCAAGGAGGAAGATCACCATCTAGATCCCCGGCCCTGTACAAGTCTGAAATGTGTCATGTAGGGTTAATTCAGCAGCTTTACTAACTCTCTTCAGATACTCCGTAAACAGAGCGACTCTAACATGTAAAGGGCACCTCCATCTATAAATTGGCCTACCCAAACTGCGGAAAGACGGATCAAGCCATTGCTTGCTAAGCCGGTAAAATGATAATTGGCAATATTCCCAATCAGACAAAATTATTCGATCAAGAGACGATCAATAAACCAAGTAGACTCTTTGCTCCATGAATTTGGCGTGTCGTCCGTCAAAGTTTGTGAACGTGTCCTTATGGCTACCTAATATAGACAGGAACTCTTAGCACACATTCCCGAAACAGTAATATCTCAATCGCTTTCGGATACGGTATTTCTGTGATAGTCCTTGCTCTACGAGAAACTTGCCGCGATTATCAATCCATTCAGATTTGTTATATGGCCACGAATGATATTAATTAATAATTCTGAAATGATTGTTCAGCAAGGTGGACTTGGGGAACTGGATCTTTGCTGGAGCGAGACGCAATTGATGTATATAAGTAAGGACAATAACTTGAGGAGAGAGAAAGTTTGTTCACCAACCTCATCTTATCATTATACACCGACTTCACCACAATTCATAAATCCATATGATCATGGCAGAACTAGCTACAGCTATCCCTCGAGGGTCCCTCGTCCTCATAACAGGCCTTACGGGCTATATTGCAACACATGTGGCACAAGAATTTCTCCGCCAGGGATATAAAGTGCGCGGGACGGTTCGCGATATTTCCAAGGCCTCTTGGCTCACAGACGATTTGTTCTCGGCTGAGCATGCGGCTGGCAAAGTAGAGCTTATCCAGGTGCCAGACCTTGGAGCTCCTCACGCTTTTGACGATGCCATTAAAGGGGTTGCAGCTATTGCTCACGTTGCCACTGTCTCGAACCTTGATCCGGACCCCAATCAGGTTATTCCACAGACTGTGTCTGGAATTGTTTCGCTTTTACGCGCCGCTGCTACAGAACCTTCTATTAAACGCGTAGTTTTCACGTCCTCGGCTGGCTCAGCCATGATGCCTATTCCTGGTGCGTCGGGACATGTCGGCCGCGATACCTGGAATGACGCGGCTGTGCAGGCAGCCTGGGCTCCCCCACCATACGACGCCTCCCGCGGTATGGTCACCTACATGGCGAGTAAGGTGGAGGCTGAGAAGGCAGTCTGGAAGTACATTCAAGAAGAGAAGCCTGGCTTTGTGACCAACGTTGTGAGCCCATTTACCACACTTGGCGCTATGCTTCACCCCAGTCATGCAAGAGGTACAGCTGGTTGGGTTAGCGCACTGTGGAAGGGTGATACAACTTTTGCTGGGTTGATGCCTTCATGTGAGTATCGCTTCGATCCCTCCAAAGAAAGTCTATTGTGTTAGTAGGATGAGACAGCTATCTACGTTAATGTCAAAGATGTTGCAGTCCTCCATGTCGCTGCAGTTCTTGATGAGGACACCAAAGAGGAACGCATCCAAGCCTGGGCGACTCCTTTCAATTGGAATGATGTCTTGGCTATCTTTCGACGTATTGATTCAACCCATAAAGTTGTTGACGATTTCCCGGTGCCAGCCGCAATTTCTACAACAGCTGATGACAGGGTTCCACTGAAGCTGTTGAAAAAGTGGGCTAAGCAAGATGGTTGGAAGAGTTTGGAAGACTCCATTCGGGAAACTTTGAACAGCTCTTCATAGATACTGAACAGTTGCCACCTTAGATCATATGTATGGTTACGTCTCGTATATTACTATCAAGATATATAAAGAAGAATCTTGAAAGAATAGTCTACCAATCTATATGAGAGATTCTTATCTCAATATACTGAATTAGTGTCCTACCAGTCTCGTTAAATGTGTCCTTGCATGGAAATGTTTTAGAGGAAGTCATCATTATACGGCTACTAGATGTAGACATAGCTTCTCATATAGTATCTCTAGTGTTTTTGGGATTATAATTTGGTAAGCTTATTTTCAGAATGTTTTCCAAATTGCACCATTTGAGAGCCTTTCTCAGAAACCCATTAACTCCGACATTTGATAAGCCTCCTTTCAACTTTATCATGTTGTTCATACCTTCAAAATGCAGAGCTGAGGCATTTAGGTCGTCGCACATGAACTACGCCATAGTTTATCAGGCAACGTCTCTCTGTAAAGTTCCTTGAGAAATAGCTTCTGACTCACTTCATCTGCACATAATAGCAGGGTTTTCGCAATTGTAGTCTCGGTAATGGTTGGTCCTTCTGCGGCAATAGCCTCATTTACAGACCTGATACACTCGAGTTTGTACATCATTGCAAGTTGAGAATATTCCTGATTTGCTTGTGGTCGATGCTCGCGGAGTGCAAGATTACGACATGAGGATAGGAATATACCAGCTAACAAGCCGCTGTCTGTGACTACAAAGGGAAGCCAATACAGTCTTACACCTTCAATAAATAGGGTCTCCTCGTCACCATGGTGGCACCAAAGGTGGGCATCTGGGATAACTGATGCTGCATCTATAGCGAGTTAGTGGTTTACGGTAAGAAGAATTACTCGTCCGACGGCCACTTACAGTAGTCGAGAAGAAAATGTTCAAACTTTGTCATTGGCCGTACAAAGCAATGAAGTAAGCCGCCGTAAACAGGAACCATTAGGCTCGCCGTCCAATCTGTACTCAAAAGGGAATTCTCATTAATATCCATCTGCGTTCTTCTCCCCCTCCCCCTCCCACTCCCCTTCAGCTGTGAGGCCGACGCGCGATGTGACGCATGGATGTTTCGTGCCGCGTGTGACCGAATGCTAGAAATGGCAGCCGATGAGGTGGCATCATGAGGATGAGCTGTGTTGATAAATTCCAACCCGATTCTCTCTCTCATTGGTCTATTTGAATGCCCAGATGGTGTTGCTTCAGCCATCGAATCATTACCACATTCAAGATTCGTCGGCGGTTGATACCGTCTCCAACGACGTATTCGTGTCTTAAGCTGTGTGTCGTTTGCAGTTCGTTTACTTCCTGCTCTCATGATTATGTATTGGAAATTGTCACTTAACGTTCTCAAGTTTCTTCAAAAGATGTTCGTGAGGGTATCTAGTAATAATAGACGGCAGCGGTGACCATCCATCATGCACCTGCTTGATCCGAGATTCTGACTAATGTCGACATGTATGTAAGCAGAACAGACAGACCGCGTATCCACCTACACATTCCGAAATAGGAAATTTCGGAAATGAGTCCTAAATCCGCGTACACAGTACACTATGATCAATACGAGAATGGGAATGAGTTGGCCACATAGGGGTTTCTGCGGTATAAGGTATATATAGCAGATATTTTCACTCTGTATCTTATGAGAGAAATTAATTATTACACAGCGAGAGTAGAGCTATAGTTTTCCGCACGCCGACTTTGCGATCCTTGACCAGCAAGATGTTCGCTTTTTTTTTTCTAAATGAATAATACCCTATTTGGAGGTTTCCGGTCAAGATTTTCCTTTTCACATTATTGTTTGGTAAAAGACTTAGACGTGTGGAAACATCATTACTAGATACAAATGAGGGTTTAGGCATTTGTTATATTCCGAGATCTCTAAAAAATTGTATTGATGTAGACCCATCCAAGGCTTTCAGGTTTGACCGATTCTTTCCCATAATATCAATGCGCAGCCTCATTCCCCTCATCAATGGCTTTTTCGCTCTCTACTACCGACGTAATGGCCCCAAGCTGCCCATCCTCGTTAATGAAATGGATGACGTACTTGTATTGTTGTACGATTTGACCCGGCAAATAGTTCTTGAACGGCTTGGTGACTTGTCCAGTGACGAAGTAAGCAGAGCCAACTCGCTGGTGGTCTTCATCAACTACCAGCCCGTCAAACTTCACTTTCAAGTCCGTGAGTGCGTCTTGTATGGTCAAATTCTGCTGAATTATCTCTTCCCTCGTAATACTCTGTATGCCATTGAACAGAACATCAGGAGCGCAATATTTGAAGACAGCTTCCTTTACGTTCCCCTTGGTTATGCCTTCAATGGAACTCGTAAATTTCTCTTTCAAACCGGTGGTCTGTTCAGGGAGCCCATAGCCGTATCCTGTATCAAATGGTGTCCGGGGAAGGCTCTCCACCTGATTCTTTATTGCCTCTTTGTCCGTAGCCGTGAGAATTCGAAACACTTTACCATCTTTATACTCGTAAATTGTGAGTTCTGAGAATTCAAATGGCCTTCCAGACGGCTTAATTCCCATAAACTCTTGTTTGAGCGTGCCGCGCACGATCAGGCGACCAAACACGAAGCTGCCGCTTTTATCGGCGAAAGCCTGGTCTAGGGTGACTTCCAAGTCGGGTATCGCCTTAAAGCCCTCTTTTGCTTGATTCACATACTGCTCGGCGGTTAGAGCAATGTGGTTTCGAGTGAGGTTTGGATGAAGCCTGGAAGTAATTGTAGCCCAATCTTGCTTAGCAAGAGCCGCTGTGTGGATGCGGAATAAGGAGACAACATCATCGGCGTCGCTGCTCATGGTAGCCTAGGCGTTCTCTAGCCGTTACACAGGATACTCAAGAGATTGTCTGTGGCTAAGCGACTGATTGAGATGGATAGACGAGGCTAGACTTCAGTGCATTCGTAAAGCCTCAATTGAGGGGGCTTGGCTATCTTATACCTGAGAAAGACGAGAGCACTAAAGCGAGTATCCAGTGGGGCCAGTAAGCAGAGCTATGACTCTTTCGATCAGATTCCAAATATTCCATCTTTACTTTTCATGAATGCTCCTTCACGCCTCGTGGCAGCTATAAGTTTGTACGGCAAAGAAAGTGGTTGCGATAAATACAGTGATGCGTCCAAGTTCCAAGGGGAGGCACATGCTCCCAGGCCCATGCTCAGGTACATGTACGACCGTACACGACTGGGCTGGTACATGTACTTTAAAGCACAGCACTAGTGGGCATGATAGCGCGAGCCCTACTGCGAGAGCCATGGATGGCGGGGTGAGAGCCAAGTATATGTACATTCACTACGGCTGGCGGCAAGCCCCTCTACGCAGCAAAGAGCTTCGTGACTCCAGTTACATCATGATCTCAGGTATAAAACATAACTTATGAAGTTTAATCACTTCTTCATACACGGTCAAATTACCTTTGTAGAGTTCTAAACGTATATCAAGCGTGCATAGTAATTTAGGGCTTAATCACAGAGGCGTCTCAGGGAACCTGAGCTTACTCGGAATCGTTTCCCGATTTCTAGTTAACCTCTAACCGTATGCCAAGGTAGAGCATTTATTGAACTCACTGCCCACTCAGGTAAGCGACTTGAAGACTTTCTTCATCACTTAAGATGACCAAGTATTTTCTTCATTGGGGCAACTTTAACGTCCTGTAGAAACTGGGCAACTATACTGCTGCAGATTCTCTGGTTGTGATCTTAGCTGGCTCTAAGCAGTTGATTGTTTATGTCGCATTCATTCATCAAACAGGAGTCCTGTACTAGCAGACTATATAGTGACTCTCCTGATATTTTGGCAGAGTGACGAGATTCCGCCCAGTAGTATTAGTCTTGACTTACTCTTTGTGTGTAGCCGAATGATGTAAGATTGCTTCAATAAGCTAGAACGTGTCTTTAGTAAAGATGCATCTTCTAATTCTTTCGCCTCTTCGTATTATGGTCGATGTGGGGATAGGGGCGAAGAGGTGCCCGATGTCTCAAACATGCATGCTTTGTGTAACTCCTCCCTCTCCCTCTTCCTCTCACCTGTTCTAGTATCTGATGCCACTTGTTCATTACAACGGAGGAGTTGAAAACTATATTGATCGCTTAAAATGTTCACATGGTATAGCTACAGTGTTTTATGCCCTTTCCAGTGCTGCAGAGCATACCTGGCGAAATGATCAAGCAAACCAGTGAGATAACATTGAAATCAAGGTCTCAATTCAGCGAATACGTGTGACGGCAAACTCAGCCCGATCTGAAACACACGGAAATGAAAATCTTCTACCCCTGCAGAACTCATCGTAATGTGTTCCGTAGTAATTTTACAGACTGCTCCCTGTGTTACTATCTTTTTATGGATTAGGCTTCATATGGATGGGTTCAAATGGCCCATTACCTTCACCGCAACTTGCCATGTTAGACTCGCATATAAATAACTACACACTACTCCTCCAATGATGATAGCTTTCGCAAGTATCCAAGTATCAATTTTAACTCTCTCTTAAAAAAATCGATCTAGCAGAACAGAATTCGCAATCATGCAATTGTCTGCCGTGCTACCTTTCACCTTCGCCGTTCTGGCATCTACTGTAAAGGGAGCCGGTCCAGCACCAGATCCATTTGTGAGTAGAAATCAGCCCGTCACACGTCATTGCTTTAACGCTCATCAACGTCAATCGGAACAGGCCCTTGTCTTCTCCCATGAAAATTACAAAGGCGGTCGAACCTTGGTCGACAACCAGTGTACTCCCCTCGATTCTCTCTACATGTGAGTTCTTACTCTTAGTAGTGGTAGGATTGTGAACTAAACCATTGGCAGTGGTTCTATCTTCATCCCAACAATCAAGGATCACACTATTAAGTGCTTCTTCTATAGGTATGTAAAACACATTGCCGCTTTTCAAGTTGGTGCTGACTAGACCATGCAGTGACGAAGATTGCACTCATGATTCGGTGGTGATCTCTTATGCTAGTTCCGAAAAGAGTATTCCTACCAAGGTTTCAGATCAGATAATGGCAGCCGAATGCCTTTATTTCTAAGTATATAACAACTTGGATACACATGATCCGCCGGGGACTGTCAGTATAAACTTGGAAGCAGACACAAACCTAATTCTCATGGCCGTTGATTTCTGAGTTGGCTGAAGACATGCACATGACAAAAATGACTTGTGGACGGGATTGATATACCGATTCTAAGGCCATCTTGTATGTGCCATATATATCTTGAATAAATCTGAGATTGGCTCTTAGCACTGCATTAGCTTCTATTTTGCCAGTCATTACCCTCCTACTTTTCCTTCTTTTATTCTTAACATCCAGCATCTTGTGGCTATGCTTACTGGGCGTAATGTAGCTCTGTCAATATGGATTCGCCGTTGGTCGCAGCCGAGCGGCGACATCGTATCGGATATGAGCCTCGCATAAAGCCTCATGTCTCTTCAATTTGCACGGGAGGTTCATACAGCGAGCAGCTACCAATGAAAACACCATTTCTCTATTGGCATGCGTTGGTGTGAAGGCAGTGCTGGGGACTCGGAATTTGATTGGCCGTGTTGTTGTCCCGCATAGCCACCAGTTGCCTGTACGTAGGCTGACGCTTGAACAAAGATACTAGGTAGGTACGCGGTATTAGGCTTCCCTTTGGGCTGAGAAGGAGTAGATCGGCATCTATGGATCTTTGAAGAGGCTTCGGATTTTCTAAAATTTCCTTAATCTGATCCCGCATTGTTTCTCATATCCAATATTTTTTTTAGAAAAAGAAATTGACACGATTTACTGCATTATCGCCATGAAAGAAGCCATTGCAAAAATGGACACTTCACGCCATCGAAAACAACCCCTTATATTCACTGTCTGCGGCATCAAGTGCAGCCAATTCATCTACAGAACCGGCTTTTTCCGTTTAATTGACCTATCTCCAGGTCAATGGAACGATGAAATCCATTGTACACTCACGTACAATTATAATCGACTTCGCGATCGATATCCTCCATATAAGGCCCTTTCGTATGTTTGAGGTCGTCCCAGGCGAAACCCCCCAGAGATCCTGGTCAATGATTACAAGATCAAGGTGACAGCCAACCTTGAAACTGCTCTAAAACATTTGAGAGATCAAGAAGAGAGAGTCACTCTATGGATTGATGCATTGGTGATTATACTACTACCAAACCAAGCAGATAGTCAACTACTAATAGATACAAAGTGCATTGACCAAAGCAACACCGAGGAGCGATCGTCGCAGGTTGCTCAGATGCGTGAGATCTATAGCAGTGTTAGCGAGGTGATGATTTTTTTCGGTAATGGGCTGGACTACAGCAAGCAACATTCCAAATCACCTGGAGATTTACGTCCGCTCAAGAGATTGAAGTTGGCACCGGGGATGCTTCCGCTGCAATCGATGCTTGGAAGGCATCACCATTAAAGACACCGATTCAGGCCTATGAAATATTTTCTTTTCTGACCGTGGTAGCCCAATGCTTGAGGTGTTCAGATTTATTTAACTTTCTGGCAGAATTTCCACAAGATCATTTAACACAACTTTCTAAGGCATTGCGACGCACATTACTTATATCCAGGTGGGATCAGATATGGGTCGTTCAAGAAGCAGTCGTCGCTAAACAGCTTACCGTGAGATACGGTAATGTGGAAATCTCATGGGAATTACTAGCCAAGGTTGCAACTCTCCTACATGATTAGGAATCTTCATACGAAGGCCATTCAAGCTATATTCCGACCAGCGACTTGAAAGTTTTTAACCTTTTCTCGCGTGTCTCCAACTTGGATCATTTCCGCGAGAATTGGAGGACGTCACAAGGAATTGATCTCCTATTGCTCATGCGGCATTTTGGACACCGCAAGGCTTCTGATGATCGAGACAGAGTCTATGCTCTTCTAGGGCTGTGCAACCAAACAACCGCTATTCGGCCTGATTACTGGTTAGATGTGAAGGAAGTCTTCATGGCGCCAATAATTGAGACAATAAGAAATACCAAGTCTCTTTCCGTTCTTTACGGAGATCACAGTCGCAAAACGAGACGAGACATACCATCTTGGGTTCCACATTGGAGCACAGAGCTTGATGAGAACCAACGCCAACGAGCTACTCTTTCTTCTCTTCTCAATGCCAGTAAGGGAGTGATGCCAATATTTATTACGGACACGAGCAAAACCTTCAAACATGAATCCATTAAACGAGAGATGGCTTTACTCCTTGACTCACTAAAAGCTGAAGTCGATACGCGAGCTCTTCTTCGCGAGGAACTTGCACAGAAGCTACGATGCTTGAATACCAAATCTACTTCGCCCGAGATAGAAGAGATTAAGCACCTCTGCGAAGCTTTGGCAGATTATTGCCATAAAGACGGTCAGAGTGGTCTGCCAAAGTATGGCCTTATTCATCATTCTGGACATTCTCTAGCAGTTCACGGCATCAAGATTGCAACAGTCTCCCAAATTACAGAGCCACTTTATGCATCATCTGATCGAAATTCAACTGTAGAGGTACTTAAAAGATGGCGGGAGATGGCTATGACTTGATCAAAAGCACGTATTTATCCAAGCTTTCAAGCAAATCTTCTGAAAACCATCTTGTCCGATGCTGCAGATTTTGGACATGCATGGCTGAAACGACTCAACACTAAGGATACAAAGGCCCTCCTGTGGTGGCTTAACCGAACGCTCTCACAAAATTCTCAAGAGGAAGATGAAGATCCGTACCGGTCACGTATTAACACTACATTTGGACATTTTGGACTTTTATACAGATATTATGAGACTCTCAGCAACCAACCGAACATTCTTTTTGACTGAGCCGTACTATTCTAATTGGAGTATGGCGAAATTTGAGTCTATTGGTTTAGGCCCCATGCTAATAAAGGAGGGTGATGAGATTTATATTCTACCAGGCAGTAACCTACTACTTGTTCTACGACCTGTATCATACTGCAATTCTCAAGGCCATTCTGGGCTCGTCCGAAAATATCAACTGATCGGAGACTGTTTCCTGCGGGGTGTAATGGATGGGGAGCTAGGTTCTACTGGCGGAAATATCCTGGATTATTTGGACTACTTGACTAAACTGTCCTATGGATATTGGAAGGGGTTTGGACATATGCGATCTATTCTGGATGAGCAGTTTTCTGAATATATGAAGTCCTCTGGATCCGAGATACCCTCTAGAAAATGGAGATTTTCTGAAAAGGGAATGTCTTTTGAAGCTGGTCGATATTTTGCTTCTCCCGGAGATTACCACAGCGCTTTATTTGAGGACGTTGAAGCACGAGTAGGAGATCTAATGGCCTTAGAAATAGTATAGAATATAGAAATTGCCTTTAGTTACGGTGGCTTAGCCCAGGCTAATCCAAGCATAAGCATCTAAAATATTGTCTTGTGGACAAAATCGTTCCTATAATAATCCAAGACATCTTCTTGACTGGCCATAGAACCCCTGTCATATCCTCAATCCTGGGAAGCTAAGTATGACCGACAATGTTCTTTGGCACATAAGGCTCCTCCAAATACTTGATATCGTCAGCTGTCAACTCTTTTCCGCGCAAATCGCATGCTTCTTCAAGTCTCAGCAATGAGTTGAGACCAACAACTGGCACAGCTCCCTTGCTGCGAAGCCAGGCAAGGGCGACTTGGCTCATCTTCCACTCTTTCTTGGAGGCCAATTCCTCTACCCGCCGGATAATCGCTTCGTCTGCCTCGGTAAGGCTGTTGCCAGTTGGTGAAGGCATCTGTGCTCTCACAGATGTTGCGTCTCCGAGTGGTTTTGCCAATTTACCACCGAAATTGGGCGACCATGGCATGATCCCCACGCCTGTTTCATTGCAGTACCTATTCATCTCTCGCTCTTCTTCGCGATAGCACAGGTTATAGTAGTTTTGCATGCTGATGAACTTGGTCCAGCCGTTCTGCTCAGCCACTGATTGCATGCGCGCAAATTGCGTTGCCCACATCGAGGAGGCGCCAATGTATCTTATTTTCCCAGACACGACTAAATCGTGCAAAGCTCTCATCGTCTCTTCAATTGGCGTGGAGGGGTCGAATCGATGTATCATAAAGAGATCGATGTAATCGGTTCCAAGACGTTTAAGAGATGCATCGACAGCCCTGAATATGGCGTTGCGAGAGAGACCTACGCAAATACACGGTTAACTTCATGTATCTAACTTCCTAATTCACCAGCAAGGCCATATATCTCGTGATATCTCACCTGATTGATTCACATAGTCCTTCATCTGTGACATCTGTTGCTGCCACGGACCCGTAAAAATATCCGGCTCATCGGTTATAGCGAGGAAGCACTTAGTCATGATGACAACTTTCTCGCGTGGAATGTTATGCTTCTTCAGAGCCTTTCCGATTACCTCCTCGCTAATGCCATTCGAATAAAGGTCTGCCGTGTCCCAGGTGTTTAAACCTCGATCATAAGCCGCCTTGAGAATCTCGATGGATTCATCTTCGTCGAGCACCCACGGCATCCACTTAGATGAGCCCAAGGACATCGCACCGAGGATTGGTACAGAGACTCGGAGGCCTGATGTGCCGAGTCTCACATACTCGACTCGACTTTCGTCAAGGCGCTTCTGGAGCGCTGGAGGTAGTGAGAAAGCCATTGGTTCTGCGGGTTAGGAATGAATTGAATCAGCCGCGACTTTGTTGCTTTAGCAGCCTGTATCAGTTGATAATAGGCTCTAGATGTGATGGGATAGTGTTGTTGTCGTGTTAGAATTGAATTTTAGAAACTCTCTCGCTGTCCAGACCTTTTATACACATTCTCGCCAACTGTCTCCTGAAGTTTGGAGACTTTAACATCCGATAAGTCCGTGGCATAGATTTCAGCCCATACTCTGTGATACAAAGTCGGAGATGAAGTTGGCGCGACATTGTTCCACTATTATTTTCAGTCTTTCTTCTTCACTTTTGTCGAACTTCTTTTACTAATTCATGTTGCAGATGGCTGAACTGACAAAAAACGAAGCATGGATGGAGACCTCGCGCGTTTATCCAAAAATGGTTTAGCTCCTATCCGAGAGCATGTCTTGTGAACTCCCAGAGGAATCGAGTAGATCACGCTAAATCCTGCAAGGTTGTGACGATACCCCCAACTAGGTTGGGACCTGAAAATCGGACCATAATCCTCCGCAGCCCTGCGATTGAAGCTTACAAATCTGTGTTCTCAGTGTCTTATATGAGAACAGCTACAAACACGATAATGCAGTATTGTAGCACATATATAAAGCTTAAGCCCGATACTCCCGCCATCTCCGTAAGTTAGAGCAGATCTCTCGTATGAAAGGTGAGCATCTGATTGCTGGAGGTATTGGTCCTAAGAGCGATCTACCATCAGGCTTCAGCTAAGTTCGTGAATCTGAGCTATATTGGGGGCTAAGAGAGAGATTAGAAAATACTGGTGATTTGATCATGTACAGAGAATGCAATTGTGAATGATGATGCCAGCTTAATCACTTAGCAGTGAAGTCATGTTCTAGGATGTAAATATTATGGTAATATCTACCTAAAGAGTCTATGCAGTGGAGAATATTCTCGGTCTCTAATCTTATCGTAATTGCCATTATTATCTTGACTAATTGTGCCAAAACTACGAAATGCCAACGTAGTTGTCCTAGCAAAGGTCAAAATTTGAACTCTCCATGGTCACTGACGGATTCAAGTAGCGTGTGCCCCAAAGATCGTGCAACAGCCTTCAAAGCACCCTTTAACCAAGTCTTTTCTGGAGGCTCGATAGCATCAACGCTCACAGCCACAGTTAATGGCCATGCTAGTAGCGCAGCTACACTCGGGTGAGGCTCGTCAAGAAACGTGATAGCCTTAGCACCTCTAGCAGGGGCCTGGGACTTGAGAGAGAACTCTACACCACAACGCAGATCAACAGCAAGATTGTTAATGTTAACCTGACATCTCTGCATATTAGCTTCCGCAAAAGAGCCATCAGATGGCGACTGGAGTGCGAAGAAAGCTCGTTTCTGAATGCTATTTGTGATGAGACGAAGAGCGCGGTATCGATTCCATATTGTTGCATGGCCAACCGAAGAGTAACTATGCGATGGGGTGTTCTCATAGACATCTACAGCGTTCAAACTCGGCTGTGAGTGAGTGCGGCTAATTTGAAACCTCCAGTCTTGAGCAAGCCCCGATGGCCATAAAGCGAGATCATAATCGAGCGCGTATGCTTCCATCGCAATGGCCTTGACTTCATCGACAATTTTTGGGTCTGATTCATCCATGTCTCTCAGGAAAGATATTGACTTGTTTCTCAAAGTCAAAACACGGATTATGAGTGAGTCCAGCTCTAACTCATGCCCTTTTTCGCCCCAGTCCGAGCCATCTTCTAACCAAGCTGGCATTGCTCCTCCGCGAAGGATGATGATACGAAGCTGCATGGGCTACATGTCAGCACACAGCGTGCATTAAGCCTCGTTATGTCAATTGCTAGGTTTACTTACGCATTTTTGTCGAATCGCCTTATCCAACTCTGTGTCTGCTGCGAAGCCTCTTTGACGGCGTGTACTGAGAAGGCTAGCTGCACCCTTCTCATGGCAAACACTCTTCCAGAAACGGGAACCGACAGCGTCAGGAGGTGGTGCCGTATATTCTCTGGCAAAGTACATGATGTTCTCATAGCCGCCCATTAACATCATGGCCAGCATCACCTGATATATCGTATCGCTTGATATTGTACTCATGGCCCTCTGAATTTCCTCCACAGCCTTTGCGTATACTCTTTGGGAAAGGCAAAGGGCTGGTCTCACGTCCCTTTTCCGTCCTATCAGGGCATGCGAATAGGCCTCCAATGCGAGGCGGAGACAACAGCCCGGCTTAGCCAACTCCCAATGATGAAGCACGTGCGGACTGTATTCAGGGCCACCATTTCCTAGTATATGCCTCTCCGTAGAAACGCTATCTGCAAAATAATAGAGTGCATGCATCTCTAATGGCAGTGATAGCGCTGGTTGTATTCCGCTGCCATTTGATACCAGTGAAAAAGTAGAGCCTGAGCCCATAAGCCCCGGTGCTTGGCTGCCACTTGTCTTGGGTGGACGTCTCTGAAGACCCATGGCGAACGCATTTTCACTCCTAAAGTGCAAACCTGTCTGCTCGTCCGAGTCCCAGGTGCATCTTCTATCGCCGGTCCGACATCTTTGGCACAGAGGCCTCGTACAATCACACTATTTTTCATCATCAATTACCCATTTTTAGTTTTCCATGACAGAGATGATTTTAATTCATGAATTACCTTGACTTTACGTTTTCGGCATGTTTTGCAGCCGGGGCTCGGGAAGACCATTTTCACTCAATCAGGACAGACGTGCTCTAGAGTGATAGAGATGTAAAATAGGCAGGCATAAGATCAGATTACCAAAAGCAATGAAGCATGATAGATATCAAAGTTTAATAGGCAGCAAGAGTCTAACGTGGTGCAAACCTGGATGGTAGTCATGCTAACAAGGAGATACGCCGGCGTTAAGGGAATTAGGCGGGCTCATCCTTCGTCCGTAACTAAAGTCGGACAACATTGAGCCTACGGAGTACAGCCCACCAAAATGCCTAGGGAATTAATAAGACGGTGAATCGTGGGATAAGTTGTCAATATGAGACCTTAAATAAGAAAACAAATCAGTTTGTCAATTGCATCTCGAATCCGAAGGGGGTTCAGTTTTAGTCTTCATATTGAATTGATACGACTAGTTGTAATAGCGACAAATGACATTCAAGGCGATTGCAGGATTTCTCTGGCTTCCAGTATCTCTATGTAGACACCTATTTCAACTCTTGTCAGATAGGCGGTGGCATATTCACGGGACACTATGCTTACCAGCTGCTTGCCAACGACGCTCGAGGCGTCTAAGTGCTTTCACAAGCACACCTCTTGCCTCGGCGGCGGTCTGCGTCTCGGATTGGCCCAGAATGGCAACCATATAAATGCAGTGAAGAAAAAAGGGTGAGATGCTCTCCAAACTGCTTGTTGGGTCGGAAAGGAGATTTCTGCACCGTCTAATGACCGTCGCCCTTGTTGCGTCGACAGCAGCTAATGTCTGCTCGTCCCACTGTGTATGATCGCCTTTGCAGCTCTCGTAGTGGTTATAGAGAATAAGGAGAGAACTAAACGTGTGTGAGTTGACGACGATACAAAATATCTACGCATGCTTACCTGTGGCAAATCGTAAGCTGTTCCTCGATGGGAACTGCCCATTTCCTAGCTTCAGTCTCTGCAGCATCGATAAGCGAGGCTATTGTGCAACCTAATTGTAAGGATCCTTTTTCTTGTCGTTGGCGCAACAACAATTCGAGTTCGAGAGACTGGGCTTCCAAATTCATTTCAGAGCAATAGTTACGAGACGTGTGCCACAGGACTTTCCCTAGTAGTCTAGTGGCCTGCGCAATCAAGGCAGGACAACCTTGATCACGCCGTCCGAGCTTGCTGGATCCAAAGCTGTTGGCTATGGCTGTTTCCTGAGACTTCATGAAGATTAGCGTCGACTTCGAAGCTGTGGATCAAATATTATCACTGTACATCATCATGGACGACCATGCTACCATCGTCTGGTGGATCATGGACGGAGGCGAGTCGACTTGGAGAACCGAGATTGAGATATCTACATAGCTGTTAGGCTGGCAACAGGTAGAAATGGCATAAAGTCTTTTGGGAAGGAAATTCAAGAATGCGGCTACCGGGGGTGAGGTGTGAAGGAGTTGAGAGAGAGTGAAAAGTGCGCCCACCTGTCTAAGAGAACAATGGCCCACCATAATCGCCTGCTCTCTTCAAGTTCGCTGCGGTTATACGGTGGGCGCAGTTTCAAGGTATTTGGCCCACCAAAACCCATGGCCTGACCATATCGCGTGCAAGCGCCCACGGATAGAAACGCAGATGGGTAGATGGCATGGCTAATCTCGTACAACGAGATAAGCAGGCCAGCTTCCAGGCATTCAACAGACATGACACCTGCCATCTCCAAGTTTAGAAATCCTTGCTTGGCTGCAAGATGAAGGTCGGTGCGGGTTCCGTTTCGTGACGACTCGGAGGGTGCCGAGGTGATGAGTCTCATGCAGAGGAGAAGCAATGCTACATCCGCGGGCAACTCTGCGGGCGTTTTCCCCAATAACCTGCCTCGGAAGCGTTCTTCATCGAGAACAGGCAGCCATCTGTGGACCCCATTGAAGAAGGCCGAGACATACGCGCCTTGCGCCGCCAGGGTTGCTCCAATCAAGACAGTGGGAAACGCACTGGTCCCGGGACAGGCTGTCGGGACGTGGATACGATGTTGTCGGAAGACGTCTCGGTCAACAAAATAGACAGATGGAAACTCTACTCGAGGCACCCATAGCTCGTTAGGATTCTGGGGTTCGCATGGACTGTCGGTATGGAGAAGGCCGGGAGTTGGGGGTAAGCCGTTATTATCAGCCACAGCATCACGATCAATCCGACTAGAAGAAATGTTTCGCAATATTTTGCCTGTCCGCCGCGGGTAGACACACTCGCAAGATCGGCTACGATGTTATTCTGGTGGTCAGTCATCTACATGTAGTAGGGTCTGGTCTCCCCGCCTTTGCGTAGTTCGGACGCCTTACATCGAGCACTGTGAGCACTTTGGTGTCGCTTTGTCGCATTTCCGTTTCTGCCCTTTGCAGGATACGCAAGCCGTTGCCATTGTTCAAATCGGATTCTTCTCAGACTGTGATACGTTGCGAAATGTGAAGTCAGGGGGGTGGGGTAAAGTCTAGACAACAATCCAGATGCATAGCGGCCGAGGACATGCGGGTGAGATGCCCGCGGGTAGACCCACAGATCTCCGCGGCCGCGGGAATCCGATACTTCAACCAGAGACTTCCAGAGTCTGACCCTTATTGTCATGTTATACTCTGCAAATGCAGTCTTCTTGTATTAAAGATACAAACTATTTAAACACCAATTATCTTTCCAGATGAGGTTTCTGTCCAGCAAAGTCTGGCATCGCCACGATGCCTCCTGTAACCTGGAGGGAGTCCTTCCCACCCAAGCCAAGCTTTACTGAAAAGGATATCCCGGACCAGTTTGGCCGCGTCTTCATTATTACAGGTGGCTCGTCTGGGTGTGGCTTCGAGACCGCAAAGGCTGTGTACAATCTCAATGGCCGTGTCTACATTGCCGGCCGCTCCGCTGAGAAGGCAGAGGAAGCCATCCGTAGGATCAAGTCCGAACCGGCTGCTCCTCATCCGACTGTCAAACGAGGTCGAGGAGAGATTTTCTTCCTCCGGCTTGATCTCAATGACCTCAACACCATCAAGGCATCTGCTGCCGAATTTCTATCCAAAGAGTCGAGGCTGGACGTGGTGTGGCACAATGCCGGACTTGGTGGGGCGCCGTTCGGAAGTAAGACTGTCCAGGGATTCGAGACGCATCTTGGTGTCAACGCGCTTGGCCCGTTCCTATTTCAGCACTTCTTAACACCCATCTGCCTTACGACAGCCGCACGCTCTGATGCTAAGCCTGGCCACTCAAGAGTTGTCTACGTTTCGTCTTCGGGTCATCGAGCGGCGCCCAAGCCTGACGGTGTTAACTGGGATGACCTGAACATGCACGAGCTGGGCGGCTTCAAGGGGGCTATAACCAAATACCCGCAGAGCAAGGCCATGCTGGTCATGTTTGCGCATGAGTTCGCCCGTCGCTTCGCAGCGCAAGGCCTCCTGTCACTTTCCCTCCACCCAGGATCTGTCAAATCCGAATTCCAACGCAACCAACCCGGACTTGTCAAGTGGTTGACATCCCCGCTACTGTACGAACAACATTACGGTGGCCTCACTCTGCTGTTTGCAGGCTTCGCTGATGTCGACAATGCAAAGATGCTCGAGCAGGGCGGGAAAAACGGATCCTATGTCGAGCCATGGGGGCAATGGGGAACTGGGGCCGACTATGTCTTTGACGGACTTGAGAACCGTGGTACAGGAGAACGCTTGTGGACATTGTGTGAGAAGCTCTTAAAGGATTGGATGTAATCTATGGGCAGAGGCTCTATAAAGTGAAAGGTATCATGGACAAATAATACCAGACCCAACATCTGTCAACTCTAACCTAGCTTAAGCTTTAAACTCGCCAGCGTTCTTATATTTCTCGAAAGACCAAAAATAAAGCTCCTAGCTTGGTTTGCTATAACTAAAAATAAGTCCAGTCGTCATTACTAAAAGTAAAGTCATCCTGCATATCTGGTAATGGCTCTTCAGTAAGTTGATCTGGGTCATGCCGGCTATTATGCTCAGGTACATGACCCGAGGTGTTACTATCCTTTAATATGACATTAGTAGGCCTTTGCTGTCGCTCCCATAGCAAGTGACGACGCAGGGACTCGGTAAGCTCAGTCTCAAGCATACGGCGACGCGTTGTGCGCGGCGAGAGAGCAGCTTGGTCCTGCGTATCACCAGCATTGCCGACAATGGGGATTTCTTGTGTCAACGTGGGGGTAGTGCTTATAGATCCCTCAGTCGCGAGGGTAGTGTTTATAGATCCCTCCGTCGCGAAAGGAGCCTCATCAGAGACCATTAGCGAGCCTTGTAGCGAGAGGCCAGCGGAGGCTGTTTGCAACTGAGGAATGGCCAAGGTCGATTGCGAGGCACGATCACCTGGACTTTGCAAACGCTTATTCTGTTCCATCATCAAGGTAAGGAGAGATCCTCGCAGGGTCGGACTGCGCACAAGGCTGGCTCTCTGGAATAGCGTGCCATCCACGTTTCGTTGGCGGTTGTCCCGGATGGGTATTCCCTGGTTAGATAACTCGTCATTGTCGACGGTTTTCTCATCAGTAGAGTCAGTATCAGAACCCATGGCAGTCTCCTCGTTCGTATCTCCAGTATCCACAGTCAAGATGTCAAGAACAGGTACTTCAAGCTCGGCCAAGACCTCTCCCTGACGAGGTACGTCGCCCCACTTCCCTAAGTCTTCAGATTCAGGAGGAATAATTTGTTGAAGACCATCATCATTTGATCTTCTAGTGCTATCATCTTGGTAGGATGAAATTGTTGGGGATGTTAGAGGGTCAGGTTCCACGCTCGTGGGATCGTTTGAGATACCCAAGGGCGGTAGATCCTCGTCGCGGGATGAAGAGAAGGCGTCATCACTATCCACAACATCGCTGCTTATCTCCATAGCGACAGATTGGTCGGTTTGTCGGGAAGCTATCCGAATTGTAAGGGCCATCAGTGCTTGCAAGTGAGAAGCAATATGCCGAGTCATAATCTTGGCTCCTTGCAAACTAGATTCAGTCGTAGAGTTGTCTGTATGTGCATAAGGCTTTGGAGAACTTCTGTCGATACTTGTTCGTGTAGTTTGTTGCTGTTTCCCTCTAATGGCTCTCCGGCTCGTTTCTGCGAGACAACCTTCGTTTTTGGATCCGTGTCTTGGATCTGAAAACAACAGAGAGGACACTCGTTCAGTGATCTGCGTCTAGAAATCTTACTTCGTCGTGAGATTATTTGAATCTGTTCGGTAGAAAATTGGTCAATATGCGCCTCTTCCATATGTGAATGGAGATCCTCCGGGTCTCCAAATGTGTTGTGATCATCTTCACATATAGCGCATATCCATGAAGGCATCAAGTATACATCTTGATGCCACCGCCGACCATGAGTTTGCATGTGATTAGACCAGTCCTCAAAGTTTGAGAATCCTGCAGAAGACTCAGCACACCCTTCTGAAAGACATATGTAGGGTTCCAAGTCACGATCCACATGTCGCCTGCGTCCAAAGGTTAGACCTCCTGGCTAAAACAGGATGATTATCTCCTTACCTCCATCTCGTGGGATCTAGGTCCTCTCTGTTAAGCGGCTGGGCGCACCATTCACAAACTACCATCTCACCCTCTGATTGATTGGGTAACCGTGGATAATTGTCATATTTAATTTGCCTAGACGATGTCTTGCGAGTTTTGGAGCTTGGACGCCATATATGGTTTATCCTGGATCGGAAGAGACCCGTGTCTAGTGAGGATAGGTCAGAGAATGCATTACGCGGACCTATGAGATGAGGCAACGAGTCCTGTGATATATGAATAGATGGCGGATGGTGTGGAAAGTGCGAAATATGTTCTGTAGGAGCTGCCTCCCCTTGCACTGTCTCATCTTCAGGAATATCAGCCATTTGCTGTGGTTGCCCGTCCCGTCGAGTTGCTAGAGCAAGTTGTCGAGACTTGAGAAATACTATCCTTGCCAGCCTGTCCGTCATGGACCTTGCGAGGCGACTCCGTAAGGATGGGTGTGCGTTGGGGTAAAGGACTTGGACCATGGTTGTGAATAAGTGTTCAAAATCTTTCACATTGACATTTTGAGCGAAGAGTTTAACTCGATAATTGAGATTCAGTCTGGCTGACTGTCGGATCGCAACACCCAGTCGATTGAGTCGATCAAGTGTCTCCTCAATCTCAGTCAAGCTCCCCACATCCGATTCCAAGGTTTCTTCCGTGTCTTGAGTTTTCTCCACAACCGATTTCAAGGTCTCTTCTATATCTTGAAGTTTTATCTCGGTATCATGAGTGGCGGCAGCACTCGAAGACTCAACTGCAATCCCAGTCAGGAGATATGTACATAAAAGCAAGCGAGTTAATGCACAAACATAACGATAGAGCTCTCCTCAACAACCCCAATAGACGTAAAACAATATCCCGAATATCATGTAAAGTCTGAAGTCTTCTGTCGAGGGACTGACTGGGGCGTGCGAAAACACCCAAGTAGGCTGTCCATAGTGAGAACCGTTGCTGGTATTCCGCTAGAAGACTTGCGACTAGAGGCGAGTGTCCTTGAGAAAGATGTTTTTCGAACAACTCCTCACATTCACAAGCCAGATTGTAAATGCGATCCTCAGACTGCGGCGTTAGCGGCATGACGAAGATGAGGAGGCCAAAATTAGGCACCATGGTCAAGTCAATCCCCAGCTGATGACCAACGTATTGTCACATCATTGGCGAGTTCGTCCTATCGGACTAATAATACCCCGCATCTCCAAGAAGACTTGGTCAGCCTCAGCCTAATAGAGTCCTATTTGCTCACATTATACGTAGCTACATAAGTCTTTTTTGAGAATTGAGTCCAGGCCGTGGCAAATAATTCGTTCTTGATTTCGATCATCACCTAGGTCTCTTATCAGATGTAGGTTTGGACTTCCCGAGTACAATGCCATACTTATCTGAGCTCCACGAGTGGGACCTGCTGCAACGATTAGGAGCCCTCTTGATAGACAAGAAAGCCTATTGCGATGAGTTACCCGAGACATGGGATAAGGCCCCAGAGTACAGCGATCGTGCCTATTATGAGGTGATGGCGCTAGAGACTGAGCTGCGCCAAGTATTCCTTCTCCGGGAGTCTAACATCCAACTGGCTGATCAGGACCTGCAGCCGTGCTGGTCTCAGCTTAGGAGTGTGTGCAGCTTATTAAATAATCTCGTGGATATCGAATTTCGGTCAAATGAGGACTTACACAGCAACTCCTCATACCCGCACCTCTGGGAGTTGATATATTTCCTTGATAGACTCGAACATCAAGAGGCCTTTGACCTGGTTGGCGGCCCGAACCATACCCTATTCAGTTATCGACCCGAAAGTCGACGAGAAGATTTGAAAACAATCACTAGCTTCAACAAGTATATGGCCCAACTATTTGCCAATCAATTCAGACCAGTGGTTGGGTCTAGTCGAAACGTCAAGGGTACGGCCTGGCAGAACACACAATTCCGAAGTCGAGCGTCCGCTATCTTCCACCTGCTTTTTGAACGATTTACTTGCGAAATCAGCCATGAGATCTTATTAAAGGTGTCAGAGGAGATAGCAGAAGCGGGTCGGCTACCCGAACTTCAATTGCTTTTGTCATCTTGCTCTAACTCTGGAACTTGGCAAGAAACACTTTGCGCCCCGGCTGAGTGAGTACACGCCTCACGCCTCACGCCTCATTATTTCTCGGCTAGGCTGTAAAACTGTGATGCTGACTACCAATCAGAGATAGAAAGGCCATCAAAGAACTGCGTGACATTTGCCTGGAACTAAAGCAGTTTCAAGGTCAAGGCCAGGAGCTCCACCTTTCCATCCAAGAGCATCAACTATTTGGAGTTTGGGCTTGGCAGACAATGGGAAAGCCACCCCTAAAGACTATCCAAAAGCTTTCACTTGACGAACTTATTACGAATGGAAATTTCAAGCCTTTAAGCTGCCACTCACTCCTCAGCAAACCGTCTCTCATCCGATATAATCTCAAGGAAAAGCGAACATTGGCTGTGAAGCTCGGATTTTGTCTCCTTGACTTTTTTGACTCCCAGTTGGACTCAAGAAGAATCCATTTTCTTGTTCCGAATGACGGCCGCCCCAACAAAGATCTACTGTATCTGTCCTTCTCTTCAAAGTTACAAGACTCTAATCAGTTTCGTGACTTCCGAATTGGCCATCCCGTCTTGCTTTCATTCGCCAAACTGTTGATTGAAATTGAAGAAGGAGACAATCTACCGCTTAATATTGACTCTCACTATGGAGAACAAAACACGCAAACCTGGGCAAAACTTTTTGAGTGTGTCGAACGCATGGAAGCCGAGCGAAATGACTCTTACATAGAAGCAGTCGTGGGATGTCTGAATGTACATCGCCAGATAGCCAAAAACCTCCGAGATGAGATTGCCAACGAAGAAAATATAGATATGAAAATAAGAGAGGAGCTATACCAACACATAGTTCGAAAACTTGAACTCTCTCTAGTGGAATGCACGACTCGGAAGAGGGAGCGATCAGAGTCCCCTGAGCCTCTTCCATCGAAACTACCCTCAGGAGCTACGTCAACCCGACGAAATGGATTATTTGATAGTGACCCGGATGATCGGGGAAAGAGACGAGAAGTCTGGCCAAGTTCGAAGTGGAGTCGTACCATCGCAATACCTGAAGCAACAAACTTCTCAACGATAGTTTTCAGAAAAACGATGACAAATTCCACCAATCCTGGTACATTGAACAAACGGGATAGTCTTCTCAGCCGTAGTAGCAAATTCTTTCGAAACACTGATCCATTATCTCAAAAGATCAGTGAACAGATCGTCACAAATCCTGGTCGTCCCTCGAGCCGTGACGAATTTGAAGTGGCCATCATCTGCGCTCTACCCCTCGAATACGATGCTGTTTCCCTCTTGTTTGACTGCTTCTGGGACGAAGACGGCGGTGACCTTTACGGCAAGGCAAAGGGAGATCTTAATACATATACAACTGGACGCATGGGAAACATTGATGTCGTTTTCGTCCTTTTGCCAGAAATGGGCAAGGCAAGTGCCGCAGGAGCTGCTGCTAGCCTACGTTCTAGTTACTCTGCACTAAAACTTGTTCTTTTGGTGGGAGTATGTGGCGGTGTTCCCAATCCCAAAGGGCAGGGTGAGATGCTCCTGGGAGATGTCATTATCAGCCGAACTATTGTACAATACGACTTGGGAAGGCAATATCCAGAAGGGTTCAGACCTAAAGAAGGCATTGAAGCCAGCCTAGGTCGACCAACGAAGGGTATTCGAAATATGATTTCCCGGCTAGAGACATCACGTTGGCACCAAACGCTGGAGCAGCGTGCAAGATATTTCTTGGAGCAAATCCAGACGCTGGCCATGGAAAGGCAGCCTGACAGCGACTATAGATACCCTGGATCTCACAAGGACCGCTTGTTTCGAGCAGACTACCAGCATAAACACCACCTAGAAACCGAGTGTCTCTGCTCTCATAGTCGCACTAACGTAGACCCTATTTGTGCCTCTTGTCATACCTCATCATGTGATGAACTTGGCTGTAATGATGAGTACCTCGTGAAACGAACTCGCTTAGAGAGGCAGAAACGGCTAGAGAGTGAAAATCGACCGCAAGAAGCTCAAGCGCCATCAATATTTATCGGCCGCATTGGTTCCGGCGACACAGTCTACAAGTCAGCCGAACAGCGGGACATTATTGCAAGTCATTATAATATTCTTTCATTAGAGATGGAGGGTGCGGGAATTTGGGACGAGCTGCCCTGTATAGTGGTTAAGGGTGTGTGTGACTATGCGGATAGCCATAAAAACAAGATCTGGCAAAACTTTGCTGCAGCTACAGCTGCAGCTACAACAAAGGCATTGTTGGAACAGTACATCAAAACTGATAGCTTCTTCTGAAGAAGTAATGTTGATAACAATAGAAAATGCCTGACCGGAAGAGCAAAATTGATAATGAAGTAAACTAATGAAGAAGAAAATGCCCACACAGTCTATTTGTATAAGCAGAGAATTACTGATGAGTATCCCTGCCCGGATAAGTGACCACCGAACTCATCTTTAAACATACTGTGATATTTCCTGGCAGAATCCATTGCGCTGGCTGTTGTATGTATCAGTCTATGAACTCTTTCCAGGCGCCTTTGTAGTGCGGAAGTCCGCAGTGACTAACACATCTGAGGAAATACATCTTATACGCAGAGCTGAGCTGCTTACGCCAAGGGATGCTAAAGGCGCATAAAAGAGTCTTGGAAGCCTTGGCGCTTGGCTTCAAGTCCAGCCAAAACCGAGTCAACCGATTAAAACTGGATGCCACAGCAGCCCCACACAAAAGAAAGAATAGCGACAAAGGCGTGACGAGATTTCGTATTTGTTAATGGACACGGGTGTATGTGTTAGGAAGGCTACTCGATTCACCAGATGAAACTAGCTAGGAGTTATCTCATGTCTATGATCTGAATAGACAAAAGAGAGTATTCTGCAGCTGGTGTTCACTCGCAAGTTGTTGGCTAGTGGCTAACGTGAGACGGGACTTGTTAGAACGAGAACGATGAAGAAAGGATGCTCGCTCTTACCCATGTGAAATATAGGCATGCTTGGCATGTAGGCAAGACTCCACGAACGCTATGCGATCTACTAATTGTAAGTAACTCCTACCTAGTTGTAAGGAGCATCAAGGTTAATAGAGGCGACTCGCAAATCTCCCTCGCATCAAGCATTATTTGGATCTTCTCAAACACATAAAAGTTCTGTTTCTAACCTTGTGTGTTGTTTTTCTGCACTGAGAGAGTGGTAGAAGAACGCGTAACACGATCCTATGCAGTAGTGTGGATTTGCGTGTCATATTTTCGTTTCTCTTAGCCTTCAAAGCGATTGGTGGATTTGCCTGTCGCTATTTCATTTCCCGCCTCATGGACCCGTCACCCTACTCCATATGAGGGCTAATTAAATTCTCCTTGCTGCGGCGGATAGAACTCATACAACTTATGCCTGGAAAGAGGACTAGAGGCTCCCGCACACCGCCCATAGGTGGAGACGAATTCTATGAGACTTTGTAGTCTCGTTCTCGTTCACACGATTCTAAATATAGGAGAGAAAGCTGTAGTTGCACCTGAGTATATACAAATTATATAAAGACTACCCAGAGGCCGCTTCTTTGATTTCGGTAGCAGCAATTGTATTCAATTCCTCTCACGTCAAACTTCTACAATGCTTCAACCCAGCGCCATTCTTCTAGGAGCAGTCGCTCTTCTTATTCCCAGCGCTTTAGCTGGCGAGTATGTTCGCCTCATATTAAACGACTGAATACGCGACTATTGGCGCTAATTATTACCAGGGGAGTGCATCTTGCTAATTGTGGCCCTGACGTTTGGTCGGCAAGTGTTAGTGTTGTTGCCTACTACGCGGACGACTCTCAGTCAAACGTGGCACCATTTTCACAAAACATTGCTTTTGCTACCAACCCAGCACGCTTAGTTACTTGGGAAGGAAACTCTTATACTGCTACCTTCGGAACTGGAAACACCTTCACAAGCCATATTCAATCTGGAAGCTTTAGCTTCGGTCAGTACGCAGGAAGTGGCAACAACCAACAGCGACAGTTTGCTTGCTTCAGGGATAACAACAGACAGCTCTGGCGATCAACACCTGCGTATGCTTGTTTCAGCATTTACTACTGCCTTGATGCTTAATTAAATTATACAATGACCATTTGATAATTGTATATGCTTACTCTTCATCTGTTTACAATTTTAAGTGATCTTTTCCATCTGTAGAACAAGATCGAGTCTTGTCCACCGATAAGGCTTTAGATTAAAAACATAAGCTTAATTCTAGCACAGCTAAGATCGACAATGACATGCATCTTACATTAGCCTATACTGTTTCAGTCGGATTCTCAAGCGATTAAGGAAGGTTGCAATGGCAGCATGCATATAGAAAGACTGATTTTGTATACTTTTACTATAGTTCAAGAAATGCAGTGAAGGCGAATCTGACAAGGGCAATTCAGAGGATAGAGAGAACCTAACAAGGCTTCCCATTACCCATCTCGAATGTAACATAAACAAGACGATATAACTAAACTAACACCATTAAGATGGTGAGATTATACAGTGTTACGATGAGTGTACACCTTCCGTTCAATGCCAATGGCAAGCTCGACTGGAAAGAGTTTGTGCGAAATCGGCACCACCGATCACTTCTTCAAACTTGACAGACGCACCCAGCTATCTGCGAAGCTCGCCTCGTGCCAGCCGACAGTTGAATCCTCGCGGGTGGTAGAGGTTGAACCCGGGGGAAATTACGTACCTGCCGCCGTTGCCACTCATAGGCAAAATTGTGAAGACTGGAGGGTAAAACGTATACTTGAGGATGTTTGCAAAAGCATTCAGGCCTTACGTCTGGCTCTGTGTGATACTATTCAGCTTCTAGAACAAGGACAGAGTCTTCTGCAATGATTTCTAGAAGGATATGGCTGAAACATGTGCCATTTCCGGCTTAAACACTTACGCCTCTCTTCATGCTATTGCTCCGACGGACGGTTTCTTACGCACACCTTGGCCAGATAGTAAGTGTAGTTAAAGTCACCAATAGTTTAATATTGGCGAAGCCTCAATCCTTAGTTGAAAGAGATGGTACCTAAACAGCCACTTACATGTATTAGTGCTCCATTTTTTGCCTGGATGGTCGCAGCCAAATAAGACACGAAAATGCCAAGCGAAAATATGTACCAAGGTGAAATCTCCATGCTTTGATTACATAGGACGCCATTTCTACGACTCTCTTCCCCTCAACGCCCGAGAGGTATGAGCAGTGTTGAATCAGCCAATGCCACTCCGTCAAAATCCTCTGTTAAAATCCTTCGCTACGTCACATCGTCATCATATAGCGAAGCCACGAACTGTGTTCTTACGCTATTCATGCCGATGATATCAGTAGCTATTTAAATCACCATGATAGTCCTCGCATCTGGGGATTATGTGAGACAGAAGTTAGAACGAGATTACTATTTAATGTTCTCTATTGCCTTGCAATACATAACTTCTTGTCAGATTCATTGTACTGTGCCTAGATACTCATCTAACACCGTATAGACACTATGGCGGCCTATCTTACGCAACGCATCTCTCACCCTCATCCACACATCTGTCACCCTCACCACGGTATCACCGTTTCTCGCGCCGCCACTCCAGTTCCTGAGAAGAAGTCCAAATGCTCCATTCCAATCCATAATGTTGCTGCCAAAGACGCATCCTTCTTTACCCCCGAGCAAGACCCCGTTCCGGGGAGCGCTTCACAAATTCAGGAATCTGGGAAACCTGTGCCCAAGCTCTTTTCTCCTCTGAAAATTCGCGATATTGAGATGCCGAATCGCATTTGGGTGAGCCCAATGTGCCAATACAGCGCACATGAAGGGTTTCACACACCTTGGCACATTACCCACTATGGGGGGATGGCTCAGCGTGGTGTAAGACTGCCTTTTTGAACAATCTTCTAACTTCCATGTTTTAAAATTATCCTGAAGAAAGAAAAGTAAAAACAAATACTAAATAATCAACAGCCTGGTCTCATGATGATTGAGGCTACCGCCGTCCAGGCTAATGGCCGTATTACGCCAGAGGACTCGGGCTTATGGCTGGACGCCCACGTCGATACTCTAAAGAAGCATGTCGATTTTGCGCACAGTCAAAACGGTCGCATTGGTATCCAACTGGGCCATGCAGGGCGTAAAGCTTCTACAGTTGCACCTTGGCTCAGCTCTGGCGCAACGGCAACTGAAGAAGTCGGTGGCTGGCCAGACGATGTCGTAGGGCCTAGCAATGAGCCTTTCAACGAACATTATCCAAAGCCGCGCTCCATGAGTCTCGCAGAAATTGCGCGGTTCAAGCATGACTTCCTCTCCGCTGTTCAGCGTGCCGTCCGTGCTGGCTTTGATGTCATTGAGTTACACTTTGCGCACGGCTACCTTGTTTCAAGCTTTCTGTCGCCGGCAGTCAACAAGAGGACTGATCAGTATGGTGGAAGCTTTGAGAATCGTGCTCGTCTAGCACTAGAACTAGTCGAGGCGACAAGGCAAATCATTCCCAAGGGAATGCCTTTATTTGCGCGCATCAGTGCAACCGATTGGCTGGACACAAACCCAGATTGGAATGGAGGGCCAAGTTGGAATATCGACGAGAGCATCAAGCTAGCCAAGCTCTTCGCCCAACGCGGCGTTGACGTGCTAGATGTATCGAGCGGTGGCAATCACGCTCTGCAAAAGGTTATCGGTGGGCCAGGCTACCAGGCGCCATTTGCAAAAAAGATTAAAGCAGCAGTAGGAGATACTATGCTAGTCAGTTCAGTGGGAAGTATCAAGACGGGAGAAGTCGCACAGAAAATCATTGAAGGAAGTAATGAGGCTGATGATACGCCTCTAGACTTGATTGCTGCAGGCCGCATGTTCCAGAAGAACCCAGGACTGGTATGGGCGTGGGCAGATGATTTGGATGTGTCTATCACTATTGCGCATCAAATAGGATGGGGATTCGG
Source organism: Trichoderma afroharzianum (assembly GCA_037893235.1). NCBI lineage: Eukaryota > Fungi > Ascomycota > Sordariomycetes > Hypocreales > Hypocreaceae > Trichoderma > Trichoderma afroharzianum. The sequence continues at coordinate 1,073,244 of JBBLXW010000006.1, forward strand.
AGGAAGGGCAAAGAAACCTGCTAAGTAGAGTGTTATTTAATTATACTGCGATAGTTCCTAGAGCCGAGAATCGAGGCTCGGAAACTCTACATTTCTAAATCATGCTTCTAACCTTCAAGTTCTTGTCTCCTGCAAATCGTTTTGTCTTGTTGCACAATTGGTCAACTGTTAATTGAGACTCGGGGCCCATTTACCCTGTGGTCAAGGACGCTGTTTGCCTAGCGTACAGCTTGTCATGTCTCTTACTTCAGCTCTAGACGGTGCATTTGTATCGTTTGGTTCGCTGAATAGTACTGCCTGTCTTTAGGAAAGCAGAGATAGAGAGCTCAGTTTGTTTCTACGGCGCTATAGAACATATATCAATGTCTGACTAGTCCGCTATTTGAATCTAGCCTTCAAACCTGGGTCGACTCTCGGATATACTAAGCTAAGTTGTAGGTTTTTATCTTACATGTCTATCACAATGCTCACAGTATGTATTCTTTCTGAACTCCGTAATACCTACTTACCAGTTATCTATAAGACACCAAGTGTGGAGTGAGCTGCTGCTTGGTATACTAATCATAAATCCAGTGGTGGCGCCTTCATTTGTCAGCTCTTAGGCTGATCCAATGCTTGTCAAATACTACGAATAAACAAATTTATGCTTTGTTCACTATTTCTTCCAAGTGATATTAGCGAAGATGACTGCGACTCACTCGCGGATCGCCTGCCATGCCTGTCGCCGCGGCAAAAGACGTTGTGATAGAGTCTTTCCAGCATGTCAACTGTGCATCCGCAAGGACATGCGCTGCAGCTACCCAAGACCCCCAGCAAAGCGCTCGTATACTCCCGAAATTGTCTGGGATGAAGAGCCGTTACGAGACGACTCACCTTTCTCCGATTACCATCAACCACCACAGGTCGAACAAACCCCATATTTGGATTCTGCGTTTGATACAGCGAGAGCTGTCCAATTCCTAGCGCCCAGGATATTCCGCGACATCCAGCTGGAAATCCCTCGCCTAGAACTTCCAGTACCTAGCGATGTTGCGGCTTACGTCGGAGACCCTCAGCAAATCCGCGACATAGCTGCCGTGTTGTTTTCTCAGAACGCCTCATGGCTGCCAATAGTTTGTCGGAAGCGCTTTTTCAGCTCTTTACTTAACCCATTGTCTCCCCGACAAGCGGATGGCGTCTTGTTAGCTTTGTGCGTCAAGCTCTACTGTACTTCGACGGTTCATCGTGGAGACAGCCCAAAGACAGCCCTCTACAGAACGGTAAAAAGATACCACCATGAGATCGAGGCCGCGGGCATCATGTCCCTACAGGTTCTCCAAGCTACAATCTTCATTGCATTGTACGAAATGGGCCAAGCAATCTACCCTGCTGCATATTGGACTGTCGGTACCTGTGCGAGATATGGCATTGCCCTTGGTCTGGATCAGCTAATGACCAACAACAACGGGTTTGATGGACCCTGGATGGAAGTTGAAGAAAAGAGGAGGAGCTGGTGGGGAGTATTGGCTTTAGATCGGTAAGTCGGTCGTAACTCCGTATTTAACAATTATTTGCACCAGTTCAGCCCTCGTCGTGATCTTTGCTAATCACAAATATAGCTTTTTGAACTTTGGAGACCCTTCTAGACATTTAGCCACAAGTGATCCCGAGATCAATTACTATCTTCCGATTGATGACCAGGCTTTCATAGAAGGAGTATGACTTTCTTGCTACCACAGAACTAAAGTCGAGGCTAATGTCTCGATCCACAGAACACAGCGCACAAAGATGCTATTCCGATATCAGCCGCATTCCATCTCAAGACGGGTAGCTTTGCTCGACTTGCTCAAGCCACATACTTGACAAGCGAAGCCCTTCGACTGGCAGCATCTGCCGCTTCATCCAAAGCAAACAGTTCAACGTGCTTGACGGAGGATACAGCACAATTGCGGCGTACTCTCGAAGCACAGGTCAATGCCGCAGAGCAGGAGCATACAGCTCGTAGATTGTCATTTTGCTGCCAGACAATGTTTTCTTACTGGTAAGCAAGAACTTAAGAGTATTATGCCGCAAAAATTGACTTTCACAGCGGAATATTCTTACTTCAAGACCAGCACTGGGAACAACTTCGCATAGGTTCTACTATAGTTGCAGATAGCCACACGTTTCCCGAGACCAAGCGGGCTCTTGAAGTCTTGGGACGCTCAGCATTAGTTCTTCGAAAGGACTTTGAGAATGGAGGGCCTCTAGAAGAGGGCTTGCCCATCTTCTTCATGCAGACCGTATATTTAGCGGCAATGATGGCCATGGAAATTGGTCAGGGTAATCCAGACAAGGAAACCCAAGAGAAGATTGAGTCTTTCATATGGCTTCTAGAGTATCTTCGATCGCGCTGGAAAGTGGCCGGTAAGTCATGTTGCAAATCGCGTTCAGAGATAACGATTTTAACTCTCGACAAACCAGAGATATATATGGAGATTTTAGATGCAAAGAAAGCGTTCCATGACTTTAACAGTATATCTGTAAGCAGGACTGTTTGACGGAAGCCTCATAAGCTTAGCGAATCATTGAAGACAGAGCTCTTGTTCAGCTTAGTACTAGATAATGCACTCTACCATGTCAGCGCATCGGGTCATCTCTATGCTCCATAAACTATATGCGATCGCATACACTCCAATCCAGTTTCTTAGCATTGACACTCAAATTTTTCACCAACAAATATTCTGCCGTATATGATATCCCATTTGACAGTATATAGTCGCAGAATGTGCCGGCCCAGATAAGACCTGTTGCCCTCTGACCAGGAGAGCGAATTCATCGGCAAGTCCAAGCCTGGGTAAATAAAATTTGGAATTGTATCCTAGTCGATACCACTGGAAGGTCTAGTGGAATAGTTCTTAACACGAATCTAGCAAAAATTAGGTCTAGATTAGGCCTCATGGAGTGCGGTCTAATGACTTGAATGGGTAGGACTTGCAGAGGCCGATTTAGTATGACAAATCTTCTCTCTCTATACTGCGCGGCGTAGAATAGTTCCCAGCAATTTGATCTTATATTTGTAAATTATTCATTTGAAATCAACATCCAGGACAGCTCTTAATTAGTAACCAAGCTACTTCAATAGTCTCGCTACACCAGAATATATGTGCATCATCTTGGATATCCCTACCATAACAAGGGCCTACGACTTCAGTTCACTAATAATGATTATAATCAACATCATAGACAGCATTGAATTGATTATCTAGAGTCCGCAGATTAATAATTTCTCCATGGAAAGGATATCCAACTCGAATATAAAATGCTCTCTGGAGAACCACAAACCTCCAGACACAACCAGCACCGAATCCAGTCAATACTAAAATCAACATTGCCCATCATGTCTTCCAATAGGTCTGTCGCCATTCCCATCATACAAAAAGATCCATCCTTGGACGTACACTAAACTCTCAGTTAGTCTCCTGCAAAACATCATCGATGCCAATGGCGGCCTCGACTACTGGAACTCCGTCCAATCTCTTTCCGCGAGCTTCCAATTTTTAGGGCCAGCGTTGGAAAGCAAGGGATTTCCCGGACCATATAAAGCAGAAGTAACAATTGATACGAAATCTCAAAAGGTCATCTTCAAAAGATTCGGCGATTTCTACGGCTCGTGGTGCCCGACACGGACCGAAGCTGGCAAAATCGGCCAAGACACGCTCGAGGCTCGGGAGAATCCTAAAGAAGCCTTCAACACTCATACCGCAGACTCAAAATGGGACATTCACCACCTCTTTTGGTTCGTGGGCTATGCGTTCTGGAATTACTTCAACTTTCCTTTCCACCTCCAGCAAAATCCAGACATCAAGATTCGTGAACTAGAGCCCTTGGTTCGCGAGAACGGCGAAGAGTGGCCCGTGTTGGAAGCCACATTCCCCGATGGATATCCCACTCACACGAAGATCCAAACCTACGACTTTGACGACCAGTATCGATTGCGACGGATGCGCTACTCTGTGGATGTTTTAAAGAACAACAACGTCCCCGCGTGGCATAACTGTTTTAACCATGCTATTGCCGGGAAAATAAGCTACCCAACCTTACGAGTTGTGACTATATCTGCCCCTGGAGTGGCATTCCTTTCCCCTTTCATGTTGATGGACATCAAGCTGGAGGTCAATCATGCTTGATTCTAGGGATATCCGAGGTGGAATTTGTCAAGCACGGGGATGTATATATTTTAGCCGATTAGTCTAGAATAAATATTTGCAGAATTATTTATGCCGAAAAGCTATCCTCGTAATATATCGCAGCCTCAACACTGGAAAATCATGTTCACTCGCCCTTATGACACCAGCAAGAAACTGCCGCCCAACTACATAGCATAGATCTCCATCTCTGAGCCCAATCTAGTGATTCCTACAGACAGTTTATTTTCGCAGAAATCCTTTCCCATATCTGTAGAACCTTAGCTCCACAGCCCGAGGTGCCATCGCTCTCTCATTCATCTTCAGGGGCTCTGCCAAGGCGCTCAACCTGAGAGACCAGGCTAAATTCCTGATTCAGTCGTCCAAGCTGATAACAATCCTTGCAATACCATTATTAATGTGCGGTTTCACCGAGTAAGTGCAAGATGCAAAGGCAGTGGGGCGAACGCAGTTGTTAGGGGTCCGATGACACCGCAGGTAATCACAACAATTGATCTTGATGCTGCGGAGTGCTGCGGACAGGAGCGGATGGCTGCGGACGGCTGCGGACACGACTAAATCACACTCAAAACTACTCTCAAGAATCCCGGAGCTAAACCACAAGCTGATCGTAAGGACTTCAACCAGTCCCCGAATCACTAATCAGGAATGGAGAGCCTCAACCTAATACGGTAACTGGCCCTTGAATCGCCGTACGCAAGAGCGCTTGCTTACACGAACATGTTTTGCAACATGTCGAACTTCAATTTTTCGGTAGATGGGTCCGAGTGGAATCCTCGGGATCAAAGTTTCTTCCTTTTGTCTCATCCCTTATCATGACTGTAGAATAAATACGATGTACAGCATCCCGCAGCAGAAAGTCAAGATCTCTCCAGAGCATGTCACAGCACGATATTGAGCAGACACTTCAACCAACATGTCGAAAGCCTCTGAACTCGAATCTGCGGGCGATGGCCCTAATGCTAGCCCAATGATGATGAACAGTGACACGGAAACCGCCGTCGTGGAAGAAAATGAGGTCAAGAAATCGCAGCCGACTCTCCGAGATAACATCTTCGCTTTCTGCATCGTCTTCTGTCAACTGGTTCAAGTATGCCAATCTTTCCACATCTTGGCCTTCGAACCCTGAATCTAATTGACCACCAAAAACAGGCTATACCATACGGCGCAGGTCTCGTAGCCGCCATTGGTATTCCAAAAGAGCTGGGAGCACCCGAGAGCAAAAGCGTCTGGATCGCAGCATCATACCCGTACGAATATTCTCTCTTTATTCCAACAAAGAAAAATACATATACTAACAATCTCAGACTAACCCAAGGCGCATTTGTCCTCATAGGCGGCCGCATCGGCGCCGTCCACGGCCACAAAAACACCATGCTCGTCGGCGCCTGCATCTACGTCCTCTTCCACCTCATCACAGGCTTCATGCGCTCCGCAGACACCGTCATCGTCATGCGCGCCCTCAGCGGCGTCGGCGGCGGAATCATGGTCCCCAACCTAATCGCCATGCTAACGATTGCTTTCCCACCGGGTCTGATGCGAAATATCTGGGTTGGCATGTTTGGTGCCATGGGTCCGGTTGGCGCAGCTGGCGGGACTGTGTTTCCTGACTTTTTTGGACAATTGACGGAGTGGTGGTGGCTATACTTTTTCTTGTAAGTCATTATGGATACAGATCGATTACAGGAGGGTAAATACTGATATACAGCTCACAGGGCCATCTTTGGAGCAGTCGTTTTTGGCGCAAGCTCCTTCGTCTTGCCTCCTGACGGAAGACCCATGGACGCAGATGGAACAGTTGACTATATCGGTGCCTACTTCGGAGTCGCTGGTCTCGTCTTGTTCAATTTTTCCTGGACGTGAGTTTCTCTCTCAACAGTTCCTACAGCCCCGTTGGACCATCACTTACTGACAAACAAAATAGAGAAGCTGCTGTTGTTGGCTGGGAACAGCCCTACGTCTACGCTCTTCTCATCGTCTCGATCCTACACTTCGTCCTCTTCGTCATATGGGAAGGCAGATTCGCAAAAGAGCCCATCCTCCCCCTCGATATCTGGGGAGCTCCTTCATTCGGACCAATGGTCTTGTCCGCCTTCATGTCCTTCATGGGAGTCGGCATCTTTCTCTACTACGTCCAAATCTGGAACATTTCCATCCGCCACTATTCCTACCTCCTCACAGGAGCAGTCAACTCTGCCTTTGCCACTGTTGGCACCTGTGGCTGCTTCGTCAGCGCAATTGCCGTGCGATATCTCCCTGCGCAAGTAGTTATGGCAACTGGCGCAATAGCAGCGGTGGTCGCTACTATCATCTTGGCTACAATGCCCGCACAGCAAACATACTGGGCTCAGTGCTTTCCCTCGTTCATCATCATGGGATTCAGCCCCGATTTCATCTTTACGGCGACACAGATCATTACTAGCAATAGTGTCCCACGGAAGCACCAGGGAATCGCTGGGTCACTAATGGGTACGATCCAGATGTACGGTCTCAGTACCGGACTGGGATTTGCTGGAACGGTTGAACGGTATACAAACGATGGCGGCCGTGACCAACTCGGGGGTATTCGGCATGCACTATACCTTACGATTGGAATGGCAGGCGCTTCTGCATTGATATCACTGTTCCTTATTCGGATTCCGAAGGATCAACGTGATGGATGGGATAAGGAGGATGAAGCAGCAGCGTAAACTCAGCTTTTGACGTTGCCCTTTCCACTCCTCGCGAGCGAATTCGGCATCACGATTTCATTTATCGATCAAAATTTCATCTGCCGACCACGGTTTCGTCTATTGTAAACTAATATGTACCAGGATAGAAGGCATAGTAATAAACTCTATAGAAAGCTGCAAGATTGTTTCAACAGTCAGGCACACTAACAGGAATGTGAAGCGGAACACTAGTCGCCAAACCACTCAAGCTCGTCTCTTTAAACTCGTTTCTCATACCCTGAGCCGTCACACGCATGGCCCGAATGGCATCGTCAAGGCTGACCTTTTGCGTGCCAGTTTCACCGCTGAGAGCGAGGTTGGCGCTCGAGATGGCCTTGATGGCACCCAATGCATTACGCTCTATGCAAGGAGCTTGTACCAACCCGCCAATGGGATCGCATGTCAAGCCCAGGTTATGCTCGATACCAATCTCAGCTGCCTGCTCAATGGTTTGAGGGCTCGCTCCCATACAGGCTGCGAATGCTCCGGCTGCCATGGAACACGCGACGCCCACTTCGGCCATGCATCCGCCCTCTGCTGCGGAGATGGTGGCACCGCGTTTATACAGCATACCAATAGCGGCAGCTGTCAGCAAAAAGGATAAAATGTCGCGCTCAGGGTCATCGCTGACGAATTCGATGGTGTACTTGAGCACCGCGGGTATAATGCCTGCCGCGCCGTTGGTTGGGGCGGTAACAATGCGTCCGCCTGCTGCATTGGTCTCGTTGACAGCCATGGCGTATACAGTTAAGTAGTCCACTACAGTTCTGATTAGCTATTTCTCCTCATGGCGCTATCAAGTCTGAATAATACTTACTTGCCGGGAATGTGGTACGTCGTCGAGGCGATGGTAGTACCGGATGAGTAAAGGAGCCATGTGTTCGCAGAGGCATGCTTCTTCTGGTAGCGAGGCTCTTTCGTCCTGATCCTGAAGAGGGTTGTACCAATGTCGTAGTCAGGGTTGAAGTCCCTGATGCGTCTGAAGCTGATGGCAGTGCCTGGCTTTCCGATGGAAGCTGAGCCAGGGTTGTCTCTGTGCCTTGGGTGGCGTGGGAAGGATACAGCCCTCTTGTGAGTCGTCTATACAACGCCGGTGCTCTTCTATGCAGTTTAAGGCTGCCAGGCAGTGTTGAATCCGGTGGTGCTTGGACACCTTCCAGGATGCTGTTGTCCATGACCTCCCAGATACGGAAAACCTTGTCGCGGATTTGTTCATCTGTGTAACCGTGGCTCTTTTCGTTTTCATACACCAGTTGCGCAATCGTTAGATTATGCTTATCGCACAACGCCAATAAGCTTTTAGCGTCTCTGAAAGGGTATCGAGGCTGATGGCCAGGCGCACGATCTGATGCCGGGGCATCTTCCGACGAGGAGGTGACAGGGGGTGGTGCTTGGCCACCCTCGGAGCCAGATGTGAGTAGACCCGACGACTCTCCTTCCAGGGGTTTGATCTCTTGTCCAGTTCGTCGGTCTCCTGCCGCATCCTCTCGCCTGATCTCCTTATAGTACATGTTTTCCGCCAGGTCAAGTGGGTGTCCGCTATTGCCTTCGGTCTGTTGCTGATGGACCTCGGACAGCCCTAAGCCAGCGTCTTCGGCCGATGATGGTGTTTCTGAATCCGGACGGTTGATTGACAAAGCACCGTTGACAACAAATCCACCGCCAACGCTGAACATGTCATTGGTCGCCAACATGTAGCCCTCCTTGTCAAACACCATGAGGCGCATGCCATTGCTGTGCTGGGGAAGCTTTCTCGTCCACTCCCACTTGAAATCGCGCTCATAGTCGAATGCAATTTCTTTGCCCTTGCCATCTTCGAGCTCGCGGCCCAGAAAGAGCTTCTTATCTGTCTTGATCTGCTCAAAGCGCTTAGGTACGTAGTCCGTATCGACTGTCTCCACATCGGCGCTCTCAAGGCCAAGCAGAAGAGCAGAAGGTGTCATATGGCCCTCGCCAGTGAGAGCCAGACTGCCATAGAGTGCAACGCGTATTCTGTCGACTTTTTCCAGCAGGCCGGCTGCGTGTAAATCTGAGACGAAGATGTTGCCTGCCCGCATAGGTCCGACGGTGTGGGATGATGAGGGGCCAATGCCAATGGAAAAGAGATCAAAGGTTGAGATGACGGCATGTTCATGGTCTGCTTCACTGTAGGTTCCGGTTTCATCGTCGAATTGATTCCGTCGGAGTGCTGTGCTGCTGAAGCTCCGAGATACTGAGAGACGTGGTGCGCAACTGGGCAGCTGGCTCTTGGCCTTGAGGGGATCGCGGGCTGTAGCTGTGCGGAGATGCCACCTGGACGACGCCAATGAAGGCCATAACGCCCGTCCAGCAGCGCTCCGTGAGAGCCCGAGCTGCTTAATCGCCGCCCGGTGGTGCATCATGAGATACGATTTGCTCAGCTACTGAGGCGTGATGTTGACAGAGGTCAGATCTGGGTCGCGTTTGTTGGAAAGCTTGATGTGTCGATCCAATGGCAGGCGACGCCGTTGTTGGGCCGGGGATTGCCGATAAAGGCCGCCTTATCATGTCAATAAAAGTAGCAATTGAAAGAGTTCACCGTCTGCAGAGTATGTGATGTGTTCTTTAACTCTTTAAGCTCTCTTTTTGGCATTCAATTGAATATCTACGTGTACATGCGTCCAATCCCAGGAATTACAAGCCCTGAGACATGCCCAATTGAGAATGTCTGAAAGGGTGCCTGTACCTTTGTACATGCACGACGAGAACAGGTTGCAAATGGTAGGTAAATCTCACGTGACTTTGTTTGTGACACATTTATTTAGATCTCGAAGAAGACAACATCAAGTTTAGAAGATTGTGTGTAAAGCGGAACAAGTCCATTGAACCAAATATGGCCGTCTACCTACTATATGCCAGAGAGTAACAGAGGTTACTTGGATCCTATTGAAATCGGCGCAATTCAGAGCCTCGTTCAGCTCATCGACAAGGGCCGCGGGCTAGTGTCCGCATTCAGTCCGCAGCCTATCATGGCCCACACAGTTTACGGCATGCTATACTTTCCAAACACTGTAACCAACCAACTCTCAAGACGTCTGCTCAACCAGAAAGCAACAATACATGTTAAAGAGCGGCAGGCATATATTCTCTAGTGACCATAAAGGGACAGCAAGACAGACATTTGCAATTACTAAATATCTACGTTCTTGTAGTCACAGTAATGTGCGATACCTCTATATATGAAAATGGGGATCGAAAATTGTGTACCTACACATATCTAGGCACATATCATAGTACATGTAGTAAAGCCACTATATCATCGACCTGCTTATAGAATGACTATTCAATTGATACGGCTTTAATCAAATAATAACATGCCCTAGCCTTACAAAGTCATATTTGCTCTTTCCGACGACCGGTTCTTTCTCCACGTTGTCAAACAATATGCAATTTGGCCCGCATCCTGTTCTCCCTGTTCATCGTGCAGGCTAAAAATACGCCCACCGTCAGCAATGTAAAAGCCGCTGCGGAAAGCCCAAAGACCCAAAGATCTGGCGACACTGTCGTTGTACCGTCACCCTGTCCTCTCCATTGGAAGAATCCCATAGAGAAGAATGTCTACACATTGCTTGTCAGTAAATCAAAGTTTCCAGTGTCTTTTGAATGACGTACACAAACAAACGTTGCTGGCAGATAGATCATTCCGAGAATGGCAATGGACTTCATTAAACTTCCGTCTCGCTGAGCAGTCTCCGCCACCGCCAGACTGCTCCTAGATATATTCTCATTCAACCTCGCGTCTTTTCGACCGATATGATTGAGATCCTATTGCAGGTGAGCTTCGCCATATTAGTGAGATGAGGAGGTATTGACCAATTGCGTTGCAAGCGACATTCCTGCCATGATGTGATCGCACTCTCTTATAAAATCATCGTATTCGTCAACCAAATCACGAAGTCTTTCTCTGATTCGGCCACCATACTCTTTCAATCCGTCTCTTCTAGAAGCCCAGATTTCGGTTGGAGTATTACGACTCATACCAAAGTCTATATCCTCAAGCTCTTGTGTGTGATCAAACATCTTGCGTAGCTGTGTTTTCCAGTTTTCCAGACCATTTTTGAGGTGGCTAATCTTGATCCAGAGCATTGCACAAGTTTCATCATCCTCATCATCTTCTTCATTGCTCTCAGGTCGCAATGTTTCCGTCCCCACAGAGCTATTAAATGTCGCTGATAACGTCAGGAAAGTTTTGAATAAGTATTTCACAAATTGGGCCCGATCTTCTCTTACATGATGTGGATATGGTTTTTCTTGAAAGAAAACTTCCAACTCTGCCTTTCATGCCATTGAAGAATGAGCTTGTTCTTGACGGTGGTGAAGACTCCTTCTCCATTGACCGCCGGATGTCTCTCTGGATCTGTCGTATTCCATAGAATGTATCATTTCGCGATTCAATATCGATCATTCTCTGCACAAACTGAGTATTGCTCTTGCGGACGAGGTTAATATGCCTGTCCCTCTCAAATTCCGCAAATATGGTTGGCAGCATCATAGGATGAAACACCTCCCCATCGAATTCGCGCAGTCTGCTCGTAATGATCACAGAATCTGTCAGATTATAGCCATTAATAGGTCGTTCTTCAAAATTGCAACCGAACCAGATAGCGTTCGTAGTCAACGTATCTGGAAAGAATGTCACAGACAAAGCCATGTCATCTTCCCAGCTTTCCGCCGTTCTACAAGTATAGACTACTATTATGTGAGCGAATACGGCATGTTCTGGTGATAAATGGAGCGTACCTATTGATCTGGGGCACGATATTTTGTCATCCAAGGGCAACATAATTCTTGAAAATGTGCAGCTCGTGTTTCTATTGATTGCACGTACAATCGACCTGTGTATCTTCAATTTGCTCATCAGTTCTGAGAAAGTATTTTCCGAAAAAGGCATTTTAGACAGAGATGATGTCTTTCCACCCATTATCAAATTTATACTACTAGATTCCTCTGCCATTTGTTCTGGTTGGCCATCATCTTCAGCTGCTAGATAAGGGGGTGTAACTGATGGATCTTCAAACCTATGGATCCATGCTCCCCATTCATCCTCATATCTCAGTTGCAAATCCTCGATGCAATGTTCTTCACCAACATGAAGACAGCCATCTCTATCCTCCGCATACTTTCGAATTCTGAATACTTCATTTTTGATTTCGGAGAACCTCAATAATTCTCTATCATGTTTGTCAAGCTCAGATTTCCGGCTAATCCAAGACATCTTAATGTTTGGTGCTGATCGTTTAAGATTTGTCTATGTCTAGCAGAGTGTAAGAAATGGGTAGCTGCAAGAGCGATGAGAATGTGGGCACACGTATGATGCAGGAGCTGGTCACACTTTGGTAATCTTCTTATATGAAATGCGCCGAAGGTGGCTGAGCATACTCATGTTTGCCTGAGGGAGTTTTTGAGCGAGAGCGTTGGACAAAATCCGGTACCATGCATTAGCCTCCGCATGGCTGAGGGCCGGTGAGAGCCAGCCAATTAAACTGCGAACGGCCTGGGGTCAAATGGCATGTGCAGAAAGCCCTGCGAGTCTGCCCAACGCTATCTGACTTCCTATTGCATGACTATTGCGCATGTCTCATGTATTTACCCTTGGCTACAAGGTATGTATTCATCCAACCAAACCGGGGGCGCCAACATATCGTGCATTGCTTAGGTTGGGAGAGGCGTGAGGCGGTGGGCCTTGATGGCAAACATGGCAGCAGAACAAATGTTTGTCGATGCGATATGCAGTGGGAGGCGGTCTATTATGTATAGTCCTGAGTAGTATCCATTGCCACCGCTTCCCGTAATCACCGGCAAAGGCCCGTATTAGAATGACACACGTGTGAGCCGGAGCCTGATTTCCCTCTGCCCAAAGGATCACCATTAAAGGCATCACTTGGGGGAATCAGCCGGCCTTCTTGACACAGTTCGACTTTTGCCTTGTTGCCTCGCTGCTTGTTACTTAGAAAACATGTTAACGCAAGTTATTGCTATCGATTATGGCTCAAGGGAGAGGCTACAAGAAATCCTTGATGATTTGCTTGGCGAAGAAAACTTCAAGCTAGTACAGGTATTTATTCGCTGTCCCTTTTGGCCCTTCTTCATGTCTTGTTTGCCCCCCCCAGTCAAAACAGAGTACTTACCTCATGAGTAGCGCATCTCGAATCAATGGCAAATCAAATTAGTAAGGCGCTTAACGATCGTATGATACCACCATCGAGATTCTTTGTCTGAGAAAACATCCCGTCATTCTGACTATTATATCATAAAAAAGGAGGAGATTGACGAGATTCGGATAAATATGAGAACTCACTACCTTCCGACCTCATGACCGCAGCGGCCAAAATTACGAATCAATTCGCTCAGTTGTGGCATCCTTTGGGATAACCAATCGACTCACCAATGGCCTGCGCGATGTGTCCACCTCCAATAGCCACCTACATACACTACGAAGAAATTGGATTGGCGTTCTGCATCCATATGACATCGAAATAAATATATTGGTCAATTTTAATCTTCATTTCCACAAAGTCAAATAATCTGTTTGAGCAAAAGTTTTGTCAAAGAACATTGTGAATCAAGTTCATTGTGATGGGAGCAAAGCCGCTGAGACAAAGGCCAGCTTGTGCAGGTATAGGTATACATAAAAGAACCCAAAATAACGGCAAATTCGCTACCAAAACCCTTGCAATACCAATGGGAATCCGAGATCGTAAGAACATAAATAGCAGACCATCATACGGCACCGATCTAATAACCCGGGGAGTAACATGTCCGAATTTCGTTGTCACTGAGCTTACCCGGTGCACGGATACGATACTCATTCGATCGCATCTTTACGCAGTTAGTAATGCTTATTGATCACTCATATAAGTCCAAATCTGTAGTCTATTCGCATAACATACTTCAACGGCATACTGATTTTGCCAGTTTTTCTTGAGGGCAGCTTCTAGTCTTTCTGGAATAAGATAATCTCCAGGTATGCGTTGTGGTTCATTATTTCTCCATTCTTGTGTGGATTTAATGTTGTGTCGATCGTTTTGAAGCGGTCTTCGAAGAGCGGTCACGAATTTGGTCATTCCTGAAGATGTTCTGGATTCCATGATGTTGGAGTATTTGTAAACGAATGTTGAGCAATTGAGAGAGGCATGGGAGAATGTAATGAATGGATCGCTACAGTATTTATATGTCTTTATGTGTTTGTCTATCATATTCTGTCTCATATCTCCTCACCTTAGACGTTACGCAGACGACAGCACACACCGCTGTCAGCCAACTGTAAGCAAGAGTCAGACCTTCAAGTGCGCCTTCGGAATTCGCAATTGTATTGAAAGCCGATATTACCTTTGAGTGGCGCAATCGTACAGATTGGGAGCTGAACGGCTGCCTAATAAGTCGCCTAATGGTTGCCGGGAGACACCCTCTTGGGCAGAATGGGGACTTATAGGTAGAGGGCGATGTCGTGGCGATGCAGTATTTGCCTCTCCAAAACACGACACATGGCATGAAATCATTGCGCGCACTGGCCAGTCAGGCCGCATGAGTGCCATCCATTATTTTTAAAACGGCCCGGTTATCACCGGTGCATGTTGTTGGATGCCTAATGGGCGACCTACCGCCTTAAAATTAACACCGACGAGGCTCGCTCCCTTAACCACTCCTCCCTACCGAATGGACTCTGGGTTGGCTAGAAAGCAGCCATTCTTGAGGCTTATTTCTTGATGTTCATTATGCATGTCGCAGAATACGGATGTCAAAGGCTATTCATTGGAGAAAGTGGTGTTTCACATGAGGTACGAAATATGCCCTGGCAGGCTCTCAGGAACGATCGTGGGCACATGGCCTGCACGAGGCGCCTTTTTCGTCAAAAGAAACTACAGAAAGTCCTCAAGGCTACTTTTCTTGAACATTGTTTTGGAAAGCCTCGCGGTCGTTTCGATTATAAGACAGAGTGGTAGGTATGTTGATTGAGCCTCAAAACCTTCCAAGTTAGTAGGAGAACAAATGTCAACATTGAGTCCGAACAATCCAAGGCATTGAGGGAGGGAAGTTGCCTTAAACTAACGTGTGATGAAATAACGAGGCTGCAGGAAGCTATCACATCTAGAGGTGGGATAATATCTCCCACCATGCCTGTGTGTGTAGAGCGTGCCGCGCTTCTCACAGCAACTCAGAAAAAGGCGTCCAAATCCTCCCAACCCATATGAGAAAAGCGCCACAATTCAGTTCTTTGGAAATCAAGGAATCGGCTCACAAATGGTCAACGATCGAGGTATTTAAACCCCCGGCATCATTTGGGTAGTTGAGCCGCCAGAATCCCCACGACCAACCACTTTTAAGTCGGCCACGACAAAACATACAAACCAAATTTTGTATCTCGCTCACCACTCTCTATTCTTCTTCCATATTTATATACTTATATACATATATATTATAACGCTATATCATGCCTGCCCCTGGGCGCCCTCAAACAAACGGCAAGGCGCACAAAAGTCTAAAAGTCCGCCTTAGACAGGCCATTGTGACCAACCCATGCGACAACAGGCGCTTCATACCATGTCAGCAGCTGGAAAGTATATGTCATGAGCAAACGGTAGCACAGGAACTGGCCAAGGCGTTTCCAGAGTCTGACGACAGCTTTCACCAAAGTCGCGCGTCGTTGATATGCCACGGACAAAATCAGGACTCGACGATCACATCGCAGCCATGTCTCAAAATATTTGCCATTCTTGTCCTCTTAGGCAATTCTAGCCTAATAGAATCATTCGTACTACATCGGTTGTGCGACAGAGACCTTCCGTTTTTCAGCAATTCAGATCTCACTAGACTATATTCACATCGACCTAATTCAGGATCCGGTTTAGCCTTCCCCGATGAGGAAGATCAATATCAAGTTATAGAAGAATTCCTTGAGAAGCAATGGTCAGTGCTGGTACCATCTTTCGAGGCCCCCGAAGCTGGGAATAAGCGCTGCAACGTATATAAGCTTCATGATAAGACAATATTACCAATCCAAGAGGTTTCTAAAAAGAAATACCCGGGCGGCTTTGGGCTGGTTGAAAAAGTCAAGATACACAGGGAGCATAACGGCTTTGTAAGTTCACTTGTTGGCGCGGGTATACCCCAACGCCAGCCTTGCTAAACACAGCCTCAGGATCACGAATACTTTGCTCTTAAGACTATGCATCCGATGATACCCGACGAAAGAGATAGGTTCTTCCAACAGGAGCTAGACGCCTTTCACAAAGCAAGACCTGGCGGTCATATCATTGAAATACGCGCCGCCTTCATGAAGGGAGAAAGCCGGGGTTTCCTTTTCCCTTGGGCAGATGGAGGTACCCTTAACCATTTATGGGCCAAAGATCCACACAAGATTGTTGCGGACGCAGGAGTACCATGGTCTGAATTCAGTCGATGGATATGCATTCAATGTCACGGTATTATCCGAGATCTCTGGGCTATTCACGAACCATTCGGCATACATGTGCCCGCAGTAACCAGCGCCGAGGATCTCTACGGAATCCACAGCGATATTAAGCCCGATAACATATTACACTTCACTGAAAAAAACGGCGCTCCATTGGGATTGCTCAAAGTCTCTGACTTAGGCCTCATGAAGTTTCACAGGCTCGTCTCTCGGACCGTGCAGTCCAAGTCCATGGGTAACGCATATCAAACTTATAGAGCACCAGAGCACGACATGGGCAAAGTGAGATCCAGGAAGATTGATATATGGGCTTTTGGCTGTTTATTTGCCGAATTTGTGACATGGGCGATCGGCGGCGAGAACGCAATTGAATTGTTCAAAACGGCGCGGATCGACGAGGACAAGCGTTTCCCTGATGAAAATAAAGGCGAGTGGTCGGAGGATAACTTCTTCATCATGAAAACGAGCCGTTTGACGCAAGTCAAAGCGCCAAAACGCAAGGGTACAGTCGATGAGGTACGTTGGGCGACACTTGAATGCTTTCTCAAAAGAGGAAAAAAAATCAAAGTAACTGATAGCTAATGCCTTCTTGAAGTGGTTCTCTGATCTTACTAAAGATTTGGGGCCGGATATGGCAAACACCTTCTTCCCGCAGTTCCTTCGCTTCATCCAATCCTCGATGCTTGATCCCGATCGGAAACATCGAGCAGATTCCAAGCAAGTGGAGACTTTCTTAGGAAGAGTTTTGCAACAAAATCCACCAGATAGCCCATATTGGCACTTTAACGGCACGGTAGAATACCCGAAAACTTACAGTAGGAGCACAACAGGAACCGGTACCTGGTAGTGAATGAGGATGTTTTTAATTGTGGATTACATGATACCCTGTTTATTAAAGTAAGTAAATTGTATTCCAGTGGTGCAAATCAAGCTAACAATAGGCCTGCCTGCAGTTATTAGAAGATGTTCGGTACATACCAGGTGTTATTTTTAATAATAAACATTATCCATACATAATTGACCAATGATTCCCATAGTCGTGGTGTTAATGTATGGACTTATTGCTTTCAGTTGTTGCGTTTTATTCCACTCGCTTCGTCTTTAATATCATGCTGTTCGCTTAATGCTTTGGAGCGACCTCTGTATTTCTCGGTGTCTGTGATGGTTAGTGAGACAGAGACCGTATGTAGTACTTCTGAGTTTGTTCTTACACCGAAGAGGCATGGACGGCCACCGATAGGATTGCATACGGTCACGTAGCCGGCCATTGTAATCAACCAAGGTAATGCTGGGAAGACCAAGCGCCGCTGGTGAGGATGCGTAGGCAGCAGAATAAGGCGTCAATGACACGTTTTGTGAATGAATTGCTACCTCTTCGCTTGAAAGATGTTTCGATTAAACATTTCATTAGAGTATACCTAGTAGGAATCGGGTTACAAAGAGCCTCATCTTAGAACAAGGGAAATGCAGCGGCTGCTATTAATAGCCAATAGATCTGATGATGAAGAAAATACGCTGCGTTAATGAGACCGATATGAGCGTAATCGCAGTGTACGACGTAGTGTAGCAAAGCTGGAAGCCGCCCACAATCCAAAATAGGTAATCAAGACAGTTACAAAACTGAATCGTTACTATAGGCTAACAATGGCCCATTTTCAAACCTGCATCTACGCCATTGGCATTTCCATTGGATGTCCATATTCGTTTTTGTAACATATCCATTAATGCAAGGGAACTGAATACGTCGCTTATTGGTCATCGGAAAGGCTTCCTTTGTGCAAAATCTTGGTATATATGAGGCTCAGTCGTGGCAAACCTGCATTCGCCCTGGTGAATGTGACACATGGCACGAAATGATTGGAACATAAAATCGTCTATCAAATAAAGCATTGCGCCGCCCCCTATCTAATGGTACCAAACCGATATACTAAGCTGGCGACAGAGGCCTCGCCCAAGCTGTTTAGTGATTGTCGTCTATATGTTTAGCCCTGCATTAATGTTTTTTGTGTATCTCTCAGCCCACCAGCCCAACTCATCGCCCCAGAAAGCATCTGAACTGTCCGTAACTTCTTTTTTTTGTTTCCCAGGGGCAGATAACAAGTTCACGCATATCCACAGCGCTTTCCAAACCACGAGTTTTACGTCGCAGTAGTCTCGACAACGCCGTTGATAAATTGTATCTCTGGCAGCAGGGCCGACAGCATCCTCGATCCCTGGCGTAGACTCTGCTTTCTTTTTTTTGGTGGACTTAATCCAAGCCCCAAGATGCCTCTTATTCTCTTTCGTCTTGTTTTCCACGCAAATTTGTTCTCACAAAAGATGTCGCAACCGATGAATGAGGCCAAGTCCAGATAGACTATATGCCAATACAATTTCGTAAATCATCGATTAGCTGGCAATGTTGTAGATGCTGTTGGATTGTCAATAAACAGTTCAACTGGAAGTCACCAGGCCTTCACTCACTTGATGTCCTCCCGGTATGACGGGCTCTTGACGCCATTTCTGGCATCACCCGCAGCCTGTTGGCCGGGCGCCACATTGACAACGCCACCATTCGCAATAATCATTGCTTCCGAACAGTTGAGAGTTTTTTTCTTCTTGTTCTTGCCGCGGAGTTGGCTAATGTGCTCGAAGTAGCCATCAGGCACCTCAGTGATGTACTTTCCAGAGAAGACTCCCACTTCAAACTCCTTGACGTCGTTTGTGTCATCAGCTGCTTCGGTACAGGCGTCCTTGAGATCCTGCAGGCTCTGGAAGATGACCTTGTCGGCTTGGATGTTCTCGGCCACCTCTTCGGTAGTTCTGTTGTATGCCACCAGTTCATCAGGGTCGGCAAGGTCAATGCCGTACTAAAATACCATTCAAGATTAGCATTATTCCGGGCAGAGTATAGATTCTAACTTACGATGTGCTGGTTCATAATCTCAGGAGAGCACGAGACGACATAAACACGGGTTGCACCAGCTTCTCTGGCCATTTGAACCTGAAGCTAAAGTCAGTCACAGTACAGAACAATGATGAACTGCCCACATACAATCTCTCGCGATGTGTTTCCTCGAACAATTGAGTCGTCAACGATGCAAATAGCCTTGCCGTTGAACTCGGATTCGATGGGAGAGAGCTTTCGGCGGATGCCCTTCTTTCTCGCCTCTTGGCCAGGCAGGATGAATGTGCGGAAGACTAAAATGAAGTCAGCTCATAATGTCCATTTTGCCAAGATTCAGTCAACTTACCATAACGGTTCTTTACGAAGGCGTTTGAGTAGGGTCGGTCTAGGCAGCTTGCAAGAGTAGCCGCGGCAGTGTTACTAGTCTGGGTATTGGGTTAGCAGATGATCCCGAATGCTGCTTAAGTTTGTAAGCTTTACCTCTGGAACCGGGATAACTAAATCCAATTAGCATAGCTTCTCATGAATTCCCAATGGAGTTGGCTACATACCAACATCAATCTCTTCAATCTCCTTTGGGGTCAACACCTCTCTCATCTTCTTGGCCAGCTTGACACCCATGTTCTGTCGGCTCCTATGAACAGAGATACCGTCGATGCAGCTGTCAGGTCGAGCCAGGTAGACGTATTCGAATACGTCGGGAGTATACGATCTTGGCTCCACGATTTGGCGGAAGTGAACGGTGCCGTTCTTCTGGCAAAAGACTGCCTGGCCAGGCTTAATGTCGACGATGTCGGTGAATCCAAGCTGTCGGAGAGCAACAGATTCTGATGCAAGGAAGTAATCCTTGACTCCTGGCAGAGTTTGAGAGGGCCGCGATCCAAAGCAAAGAGGGCGAATGCCGTTGGCATCTCTATAATGGACGTTGGTCAAATTTCCAACATGGGCATCAAGAAAGTTCAATCAGCCTACCTGAAACCCAGGATACCAAAGCCAGTCACCATGGCAGTGCAAGCATAAGCTCCGGTGCACTTGGCATAGACTTCACGCAGAGAGGTGAAGATGTCGTCGACGTTTACTCGAGCCTTGCCAAGCTCATTAAGCGCGTGTGCGAAAACATTGAGTCTGTAGGATAAAGAGTCAGCAAACAGCTCCATACGATATTCCCTATCCATTTGATATCGCGGAGACGTAGATACGCACAGTAGCTCAGAGTCCGAGTCCGAGTTGACATGTCGACGAGCTTCGACATCCAAGAACTCGCGGAGGTAGTCGGGGTTGATGAGATTTCCGTTGACGCTGATGGAGAGACCAAACGGAGAGTTTACGTAGAGGGGCTGAGCCTCAGATCTACGATTCCATCGTGTTAGCATATGCTCGAAGCATCGAATCGTTGGAACAGCACATACGCAGACGAAGTGCCGGCGGTGGGATATCGGACGTGGGCAATGCCGAAAGCACCGGGCAGCTGCTCCAGGAGAGCAAGTCCGTCGAATTCAGAAAAGACCTTTTGCGCCATTCCGAGGCCTTTTCTCTGGTAGACTCGACCTCCATTGCAAACCGAGATGCCGGCAGCATCCTGACCTCGCTATTTTTCCCTATTAGTCCAAGCAACCAGCGTGTCCAACTCAAGGATTCAACTTGCGTGTTGGAGATAAAAGAGACTCTCGTGGAGTTCGATGGCAGCCGTAGTGGCCTCCGGGTCTCCGAGCTGGATTCAGGAGTTGCCGTTAGCAAAGACCCATGCAGCGTTGCAGCGAGATTCCATCATAGAACGAACCATCAAACCAGTGACGCCACACATTTTTACTGCGGTGACAGCGGGTTTAGGGGACAGATACAATCGAAAAAAAAAACCCCAAATCAAAAGGACCAACTGCAACGCAACGATGCGCTACAAAAGAGCAATGGAAGCTGGCCGTGACGATGTTTCGGCGCAAAAACGTCTCGAATAGGGACAAGTTTTGGCGCAGGAGACGAAATTCGCGATTTCGGAAGCTTGCCAAAGTTTTTTTTTTTTTTTCTTAAACCCCGCAGGATCTGCCAGACTAGTCTATCACGGCCTGCAAGGCAACGTGGGGTTCACTTTGAAAATATCCCACCAAAAAGCTAGTGAGAGTTTGGCCCGTGCATTTGTGAGATTTGTCAAAGAGCGGAACAAATTGATGGAAATTTAATTTATCTAGTCCCCTGCCATGGCTTTTCTAGTGCTTTCTGACGCTATTCTTGCCGGTGTAGCCCATTACCAAGAATTCGAGGGCGGAGAAGATGCGCAAAGTCGGCCTGTTCGGCAATGTGGCAAAAAAAATTGCCTCCGATATCACCCTCACAGTGAACAGTGGGGACACGGCAAGATAGCAGCTGTGTGAACCAATGCCGGAGAAGAGAAGTAGAGAGCCGCATAGAAGGGGAATTAGAAAAATACACCTGCATATGATGGAAGTGATATCTTACATGTGCAGGTAAGACGATTAGATGCAGCGCGCTTAACAATGCAATCGTGTAAGTGTGCATCACCATGCTACAACTCGAATAGATACAGCGGTGTAACAACTCCATTATCATCTAAGAGTTGATCTAAAACGAAACTTGGTCTTGCAGTTTCAATATCATTATTAGCCTAGTCTATATCTGATCTGTACGACAAATGCGACAAGAAATAGCATGTGAGGTTGCCATCACCGGCCTTGCCTTGATTCTCACTGCAGAGATGCTTGACCTGGTAGCTAGAGTGTTGTAGTGTTCATCTAGTTGAACCCTTCTTCTCTTGTCACTGTACGCTTTGCACGGGTATATTCACAATTGTCTTTAAAGAATCTTGGCATGCAACAAAGCACGCATCACTTGCTCCTTTGTTACCCACCATAGCTTCACGTCTGGGGAGCTTGCTGAGACTGATCCAAAGTGCAAACCCAATGCTATCAGCTTCTCACTAGTACACGACTCTCTATATTATCCTACCTATTCTGATATCATATTATTTAATACGATCTACATGTAGGCGGCTACAATTAAAAGCCTGCATGCAGACTGGCCATCTTTGCTTCAAATCAGCTCAGCCCCACCATCTGAAATCTGATAGCCGTATATTTTCTGCCCCACCTCCAAACAAAGCTGCAGTTTATTCCGCGCCCTTTCGAATTGAACAACCTTTGAGCTCTTTTCGAAACCAGTTACTAGATTCGTTCGTTTCATTCATCGTGAAAATATGATCAACGGCAAGGTCTTAATTATTGCCGGCTCAGACCCTTCCGGGGGAGCGTACGTACTTCCCCAACTCACTTTAATCTGCATATGCCACTCTCCCCAGTTGGTTGGGGCTGCAATAGCCATGATATAACAGCTCCCCTCTGAGCTACACAGTAATACCCTCATACAGAAAATACAATCCATCTAATTCCAAAGAATAAATCAATGTATTTTTTTTGCTAATACTCGATATATCATTCCAGTGGCTTGGAGGCAGACCAAAAAGTGCTTGCCGCGCATGGCTGCTACGCAATGGCCTCGACCACAGCGCTAACCATCCAAAACACAAAAGGCGTAACAGGAGTCCACGTCATTCCATCAGACTTTGTTGGAAAGCAGATCGAAGCCTGTCTCGAAGATGTAGGCGCCGACGTCATCAAGACGGGTCAGTTTCCATCTCATATCCAGCATGAAGCAGAGACTTGTCAAGCAACATACTGACAAGGTCAATCAGGAATGCTAGCATCCGCGGAAACCATCGAAGTCATTGCCAAACTAGTCACCAAGTACAAAATCCCAGCTCTAGTTGTCGACCCGGTATGACTTCTGCGGTATCCTTTGTCCAAAGCAAAGCTGACAAAGCCAACTATTCACCCATAGGTCATGGTCTCAACATCAGGAGCCCAGCTCCTCCCCCATGAAGCCATCGCCCAGCTATCCCAGCATCTTCTCCCTCACACTACCCTCCTCACTCCCAACATCCCAGAAGCAACCCTCCTCTTGACGCAGAATGGCCATGAAATCGGTGAGATACAGTCTGTCGCCGACGTCGAAGTCATGGGCCGCAAGATCCAAGAGCTTGGACCGAAATGGGTCCTCGTCAAGGGCGGCCATATGCCATTTCGACGAGACTATTCAGTAGCAAAGACCAAAGAAGAGCGAGAAATTATTGTCGACGTTTTGATTGGGCCAGGAGGCAGCGTATTTCTCGTGGAGAGTCCGTACCAAGAGAGCACGAGCACTCATGGAACGGGCTGTTCACTGGCTTGTAAGTACATATTGGTGAGGATTACTCGCATTCTGGAAATGATGCTAAACTGTTATGTTAGCTGCTATTTCAGCCCGTATTGCCCAAGGCGCCGACGTTCCTACGGCTGTCCGGGGGGCTTGTCGATACATCGAAGCAGGCATCAAGACGGCTCCCCAGATTGGAGGCGGAAACGGACCGCTTGATCACTTCCATTCCACATACACGCTTCCTTTCTCTCCGTTAGTATTAATCATTACCTTACTCGTTATCAAATGATGGGCTCGTGTCAGCTAACACAGGTCATAAAATAGAGGATACTTTGTCGAATATCTGCTCGAGCACCCGGCTGTTCGCGACGTGTGGAAGGAGTTTGTCTATCATCCCTTTGTCATGGCCCTTGGAGATGGTACACTACCGCTTGAGTCGTTCAAGGGATACATTATTCAAGATTATCTCTATCTAGTAGGAATTCTCCTCTGTATCTACATTCGAGGGTGCTCATCCAGAACGAAACCTAACATTCATTCATAGGTTCACTTTTCTCGAGCAAACGCCCTAGCAGCATACAAAGCAAAGAGCATCGGCGACATCTCAAGAGTCCGTCCACCACACAACCCCAAAAACCCCCCAAATCCTAACAAACCATCACAGTCCAACGAAATCGTCACCCACATCCTCCACGAAATGAAACTACACATCAACTACTGCAACTCATTCGGCATCTCCGAGCCCGAAATCCAAGCCACCGAAGAACTCCAAGGCAAGCCCTCCCAAACCTTCACACTTAAAAAATTCACACTTCAAGAAGGTTACATTTCCTAACATATCATCGTCGTTAAGCTTGCACAGCATACACCCGCTACGTTCTCGACGTCGGCCAAAGCGAAGACTGGCTCGCCCTCCAAATGGCCCTTGCGCCATGCCTCCTCGGCTACGGCGCCGTGGCAAAGATGCTGCACGCCCACGCTGCGACTGTTCGTGAAGGGAACACTTACTGGGCGTGGATCGAAAACTACAATGCTGATGACTATGTCGAGGCGGTGAGGCTGGGGATCGGTGCGTGTTGACCCCTGGTTCGTTTCAAAATTTGATGTGAGCCTGACTTTGGTGGTGGCGGTAGAACTTATCGAGAAGAATATCCGGCTACAGTCGCCCAGCCGGATAGAGGAACTTGTTAAGATCTTCGTGCATGCGACAAAGGTGAGCCTCCGAGCTATCTTTGACCACGGAGATGTTTTACTAATCGATACGATAGATGGAGATTGGCTTTTGGGAAATGTTCCCATACAAATAGATGGATAAAATACGCTCAGGGTTATCAGTGATGATATGAAAACATAGAGGCGATAATGAAGAGATACATCTTTAAAGACGGGATATACTATATATGATTATGTTGAAAAGGTTTATATTTTCTCCCATTTCCATTGTCCTCTCACCTCCATCCCCCTACTCTAAACAGCATCGCTCTACGTCTTCTTCCACATCGAAGACTCAACTCTCCTCGGCTCCTGCCCATCAGGCATCATCATATCAAACCCCTGCTCCGGCGGCACATCCGGCACATCAGGAACCCCATCCTCATTCCTACTCGCCGCGGCTCGCCTCACCCGGCGCGACTGCTGGCCAACCCACGACGAAATGGACCGGAAGCGCGGCCGCCCGTCTTCAGACGACGAGTTCGTCCCGACTGTGTCTCCGCTGCGAGAGAGCCGGTTGCTGAACCGGCTGCTAAAGTGTTTCCTCTCAGGACTACTTCTGACAGCAATGACGTTAACATCCGGGTCAGTGTAGTCTGTCTTGGCAGCAGTGGCAGCGTTGGAGGGCTGAATAATTACAATGTCACCGTCGCCGAACCCTGACGATAATGAGGATACGTCGCTCATGCGCATGTTTTGGCGCAAAGGCGTCCTTGGTGTCCGCGGCATGTTTCGTACACCCGCGTTCACACTCTTCCTCGCATTCTCCAAATGTGCCGCCGCCGCCATCTGCGTATTGGGCCGCACGATTGGTATCCTGATCCCCTCCGGAGAAGGTGGCTCCTCTGGAGAAGGGGGTATAGAAGGGGGCCACGTCCTCTGCTGCCCTCTGGGCTGAAAGATGTCCGACAATCTTGAGTCGCGCTTCGGTTTACGGAATGTCATCCCATATGAATTCACCGTCACACGCTGAGGCGGCGTCATAGCTCCCAATCTCCTTTCCAGCAGTCCACCAGCATTCGTCGCCACTGGAGCCGCGGATTTCTCATTCTTGGGAGTGTCGTCGTCGTCATCGTTAATGCTACACCACCCGAAGGAGCCCGAGCGGATATGAGCCTTCACAGAGGTAAAACTTTCGCCCACTTTGCTGGAGACGCGACGAGGACCGTCAAAGATCTCATGGGCCTTCATAGACGTAAATTTCTCGCCAACTTTGGTGGAAACGCGCCGAGGGCCTCCGAGAATGTCGCGGGAGGGGGGATTGGCAGGCCAGGTACTGTTTCGTCCAGCAGATTTACGCTTAGATGCTCGGCGCCAGAAGAACAAAGCCAGGACCAGAAGAAGAAAGAATCCACCTACATTGGGAACAGTAAGTTTTATGCGTTATCCTGGAAATGAAAATGCCTTAGAAATATGTACGCACCAATGGTTACAGACGCAATGACGGCTTTTTCAGCGCCTGGGCTTAGCCTAGAAGTGCGTGAGGCCTCTTGTCCCTGTCCTATAGCTGCCGTTCCATTTGGACTCGGAATGCCCGTCATTGCCGTCTCTACTCTCGTTGCCGTTTCTAGAATCTGTGCTGACGCAGTGGTAGATGTGGTCGGGGAGCGAGTTGCGCTCTCGGTGCTGCTTATGCTGGATCTTTGCACACCATTTTCAGTTGTATATGTCTCATAAGGTGAGATGGCGGGGGTGAGAGAGAGGATGGATCGAGTCGATTTAGAGAAAGTAGATCGAGTGGGCGATGGAGCACCACTAGTAGTCCTTCCATCATCGTCGTCATCATCGTCGTCACTATCATCATCACCGCCAGACGTACTCTTTGGCAGAGCTGCACTGAGGGTAGTTCTGCGAGAGTTGAGGGAGGGCAAAGGTGATCCTCCAAAATTCCCAGTGATTCCTGTGGGAGATTCTTGAGGGGGAATAGAGGATGAGGTTGGGGGAGGCTGCTGGTGAGGCGGAGCTGCGGCTGGAGGGTTCGAATTAGGTGGAGGACTTGACTTGGGAGGAGGGAAAAGACCAGAAAGCGGGTTTGATGGGAGTGGTGGCAGAGAAGGAAGAGGAGGAAGAGAAGGATGGGGAATTAGGTTGGTGAGAGGAAGTCCAATATTAGAGCGGTCGTCCCCATGCTCATCCTCGTCTTCGCTCTCGTCTTCACTCTCGTCTTCACTCTCGTCTTCATCCTTGTCTCCGTCCCGACCCAATAGTTGCAAAAGCGCCCTTGTCCATAATTTTCCCTCCAAGTTGATATCGCCTACTGACTTCTTGGCGTTTGCGGTGTTGTCGTCGAACTGGTCCTTAACGTCGCCCTTTGGATTCCATCGTCTCCTGTCTGTCCTTGAGGTCGGCGCCATGGTTCACTGCCGAAAACTGGTTCCTCTTCTCTCCTCTATCTTAGCGCAGCGTTGTTATAGACCAGCTTCAATCAACGTGCCAAGATTCATGACAGTATGCAGAATATTCGGTTTCAGAAAAAAAGGAAAAGAGAGAGAGAACGAGAGAGAGACGATTCTACCCAACCCAAACCATTCACCAACCCGTGCAAGAATCCAGTTCTGCACTTTTAACCAAAAATAGATCAACAGAAAGAAACCATCCCCATAACAAAAATAAAATAAAAGAAAGACAAAGAAACGCCGAAAGAAGCAAAAAAACCTCTCTCAAAGAGGAAGCATGAAAGAGGAAGAAAAAAAACGTGGGGATGAGCTAATAAGATATCGCTTGGCCTCCCGGATCTTCAAAGAATGAAATGGGGAAACACTCGGGACGGAGCAACCGTCAGGAAACACCGCATAGAGAAAAGAAACTTGAAGCCAATGAGCTTTCAGCTCGAATCTGTTACATGTCGTCGATCCATCTCTTGCGCCTCCTCCTCGGGCACGTTCTGGGGAAAGAAGTGCAATACTAGCTAGCCCTCGCCAAAGAAGCATAAAGAGCCGGCGTCGAACCCAGCCAAATTGCGGGAACCCGTCAGTAACAGGAAAGAGACGGGCTTGTTAGTGGGATTATCCACCCAATCTGAATCTCAACTAGAGACAAGGGGCAAGGACACGGACGTTCAAATCTGGCCGGCACTAGGTACGCGTACAAGGAGAGGCGAGCTTGACACACTCTCTCATACTCTCATACAATTGTGCCTTGGGAATTTGCCCGTAATTGCCTCAGAACAGAGTCCAAGCGCCGCGCTTCATTCATACTGATGTGCGATTTTCCGTCTCAAGGACCCTAATATAGCCAGGATACGACGCCACAGTGGCCTATTTTGACGATTTCCGTTTTGGGCATCTTTACATGACAGGCGGCAGCTCCGAAGAATGGAAACGCCAGGGATATACGGAGTCCAGGGAAATAAAGGAAACCAAAGGATATTAAGTTCAAAAAGGGAATGCTTGCGAAAAGGAGGCCTCGAAATGCAACGCGCACAGGCAATTGCTGCTATAATAGGAGCACCAAGTGTATCGTCGAGCGTTTCAGGTGTAAGGGAGCGCTAGGACATGAAACTGAACAAGTCTTGACTCGTCGAGCTGCCATAGACAGAACGGGGGAACGATGCTGTTGAGCCCTCTTCATCTGGCAGGGCCAACTACGGTAAAACAAATGCGTAGATGCGCATCTTCATGCATTGAATTTGTCACGAGCTTCTATATTGCTGGCAGATGTCGAGTTGGGATGACACGATCTACTGTAGATGCGAGTTCCGGCGGTGTGGCTAGTGAACCCGGCCTGGGCTGAAATGAGGCGGGGCGATGGTGGCGCAACCGGTGCAGCTGATGGACACATGCAGGGAGCAAGATCAGACAAGAGTGAGAAGGTTGAAACAGCAGGACAGCGAACGACTGTGCGGTGCTCAATCAATTCAGCTGCTTGACATGACAGATTTGAAATTCTGAATTGCCTCGGTTTACAAGAGCACCACACCCTCAACTCAGCTCCGAGCGATCCTTCACTGACGGCATGCACGTTGTTGAATCTCCAGCGTCAGTGCATGTGATTGGGCGCGTCTCAACGGCCGGCTTCTAACACACGTGAGAATGCACTTGGAAACTTGCATGCAAACTGAGGATGGGAAGTTCCGCCGGCTATGAGTCGAGATGCATCAAGCTCACCTGCTTCTGATTATAGAGCAACCGCACCGCGGATAGTTCAACTTGCAATGTCATCCACGATACCGGACCAATGGCGTGCTGAAGTCGTGGTAAATCATCTAGCCGCGTTGATTTTATCCTTCGCGGCAAGACGCCCCTCGTACATAATAGCGTGCGCTTAGCTTTCCAAAGCGACTTTGCTCTCCTCCTTTTTCCTGTGATGGACCCTCCGAAAGATCCCGAGATGAGCCTCGAACTCTCCGTCCGTCTGCGCCGCTGGCCGGAGCAGCTTCGGGATCCGGGGGCTTCGATGGGGCTGCCCGTCATTGCAACAACGCACGGATCAAACCGGCGGGACGATGGATGAGAGACTCTAGAAGACGAATTATTCAAAGAGATGGGAGAGGTCAAGAGGAGGAGACTCGAGAAGGCCAGAGTAAACTAGAGGAAACGAGATGCTGCTGGTGTCACCGGCTAGAAAACGCCGTCTGCCCTAGCCAGCTTCCAGTATACCGGAGCACAAAAGTCCGTACGTCCTTCGCAGGGCTCGGCTTTCCGGAAAGAGATTACATGTTGCGTTCGTAGTTCGTACTAAGGACCGGCAGTGGACGGAGGCTTGCGTTGGCACATGTCTGCAGCGAGTCCCGGTCCGGGAAGTATAATATACTACTACCTAGGCAGTATAATAGTCGTGATCAATTGGTTGACTGCAATCTCTCTATCGTTCTGGCATGCCTTATCGCCTTTCCCTCCGTGCTAGGGGCAACACCGTTGAAGTGGGTGCCAGACCCAATCATTTTCTGCGTTATTAATTCTCCAGCGGGAAGGCGGATGGATTAGAGAAAAAAAAAATAGAGGAAAAAAATTCAACGATCCGCTAAAGCTCTCGGGCGTCATCAACTTTTTTTTTAGGCCTTCTGCCCTGGTCGAGTCACTGCACAGCTCGAGCTCCATCCTCTAGCGCACGCTTTGCCTGCTTTTCCTACAATCGACTTGAAATATCGTCTGGACAATATCCTTTTGTCGTTCCTTGTCTTCCTTGCTATTGTCATTGTTATTGCTCCCTGTTCCCCCCTGTGGTGGTGTTGATCCCGGTTCCGGAGCCCGAAGCAGATGGCTTCACAACAGTCAATGAGAGCCCTCGCCCGGGCTGGCCCAATCGGCCCCAATGGCGTCGCATCACGAGCCTTTTCCACGGCTACCAAGGCCATGATGATGCGATCTGCCGCCCGGCCCTCTGTCGCCATGAAGCTGGCCAACTCGGGTCGCATCGCCTTCCGCAGAGCCTACGCCGACGAAGCCCCCAAGCCCAAGCCGGGCAAGCTGCGTAAGACCTTCAGATGGGCCTGGAGACTGACCTATCTCTCTGCCATTGGCCTTGTTGGATTCACTGCCTACAACATCTATGACGATCGCCACCCCGACGAGCAGTACGAGCCTGATCCCAACAAGAAGACGCTGGTCATTCTGGGTGAGTCAATGCCTCTACCTCTACGATGCGCTCACGTGTGAGAATATGTCAAGCTGACCGGAGAATCCGAAACCAGGCACTGGCTGGGGATCTGTTGCTCTCCTCAAGAAGCTCGACACCGAAAACTACAACGTCGTCGTTGTCTCTCCCCGCAACTACTTCCTCTTCACCCCCCTGCTGCCCTCATGTACTACCGGCACCATCGAGCACCGCTCCATCATGGAGCCTGTCCGCGCCATTCTCCGTGGCAAGAAGGCCGCCGCCAAGTTCTACGAAGCCGAGGCCACCTCCATTGACCCTGATCGCAAGGTTGTGCGCATTGCCGATAACTCTGAGATCAAGGGCGCCACCTCCGAGACGGAGATCCCCTACGACATGCTCGTCGTTGGCGTCGGCGCCGAGAACGCAACCTTTGGCATCCCCGGTGTCAGGGAGCACAGCTGCTTCCTCAAGGAGATTGGCGACGCCCAGCAGATCCGCAAGAAGATCATGGACTGCGTTGAGACTGCCGCCTTCAAGGGCCAGACTCCCGAGGAGATTGACCGTCTCATGCACATGGTCGTCGTTGGCGGTGGCCCCACTGGCGTTGAGTTCGCTGGCGAGCTCCAGGATTTCTTCGAGGAGGACATCAAGAAGCTGGTCCCCGACATCAGCCCTCGCTTCAAGGTGACCCTGATTGAGGCCCTGCCCAACGTTCTCCCCATGTTCTCCAAGACCCTCATCGACTACACCGAAAACACCCTCCGTGAGGAGAAGATTGACATCAAGACCAAGACCATGGTCAAGAGAGTCACCGACAAGGCTGTCGAGGCCGAGGTGTCCCGCCCTGACGGTACCAAGGAGCGTGTTGAGATCCCCTATGGCCTGCTTGTCTGGGCCACCGGAAACGCCGTCCGCCCCATCATCAAGGACCTTACCACCAAGATTGCTGCGCAGAAGGACTCCCGCCGTGGCCTTGCCGTGAACGAGTACCTCGTCGTCCAGGGAACCCGCGACATCTGGGCCGTTGGTGACTGTGCCGTTGCTGGCTACGCCCCTACTGCCCAGGTCGCCTCGCAGGAGGGTACCTTCCTTGGAAAGCTGTTCAACAACATGGCTAAGACTGAGAACCACGAGGCCCGTATCCAAGAGCTGAGCAGCAAGCTCAACATTGAGAGCGGCAACTCTGCCGAGGCTGCTCAGGAGATTGAGCTTCTGGAGAGACAGCTCAAGAAGATTCGTGACGTCAAGCCCTTCAAGTACAGCCACCAGGGAAGCTTGGCCTACATTGGTAGCGAGAAGGCCGTTGCCGACGTCAGCTGGTGGAACGGCAACCTGGCCACCGGTGGTAGCCTGACCTATCTCTTCTGGAGAAGTGCCTACCTCTCCATGTGCTTCAGCAGTAAGTCTTCTTTGAGACATGATTTCTTTCTTTTTGCCACATTTAGCTAATGTCATCTACAGCACGCAACCGTGTTCTGGTTATCGTGGACTGGCTCAAGTCCAAGGCTTTCGGCCGTGACGTCTCCCGAGAGTAGACTCTTAGACAAAGAGAAAAAAAGAAAGAGATGATGAGAGCATAGAGAGAAGGAAGAACCAAAATTGGCGCAGGAAGAGCGGCTGGTTGACCGCAGCTTTTGAAGCAACCACTACCTATTCTATCATGGGGCACATGAATCTCGCATATGCATGATTGCTCGCGGGCGTCTGTTCTGTGTGTTGAGCGGAGACTTGTTTTATCGTTTCGTTTTTTATGACATAGAGAAGGCGTCTTTAACCGCCTGGGGCTGGAGAATAATAAAAAGCCGGATTGGGTGCGAGGTTAGGATACCTCCTTTGTTTTGTAACTATTACCTGTATTCTTGTTTTCATACATATCACGGGGGTTGGGGGAGACTACGAAGTAGGTTGTTGTGAGAATTGCAAAGGCTGATTATATGACGAGTTTGTCCTTTAGTCGAATTGCTATGTCTATCTTCTAAATGGTGTCTATATAAACACGCTGTCTATTGTCCTGGAACCTGAATGATTCCATGAAGGGGTCTCTGGTTAAAATGAATTTATATGTTACACATCAGCGAAGATGGAAAACTTTTTGGGGAATTTTTTCGTAGCACGAGTTATTCGTACGGGCTCCCATCTCAGGCCAACATCATCTTTACTCAACACAACGATCTAAATCCTATTACTTAGATACTCTTTTCAACTCATCTACTCTCATATCCCATGTCTGCATTGGAAAAGCCACACCACAACTTAAATTGACCAATTTCGCCCAAAAAAAATTCGATTCACTCCAGGGTAGCCCATGACGCGTGATTACATCAGCAAGTTGCCACCTTGGCTTGGGTACGTACCGGCAGGCGCCATCGAGATTTTCCTAGCGCTAAAAAAAAAAAACTGCAGGCAAGAAAAAAAACTTAGGCGCAGACCGAATCCCCCCTGCTTTCCGAATTCCTTCTCTTCCAACAAACATTCTTCAGACGCCAACCTCTGGCTTCTTCTTCTCTCTTTCATTCAATCTCCCCTCATCGCACAGCAGAGGCAAACCATCAGAACCGCTGGTTCTCGGTCTTTCTGACGCGTTCTTTCTTTTCCCCCTTGTGCCCAGATTCTAGTCACTTGAACCCTCGAGTTGACCTGACAACCCGCGTTTTCCATCCAACTTCACAAAAACCCTTTGCGAATCAACTCAACACTCGGCAGAATGTCTGGCTACGGCGGCGGTCGATCCAACGGCGGCGGCTACGGAGGCGGCGGTGGTGGTTACGGTCGTGATCGTGGTGATCGCGGTGATCGTGGCGGCGACCGCAACGGCTTCGGAGGCGGTGGCTACGGCGGAGGGTAAGTTGCTTCATCCTCTCCTTCTCCTTGATCTACGCAGGCCCCAAGAGTTGAGATCCTCATCCCTCGGCGATGTCTGCGTGCCAGCTGGAAACACTTGTTCCACCGGCTTGATCGATGGACTTGCACATTCATTTCGCATCTGCAGCGAACCTTTTGCTAACGAAAATTTATTTCTAGTCGTGGCG
Organism: Trichoderma afroharzianum; assembly: GCA_037893235.1. NCBI lineage: Eukaryota > Fungi > Ascomycota > Sordariomycetes > Hypocreales > Hypocreaceae > Trichoderma > Trichoderma afroharzianum. The sequence goes on from JBBLXW010000006.1 coordinate 1,106,423, forward strand.
GATTCGGCAACGGCCATGGCGGTGGCTACGGCGGTGGTGGTGGTTATGGAGGCGGCGGCGGTGACCGAATGGGCCACCTCGGCGCTGGCCTGCAGAAGCAAGATTGGGGTATGTCTTCACTCGGTGTTTTCACCGTACTTTGGATCCGTTCCTTCTTTTTCTTTTTCATTGTTTTTTACTAACTTTGGACAATGCAGATCTCTCTACCCTTCCCAAGTTCGAAAAGGACTTCTACAAGGAGGATCCTGATGTCAGCTCCCGCTCCCCTGCCGAAGTCGACGAATTCCGTCGCAAACATCAGATGACCATCGCTGGTCGTGAGGTCCCCAAGCCCGTCGAGACATTCGACGAGGCCGGTTTCCCTCGCTACGTCATGGACGAAGTCAAGGCCCAGGGCTTCCCTGCCCCTACTGCCATTCAGTCCCAAGGATGGCCCATGGCTCTGTCTGGACGTGACGTCGTCGGTATTGCCGAGACGGGTTCTGGAAAGACTCTTACCTACTGTCTTCCCGCCATTGTTCACATCAACGCACAGCCCCTGCTCGCCCCTGGTGACGGCCCCATCGTCCTGATCCTTGCCCCCACTCGTGAGCTTGCCGTCCAGATCCAGCAGGAAATCTCAAAGTTTGGCCGCTCATCGCGCATCCGCAACACCTGTGTCTACGGTGGTGTCCCCAAGGGCCCTCAGATCCGTGACCTCTCCCGAGGTGTCGAGGTCTGCATTGCCACCCCCGGTCGTCTCATCGACATGCTCGAGGCCGGCAAGACCAATCTGCGCCGTGTGACTTACTTGGTCCTCGACGAGGCTGATCGCATGCTGGACATGGGTTTCGAGCCCCAGATTCGCAAGATTATCGAGCAGATTCGACCTGACCGACAGACTCTCATGTGGTCTGCCACTTGGCCCAAGGAAGTCCGCGCCCTTGCCGCCGACTTTTTGCAAGACTTTATCCAGGTCAACATTGGTTCCATGGAGCTGGCTGCCAACCACAGAATTACCCAGATTGTGGAGGTTGTCACCGAAATGGAGAAGCGCGACCGTATGATCAAGCACCTCGAGAAGGTCATGGAGAACAAGGAGAACAAGATCCTCATCTTTGTTGGCACCAAGCGTATTGCCGACGACATTACCCGATTCCTCCGCCAGGACGGCTGGCCCGCTCTTTGTAAGACAAGTTCTCAGAAACACTTTGAATGCAAAAACTAACACTTTTCCTAGCCATCCACGGAGACAAGCAGCAAAACGAGCGAGACTGGGTCCTCGACCAGTTCAAGACCGGAAAGAGCCCTATCATGGTTGCTACCGACGTGGCGTCTCGTGGTATCGGTAAGTATCAACCCTCTTTGTCCCCCTTCTCTAGCAACTTCCAGCAAAAGCACTTGCTGCATACTTTACTCTCGCGTTTAGGGGCTATCTTTTCTGTGCGCAACTGCCTGACCAAACCGTGTCGGTTATGGTTCTCATTATGTGGTGGAGTCTTGATCCGTTGTGTAGCGTTCCCATCTGCTATACTCGTATTTCCATTCTTGTACCTTGCTCACTCCCGTGGTACAATGGTGGAGGTTGGCATCTCTTGACCCCGATCAAGCTGTCTCCCCAAGGCTCTTAGTCTCCCCTGAAGACCCCCGTGATCACATAATATGTCCCCCTGCAAAGAGGATGGATTGGCATTTTGAAAAAACGCACTTGGATTGGCCCTGGTTTACCAAGGAGTGAAGTACACAGATGAACGATTATCATTATCGCCGTCTCTTCACGTTCCGCGCTGGAGGTTGCTATACATACCCGTATTTCGTTTGCTAACCCTTTCTTTTCGTAATTCAAAGATGTTCGCAACATCACCCATGTGTTGAACTACGATTACCCTAACAACTCGGAGGACTACATCCACCGTATTGGTCGTACCGGCCGTGCTGGCCAGCACGGAACTGCCATTACGCTGTTCACCACTGACAGTAAGTTGGATCCTACTCACAACCTTTTACATTCAACAAGCGCTAATCATGATTCAAAACAGACCAGAAGCAGGCCCGTGATCTTGTCAATGTCCTCCAGGAGGCCAAGCAGCAGATCGACCCTCGCCTTGCTGAGATGGTTCGCTACGGTGGCGGCGGCGGTGGTCGCGGCTACGGTGGTTACCGTGGCCGTGGCGGCGGCAGAGGTGGGTATCGTCGATGGTAGAGCAACAAGGGCAGGGTCGGGAGCTGACCACGGTCTATCAGCCAACTCCAACAACCTTCCACTCGGCAACCGACGATGGTAAGAAGGAAGAGATTCGTCATGTGTTACTTGCATCACTGTGACCCGGACGAGGACTAAGTCTTTGATGACTGCCCGTACCGGAACGCATGACAGACGTGAAAGGCCCTATGCACTCAAACGGCGTTTGATAGAGGACAGGATTGGTTTCAATTAGACATTGACTCGCATCCCTGCGAAGTCATCGGTTATTTGGTTTTTTGCTGTTGACGGATATTTTGTCGTTTTGCTTTTGCCTCTTTTCTATTTTTCTTTTCTAATGGTTTGAACGTATATCACATAAGGACACGGGAGAAGGTGATCCATTGTTATCAGTCACTTACTAGCCGCCATGACGATGCATCCATCGACACTGGCACAGGCTGCTCTGCCTCGAGGGTTAACATGTATGTTGATAGAGAAAAAAATAACGAGGTCTGGAATATCACGCAGTGGCATGGTGTTTTTGTGAATGTTACGATGAATGAATGAAGTTGTAGAGTGAAAAACATAGCATATGATGTGTCGTCATTTGGAAACCAATGTTCATGAGACTGGTGATTTATATCGTAGGACGTAGACATGAAGTCTCTTATTTGATTGATGAATCCCTGAAATGAGCATGTAGATGTGATTGGATGTTTCCATGTCAGCCAGTACAATTGAAAGCTGTAACAAACAAGCTTTTAGGCTCAAGTCGACGAATACGAATGCTAATAACCTCTTCAGGTAGTTGTATCGAGAGAATCCTACGGGAAAAAATGTCACATCACATGCTATCAAAAACCTCACGAAAAAAAAAAGACAGCAAATCACATCCCGCGGTGACGACACGTCGGCTGATTGTGACGAATCCTACCATCCTATCGCCCGTCACCCTTAACTTTTTCTTTTAATTGTTTTCAAATTTTAATATATGAGTGAGAGAGGTATTGGATGGGACGGAGAAGCGAAAGGGGATGGGGAGATGGAGGGACGCGTCTTGTGCGGAAACGCGGTGACGCGAAAAACAATTTTGGAGGGCTCATGGTGGTTGTGGTTTGTTTGCTGCGTTTCTTTTTTCCTAATCTGTTTCTTTTACCGCCCTGTGCTATTGGGTAATATATTGAAATGGCGTTCTTTTCGCTTTACATTGATGTCTGTACGATGTCATTTTTACTACTTCTTTGAGTAATGCAAGGGACGTGAACAAAGTCCACAAAAGCGCATCATCAGAATGCAAGAACAAATAACTCCAAGCAAGGGGGTGCTCATCATTCGATATACACCAGGATCGAGATCATCTCTCTTCTTCCTTGCTTTTGCGAAGATTGCTTGATGCATATACTACTGCTTAACTTGCATCTACGAGTATATTCTCCCTTCCTTTTCTTTGATCCCTACCTACATGTTTGCATGTATGCTTTTGCTATAATCTCCCCCTTCATGCTTTCGCCTTGTACATATACAGTTCCGGTTTACTTTACCTTTTTTCCTTTTATCTTTTTTGAAAAGGAATAATAACTTCGCTTCATGGGACACGGGGCTTCTCTCCGCAGAGCAGAGCTGAACGAAACTGAGCTGAGCTGAAATCCAAAAAGTCCAAGCTCTCTGTCAACCTTACCCTTTCAATTCGTGCTCTCGTCCTTTTCTTCTCTCCTGATCCTTACGAAAAAGAACATATGATTCATTACCAGGATCACTTCGAATTAAAGTAAAATTAAAAACAAAACAAAAACGCCTCGCCGTTTCAAAAAGTAAAAACAAAAAAAAAAGACACCCATCACCGCAAGTTTTGATCATAAATGATAAAAAAATCCATCCCATTCATGCAAACCCCCCTCACACACAAGAAATAACTACATTCGCCGACCTGAATCCGAACCCGTCTGGTTTTTTTTACAAGGGCAACACAGACCAAGAGGATAAAAGCAACCAACCAAGACGTACACGTACACGTATACGTATACGTATGTTTTCTATGAACGCGAACCCCGAACCTACACCACGTAAAAAAAAAAAAAAAAATACATCCGTTCAAAAGGCTGCCTAAACACAGCGATCAATCTATCAATCCCTCCATTCACACAAAGACGAAAGACAATAGACACTTGTACTGTACTGTACTGTACTGTATTTACCAAACTACCATTTCCCTCGTAAGGCTACCCAGTACTTACAAATAACAAAAAACCCATGAAGAAAAAAGACGTAAAAAAAAAGTAAAGTAAAAAAAAAGGAAAGGTACCAAAGGGAAGGAAGGAAGACACGCCCTCCCGCGCAAAACTGTTGGTCAGACGACAAGCCAAGCCATGCCATGTCTGAAACTTGATTCCGGGCTTCAAAAATATGATATGCTATATGCACAATAGCAACGCAAGCAGATAAATTAATTAATTAAGCATCCAAGAATAGAAACACTTACACACATTCACACATTCACACATTCACACATTCACACATTCACACACACACACTACCATCACGCATAAGAAGAAAAAGGAGAGAGAGAGAGAAAAGCAAGATATCCTCTATTCTGTACAGGCTCTACATAACCAAGCCAGCCAGCCATCCAGCCAGCCAGACAAATATCAGCAACAAGCAAACCCCCCAAAAACAATCATAAAAGATAAAAGATGTCAATGCCCGGCTGCAGACACCCAAACCCCCCCAAAACGCCCGCTCAACCCGCACCCATGCCCACACCCCGCGCCTCTTCAATGACACCGAAAAGAAAGCACCTCCCCAAAATCCAAGACATCGGCGAACTGATTCACGAGAGAGATGACAAGAAAGCAAGGCCTCAATGTGTGTCACATAATAGCACTGACGACGAAACAAGCAAGCAACTTTGGTTGGGGCTAGTATTACACACCCCCAGCAAAAAAAAAAAAAAAAAAAAAAAAGTCGGAGCTGACGAGGTGACTGCCAACAACATTTGAACCCAAAGGATGGTAAATTACCCTAAACAGAGTGTGTACAGTACTCTTACATTCCAAGTAAAAGTAATAGCAAGCTGAAAACGGCAAAAAGAACCTCTATTCTTACAATAATCTTTCGGAATCCACGGCACGATTACGAGCAGATCATCTTCATCCAGAGGCGAGAAGCATAATCAATAGCAAAAAGCCATCTTTCATTTCCATCTCAGCCCATTATCTCAATCAACCAAATATCAAAAATCCAAATGACTCGCGGAAAATAAAGTAAAGAAGAGTAGGCTACATTGCCAAAAAAGAAGGCTGCATGCTCCAGAGTACGTTACAAACAACTTCACTAGAGCGAGCGAGCTACTACTAATCACAATCACTCTCCGGAAAATGGGCACAAAAAATCGCGAAGCTGAAGCTAGCCCCAAACATCCCTTTTTGCTTCTTTAGGCAAGGCATCTGTTCACACCCAGAAGGCGCCTCGCTTCAAGCCATCTGGATTCTTAGTTCCCAAGATTCTGGGATCAGCGCAACGTTCTACGGAGTAACACAAGTCGTCGCAACTTGCTACTAAACTACAAACTACCACCAAGATAAGAAAATGGTAGAACGACAAGTAAAAACCGGGGAGTTTAGCCTGTGCACAGTCTCTGGCAACAGCCCGAAAGTTCGCAGCAACATCATCTCGTCGTGGCCTACGAGTACGGGTCATCACATCATAGCCGGAGACCGCCTTTGCTCAAAAACCCTCTCAGCACAAGGTAGATGACGCAGAGGTGACCTTTCTCGGAGAAACGGGAGGGGGGTGTAAAAGACTACAATACACACACACTCCGTTGAACAAAAAGAAAAAAGAAAAAGAAAAAGGCGAAGGCACGAGAAAGTGACAAGGAGGGGCGGCAGAGAGCATCTGCTGAGATCCAACCAGAATCCATTCCTTCGGACTGGGGACCTGGTTGGACGTCCTCGCTCCCCATTCCATACTGTACGAGTATGGGAATCCTGACCTGACCGATAACAAAAACGCCTGCAAGAAAAAAAAAAAAAGCAGGCACAGCGGGCGTGGCTGAAAAAGAGTCGGGGTTCAACAAAAACGACACAGAGAGGCCAGAAAAGATCTCTTCGCCGGCGTGAACCTTTCAGGAAGTGCCCGTGTATGTATCAACGAATAGCATGCCTTCACACCGAATAGGAAAAAGAGTTGTTGGATAGAAAAAAAAATTCAGGCCCCATTGTCATGCACGTCTTTGCCCCCCCCCTCCTCTGAAAGGGACCAGAGAGAAGAGAGAAGAGAGAAAAAAAAATGGGGGAGCCACATTTTTGCAACCTTGCCCACAGTGCATTTCATCATTGACATCCCAGTCGAAAAAGCGATCAGTCAACTGCTGAGGCTGAGAACGAGGGGAAATGGAAAAAGAGAAACCTCGCCTGGTCGCCGAACTGACAAAGCTGAATGCAAAGAAAAGAAGTAATCGACCAGGGGTCACAGGGACGAGACCCAAGAGACCCAGCAAAATCTCTCCGCTCGCAATGGTTCACTGCCTCCTCTTTCTGCTCCTCTACGGAGTCCATCTCCGCCTGCGTGAATCAACCATGCCGGGATAGGCGTAGTAAGCACGTGGGTGAAGGTGGCGTTATGCTACAGTACTCTACAGCAAGGAAAACAAGTTGGTGAGAGTTGCGAGAGGGGGGAGCGAGAGGTACAGAGTACGGCCAGTTACTCATACAGTATCTCGTAAACAGTACGAGTACTGCCGTGCTCTTGTTTCGGCGTTGGGTACTGTAAAAGAAATGAAAGTTTGAAAGAGGCAGCAGCACTTGGCCGTGGGAAGCGTGATCTTCAGGCTGAGACGAGACGCGTTTTCGAAAAGCACCTCTCACTCGAACCAGGGGGACGGTCAGGCTAGCAAAAAGCCAAGACACGGAAGACAGTTGCCAGGTTCAGACAGGGGGGTGTAGTGGCCTGGACCAAGCATCGTGATAGCCATGGGTCAGATGCCTCTCATCAACCTTATATCCAATTGCCAAACTGTCTCAAGCAAGGCCATCCAGTGATTCCCCCTCCTCCTCATGCGACTCCAACGACGAGCGAGACCGCTCCATGAGAGAATAAACAGGATAGATGAAGGGGGGTGTGTGACGGGGGTTCAATGCAGGCAAGGGAAAGAAATGGCACGCGTGATTCGGCGGCCGCAGCAAGAAGAAAAAGACGGTGATTTGATTTGAGGTTTGAGAGCAAGCTGTCCATGTAGGCAGGATCAGATGCCTTGCTCCAGTCCAGCACAGTCGCATCCCCCAGCTGTACCAGGACCGTATCGAGTACACGGCGAACCATGTGCATCGTAGCATTAGACAACTTGACCGTCTTTTCGCTTCCCGCCTCTAGGCTCATGGGCTGAACGACTAGCCCACAAAAAAAAGAGCAGAGAATAAGAGGGTAACCACAAAAAAAAAGGCGCGAACACTGGGCGGAACTGAGAAAGAAAAAAAGGGAAAAAGGCATGCGAGAAGCCAATCAGGGCCAGGGTGAGTCCCAACCAAGGGGGCCCAGAATTCGGGGGAGCCGAGATGACTCAACAAGAATGGGGTTTAGCAAGATGTTCGCCGACGACATGCTTGCAAGTACCAGTACAGTACGCAGATTCCCCACTCTATTTCAGACGACGAGAAGGAAAAAAAGATCGGATAAGGACGTCAGGAAACATATTCCTTCTCCGTCATGCTGCAGCTGCAGCTGTAGAGGGATGGAGGGAGGGGGGGATATTGGCATGTCACAGTTATCCTGTGGATGGAACCCTCGTATGGGGGGGGTCAGATATAACTCGTACAGTTACTGTACAGTAGACAAGACGGGGCCCATGAACGCAGCAACGAACAGAATGTGAAGCCAAGGCAAATTCTCCCATTGGCGGCGGGGCGGTGGATGGATGCCGGCATGGGCAAATAGAAAGGCATCAGATGAGTGCGCGCAAAGGGGGGCGTCTGCAGAGAGAAGCAATCGTGGAGGCGAGCCATGGGTCTTTGCTGCTGGCCCCCTGGTCGTTGGGTCTCTTAGTCATGGGAGAGGGGAGCGAGAGAAGAGAGAGAAAGCGCGCGAGGCCTGCTTCGGCAAAATGAGCCTTGAAACGTCAAAGAATCCATGACAACAGCCGCACGGCAGGGATGAGCCAGACGCAGAATCGTGAGGTTGGCAGCTCGAGAGCTCAGCGTGTCCACCGGCAGACGTCATCGCACTTTGTAAAAAGCACCAGCCAATATTCTGAATGCGACCCCGTCGATGTGGCTGAAACAGCATCAAATGTTCAAGGACCGAGGCTTTTTTTTTTCCTTTTGTTGCTCCTTTGTTCGGATCTATCTTTTCGTCGTGTCAGTCCAAGTGTCTCCAGCTCGGGTCGAGTCTCGAGCATGTGCCTCTCTGGTCCTGGTTCTGGTCCTGGTTCTGGCCCAACCCCTCCCTCTCTCCCTTCCATCCCGCACGAGTACAGCCAGTACCGGTACTGCACTGCACTGCACTGCACTGCACTGGACGCCGTACATCCATAGGGTTACGGATATGCATTTACTGCTCTCGGACCGGACGAGCTGCGATGCGACGGCGGTGGGAGGGTCGAAAAAAGTGGAGGGCAAGGGTGGCTGTTTATTGCACAGCGACCAGAAGCAGGCATTGCCTCGATGTGCGCGCGCCCTGCTGAGCTGATTTGCTTTGATTTGATTTGCCCGTGACGCCGTGCGGATAACAGACAGACGGACACCCGGCGTGATTGATGGACAGAAAAGAAAAAAAAAATCGCCAATGATATCGGGTGTTGCGTGCTGCGTGCTGCATCTCTGTCTTCGCTCTGCCCACAGCTGGCCTAAGTGGATAACGAGGCGAGATGGCGACGTGAGAATTGGCTTGGAGGCGACAAGCTGTCAGCGGTCGGCTGTCAATGCCAATTGTCGCTCACGTACCGGTACTCGCGCTTCGCTCACAGAGGGCCAAGGTACTCGTACAAGTCTGTCCAACGTGCAAGTATGCAGTACCTCGCGCCATCGTCCCAGCGAGCCCCTCGGTACTTTGTGTCAGGGCGTCTGTCCGCAGTCCCACACCGGTACCCCAGTGGACTGCTATGGATCCGGCCAGTGTACCATCTACCTTATAACGTGACGAGCCGCCCAAGCATGTCATCCGCTAGGCCCGAGGCCCAGGTGGACGTTCTTGTCTCCCTTGAGCCCTTCGCGCTCTCCCTACCTAACAAGTGTGCCATTCTGTGCGACTCGCGCTCCCGTATTCCTGGTACCAGCGATGATGGCGCCGGCTAGTCTGTCGCTGGGCTGGGCCAAAAACCCGCCGTTGGTGTGTTGCACAACAGCCGCCCGACGGGGGTTGGTCACAGGTACCTGTACCTGTACCTGTACCTGTACCTGTACCTGTACAGTACTGGTTCGTACGAGTATAGACGCAATCACGATCAATGGTCAGGTTGAGGTGAGGTGAGCTGCGCACTTGGCCAGGTGCGGGTGCATGTGCATGGCTAAACTAGCCCAACACCCAAGCAGCAGCTTTGAACTCATGGGCCCTACAGTACTGTGCAGTAAAGCTGCTCCGTACATAATAGCGCGCCCACTCCAGTAAACTTGCGGCGCTAGGGCCTCCTTGGGCCTCCCCCTCAGCGCCGCTCAACGCTGCTAGCTGCTAGTACAGATGGCTGCTAGCATCAACCTCCCCAGATCGCCATGCGCTGGGCTCAGACTGATCCCTGGGACCAGACCGAAAAGTCCCTGGGCTAGCTCTCCTAGCTTGCTAGCCTTGGGACTCCACGGAGCCTCTTTCACTAGCACTTACCGGCCACTGGGTTCCTGGTACTGTAAGCATTCAATGGAACTGAGATCTGAGATGCCAGCCCAGCCCAGTGCTAGCAGGCTCCAGGTACCTCGCGGCTAGCAACCCCTCCGTATTGCTTTAGTCCTGCACGAGTACAGTACCTGCGCTACAGTAGGTACGTACGATACATGTTGGGTCGCGGCAAGGCTATTGCTATTGCTATTGCTGTCAGCAGTGGACAATGCATCGTATCATCAATCAGTCAGCAAGATTCGACAGACACAAGAACCTCACGCCCGTTGATGCCCAGTCGCCGTCTCGTCTGCATACGACACGTCTGGTGTCAATTATAGTACCTGCACCTGTACTAGTAGTATGTTCTCCGTGCTTTGATTGACATTGGTGCCTACATATATTGCAAGGTCGCAGTAGCAGCAGGCATCAACACAATAGGAGTGTTGCAGTTGCAGAGCATTGATGCAACATGTGCGTATCGAGCACAGCACACGGTCTGGAGCGACACCATCACATGCCCGGCCGTCAATCATTCATCTCATCGATAGCCACGGCGGCGAGTACGGGCTGTATTGTGCTCGTACGTGTACGTGTACTGTACTGCACTGCAAAATCAACGGCACTCCCCCTGCTATGCCCTATCCAGTATGGAGTGCGTAAAGTCAGAGCAAGCATTTGCCAGCTTCGGAGCAAGTCTGGGCGATTTGCGCTGATGATTCCGAGAGCCTTCGTATCCAAGAGAAATGAGATTTCTTTCCTCTTACCGTAGGCGACCATCGCTCATCCAGGGGTCCTTGTCAGCCTGCTCCGGCTCTCGTCTTTACCTTATTCATCACATCTCCTTTTTTTTTCCTTCCCCAGCACACCATGCAGGTCCCAACTTTTTGCAGAATTTAGACTTGTCCAACAAGCCTAGATATCGAAATGCGCCCTAAGGGAGCCCAAATCTCCCCTTGTTTAGTCTGCTCCATCGATTCGGGTTTTAAAATTAGGCGGACACTGATAGCATAACCGCCTCAACGGCCTCGTCGCCATTCCGGTTGATCTCGTCCTGCTAATGAGATAGTGCTGCCTTGGTGCGTGGGTAGATAGAACAATCCTGCGGCTGTCGCATCTCGGTTATCGGAGCGTATACGGACAAATGGCGAGGCTGCAGCAATCGCCTTGCCTTGTATCGTATATCGCGAGTAGATACGAAATACACATGTCCTTTTTTACCGCTAGGAGCAACGTCTTACCCTACACTCATGTCAGGAAGAAGAACACGCTCATCCATTGATGCCTGTCTCCTTCGAGGTCCTGGAAATAGTGCCCTTTCAATGTGGATAGCTTATCAAAGCGTCCAAGCCGGCTCTCTCCTGAGCTGGACAGCTTTCTGGGATATATCCCACAAGCATGGCAAGGACCATCTGAATCCCTCCGCCGCGCACAGGGCGAGCTCGGGATAAGACGAAATAGCGAAAGCCACAGCAAAGTCGCCTGCCAAGGACGAAACCCCGTTACTGGTTCTTGCCCATACTCCTCCTGACAGCTGACGCTAGCTAGCCCAGCGCCGGTCGAGGGCCGTTTTCGCAGATCGGATTAGCATCAAGTAATCGCTCTCCGTTCTGCTCCTCAGAGATCTCAGAGTCCTCGTCAAGTGGGGGGAGCTGTTTTCCCCGAAGAGCCATTTTCCAAGAATCCGGATATAGGTACTCGTATGGCCTCATCTGACCCCCTTTTGTCCCAGAGAGCAAGAATGTGTCTTGATCATCCCAAATCAAGAGAAACATGCAGTATTAGCACATCGAGGTCCGTCGCTTAACTGGAAACCCTCCTCCTCTGCCTCATAGCTCAGCTGCCACGCCCCCCTTGGCTGGATGCCGTGGTCTGACTGACCCTCTGCTCATCCATCCTCATCTCACTGCTTCGCCGTCTCGTTACGGGGGGATATTAGAGGGCCTCCATCACGATTAAGAAAATGACGGTGGCTTGAGAGTAAAGGGCCATCCTCACTAGCATTGTCAGCCACAGTGAGCTTGGTGTGCCAGACTAAGTGTATCGGATTACCGCATTGGCTACGCCATGCAGGAAGCTGAACGAGGGAGGGGGAGAAAACCGCGTCTACTTGGTAAACGTCCATTTGCGGCTGTCTCAGATGCCCCACCGGAACCATAGCGCCTATGCGATGAATCGTTTTATCGTAATTTGTCAATTTTAGGCACCTTGGCTTGATTGGATAAAAATACGACACGTTCCTTCTCGTGAGCATCGCTGTCCTGGCAGTCATGTAGGAGCGCAGCGGGTTGATTGGAAAGAAAGGGAGGGAGCTAGAGCGGGTGACCTTTTGTGTCGATTTCGGGTCCAGGTCCTGATAACGGCCGTTCTAGCAATAGCAACACAAAGATGAGCTTACTACGAGTAGGACGAGCGCTGGGACTGGCACCGCGGCCAGGCCAAGGAAGGCTGACGGAGCGCGGCAGCGAAATTAGAATGGCCTTTTTTGTTTTTCCCCAGTCAAGGCCCCTGCGCGAATGGGGGACGTGCGAGCAAATGTGGCTGACTTGGTCTGTAGCCAACACTAACCAGCAGAGCGACAAGATGCTACCATGTTAGCCAGGTTTCATTCGTAAGGGGGTTTGATATTTTAGACCCTTCTGGCTCGGGGAAGTCGAGCGGCCCATGTCCTTGTCTAGCTGCTAGCACTCAATGCTAGTCCTTCCCGTGATAGTCTAGCGGTCAGTAGTAGCACCTCGTTGGAAGCTGCCTTGCCGTCCAAACGAGTCCCAAGACCGCATTTGATGTACGATTCTTGAGAGATATTGAGAAGCAGCCAGATGCCAATTTGAGTGAGCACTTCTCATAGACACGTGTCTTTGCTGGGAGTATCACTCGTGAGCCTCCATTCGGGTCATGCCTCTTGCCCTGGGTTTAGTAACCATTCGTTTGAAAATCTCTCTAGTATAATTGGAACTCGTGCAAGTGAGACGAAGCTAGACACAAGCTTGACATTGTTCCCGTCCGAGAGACTGTGTTAGCATAGCCAGCTAGTGTTGCTGAGCCCGAGATTCAACGTTGGAGCTTCCTTTGGCCATCCTCGCTTGAGTCACATCCCCCCAGTAAAGACCATGGGGATAGACCCCTTGGCAATGTTGCTGCCGTGGACCATGAACCATGACGATACAGTAATATGAATTCATCACATCGGCAGTCCAGACACAGTATAAGCGAGGAGCTGGATTTGAAATTATCAACACCTCGGGTACTTGTGTCTGCACGTCATTTTGGATAGACATGGACAGGAATGCCAAGATAAGACTCCAGCCAGTATCTGGCTTGGGACATATATCTCCAATATTCGAAGAAATGTGATAAAAACTGCAGTCACCATCTCAAGTGGCAAAAACCTGCCACGCACTCGGCACATCTTGTCCAGACTGCCGGTTCGCCTGGCCTGGCTGGCCTGGTATGTAATGCCTGGGTCAATTGGGCGTGGTATCACAGTCGCCGGGATCCAAACAACTTCGCTCCGTACTCATTGAGATCTTGTTGGAGCGCCACCTGGTCTGGATCGACGCTAGCCTTGCTCGATGTCGACGCCAACTCAGCAAAGAGGACGGATTTCCGGCTGTGTACAGTATCACTCTCTCTTTCCTTGTAGGTCAGTGGAAGGGAGTCTGGGAGAAGAAGCCATTGTGTGGCTCGGTTGCTATCATTCTCGCCTCTTGCTGTTGATTGGGCGATTGGCTCTCAAGTGGCTGTACGGAATAAAGTGGCTGCAACCAAAGTGTCGACCAATTGATGCTTCAGAAGGGTGCCGAAGGGGGTACGTGCTGCTGCGGAGAGGGTAGGTCAGACCATGCAGGCCGCATGCAGAATTTCCCAGCTGCTTCTCCTTTTGCCCGCTTCTTTTGCCCTGCTTGTTTCTCGTCTGTCTGTCTGTGCCGTCCGTCTCATCTTGCGATGCGCTGATGGCTATCGGGAGAGCTCACGATAGAGGGCGTCGCTCAGCTCCCTTGCCTTGCAATCAGGTGATGATGAATTTGGCTCCCCCGGAAAAGTTGATAGCTTGGCGAAGGGCGGTGGAGTTCTGCGGCTGCGGTAGGGCGGTAGGGATTGAATGACAAGGTATCATTTCTAGATTGGTCGGCATGCACACAGGATGTCAGAAATGAGCAACGCCGGAAGGAGTGCAGTTTGCCGTCCAAGGATCGCAGTCTACCTGTAACTGAAGAGCTGAAATGCCGTGGCATGTCTCTGTCCAGATACCATGACTCGATCCTCCGGCACGGAGCACACGTCGCACGAGCACGAGCGCGGCGCTGTTGTGACGTGACGCTTGCAACATAACCATCTATACACGTCTCCCAAGGCCAGAGGGCGTCGTACAGCACTGAATCAGACATTCATCACCATCGACATACCCTGCCAATCAGTGGATCTACCACGTGAGGCTACGCCCTTGTCGCTTTGCAGGTTCGAGGGGAACACAAAGCTCAGCCATCACACGTGGACCCTCAAGAGGGGCTTCAGTTCAGTTGTGTGCGACAAGAGCTGCCTCGAAAGGGAGGGGGAACGTCGCAGTTCGAGAAGCCCAACGACAACAATTGATATTGCGGTGAGCCCAGAGTCGACCACAGAGCTGCGTCTCCAGGTTCACCTCGGCAACTGAGTCGGTGAATTGAAGAGCTGCCAAGTCCGAGCTAACACGCGGTTGGACACAGTGCACAGAGTAGCAATGACGAGAATCTGCAAGCAGTCGGAGAAGGCCTGTTTGATATGTTGCCCCCCTCTCCAAATGCGGTTGTACATGGCGTCTTTGGATTGCACATCGCTTAGATAACCACCGCTGGCTTGCAAAGTTTTATAAAAAATAAAAAAAAATAAAAATAAGATGAAATACTTTCTACCTGATGGGCGGGGGTCATTGCGTCTGCGGCACCTACAAGCATATTTATGCTTTGTGGACAAAGCCCCGAGGCCACTGTTTTTGCTCTGCTTCTCTTCTTTCACTAGGACAAACTCAGAGAAGCATGGACGTTAGCTGGAGCATCGTTCTGACGCCGGCAGACAGGCCATGATTTGGCCCTTGGAAACTTGACCAACGAAACAGCGCGACCGTGCCGATTCGGGGTATAGATGGCCTGAGGGGCCATTTTAGTCTCTCCCGAGGATTCGGGTCGATTTGATCTGTTAACGCCTCCCAAGGCTGAGGACGGCGTTAGTTAGGTAAATAAGACATGACAGCAATGGTCATGGTTGGGGGGAAAAAAAGAGATAAATCGACACCTAAGCAACGCTCACACAACTTTGTGCTCTGCGGCTGAGATGCGATGCAAGCAGAAAGAAACATGAGTCAGCGGCTGAAGGGATTGTGCATGATGGCAGCCCAACAAGCGACCTTGACATGGTGGTGTGCGCCGTGGCTTGAACATTGAAATGCAATGGTATGCAGAGAATGCCTGTTGCCTCCGAATCATACGAGACAGACAGGAGACGCGGGAGGGAGATGAAGGGGGGAGCAAGAGAGAGAACAAGATAGAACAGCCAAGAGGAAGATGGATTCGAAAGATACAACATGATACATGCCTGCCTGCCTGCCTGCCTGCCTATCACGTCGCGGTCCCTCGCTCCGGATACCTTGGTATTTCTGCATGTATGTCTCAGGTTGGGCAATACACAGCACGGCACAGTGGCACAGGCTGCACCGAACCTTGAAGACGCCCAGCTCGGACACAGAGACAGACACAGAGAGCACGTCCAGGCTTCGTATTCTTCGGTTCTGCCATGCTCATGCTCATGCTCGGTCGCCCGTGCCCCCCCGGGAAATGCGGGCGGCTGAAAGAACGGTGTCGCATATCAATCAGTTGGCACTTGCTTCTTGTGTCCATGACATCCATCACATCACAGCGCAGGACAGCAGGATTCGACCGGCACGGCGTACAGCTAGTAATACGGAGCAGTAGCCCGGAGTGGCACATCTGCTCCGGGGGCTGGTTTCTTGTTTGCTTGTATCTGTACCGACGACCCTGGCGAGAGGCATGATTCAAGGTTGGATGGCTGTCATGGAGCGGAGACCAATAGCCATTTATCCGCATGTAGAACGCAGGAGTGGAGAAGGCGATGCAATCCTCATGCAACTGCAGTCCAGGCCCTGCAACCCATCGCATCATAACGTTGCCGTCGAGGGCCTCAATTTTATGCGTGGGTGGAAATGGGAAGCTGCGGGCAAGGAGGAGAGAGAGAAGAGAGACGAGAGTTGGATCTGCGCACCGACAACGGAGGGGGATAATTGAGTGCCCGGGATTGTACATGTACCTCGTGCAGCACAGAGAATCGCATGTCTGCGCATGTACATGTGCACCACCTTTGCTCGGAGTGCACTCCGTTGGAAAGCACCTGCTCTTACTTCCATGTTCTGTACAGGTACATTGCAAATCCAACAGCCTGCGATCCTTGACCTCTGTAACATTTGATGTGCATGATGTGTGATGTGTGATGTGTGGTATTTCGAAATAAAACCCTCAACCCCGTCATTTATGCACCTCCCCTTGGCCGCAAAGTGGCACGCATCCCTCTTTACCATTGCTGATACTCTTACTGTACCCGTACTTGATGTTTATTATTAGAGGGCGTCGACTACTCGTATGAGAGTACCTTGATTGAAAGTCGTGGGCGGTGCCTGCATTTAGCGACCTATCATAACAGCTGACAGGCTCTGGACTCTTTTACAATATGAACGAATGACATGACTTGGCACGGTGGCTACATACGTAATGGATCAGGCAGGACAAAGGCATTGACTCGGTCATTGGGATCCTTCATTACTCGCACATGTAATTCCCACTCCCCTCTTTGCCATCTGAGGTGCACATGGCCATGGAAAATGACGGAAAGCTGGAGATGGCCATGGACAGTCGAGAGTCTATCAGCCCAGTAACAGGGCCCTGGGTTCCATGTTGTTGGCCCGGGTGCTAGCTATTCCGAGTAGGGTCACGCTGCAAGTAGAAGCTCGAGATAGCATCTCCTGCTAGTGCCAGGGCATCTCCTCCTCCCCCTAGGCCCTAGGATGGCGCTCCATGCCTCAATATAGCTGTCGCCTGCTGCGGCAGAGATTGCTGGGACCCCTGGCAGCGCCCAGAACGGCCGTCGACAGTGCTGACCCCGACCGGTCCAGAGCCGATGCCAGCCTCAGTTGAGACGGTCGAGCACTAGGAGCGGTTCACGGCCTGTGGGAGTACCTAGTAGTACGTGTAGTAGCGCTGTGCAAAACTAGCGGGCGATCCAGGGCAGACGCTGGGGCCACGGGCTGATCTCCAAGCATTGAATCTATCTCTACAGGACAGGCATGCACGGAGCTGGGGGGGAGACAGGCTGGCTTGACGATATGACGACGATGATGATGGCGACGATGTGCAGGCATCAAGAGCGTCGAGGGTGCCGTGCCGCAACGACCATCAAGGGGCCATGGAGGCGCAGATGCCCTGCCGTCTGCTCTTCCTTGATATATCCATTCTGAGTCTTGTATGTACTGCACTCGTACGGCACATACCGCTTCGCTGCCGTCGACAGAGCGAGCTTGTACCGAGTACGGCTGCCTTTGGTTGCCCGTAGCGGTACAGCACCGACCTGTCCATAAACCCGGAACCTGCTAGTAGGCATTATTAACGAACGCACCCAGACAAGATCAGAATTGGATGCCGTCAAACGAGCATCCACATGGTCGGCCGCAACAGCAGGCCCAGCCCAGCTTTGCAGATACTGGTGCCGACTCCAGACAAGACCAGATGGCCCGGCTATCGAACGCCCTTAGCACCGTTACACAAGCGGCTGCGTGGGACGAAAGATGGACTGTTTCTGCGGAGAATATCGTGCCCATACCGTCTCGTACATGTACTTGTGCTGCGGACTGGCCAGCGTGGGCCGCGGCTCGCGTGCGACATTCTCGCTAGCGCCACACTGGAACCATTGCTCTGGGCTGCTTAGCCGCTGGGGCCTTGATGACGGTATTGTACTCGGGGCTCTCGACTCTTGTCTTGTCTCCTCTGGGGCTGGAGCCACGGTCAGTCAGATTTGATGGACAGCCAGACAGACTGCCAGACTGACACTGACACTGACATGTACACACGCATTGGGATAAAGCCAAGGTTCCTCATTTTTTTTTCTTGCTCTTTTTCCCTCTCGGCGGCCGCGATGGATGGCCGCCCATCAAACGCAATTATCTCCGTTTGCGGCCCTTTGGCCCGTGCTATGTCGGTTCTGTATCTGTACGGTGCGCCGCCTCTTCGTCTGCCCGTTCTTGTACATACATACGCGGTGCTGTCAGGCAATCAAGCGTTGGCCGTTAATGGCACTACCTCCGGCCTGACATGGGGGATGGGCCCTTGAAGCCCCCTTCAGCCCACCCCCCCAACGACAGCAGAAAGCTCCATTGGTGACATCCTGGACCAGCCAATGCTAGTTCTACATTGGTCGGGGGCTTGTGATTGGCCATTATTGCTCAGAGAAGAGGAGAGGACAGAGAAGGAAGAAAAATCAAGAGAGGGAAAACCGATCCATTGATGGGAAAAAGGCGCAGATCTGTTGCGCTCCGCGAGTGCGAGGACCACAAGATGCTCGTACGAGTATGTGCAAGTACGAGTATACCCGTTGCTAGAGTACTCGCTGAGTGCAGCCACGGGAAACGCGCACTGTGCTCGTACGTGCGGCTTGTACGAGACCGCCCACTTTGTCGGGGCAAGGGTACGCGCGCATTCCACTGCGGCTGGCTTCGAATCAACTCCAGGCTTTTTCAGCTGTCCCGCTTGCTGGGAGCGTGCTTGTACAAACACAGAGTAGCAGTATCTGGGCACCCACCGAAACGACCCCGGTAGCTGGGAATCGCGTTTGGTTTGCTTGGTATCTCGACTAGTACGAGGCACGGGCGACGTCGCACACTGGAGAGGGGCCAAGTTGTGGTGCTGAAGACTCCAACGTTGACTCGACTCGACTCGACGGCATCAGGGACGCGATACCGGACGATACGATACGATACGATACGATACGATTCGATGATTTGATTTGGATTACTGACTGTACGAGTATAGTATACGTTCCAGCAGCAGGACTCAGCTTTGCCACATCTGTCGTGTCCGATAGAGCGCCTCCTCTGCCGCCACAGTTTCCGCAGGCATTTGACTGAGCCCAGCTGGGGTTGAACTGCGCTGGGAGGGGGAAAGCCGACGCAATAGGTTCGCCCTCTGCAAGGACAGGGAGGGTATTTGGAACCTCATTCGCTGCGTACAGGTACGAGGACGTGTGTTTTTCTTTTTTGCCTTTGAGTTGGCGTCCACTCTGGGGGTACGGAGTACATGCACTGAGTGTCACCCGCCCACCCCCATCGAATTTTTTTTTTTTTGAATTTTCTTTTTTCTTCTTCTTCCTATGCACTCCTCACCGTGATCCTGCACCAACAAACGCCCGACCCCCCCAGTCGTCAGGCAAGGGAATTGATTGATTGATTGATTGATTGATTGACTGCTTGAGTACCTGCAACGCGCCTCTCAAGCTCCAGGAACGCGCAGGCAATTGGCACCACAACAAGAGCCCGTCTCTCGTCCAGGCTTTGAAGTGCCGGAATCTCTCCTCCAAGCGCAGAACTCGCTCGCGCTACGACGGAAATAACCCGATTGCCACACCCCCTCCCCCTCAGCGTCACTGGCAGTACTGTACGTGAACGAGTACTCTCTTTGCTATCGGATCGTACCTCCGCTGGAACGATACTGTGCTGCCTCTGCACTCTGTCTGGCTCCCACAGCGCTGGGTTTCTCGCTTTGGTCGCTCCAAAATAAAATAAACCCTGACGCTCTCGTGAGTCCCACTCTTTCCTCCCCAGCCATTGCGCCATTGTACCTGTACCTGTGCCCGTACCCGTGCCCGTACCTGTACCTCCACCCGTGCTGTACCCTCTGCAAGGCCTGCTCATCTTTCCCCAGCCAGCAGGCACCCCAATGTATTTCATTTTTTTTTTCTCTCGTGCGTGGTCCCGTATAAAATTCTTCGTCCTGCACCAACATCGCCCTGCAAAACTCGTCGCCGTCATAAACTGACAAGAGAGTTTCTTCCCCTCCCAGAAACCCAGAAAGACAAACCTCGCCCCGCCACATCTCTTGTTTCTAGAACTAAGCGCCTCAATATTCAGCCAGTCCAGCCCAGCCCAGCTCTGCACAAGTCGCGCCCCGTGTCTCTCTATCAACTCCAACGACAGAGCGATTCTCAGCCAGAAAACCACACGCCCCATGGTCCTTGCTCGAGTCAGACGCTAGACTCACTTGGAACCTTGGTACTCACCCATCCCCGGCCTACGTTCAACACTATATTAGTAGTTGGGTCCCCAATCTGTGTGACCGGACGCCTAGCTTTACTTTAGCCCCTTCGAAACTTTGCCTGATCGCGGGCAAGCAAGACATCCCTGACCCAGCAAGATCCGCGCTTCCAAGGACCAAGACTCCTGGACTTCTGGAGCTAGTGCGCATCACGCACCCCAAAAAACTCCATCAACCGAGCATTTTTTTAAACAGCAACTTGGCAACTTGTCGCTACGGTATACGCCGCTTGCCCCAGTCCGCGCTACTATTGCCGCCGCCGGCGATATTACATATACTAGCCATTGCTGCTTGCGCCGCCACCGCGACACCAAGTGTCCCCCCCCGGAGAGGAGCCTACTCATCACTCTGCCTCCGGCTGCTACTATTTCTTCCTTCCCCCTGCACCATCTTGGAGACGCGAGTGCTTGGAAACTAGTTCTTGTCTGGACGCCGTCTCTTTTTCATTCCACGCCAACCTTGTGTGGAGTTCGGTAGCACGTTCCTGGGCAAAGCCAGCGCAAACCATCAACATCGCGACTTGGAAGTTTTGGTCATCTTGACAACTTCCACATCACGTCGCTTGATAACCATCGCAAAAACACCACAAGAAGAAGGAAAAGAGAACTTGTAAAGAGTTCTCTACTCGTCTTTGGGCTTCGCCATCGTCGATTGCTTCGAGTGTTTTTATGGACCGCGGTGCCACCCAGTTCTCGCAGTCAGGTTTGCCCTCGCCCTACTCCAGCAGTTTCGGCGACCATCATTCTGAAGGCTCGTCCGCAGAACACGCATCTGCTGCTCAATACCCCGGGAAACAAGACTATCCCACCTCTGTGACTCCCACCTCGGAGTACAGCGTCTATCCTCCCTCGGCGCGATCAGGGTCTTTCTCGGCGGATCATATCCAGCGTTCATACCATCCTTCCAGCAGCGCGAGCAGCGGAGGTATGGCGCAACAACAGAACAGTCCGTCTATGCCCCAGCACAATGGGCCTAGCCATCAAGCCCACCCCGTCAATTCTGACAACGATGTGCCTATAGATCCGTCTATTGCGGCTCCGAGTCCAACCTACCCTTATGGGCAGCACTCGCCGTATGCGCCGAATCCAGACATGTCTCATGGCTACTCCCATCAGAGCGGAGGCATGTATGCGCAGCCTCGACCCGACTGGGCCGGGTACAGCCAGCATGGAGCTCCTCCTTTGACTCCCGGCCACCCCGTCTACGCTCAATCCCCAGCGTCTGCTCCCCAGCAGAGACCTAGCCAGGTACGTCGTGTGTGTGCAATGTAGTGTTGGAGGGGTCCGAAGTGGAACGAGAGAGAAAAATGTGAAAATTGGGCGGAAAAAAGTGGTTGTTTTCGTCGAGAGAGGGGAGAGTCAACTATCCATCTTGGCGCGCATCTGCAATTGAGTGGGCGCGTGCGCGAGAGAGAAAAGATGAACCATTCTACTCGAGACAGAAACAACCTTGTCTGCCCGAGAATCCCCCACAACCAACTAGCCTTGTTACTAGCACAAAGTACACATACTGACGTGAATTCTACTTTAAACAGGTTTACTCGTTTGTTCCCATCCCCGGCGCTCAGCAGCACAAACGCCCCCGTAGACGCTATGAGGAAATCGAGCGCATGTACAAGTGCGGCTGGAATGGTTGCGAGAAGGCCTATGGCACTCTGAACCATCTCAACGCGCACGTCACCATGCAGTCTCACGGCCAGAAGCGAACTCCCGAAGGTAGGTTGCGATTTTCGCACCTTTTTCACCTTTACCTCTTTTGCCCCTCTCAAACCTCTAGCTGCAACGGTTCAACTGCCAAACTCGAAGGCTCAGCCACGTGGCTTTGAGAGAAAACTGACACGAACCAATCGTTTGCAGAACACGCCCCTGGGAATATACATGGCTAATAGATGATACAATATAGAGTTTAAGGAGATCCGCAAAGAGTGGAAGCAGAGGAAGAAGGAGGAGGAGGCTCAGCGCAAGGCTGAGGAGGAGCGACAGAGGGCAGCAGCAGTTAACGTCGCGCAAAACGGTGGTGACCCCCAGGCTCCCGATGGCGCGTCTTCCTCTGCATATCCCACGAGACCTGTCCAGCTTCCTCCGATAGGATACCAGCCCAACCAGTATCCTGCCCCCCCTTCTGGCAACGTTGGACAACAGCCCATGCCGGAATACGGAGCCAGCCACATGTACTCCAACTACCAGCCTCACTCCCCCTATGCTCAGCCCAGCCAGCAGAACATGTATAGCCAATGTACGTCGTCGACCAGAGTTGCAACATGATTGAAAAACCACCCCTCATGCTAATCATCACGCAGCAAATGGAGCGCCTCCCCCAAGCCACTAGATTAATGATTTGGTGAGCGGTTGGTGCCACCATTGATCTGGGCATATATTGACTTTTGCTGGTCGCCAATACACCTCCCCTCTTCACGCGTTGGACATAATGATTTTCTTTTTTCTATTTCACCCGGCGGCAGGATGAAAGGGGCTGGATTGTAAAAAAAAAACTCGGCCTCTGGAGGAAATAATATCTCTGTGGGATGTTGCCCGGATTTCAGGGTGTACCTCTCGGGGGTTGGGTACTTTGCTGGCCGGCATCTTAATTAAGGCGGCATCCCTGTTTGATTTGCGCTGTTTGAGGTGGTTTTGTTTTTCTTTTTTGTTACCTTTTCTACCCATGTTCGAACAAATTTCCCTTTTTGTGTGTTTTCAATATTTTCTTCGGCTCTCTCGCACTCCCGCATTTGGGAGGGCATTGGTCTACGGTTACTGGGGGGGTTGCATTGGCAGAGGCACTCCGGGGATGGTCGGCTCTTTCATGGCGTGATGCAATTTTCAGGGGCGGTTCGGCGCAGAGGATACGGAGTACTGAAACCACGGCGGGTGAAGCACCAGGGGTTTCCCTGTGGCTGGTTCTTGAGAAAAAGAAGCTGCTTCTGTATCGCCGCAAGGCGAAAAACGCGATACCACTTTTGTCAAGTGAAGGGAACGCTCAGAGCGCTGGAAATGGGTGTGTGTCGTAAAAGACGCGAACTGGCTGTGACTCTTGGGCCCTGCGGCGGCAGACTTGATGCAAGCAAGCAAGCAAGCAACCCAGGGGGTGGAGGGCTTTGGAAAACATTTGGAAGGAAAATGAAGGAGAAAAAAAAACGGAATCCGGAAAGAATGGAAACTATTTTACGCCCTTTTTCGTAAAGACATTGCGGCGAAAGAACGATTTGTGTAACGCTTTTTTTTTGTAACGTCCTTTCTTTTCTTTAGTCCTTTTTTTTGTCCGTCGAGAGAGAAGTGTATACGATAGCAGCAACCACCTAAACAGTCATTACTGGTATAATATGTGTGTCGAGAGTTGAGGATAACGATACGATATGATGCTTGTCACATATAGGTATCATATCATATATATATTCTGTGTGTATAAACAAGATGCAATCTTGGCGAGTGATATCACGATGCATGTGTAAGTGACAACACCAAAGGAAACTACATATCCAAGCAAGCAACCCTCCCGCCCATGACGGACGCCTCATGGACCCTACGCACGTTGCAAGCCTTAATTAGTCTCGCATCAAGAAATCGACACTAAACCAGCGTGCCATGCGGTTGGGACTGACGCGGCGCCAAGGCAAAAAAAAAAAAAAAGCTACAGGTACCTTAGTTAGTGTCGAAATTAACAAAAAAAAAAAAGAATTTAAAAAGGAAAAAAAAGGCCCCGTCCAAGCTGGGCTTGGGTGTGACAAGCACGGTACCGGCTACGGCGTGTGATGTGGTTACACAAAGAAAAAGACATGGGTTCGGATTTTATGTATTTTATTTTACTTTATTTTAGTATTCTTCTTGGTGGTGGGATGGTGTGGCGAGGACCTTTTTGTGCTGCGTGGGATTCTATGTGTGTGGGTTGGGTTGGGACTTTGAGAGGTTTAGGCGATTCTGTCTTATTTTTATTTATCTTTATTTTTTAATTTTATAATTGGTTTGTGTAGGTTGCATTATGATGTTGGTAGGATTCTTGTTGCTCGACAAGAGGCGTAAACGAGGCTGTGACGTGGACCGTGGGGGGACGACGAGCAAACGCCGAGCTTCAAAGCCGAGAACTGCGAAAATGAAAGGGAGGAGGGGAAAGGAATAAAAATAGCAAACCACGCGAGAGTGAGACAAGTTTCAAGTTCGAAGATATCTTCTGTGCTACAGCATCGGGATGCTGCATGCTTGGGGGTTTCTAATTATATATTGACCAAGCTCTTTTTTTTTTTACGTTGCCAGTGTGAACGGGGGGGAAGAGCGCTAGAATATTCGATTCTGGCTTCTTTTTTTTTTGTCTGTGGATGTGTCTAGTGTAACGCGAGGGAATATGGGCAGCTGATGTAGGGATGCTAGACATTGATTTTTTTCAGGAATGAAGAAATTCGATCGATGAGCCAAAACGGCATGTTGAGAGAAAAAAGAGTATGCGCAAGGGGGAATAACCAGTAAAGGATAAAAGAGAGCTGGCATCGGCTTCTAGAAAAGTCTTGGCGAGATCTACTGCGGGAAGGGCTTGCGGGACGACGCGAAGATGGGAACCTCGTTCGACCCTTTCCTGTATCTACATCTAACATCTACCAAAAAGGGACAAAAAACAAAAGCTTCACACTAAAGGGGGGCGTGTGCAGACCAAGAGACCAAAAAAAAAGGGGAAACGCAAGGCCCTGTTTTTAACGTTTTGCTCGGGGCGCGGCATACGTTTCGTCTTTTTATTTTGGTTGGACTTATGGACGATGTATTTAATTTAGTCTTGGGCGATTTTTTTTTCTGGTCTAAATTGGTTCGGTTTCTTGTGTACCTGTGACGTGCGTGACGAAAGGGTGTGTGTGTGTGTGTGGGCGGGTTTTTGGCGGGAGGACCGGTTGAAGGGCCCGGCTTGTTGGTGAGATGTATAGTGGGCACTAATGGAGAATGGAGGTTTTTCTTTTTTTTTTTGGTGTTGTGTTTGTAGAAGATGGGTTTGTACTGAGACCGGTGTGATGAAGTAAGGCTGGGGGTTTTGTTCTTATATGAAGTGGGTTTGGTGAGATTGGCGTTGAAGAGTGCTTACGGCTTGATTTATACATGCGTGGTTGTATGTAGTATATAGTACAGGTATACGGCCTGAGTTCAGAAGATGTATATGTAGCAGTAGGATCGTCAATGATAACTAGCAGAAACAAGCAAAGCGGCCGTTGGTCAAAGATGACTTGCAGTAAGGCTGGGCCCGTGGTTTTAGAGTGACTTAGGACGGATCTTGGACGGCTTTGTTGGATCGTCCAGGTTGGGTTGCATGGTTTGCTTTTAGTGGGTGTATGATTTCGAAAAATAAAAGAATTACTAAAAGGATGGTTTCTAGAAAAAGGCTACAGGTATGCTAAAGAACTAAATGTGATGGTAAGAAGGGCGATTATGCGGACTGCCGGATGCTATTTGTATAAGCCGTAAGTTGGAGTATAAGCCTCTTCATGGGGGGATTGATCTCGGCCTGATAATGAGATGATGCTCATGATGAAAAGAACAACGGGGCTGTTTTCTACACGCTAGGTCTACAGAGATTTATTATGAACCTGAGTCTTTCCCCCCCAGCAATGGTGGCATCGCAGCCAAACCCCAAGACGCACACACCCTCCCTCCTCTCGATAGCCTCACCTCACCAACAAGAGCCTAGCATTAGCACAAAATCCACCCACGCCTACAAACCAGCCAAGGGGGCAAAAAAAGGGAATGGAAAAAAACAAGAAATGGATGTGACAGCGGGTTCGGCACGCAAAAGGCGCCGGCCGCGGTGGGAACACACCAGCACAAATCGGCCCCCCCTTGCCAGGCAGGACTAAGCATTATCGCCTTGCGCTTTTCTCCCATCGTTCCCTTTTTTATTTGTCGTGCGACGACACTTTTTTTTCTGCACCCCTTGCTTAGCGCCTTGCACTGTGTTGCTGTGAGCGACCAGGGCGGAAGTTTTTAGGGGGGGGAACATCGTGGGTGTTCTGTTGTTTTTTTAGTGCAATCTGGGGAAACATGGTGGTTTATACGAGTTTATGTTGGATGTCATGCTGCGGAGGGGCTTTGGCTTGGTAGGGCTGTGATGAGGACGAGTACACGTAGCTTTCGATGTGTTGAATGTGAGTCGTAGAAAGCGGTGCCACTCTAATCAATAGGATAGATGTAATTCCACGGCACTTTTTGATTTTCATATCAAGTTTCCGGCTTGATTCGCTGCAAGCGCAACGATCCCGAGACTGCCGCCTGTTCTCTCGACCAAACGGGACACAGGAAGCTGACCGGTACTGAAAACCCGTAAGCACTGACCGCGAAGGTGATGCGAGATATCCGATGTGCGTATTCTCTTAGTGGCCGCGCGGGTTTCCCATGTTTGTGAAAGGGAGGCACCTTCAAACGGGTTTATGCCGGTCTATCCGGGTGCTCTCATGATGGCATGGGCCCTGGAAAGGTTTCGCTGCGGGAATCAGGGAATCAGGAGATGTTTGTCGGGCTTTGTAAGAGAGTGCTGACATGGTGGGCGAAAATGCTACTCTTTGGGTTTTTGGTTTTGCCGGCCTTGGTGAACCACCACTTGTTGCTTGTCGAGTAGACTTTTTTGCAGAGGAGAAGAAGGGAGATATTTCCTTCATTTTCTTATTAGGATAATGAACTATGATGTATATTTTTTGATATTTCCACAAGTGATGAAACAAGGAGAACCAGCGAGTAGATGATGTTGTTGAGCAGATGGATAACGCCTGTGGTGAAGCTACTCCAAGGTATATCATGTAGATGTTCCAATACATGCGCATGTACAGCTACACTCGCGTCAAACTCCCAAAAACCCTTAAACATCCCCATCTACCCCTGTCTAAACGGTACACATCGCATCATCTCTTATTCCAAAACAAAACGTGGAAAACAGATGGCCTAGCCAAAAGGCTAAATTTAGTCGAACTACCACGCGCTCCTTATTTAGCTGCTGGATGGACCGACACCCCCAACACTAACGATGTCTCTTGGGAGGTTTTTTTTGTGGAAAAAAAGACACCAACCGTCTGGCGTGCTAGAGGCGCGTAGTGCGAGCTTGGCTCCAGGGCCTGGGTGAAACTAGTGGCAGTGACAGACTTTGTCTCTGTGCCTTGACTTGACAGAGCGGCAGCTAAAGGAGCTGGTTTGAGGGACTAGCAGTGACGGTTTGTCGTCGTTTCTTTGGTGTTGCTGGTGTATTTCACACCCTCTGAAGCTGTTCCCTATTTAGCGCCTTGTCTTGCTGGGAGGTACAGTAGGTATTAGTAACGCATCACGTATACCAGCATCCTCCAACCTGTTCGTAAACCATCTCACATTGCATCAAATTAATTCGTTAATTCTTCTTCTACGTGTTCTATGTGCCTCAATAAATTACCCTAAATGTGTTCAAGTAGACGAGGAGTTGTGCTGCTTCCTTCTGGGTTTGTGGTGCCTTCCAGATAGCTAAAGCGGGTATAGAGCGGATAACGCCACCAAGCAATTTGCACGTCAACCTCACACCTTCCATCACGGCAATCCAGAGCTTCAACATCGTCTTTCTCATATCAACCGCATCTAATACTTGATCGTACTGGTATCTGGATATCTTGATAAAATCGCATTATCAGGTTTTGTTTACGATAAGAGCCCGCGGAGACACGCACAATCACGTCTTTGCCCCGCATCGAGCTCCAGCATCACCATCTATCAATCAAAACCTTACCAGCAGAACAAAGCTCACAACACGACTACCATCACACAGCAACAGATATCGAATTTGTACCAACATGGCTGGCGAGAGGCCGTTCCCGGCATCGCCTCTGCCTATTGGCGGGCCGAGAAAATCCAGCTCGGGTGCTGGCTCAACAATGTCCCCCAAGTCGGTTTCCGTGCTCGGTGCCCATCCTTACGGATCTCTTCATGTTGTCCAACCTGACGAGCCCATGGATATGGAGGAACGGCAGGATAGTCCGCCTCCTCCTCTGGACCCCCATGAGAACCTGAATAGCCGAAAACAAGTTCAGTTTAGCGATGCTCGGACAGAGATCCGAGACGACTCGTCGAGTCTATCAAACAGTGTGTCCATAAGCCACTCCATGGGCGGAGGAGATGTGCTCCTCATTTTGGATCTGCCCGAAGTCTATCTCGTCGGATACGACACCACCTCCTTCACTGCCAGACACTTTGGAGGCATCAGGGATATCCCACCCGGCCCTCATTTCTTCTGGGTAACTCATCCCGACAGCGGCGCCGTCAGGACTGGTTTCTGGATTGTATCCTCTGGTACACACCAAGTTCATGTTTTGCAATGGGATAAGTTCAACGAGACCGTGCTTGAGCCTTCGCGAGCAGAGGCCCGAATCCAGGCTGAAAACCTCGACAACTTTCATGACAAGCTGGTCCCTTATAATGACCCTTCGTCCGTCAATCCAGAGGGAGAGAGGCCTGATGCAGCTGTCCAGAAGGCTGTGAGCGAGAAATTACTGACATGGAAATGGTTATCTGGGAGCGTCACCGAGCAGGTACTTTGTCGCATCACCGGGCAGCACGCTAGCAGTTGGCATGTCGATACAACGGATCGTGTCAAGGGAGCTGTCCTCTTGGCCGCAGAGATGGAGCTTGAAATAAGATTCGCAAACCATGTGCTCCAATCGAGAGAACTCAACTTTAGCTTCTCGCAGCACTCAAAGACATATTCTGCTAATACTCTGGGAGCCGCTCGAAGCTTGGCTGCTATAGATGCAACGTCCTACATGATGTATGTCATGGGTGAACCCAACAAGGAGCTATCCGAAGATGACGTTGTTGGGGAACTGCAGTTTGCCTTTATTGTCGGCGTGCATCTTGGAAACGATGCCTGTATCCAACAGTGGTGGTATATGCTGCTCAAGCTGATCCTCAAGGCATATCTTTTGCCGGAGCACCGCCCAATTCTCGCTTCCAAGCTGCTCCAAACCGTTGCTACGCAACTTCAGTACAGCTCCGAGTGGTTGGACGAGTCCATCATGGACTATAGCGGCTCAAACTCCCAAGAGCTGAGACTCGCCCTCATCATATACAAGCGCCGGCTGGACGAGGTCCTCGACAGCCTCGGCCCTTATGCCACACCCGAACAACTCAAAGTCGGCACCGCGTTTGCCAAGGTGGAGGCCGAAGTCGTGGCCCTCGGGTGGGATCTACACGCCGACTACCTGAGAAAGGGCAAAGTGATGATGGAAGATGGCGAGGAGGTTGAGGTGGAAATGGCGGAGCTGCAGGCTGAAGACGAGCGTGGCGAGTGGGCGCCTGAAGTCGTCGAGCTTGACGAGCATGGACGCCAGCGGGACTTGGTGTCGTGGAACGATTAGAGATTTACGGCCACGGACGGGCGTGAACGGGACGAGAGGCAGGATGTCAGGCAGTCTGTGGAGGAGCTGCGTGAGAAGCATGCTGGCTGGACGGGCTTGAATGGGTGGTCGAAATTGGTTACCAGGAGGAGGATGAGTGCTGTGAAGGAGGCAAAGGAACGGATGATTTTGTCAGATTCTCCTTGAATCGGGGGTTTTCTGCGCTTGAGTGATTGCTTATCCATGCTTGGCGTTTGGGGAACTGGGCGGATATGGAGTGTATTCGGTATGGATTGGGTAGATTGAAAAGTGCTACGGTCGTTTGGGTCTATGGGAGTGGTGAGCTCTGCTTTGATGGGATTTCTTTAATTAAACATCTTTGTTTACCCGATTGGCTCTTTGAGATGGGGTGCTTGAGAATGTGTACTGCAAATTCTTCATTCATAAGAGAGTAACAGGATTGTCTAGTCTTTTTGGGGAATATATTATCTTGATGACTTTCTCCAGTTGGAAACATGGATAGCAGCACTTAACTTGAAGGTCTTCTATGCCGAGTAAAGCGAGGCCCTGGACCACGAATTGGTCAGTATTGTTGAAATGCTAAAAAGCGATTTTTTTTTACGGAAGGCTATGGAGATTTATCTTTCAACAAGTATCCTCGCTGAGATGTGGTTGACAGTACATTGAGGCTGGTAATGGTACCTATGGACATCTTGAAGTGGATAATCGTTGCTATGCTCTGAGCAGAGAGCATGTACAGACAGCCCTTGGGCCATTGTCATAATTGTACCAAGGCATTTACAGATATGAATTTGGCTGGATAATATTTTCAATCTCGAGGATAAAAAGGGGGCTGCGTATTGTCCGCATCATATTCGAAATTCCTCCTTGAGCTTTTTCAGCTACCATGATATACTTGGGGCTCCAGTGCTCACTTAAGCCAGTGGGAAGCGACTGTGTATAGATGGATATGGGCAAGTTTCGATGCATGGATATCATGAGGGGCGAAATACCCGACCTGAAATTCAAATCTCTCCGCCAATGATGGGTTTCTCGAACCGTGTGGTAGTAGCATCGAGAATGGGCTGAGGATTTGTTGATAGATGGCTGCTGGGGATTACTGAGTTCTGCTGTCTCACGCGTCGCGAGAATTTATAACCATTGAGAAGGTCTTGGTGAAGAAGAGATCGGCGTACTGATATGTCGTGTTTGGCATCTATTACATCATCAAGTTTTTTTGAAGACTTGTGCTTGGCAATTGGGCCATGGACGTCAATTGTGAGATTACAGTCCTCTCAGTCTGGCATCATCGTGAAAAGACATGATGGCTTCATAGGCTTTGCATTTCTTTCAAGACTGCGTGACGACACATTACGCGTCACATCCCTAGAATACACGCACACGCAAACATTCACATTCAAGCACGTCTCTGCTGCACTTTGTAAACGTTTGAAGATTTCATTAGCCTGCCAGACCCGTTACAATCCGCCCAAAGCAAGGCCATGCAAATGCCAGTGGGAAACCTATCCCCGTGCCAGGGAATATGCGACTCCGGCCCCTTTTGTATTCCACATCCTGAAAGCTGCAAAAGGAACAGCAGCGCGCAAGATGCTTCTCTCGACCATTTCTTCTTTGTTCCTCCTCGCTTCTCCCCCCGTTGCCAACTCCCAACAGCGCCAAAAACGCCCACCAGACAAACCGTTTATCGGTAAGACTTCTGGTACCTGGCACGAGCACCGGGACCACCAAACTTCTTGGGCTCGCAGCGGCGGTTGTCGGCGACCAGCAGGGTGCGGTCGAACTGGACGAGGGCCTGCTTCAGCAGGTTCTTGGAGTGCTCGTCGACGTACTTCTGGTAGTAGGCGATGAGGGACTTGGCGATGGCCTGGCGGATGGCGTAGATCTGAGAAGTGTGACCACCACCGGTGACGCGGACGCGGATGTCGACGTTGGCGAACTTGTCGAGGCCGACAACCAGGAGGGGCTCGTAGACCTAAAGGGAGCAGGAGTCTTAGTATATGCGTTCTTCTCTCGGGTTGTTCCGGCATCTCTAGCAATTTGTGGCCGTGTCCAATATCATCTGCCAAGTGATTCCCCTCCAAGTTTGATGGTTTTCAATGTTTGACAAGGGATTCGTCTCGGGATGAATTGGAGGCGGCCACAGAGCTTTTCGAATCGTATCGGAGAAGAGTGTAAAGGATTGCGTGCGTACCTTGAAGCGGAGGATCTCAGGCTGGACCAGAGACAGAGGTCGGCCGTTGACCTTGACGAGACCACGGCCAGCCTAGAAGAGAGCCAAATGTCAGCATTTCCACATGTCGATGTGAATCCTGCAATCTCGAATCCGCGCCCATCTCTTCAAAAAAACAAAGAAAAATTCCTCCATGACGTCTGCCCACACCTCCCGTTTTTTGCACATCTCCATCTCCATCTCCTCCCTCCAAACTTGTAACATCGTTCTCTCGTCATTCGTTCCACTAACCTTGCAGTGGGCGACGGCAGTGGCCGTCTTCTTCTTGCCGAAGCATTGCACGCTCTGAGTTGACGACATGGTTGCTGGTGGTATGTCTGAGTTGTTGCGTTGCTGCAGTCTCGCTTCGCTTCTCGTCGTGATGGTGCTGGTCCCCTTTTCGCCTAGGACGGATTTTTTTGCGTCCCGGCCACCAGCGCCTCCAGCGGAACAGCGCGAGGGTTTGTGCCCTTAATGTGCGCTATCCCTCTTTGGGCCGCACGACAAGTTCTTGCTGCAACTTTTTTTTTTTTTTCTCGTAGGTGGCAGATCGGGGTACGTACTGGTGGGCTAGTGGGGTTCCGCAGCTGTATTTTTGGTGCGCCTGCCCAAACAAACTCGCAGAGGCCACACCATCGCACCGCCCACACGTGATGCGTGCCCTAAACCCTTTGCCTTAGTGTTACCGATTGTGGCATCCGCCAAAATTTCGCATCGAGTGAAGCATCACGCCGGACATAATCAACCACAGCCCGACTAAGCCGTCAAGGTACGTTTATGCCGATTCAATTTCTCTCGCGAGAGCCTCATTGCTACGGAAATCTAACGAATCTCGCTGTTCCAGATGGTCGCCGCCAAGAAGCACGTCCCCATCGTCAAGAAGCGTACGTCAATTTTACCACGATTTGAATGAGAGAAGAGAAGGATCCTCGAGATACGGTCGCCCTCGCTTTTTTTTGCCCTATTCTTTCTTATCTCGACTGCCTTCGATAGCCCACACGACGAATGGAGAAAAAAAATCCTACGAGGACGACATTGAAGCGCAGTTGGATGGGTTTGAAATAGGGCAAAAGAACGAGAAACCCCGAATCGAGCCTCTTTCTCATTCTTGTCACTTGAAATTCGAGGCGTTGGAACATGGAATTAACTAGGAACTTGCAGACAAGACCCGCTTCGCTCGTCATCAGAGTGACCGGTTCGATCGTGTCGATGCCAGCTGGAGAAAGCCCAAGGGTATCGATGGACGTGTCCGCAGACGTTTCAGGGGCACTATCCGCATGCCCAAGGTACGACCTTTCCTTTGAAGCGAGAGAGGAAGATGAGCAATCTCTTTTCCCGCTGGAAGAATATTCAATTCAAAGGAGCAGAAAGCGCTGACGTTGGATATAATGATAGATCGGCTATGGCTCCAACAAGAAGACCCGTTTCTTGACTCCCTCCGGCCACAAGGCTTTCCTCGTCCACAACGTCAAGGACCTTGAGCTGCTGCTGATGCACAACCGAACCCACGCTGCCGAGTACGTCACTCATCCCATTTTGTCTGGAGCATCCCCCAACTAACCTCTCCCCCAGGATTGCCAGCGCCGTCTCATCCCGAAAGCGAATCGACATCATCTCCCGCGCCAAGCAGATCGGTGTCAAGGTCACAAACCCCAAGGCCAAGGTCACAACGGAGGTCTAAATTTAGACCTAGGCGTTTACGGGGACTTGAGAGAGAGAGGGAAAGTTCTGTCGGTATCATCGGGTGTGGATGTGACGATAGAGAAAACAAAAATAAAGCATTTAAAGCACACACAACAACGGAGAACAAAAAAAAAGATTAAACAGTTCACAAAAAGGACTTTTGTTTTGGCACTCCTGTCTTTGTTGTCTTTTTTTTTCTTCTTCTCAGACTCTCCGGGTTTATCGGGTTTTTTTATCTCTGGAAAGGAGGGGGGCGCATGCAGACTTCCATTGCTGCTGTCTTGTTTTTTTGAAAGAGAGGTGCTACGGGTTGCTTTTATTGCCATGCGCGCATGCATGCTGCATTGCGGCGGGAGAAGGGAAGACGTATTGTCCAACTGCTAGGGAAATATGACGCACCGTTGACGACAATGATGAATTCTGATGCCCACGATTGCCTGCTGTGATGTGTCTGGTTCGTGGGTGTGGTGTTTGAACATGAGAGAGCTTGTGAAAAGATGACGAGCTGACATGTCTTCTTGATAGACCAGGCCAGAATATGTTGACATCATTTACCAGTCAAGACGATATACTGCAAGCTCATGGAAAGACGACTTCTTCAAGAATATCAAGAGGCTCAGTCTACTATTTTATTCGGATCTTGCCTTGACAAACTTCGGATCTTCAACTTCCTGGCAGTTATCGATCATTTACCTTTCCTCCAGTACTCGCTTCTCTCTACCAAGCTGCCATATCACTCAAAGCAATCATTTACAAATACTGAAAACTTACACACTATTCCCAAGACTCCCTGTCAACTCATGATAACCTTCAACGGCCCCACTCATATCTATCAAAAATTCTCCATCATGGCCATCCCCCCTCCACGGTTCAACACTTCTCCAAAACAGACTTTCCATATAACCACCAACATAATCACAGCCAACACATAGAATCATTTAAACAACTCGAAAGCCACCAAACAGCACTTCCTTTCATAGTCTCAACTCCATAGCTCTAGAAAAAATATGCCATTCAACCACTTAATCTAACTTTTTCTTCTGAATCTATCCACATAGTTAGTAATCATGCTGACTACTCTCAACAAACAAGGTCCCCTTCACCTGCATTGAGTCTCTCAGTATTGATAAGTAAAGTTAGTAGTTGACTGAATTACTCTGCAAAAACGCAAACATCGTAACCGAATTCTACATAACCACGTCTCAATCAAAGCCAATCACCCAACTAGACAATAGCATCTGTCACTCTTAATCATCCAGCTAATTCTCTACTTTACACCTCACACCACAAAGTTACATACATCATATAAACTTCTCAGTAGCGCCCCTTTACAGCAAAACAACAGCAAACTAAACCAAGGACATGTCTCCATCACCATCTCGTAACCTCAATTAAATCAAGTTACGCTTTGAGGGCATTATTCCTTCTTGGAGTTGCACGGCCGAGTGGCGTCCCGTGTGCAAAAGACCTGAGCAAAGATAGATGCCTCTCTACCAACCCCCATCTCGTTAAAACAAAGTCATTCTTGACAACTCCATACGCGTTCCAAAACCAACTTCACATCCTCTATATCACCTTACGCCAACTCATCCTTCTTAAACAATAACAATACAACCAACCCCCTCCAAAAACAAGAACAGCAACACCCTCCACAAGTCTACAGCTACATCTCCAATCATCTACAATATCACACACGTCAACACATCGACCTCATCTAAAAATCACCTTGAATCATCTCACATCTCACATTTCGCCAAATACAAGGCAAGGCACGCAAAGGAGTCAAAATAAAATTCACAACATCATCTCTTCAAAAAAGCTAAATAACAAAACAAAAATGGGTATCATCACCCTTCTCTCCCCATCCTCCCCAAACTCACCTACTCCTCTTCTCCTCTCCTCTCCTCTCCTAAATTCACCCACATGACCACCAAAAATACACTACTACTACAAACACAAAACACACAAAACAGAGTAAAATGGGATTTTTTTTTAAAAAAAAAAAAAAAATTCCCACTTCCCTCGTCCTCCCACAGGGACACCAAAGAACAGAAGATGGAAGAAGAAAAAAGAGTAAACCACCAGGGTCTATCTAGTCCATCACAAGAGCAAAATGAAATGTATCGGCAATGCTTTCCCATCCCGCTCCTCCAAGCACAAAACAAGAAACCAAGAAAAAAGAAACCAAAAAAAAAAAAAAGGAAAGAAAGGAAAAGGGAAAAAAAGAGTCAAAAGATTGCAGGCAACCGCATCATACAAAACACAGTCCAGTCAACACAACCAACAACACCCAAAATCGAAGATAGAAGATAGAAGAAAAAAGGAGACATAAATAAAAGTTTAAATACCTGCCTGACCAAAAGCGAGAAATAAAAAAAGGAAGAAGAAGCCTGCAAAGAATAATCCCATTCCATCTCCATCCCCTTCCAAGTTTCTCCCCTGGAAAAAAAAAAGGGCAGCCACGCCAATGTAGTGCCCCTTTCCCCCAAACCGAGTGAAAGTTGTATGCGCGAAGAAGAGTGGTTGTATATCTCATCATGAAACATGTTGACATGACAAATGAAAAAACAGAGGCTCCAGCTCCAGCTTCAAGCTTTAGATGAAAGACGGGGAGAGCAAAAGAAGATTCCAGAGCGTTTGGTGAAACGGCCCGTTATAAAAAAAAACAATCAGAAGAACAAAAAAGCATGCGGTGCATTTGTCGCATTCAAATTTCGTCATGTTGGAGAACTCTTTTTTTCTCTTTTCCCCCACTGGATTCCCGCAAACGCCCATGAATGGCTAAATCTGGTCCGACAACAACAACAACAAAAGACAAAAAATCCTCTTACAAAGGATGAAGATGACAAAGCCGTGCGCTGCGCGACGGCATGAGCGTGAATCCAGCAGCTGAATTTTCCTCCAAAACAGCGATCAACGTGTGGGGTGGGTAAAATATAGGGGGCCTCAAGGCTTCCCCTCGAAACAAAACATTATGTACAAGTAATAAGAAGGGCTGTTTATTTCTGCGTGAAATCAGTGAGATCCTCGAGTGCGTTGTTTCCTTGCCAACCAATCTCCAAGCATGTTGTCAAGTTGCTAGCATGTTGTTAGTTTTCTTCTTCTTCGCATATCTAGGCAATGTCACTTACCGTTGTTATCTCTGCCAACTTGGCATTCTGCTCCCGGAAGAGGGGACCTACAACCGGATGGTCGCTGCTCGCGGGCACCACATCCGTCTTGTCGTACACCACGACCAAGAGATCGCGGATATGCTCGGGCTCATCAAAAAAGGCACGAAGCTTCATGTCGTCCCAAGCCGGTTCCTTGCTTCCCGTGGAAGAGGAGCTGCTCTTGGATCGATCCTCCGCAGACTGGGTAAGCTCCGGAGAGGGCGATACCGAAGGTGAGCGGTCCTCTGGAGACGAAGTGTCTACCATGAGGGCAGGTGGCTCTGATGAAGCAACCGGAGACACGGGAGATGGCTCCGCGGCTGGGCGAGTCTCTGGCTTGGTTGGGGGTTGCGGCGAAGGGGACGGTCTGTAATTGGGAGAAAACGGATTGGTATCGGGGAAAGAGCCCGGGATGATGGGCTCTTCCACCTCTTCCTCTTGGAATGCCTTGGGGGCCTCGGGCTTGGAGCTGCTGGGCTGAGGCATCCGATCCAGAATATTTTCGCCGTCATCTGACTCATCATCATCATCGGAATCGGATAGATCCAAGTGATTGAGTGCACGCGGCGCGGTAGCAGATCTGGGGCTGGGAAGCACCTCGCCTCGGCGGGAGGTGGGAGACAGCGGCTGATCCAGAGATGGGCGGCCACGAGGAGGCTGGTGTGAGGGGACTTCGTGCGTCTCGTTCGTTTCAGGGTTGACGATGCGCATCGAGGGCGGGGGGACATTGGAGACGTCGTTGATGCGGCTTTCCGCCAAGTACGAGGCAAGCTCCACGGTGGAAGCCTGGGGCGCCTTGTTGTTGACGGTTGGCTCGATGCGGGCTTGAGGCTTGTGCAGCTTGACCGGCTGCCTGGCCTTTTCAGGAGATGAGTGTTCCTCTGAGAAGCGCTCTTCGCTGTCGCGTGGCTCGCTCTCGAGCCCGTCGTCGTCGGGCGACCTCTTCTTGTCTTTTCTCGAAAAGAAGCCTCGGAGACCACCCGGCTTCTTGTCCTTGTTGTTTTCCTTGTCCTTCTTGTCCTTGTTCTTCTTCCTGTCCTTGTCGGACATGAGCTCCTTTTCGAGCCTGTCCAAGCTTGCCCGGGACTTGCCGACAGAGTCGGTAGACTCCCGAGGGGCGTCATCCCGCAGCAAGTTAGGCGTAAGGGTGATCTTTTTGGTCTCAGCTGTTTCGTCCTTAAAGAAAGAGTCGGTGTTCCTGATGTTGCCGTTTCGAGATATGCTGGGGCCCTTTTTCTCTACAATGTCGAGGCTTCCTCGCACATCTTCTTCGTCAGAGGACTCGTCGAGGGTTTGATCCGATGGCTTGGTGCCCTTGGATGATTTGGTCTTGAGCGGTTCCACTCTGGCGCTGTCATCGGCAGGGTCGCCATCGGATGCCGACTGTTGCTTCGTCTGGGTAGCGTCTAGCATCTCGTCAAGGTCTTCTTCTTCCGAAGAATAGTCGTGGTCAGAGTAGTCGTGATAGGTGGGCTCTGCAAAAACGACTGTTGCCTTTTTCTTGATGCCAATAGAAAAGCCAGTCTTTGGTTTCTGCACTTGTTGCTGATCGGTCAACATGGTGGCGGAGAGCTGGTTAAACAGTTAGTTACAATAGAGACTTGTCCATTCCCAGCATAAAAGGGATTGCGTACATCAATGTTCCTGTGCTTGTTCAAACGAGCGAGCCTTTCGGTAGGCGTCTCAATGTGTTCGGCTGGCAGGTAGCCTAAAAACATGTTAGTGGCTGGATGTCTCAAAGTAGAACCAAGCAGTCAACATACCAATGCTGCTATCCTTGACTACTCTGACCAGCCACCAATAGCTGTTGCTATCGTCTAGCAGAACCATGGTATCGCCCTTGGTTGCATTGGCTTGGCCCTCGACGGTAGCGACAAAGGTGTGGAGGGCGTAAACGAATTCGAAATCAATGTCCTCTGGTTCATGTAAGCATTCTGCCGCCCAACCGTATTCAATGAAGCGTGGATCATCAGGGAGGGAAAAGTCGGAATCATCATCTTCTTCAAAGGACTTGTTGTAAGGTATCGTGAGCGACATGTCGGGGTCACAATCTGCCTCGTGCGCGCAAAGGTGACGGTCGTTGCAGTCAAAGTCACAGTCGCATTCCGCAAAATGCGTGTCGTCCTTGGCAACGAGAACATGCTGACTGTCGGGATCGCGTGCCAACGTGTTGGCATCCTTGTCCACCGCGGGATCCTAGCCTTTGGTCTCCAAGCTTTGCGTCTCACTGCCGTCGTCTGACTGGCCAATTACGTAGCTGTCGACGTGTCTTTTGTCGGCGTCTTGGTTGTCGTCGTCGTCGTGGCTGCGGCCCGCATACTCACCCGCGAGAAGATGACGATGGGCAATGCGATTGTGCTGTAGGGAATCTGTATCTGTGTCTGCTGTGCTGGGAGCTGGAGATGGGGAGGAAGAGTGAGGGTGCGAGTGCAGTGACGTCCAGGGGGTCCGTGGGATGCAAGAGAGGGAGGAAACTCGCCGCGGCCAGGCCACGGGAGTGACAACAGAGCTGCACGCACCATCTTCGATGGAAGGCGAACTGGAGATGCGATCCATCATATCGTCATCGAGGTCGCCGTCCTCCTCGATGTCGTCGTCGTCGGCCATGCCGCCATTCTGGGCGACGGCCAGCGAGTCCTGCTGGTGCTGGTGTTGCTGATACACGTCCATGCCGTCGGCAATATTTTCAGCGTTCGGTCGGCCGTTGTCTGTGTGGGTGGCAGCCCAGGGACTGCGGGATTGCGCGAGGGCGGTCTCGTGGGCGACTTCGCGAAGGGTCTCGGCCTGGTGCGGAGCGAGCAGCACAGGAGGGTTGGAGAAGGGGTTTCGGGATATCGTATGACCCGTATGACCTCGGGGAGCGGAGTGATCCTGGGTCGAGGGGGCGTGGTGATGTTGCAAGTCAATCGTGTCTGTATTCGTGCCAAAGGGGGAGAGATCAGTCTCGATGGGCGTTGAGTGAAGCAATCAATGCTCGCGTGTCTCGCGTCGCGGACTGGGCAGAAAAGAAACGGGAAAATGGTAACGGGGATTATTTTTTTTCGGGGTCTTTGGGAGTGAAGGAGAGTCAAAGAGAGTGAGCGAGAGAAGGCAGATGCTGCAAAGGTGGTAAAAGAAGAAGAAAAAAAGAAGGGGCGCAAGGGGGGCCAAAAGATGGAAGAGAAGGGAAGAAAGGAAGCTGCTGGTGAGCCGGTGGGAGGAATAGGAACACAAATGCCGAAGCAGAAAGTAGAAGCAAGAAGCAGAAAATGAAGCAGAAGCAGAAGCACAATCTGGACTTGCAACCAAGACGGCAGATGAGAAGATGAAACGACAAGAAAGGCAGAAGCAGAAACAGACCCCCGGTCAGCAGTTAGGCAGTTGTTCTTTTCTTCCCTTAATCGCATCAATGCTCGCGCAGACAGACAGTAGCTACCAGACAGGCTACTGTAATACTGTAATAATAACATCGAGCGAGGTCGAAACGGGGGTGGCGCGAAATCCTGCCGGTCCCTTTTTTTCTGGAGCCAGTGACAGGCACAATTCCGCAGGCCAAATCTAGCTGCTAGCAGGGGGGTCGAGGAAAAGACGCCAACCAAGATGCAGAATCACCAGCGGGCAGCGTGAAAATGCACGCGCGCGGACAAGGGGGGTTTTGGTCTGGTTTGTGACGATTGTGTCTGCAAGAGGGAACAGAGCAACAAGATGGGAGAACGAGGGCCAATGCCTGATGCAGTGATTTGTAATTGATTGATTGAATGAAGTGAAGCACAAAACAAAAGACAGGCGACAGGGGGGGGGACGACGTGGACGAAGAGCAACAAGAGCAAAGGCGAAGAAGAGCAAAGACGATGGGAAAATAATACGTGTACGAGTACGCACCCGCTCTGACGATCAAGGGCCTGGTCATGGCGAATCACAGCGTCCAGCCGCAACTGATCAAGTGTCCAATGTGTCGTTTCGGTGGGTTTTTGTTTTTGTTTTTGTCTAGTTGTTGAACTCGATTCTCTCCCCGTCACGTCACGGCACGGCACAAATGAAACGACGCAACAGCACACAGACCACGATTCAATTCTTCCTGTGCCGGCGAGTGCGGGTATTGGCGATCCCCACGGCACTAGACAATTAATTACTCGTGGATTTCGCTCAGCTCGCCAAAGCGGGACACGGTTGGTTGGCCTTGGTTGGTCCCCCTGGTTTGGTTGGATTGGGGCTTATCTTGGCTGATTTCGGGTCCGATTGCTGCGGTTTATTTTCTTATTCTCATACGAGCCTTGTTGCTGACACGATGCACGAGGCAGTGGGTGGGCAAGGCAGAATAATAAAAGACGGACAGAATAAGAAAGAAAAAAAGGGAAGAAATCGACAGCTCGATCTAGTAAGGCTAGGTAGATAGAGGGAGGGCAAAGGGAGAGGGAGGAGAGGAGGGGAAAAGGTCTGAGGTGAGGTGAGGTGAGGTCAGAGAAGGATTGGGGGAGGCTAGGACTAGGACAAGAGACGATGGTGGACAAAAATAGGCTGAATCAAGCAAGATGCAATCAATAGTCGGATAAGAAGGAGGCTTTGCATCATTCGATTCTGAATTGGTGTCTGTCTGCGTCAGTGTGCCATGTTTGCCACTGTACTTGATCATGCTACGCTACTTGATTCCATGGTTGATATTACTACCTACCTACTGATGCCCTCTCTGGCATCGTACCATCATTAAGACTCAATATTTACATAGAATCTGCGGTATTAGACGATGGTAGCTCTACTCAGCGAAAGAAATTACTGATGAGACATGTCAGTCTCTCTTCTTCTGTTTTGTTTTGTCTCGTCTCTCATCTCCAGCCGCACAAAGGATCGATCACCTCCCATCCAGCATCCCCCAGCTCAACATTCCTCCCACCACCAAGTTTCACTCCCCATCCCATTCCACATTCTATTTCCTCTTTTCCCCCATCATCGTCATCGTTCATCTTCCTTCCTTCCTTTCTTTCTTTTTATTTCCCCTACCCTTTTCAGCCCCTCTCTGTCCCAAAATCGGCCTCATGCAAGGTACAATGCAAGCTGCAACCCAAAGGCCCACCTCGTATGGATTGGATATCCACAAACCTGCAAGTGACAAGATTCGACATGGGTCTTGGGAGGGGAGAGCGAAATGCTCCCTTCAGCCTCACTCACGCATTTTTGTACACTCACTTACTCATTCATTCTCATTCTCTTCTTCTCCTTGCATCCTACACACTTAGAAACGCACTTATAAACACACACACGCATAAACACAAACACACATGAATGCATAAACCACCATCATCCTCTCATAAATCTCACCCAAAAAAATCCAATGCAAACCCACCATCCATTGGACCCTACACTAACGTCAGGGTAAGGTAAGCTACCTCCCACCACCACCAATCCTCCCGCAATCGCACATGTACCTCCCACCACCACCCCCCCGAACCGAACCAAAAGCTGAAACTCCCCCCACCCTCCACGCAATCTCACCCGCCCAATCTCTAAATTCTTCCTTCGTCTCTTTTGCCTTGCCTTGCTTACCCCTGGATTTCGAAACATGACATACATGCTTGCGTCAACTTTTTTTTTTTTTTTTTTTTTTTTCCATTTGCACTTGGCCTAAACAAGTACCGTGCCGTGCTGCTACAGTAAATGCCGAGCTTTACATCTCACATCACATCGCATCGCATCGCATCTCTTCTCTTCCCGCTTGTACATAGTAGATAGATAGTACCTCTAAACAAGGCACCAGGCTATGTAAACTACGCCAGTCAATCCCATAACCCCTCACCCTCCATCAACAAGTACAATTGTCTCAAACATTCACCGCGCATCATCGCAAATCTTAGTCAGGCTTGTTTGTATAAGAGAAATTTGACAGTTGCCATTAGTTGTATCTATCGTGTCGTTTCGATTGCAGACCGTGCTACGTACTTGGTCAAACAATCATCTTTTTTTTTCTTTCGGTTTCCCTATGCCATAAAACCTATTCCAATCAATAATCCCATGAAATCTATTTCTCAAGCTGCCCTAGAACCAAAGACAGCGGCGCAACCATCGACGTTTTATTTTCTCGTTTAACCCAATGAGACACGTTGGTCTCCACCAATGCATCATATGAAAAATACTGCAAAACACGCTGAAAAAGCAAAAGCAAAAGCTCAAAAATGATCAAAGAAAAAGCAATTCATGCATCCACTTCCGTCTCCTTAGTGTTGGCTGATAGACATGCGTCTAACCTGCTCAGTTCCGTTGGCTTGGCCTGAAATCTCAGCCAGCTTCTTGGTCATGCTATTGACGCAAAATTAGTCATTATTCTATAGTCATCAGGAATGGTTTGGATGTCAAAACTTACAAGTCAAAGAAGGCAAACTGGCTGGGCTGGCTGCCAAACTCGTAGACGAATCGGCTGGCCAGGTAGCTGCCAAAGATGGCGCGCAGGTAGTTCTCCGGCACACGCGAGATGATGGTGTCAAGGCCAATCTTGTTGAGCAGCATGTTGGGAAGCGCGTTCCTCAAGACACCCTTGCGAATGTCCTCGTTGTCCCACAGGTCAGAGTGCTGCAGCTTCTCGTCAAGGTCAGTGATGGCCACTGAAAGCTTGTCGGACAGGATAGATCGGGCAATGCCGGTCTGCTCGTGCTCGCGCCAGATGGCCTCAAACTCGAGACGGGCATTCTCCTGGATCTTGGCCTGGACTTCTCGGACGTAGTCGTTATAGAACTGGGGGGCCTTTCCGGTCTTGTGGTCGACGCACATGTGCTCGATGAAGCCCTCGGTGTCAAACGACAGAGAGGCCAAGACTTCCAGCGAAGAAGAGGTAACACCTCCCTTGTTGGCAGAGGCATCCTTGTAGAGAATGCAGCCCGCAGCCTCCAGGCGGAGCTTGGCGTCCTGGGTGATGAACAGGTTGGCACCCTCGACAATGTAGGGGATGATGCTCTTGCCGTCCTTGATGAGCCTGTTGACCGAGATGAGGTCGATGGACTCGGGTCGGCCACCGCAAGGCACAAACGAGTCGGTCGTGTTGTTCTCGCGCAGGTGGTATGTATTGCGGAATGAAGTGCCGTTGTTGACAACCTCTCCGCTCGGCAGTGTGACGTTGTTCTCCTCGCAAAGGACGCGGTATCCATCCTTGGACAGCTTGGATACGTCGTACTCGCTAATCATGGCACGCTTTCGGGCCAGGCGAATGAGCTCGTCCTTATCCAGGCCGTTGGGGTCGGCCAACACACCGGCGCCGTCGACAACGGCAGTGTATTTTTCGTTGCTGAGAAGGATTTCGTTGCTGCCCAAGTCGCCGTCGGGACCACCGGTCTGCATCTTCCTGACCTGAGAGGGGTCCAGCTCGAGCTTGCGGTAGATGCCCTTGACGTACTCGCGCACGGACAGGGTGGTCATGCCGTACTTGTCGTGGGGGATACCACCGAGCTTGGGAGACTTGCCAGTGAAGAAGGATTTCCACCAGGGGGCGCCACGAGCCTTGGCGTGCT
Organism: Trichoderma afroharzianum; assembly: GCA_037893235.1. Classification (NCBI taxonomy): domain Eukaryota; kingdom Fungi; phylum Ascomycota; class Sordariomycetes; order Hypocreales; family Hypocreaceae; genus Trichoderma; species Trichoderma afroharzianum. The sequence goes on from JBBLXW010000006.1 coordinate 1,150,580, forward strand.
CGGTGGCCCAGTCGACCAAGTCGGCAGTGTTCTCGTCGGGACCCATGAACAGGATCTCCTCCTTGCCGTACAGGTCGACAATGGGGTTCTTGATGCCAGGGGTCTCCGCGGGCAGGAGAAGATCCAGGATACTATCAATGTACTTCTCAAAGGCCTCGGTGGCCTTGTCCTGCTGCTTGGGGTCCAAGAGGATGACACCCTTGGATCCACCCTCGGGAATGTCCTTGTTCTTGCGCTGCTGGGTGCTGGCAAGGCCGTAGTTCTCGTCAAAGATGTTACGGGCGTTGATGCCATACGCCTCCTTGGTGCGAGACTTGACGATACGGATACCACCACGAGAAATGTCTCGGAAACGGAGGTGGAAACCGCGAGACTCGGCACCAATGACCAAGAACATGCCGTACAGAGGCTTGGGGTACTCGGCCTCTGGCAGGAAAGAGGGGTCCAGGCGGAAGCTGAGGGCGACCTTGGTAGGGGTGAAGTAGTTGGTCTTGAGGATAGCGTTGTTGAAGACTCGGAAGGCGGTCATGACCATCTCGTCGTGCTCGTTGGAGACGGTCTTGGAGATCTTGTCTCGGAGCTTCTCGTCAGACATGACCTCGACAGCAGGAGTGGCCAAGATCACATTGGTATCCTGGGGAACACCGAGGTGCACGTTGGCAAAGGCAGCGTAGAGCAGGCGAACAAGCTCAGGGTACGACTGGATGATCTCGAGAATGTAGTCAGGAGTGAAAGTCTCGGTACGCAGACGTCGCTTGAGCTTGGACAGCAGAGCCGCATGGGCGTTCTGCTTAGAGTCCAGAATCTCGGACAGAGAAGCATACTCGGGGCCGAGACGGTTCAGGAAGTGCTGGACAAACACCCACGCGCTGTGGGCGTAGACAGACTCCTGCAGACTCAGCTCGCCAGTGGCAAACAGGTGGTGGAACTTGTTCTGGGGCAAGCAGTAGAGGAGGGAGATTTCCTTGGTGATCTGGTGGATGGAGGCATCGATGGAAGGGAAGTAGCCCTCGAGGTTGGAGGCAGGGCGAAGATAGGCACTCATGACAGTGATGCCGTTGGAGAACTGCTCCACGTACTTTCTTGAGCTGGTGACGCCATAGTAGTGGTACAGGTCACTGAGAGTCGAGAAGATGCCTCGGGCAGTGCGGCTGCGGAAAGCAACAACCAGACGCTTCTCGGGGGAGCCTTCAATGTCAAAGACCTCAATGACGGGACCGGCTCTGTTGACGGCGAGCTCAATAATCTCCTGGTACACCTGCTTGGTGTTGGCGGTGGCCTTTTGCCAGAAACCAACATCGGAGATGACCTCGATTCTGGTCTCCTTGGGGTCGGTGCTCTCGGGGCTCTGCTTGAAGTGGCACTGGTACACGAAGTAGCAGCGGACAGTGGCCTTGGAGTTGGGGCTGGCGCCAATGGCGGCCGGTGACCGGAAAGTCTCGACACGGTACTTGCTCTTGCCCTGGTGGTCCAGATACTTGGACTCGAGACGGGACTCGTATCTGGGTCCGCCAACGTGGCCCTTGCCGGGCTCGCTGGTGTCGATGTAGATGGCGTGGTCGTTGGCCTCCATGTCCAGGCGGATCTCCTCCTGCTTGTCCTCTCTTGAGTGGGCAGCAACCTTGGCGGCATAGAGGGAAGTGATTTGGTTGGCGATGACATCGGGGGTCTCAATGTGGAAGTAGACATCGTCGATGCCGAGCTTTTCGTAGAACCACTCAATCTGCTCGTCGATCAGAGTATCGGGGAGCCAGCCACCCTGCTGGATGATGGCCTTGACAGCCTTGATCTGCTCCGTCTTTCCCTCAAACTGGGGAGCAACGTAGCCGACTGTGGCAGAGCGCAGAACTCGGTGGCCATTTCTCAAGGCCAGAGGGACGGGAGGAACGCTGACGTGGGTGGGCTGAGGAGAAGGACCACGACTTGAGTCTGATTCAGCGGTTTGAATCTGAGCCACAGACTTGGGCTTGAGAGGGACTGGGGAAGCCATTGTGGGTGCTAGGTCTTGAAAAGGATCTTTGTACTCAGGGAAGCTGTCACTGGGGGAAAAATTAGTCTGAATTGCCAGAGCCATGATGAAAGAATGCGGATAATAAAAACAAAGAGTAAACGAATACACAACGAGAGCTGGAAATTAACGAAAGATGTGGTGAAAATGAAAGAAGGATGGGGAAACGCTGTCTTTGCAAGGAGCCATGGTCAAGATATATAGACATGCTAGATGCTATATAAATACGACCACGAGGACCAGGCTGGAACGCCAAAGATAAGAAACTCTGGCATAAATTCACCCAGAGATTGATTTGTGGCATAGCGCACGAGTCAATGACATGGACGACTTGCGCCAGGGGTAGGTATCAAGAGCCAACGTGAGACATTCTGCTCGAGAGATGCAAGGAGAGATCAGATGGCAGCGCCACACTCGTGGCGTTGATACAGTAAAGATATCTCAGTTGCCAGGGGATCTTCCACAAGGAATGCGTCTAAGTGAATGCTTAGGGGGGCGTGCGAATAACGGCATTGACTGAGCAAATGTCCAGCAAGCAGGTGTAAGACACGATTGTCCTCACCGCTGCAGGCCAAAGCTCAGGCATTGTCATTACACCACCCCCCAGTGGCTTCTTTTCCACCAATCTGTTGATTCGACGGGAACGGCGGAGAGGGACGGGGGGAACAAGGAAAGGGATACAGCTGTCGATAGCCCAATGAGAGGGCTCGCAACTGCCACGTACCTAAGTGATTAGGACAGATTGAAAAAAAAAACAAGAAGGATCTCGAATGAATCCTGGATCCGAGCAGTCAGCAAACAGCTGTTTTCAGCAGCAGCGAAAAAAAGGAGAAGCTGCGGGCTTGTTTGTCAAAGCCATCAATAACGTACCAACTAAGATAACCACTATTCAAAGGGCCAAAAAATCGAGGCTGTGGCGGTGCAGGGGTTCGTCCGGACAGCAAAGATAAGAGCAACGGTGAGACGAGCTTCGTATTGGTCTCGTAAAAAGGTCGGTGCGTGAGCGAAGAGATAAGGATTGAGCTCCGGAGGAAGACTTTGCGGATTTCTATTTTAGTCTCGATTCCCGTTAGACATCCATTGTTTGCAGCCAACTCTCTTTTTTCTTTCTCAGCTCTTTTTGGGGCTTTTTTGGGGCGTTGGGCGATCCACCGATCAGAAAGGAGCTGACAGCTTCGGCAGTGCCGAGTGCCGCAGGGCTTCTTGCGGCTTTGGAGCTGCTTGTTCGCCCGGGGTGGGGATGGGGATTGATTGATTGCCTTACATGAATGTTTTCAAGGTTGTCTTGTTTGCTGCTTGTCCCCTGAGGATGTTTTTATGCGGGCGCCAGAGGGAAGCGAGGAAAAGTAAGATGCAGAGGAGAAAAGTATAAGGTTGGTGATATGGATATGGGGGAGGGATGATCTGGAGAGATAGGAGGGGCGAGTCGGGATGATACAGTAAGTGAGGAATTGCAAGCCAATTGGCGCTGCTGACAGGCCCAAAATAATCAAGATGTGATGCTGATGCTGATGCCAGGCAATTCCACGAGGCACCGCAACTGGCGGCCGCGCCTTTAAGTAATTCGGCGACGGATTCGCATCGCTTCGTGACTCTTGCCCGCGTCCTTCAAGGCCGTCACTTGCCTGCTGGTACGCGACGGTACTTGGCTGGTGACCTGCTCGCTGCCCCTCCCCCGGTGGGCCAAGCCAGGCCCAGAACTGGAGCCCCTGCGCCGGGCCTGCGCTGGCCCTGTGGATGGGCTCTAGCTGGGCTCTGGAGGCGCTGCGGCGCTTGCACGCTTGCGCCCAAGTACCGTGTACCGTGCACCCTGAGGGACGTACCTTGGGTACTCGAGTATCCGCACGTACCTCCGCTGCCCCCGTGCTAGTGCAGGCTCCGCTGTTTCTCGAATCTTTTCGTTTCCAGCAACTCTGCAGGGCTGCTGTGGTCACCGGTACCAGCGCCAGCCGGTGTGCCGGGCCGGTTGAGATGCTGCTTCTGTCGTACCAATGACCTCAGTTTACCTTTTCTCAACTCCCACATCAACCACACACAATTGTACCCCTCCATGTCCTCATAGGTGGTACCTATTCAAGTACTGTACTGTAGCTCACTTCACTCACTCAGCTTCCAACATCCATTATGCCTAGAAGCCTCTCCTCTTCTCTCCCTCCGGCTAACAGTTTTCAAATCAAATCTCAATCAGTCAATCACGTTGGCTCTGCTGCGCCGCATCCATTGGACTCTTTTGCCTGCATCCCGTTTTGCCTGCCCTCCGTCTAGACCGTTGGCACGCGGTCAGATGACTGTCGCCCTCATCTCCAATGCGGCCGGGGCAAATTTCTAAACCGCCAGTGCTCGTACTGTACCTACCTAGGTACTCCGTAAAAGGTACAGTACTCACTCTGTCCAGACGCAACCAGGTACCTGATGTACCTGAGGTACCGACGGGAGGGTGACGAAAGGGGCAATGGGAAAAGAAAGGGAAAAAACGAAAAAATCCTGCACAGTATTTCGCATACGGCGTACGCACGCAAGCGGCCCCCAAGACGACCGAAAAAAACAGAGCACATGCGCTGGATCGCGATATGACCTCACCCTCCGTGCATTTCCCTTACATATTCTTACATACTCCCAGCGCAATATTACCAAATAGCAACTGCCTGCTAGGCCACATCGGGTAGTAAGCGTGGTCCGGGCGCCCGGTACCTGACCGTTCAGCAATCAGGAACCAGCACCGGGCTGCAGGCAAGTGCAGGCGCTGCAATGCGGCACCTCCTGGCCAATTCCGCCATATCCTCCGGCCCGGTGACTTACCCAGGAGGCCCGAGGTACCAGATGACAGCGCCGTTGACGTGTGGCGGCGGAGGTACTGCGGCGGAGGGTTGAGTGTACTCTCGGTACGTACCTCTGCGCTGGGAGCCGGCTATTCGAGGCTCTGCGCTAGAGCACTTCAATTTTTCCTCCACTGCTTCGTTTTTCTTCTTGATGTTCTCACAGCTTCTCCTCTCCCCCTCCTTGTCGCTCCCTCTCGTTCTGCTGATGCTCTTCTGCCACACGAGGCATCTGCTGGAGCCACGGCTAAGCCTCATGCGGTGCTCCGTGCCCAATGGCCTTTGGCCGTGTCTCTCCTGCGAGTCATCACCAGACTCGCAAACTCAGTACTGTGCTGTAGCGAGACAGTGCTCGTACAGCTAGCTGCAAGGGATGGAGTCAGAATCGCTGTTTGTTGCACAGGATTCCTTCAAGGTTGTCTCAGCTTGACAATTCGTTTCTCTACCCTTGCCGACTTGCATTGATCTTTTGAGTTGCAATGTGATGCCACGCTGACGTGCGATCTTCTAGCTTCTGGATTGTCCATCCTTAGCCGCCAGCGCCTATTCGACTAGGCAGGCAAGGGGAGGTCAGAAAAAGCAAGACTGCAAAATAAATAAGTGCATACATTTTGCAATATAAGCACTAAATTAGTATATTAAATGGCGCGGTATAAATATAATAACAGCTACTAGAGAAATATGTATATAGCAGCAGTTACTAGAGAAATATAGATATAATAGGAGCGATTAAAAAATTATAGATATAGTAGTAGCGTTGAGAAAAATATAGATATAGTAGTAAATACTAGAGAAATCTAGATACATATAGTAGTAGATACTAGAGAAATATAGATATACTAGTACTACTAGGTAGATACTCGAAGAGTTGGAATTTATAGGCGTATTATTTAAGGCGTGTGTGTTCGTAATTTTCTCAGTCTCTGTTTTTCTGTCACCCGCTTGGCAGGCAAGTAGCCGATTTCCAAAAGGGGGAGCGGCAACATCGACGCCAGTGAGTGTGTCCACATCTTTGGACGACAATCCAAGCACTCAATTTGTATACTTGGTATCTACGACTATTGTACTTGCTCATACTGCCGAGTAAGTATACAACTTCTTCGACTTTACAGATGTTGCTGCAATTGCTTGGAGCACGTACCCCTAGCATTCCCAAAAGTCGTGCAAATCCATTGGATCCCAAGCCTGGCTCGTCGTCTTCTCACTTGTTTCGAAAATGCCATCGTGACAATGCAGGGTTGGCCAGGATGGCTTCTAGCCCTGCAAGGTTTCTGCGACAACAATAGCTGTTACGAGCTTGTTTGTCATAGTCAGCAAATTTCGCCTCCAGAAAAGACAGAAAAAAAAAACAAAAAAGGCCACCTGACAAACGCCTCCACAACGCGCATGGTCTAGTCTCGCTTCCTAATTTTCTTTCAATTCCCTTTTTTTTTCTTTTTTTTTTCTCCGATGCTACCAGCATCTGGTGCAGGTGGCCTTTTCGCATACCGCTTCTTCCAGGCCCAGGCAATTGTACTTGCAGAACACTTGGACGGTGCACATTCATGAAGAGGCTGGCCAAGTAGATCCGGGGTATCCAAGCCATGCCGTCGAGGAATTCCCAACAAAAGTGCAAACTTACCTCCTGTACCTAGCCAACTAGCCTATACAGGACTCGTACATGGACAATTGCAACCTCCTTGCTGCCCGCTCGAATCGTCCCGGCGACGGGTCCCGGGATGTCCAGCTGGCTTCCCGTTTGGCGCGACCCAGCGGCCAGCCGCGGGGATGCACTCCTTCTTTCGAGCTGATGGTCCTAGAGCCCTAGAGCATCTACGGAGCAGTGGGAGCAGCTCGATGCCTGCATGGCGGAAGCGGGTAGCGGGCCAATGGCCCTGTCTGCTTGGCCACGAGGCACAATGCGGCTGCCAGCGACGACCCAATCTGCGACGCCAGCAAGATTGCGTGGCTGCCCCTTTGGCCAACCCGGACCCGTGGTGGAAGAAATTTTCATCACCCCCTATCCTGTCCGTTCGATTCCACGCTGCGCTGCTGGCATGCAGGCATTGTGCAGGTCCTGCCACGGACGTGTACAGCACAGTACGTGTCCCTTGCCAATGCATTGGCCCGGCCTGGAGCTCGACAATTACCCACCGCCAGCAAATAGGAAACCTGATCGATAGAACAAGAGAAGCCACTAATGCCGGACAAAGGCCCAGCAGCCATACAAGACGTGGATAAAACGCCAGCTCCCCAATATATTCGGCACGGCCTGGAGAAGCCCCGCACCGGGTCCCCGTCGGCCATCGGCTGACCCCACAAGCAGAAAGCCGGCCGGAGCTTTCGATTTCCATTACCCCCAGCTTTCTGAGTCTGCCGTTTCCATTACCCCCAGTTTACCTGATGACCCCAGGATGTTGCCGGGTTGTGACGGGCTCGCAGGAGGCTAGGTGCGTACTAACTGTGCTGCTGACTTGTTTGCAAAGTGTCTGCATGTACCTTGCATAGGTACAGGTCGACGTCTCCGTACCTGGCGATGGCGCAAACGCGGCGACACGAGCCGCAAGGAAGCAAAACTGGCAACTAGAAAATGAGCAATCCACGCCGATCATGGATTTTACAGTTCGGAACAGAGTACCTCCAAGTACATTACGCTCGGTACCTTGGTACCTCTTACATGCAGTAATACCAAAAAGAGAGCTATCATCCGCAGGTGATGAAATAGTATTCTCGGACACAGTGCCCAGACAGTTTCGGTACATAGGCCGAAAGCAAAGCTGCTCATTGATCCGTTCCATTTATGCATACATCGGCGAGGGCTGCTTCATCTACTCGTTTGCTCCTTTGCTGCTTTGCCTCCAATGGTTCAATGGTCCAATGGAGCAGCAAGCCTTCCCCGGGAAAAGAGAAAACAAACTAGCAGCGGTCTTGAGGGTACGGGATGGCGGCAGCAAGCGGCAGGTGTTGCATCCCCATGATCCCGTACACATTTGCCTGTCCGCCCTAGCAGTAGTATGGAGGAGCAGTAGTCTCTCGGCTATGAAAATCTGGGGGAAGCACAGCGCCGTCTTGAAGGTAAATTGCCCTGCCCAGAGACACTTTGAACTCTCTTGGCGGAGAAAAAAGCTGTGGCCACCTGTTAGTAAATCATGGGTCCTTTGACTAAACTCGCCCCGCTTCCTTTTTCTTCTTTCTGTCTCTCTTTTTTTTCGTTAGGTTTCTTTTTTTGGCAGACCCCAAAAAACCCCCTTAGCCCAGGGGGCAAACGCTGTGGCTCTGCAAACGGACCCATCCGGGCGTCGGCACTGTACCATCACGAGGACGGCAAAATTGAGAAGAAAAAATTGATTCCAGCTCGGGTTTGTATTTTTTGTATTGCAGGTACCTTGTTCTGTGTACCCATACTGACGGTCAGGTATTGAATCATTTCCCTTTTTTTTTTTTCCCCATGTTCTTTTTGGTTTGCTCTGTTTCTATTACCTTTTACGAGTCACGATGGAGGCAGATCACTCATCCCCCAGTTTCGCTGTTCCCGTCTTACGTACAAGTTGAGAAGCACCTCAATGGCACGCCTTCGCACGCCACCGCCGGCAATTTTTCGTTCTTTCTCTTCTTCTTTTGTTCTTTTCTCTTTTCTCACACACACTCGTTCCCGTTGCTTTCTAATTGGCCATTTTATCCTACCAGCTGTATCCTTCGGTGACTACAATACGAATACGTTGAGGGTGGCCGCATGGATAGTAAACCTGCATTAAACACAAATGAAAATATTGTGAAACTGCCCTTGATGCTTTCCACGCCTTCTGTCTTTTCCGGTGGCGAGTATCCCCAGAGATACTACTGAAGTTCAAATACATCGCAACTCATCGTCTACCCGTTGTACTCTGTACTTGCTCCCGAACAAGAAAAGAGCCGGGGAGGGAAAAAAAGGGTCAGCGTGTCGTAAAGCTGGGGTTTTCGGTTCGAGCTACCGAGAAAGGGCTCGTCATGTGGTTTCGGTTTGGCTCTTTCTTTTGTCAGGCCTGCACGGATTTCTCCGACCCCGGGTTTTCGGCGCCGCTGGCCGCAAAATTCTATTTCCTCCTCTGCTGCTCCATAGTCGGTCATGATGCTGCTAGCACGAGCAAATAGTTACGTGATAATCCGGAGTCTAGCGCTGAGACATGACTCTTTTTTTTTTCGTTCGGCGGCGACGCGCTCCGATTCCTGGGGAAGCCAAGACCTCTTCTTTTCTTTTTGCCCTCTACAGTAAGGTAAGGTAGGAGAAGAGCCGGTGCGGCCGATGTGTTTTCCCCAGAGTCACTATGAGTGTACTTGGATGTACATTGGCGTGCCATCTTAGTTGTACAAGAGCGGCCCCAGCATCCGAGACCATCGCATCGTGGCTCTTTGTTTCCGGCCCCGGCATGTTTGCCCCCTTTTTTACGAAACCTATGTGTAATGAATTATTCAATCTGTGGTTGGAAAAGCTTTGCAGGAAATAAAAAAAAAAAGTAAAAAAGGGCGATCACAAGACCTCTTTCTGATCGACCGGCCCCCCGAAAGAATGAAATGCACGGGCGGTGTGAGTAGGTACTCCCTATGTGAGAAGGATCGCGGCGACCTGGAAACCTTGTTAGGTAAGGCATTTCCGGGGTAAATGGGCACGGTCAAGGAGCGCGTGTCTGATTCGGCGGGTTTTACGTATCGTCGTATGCATGTTGTAAGTTTGTATGTGCGACCCTTGTAAGTCTACATACAGTATGTAGTTGAGTAACATCGTGATCGGGTAAAATACTTTTTTTATTTTTTTATAAATTTACTTTTCTATAGAGGTAAGGGGGTTACGGAAGTTGACCTAAAAAGTCAAACGGGGATGGAATGGAAGACAATGCAGCGTTTTTTTTTTGTTTTTTTTTTTTTGTTTTTTTGTTTTTTTTTCTTTTTGTTTTTTTTTATATGACTTGCTTTGCTGGAGGATCAGGTGCGATGTGAGGCTGATTTGGGGTGTATGATTCGTGAGCGTGTAAGAGGAGGCAGCCCACGACTTTCTCTCTGTGTCTGTGCTTGCTCACTTGCTCGCCTCCTTGGATTCGGCCTGTTGATCCGAATCAGAAGTAAATGTGTTTGAGACTGAGACTTGGTCTGGTCGAGACGATATGAGATGTGGCATGGAATTAGAAACACGTGTTTGGTATGGCGATTGCGATGCGATGATCCGCAGAAAGCAAGATCTCAGGGCGACTAACACGGATATACGGAGGTTCGACCAAGACACGAGGAATGATGGGGAAAGTCTCAGTATGTCACTACGGAATTTATGATTACGTAGCAATGTATGAATTATCATTTCACTCAAAGAAAAGTGTGCTTTCACATATTGAGGATGAGGTATGCGCAAAAGTGCAATCAGGTTTTGTTCTTTTCAGGGTAGGTCAGTCACCATCTCCTGTGCATTCCGGATGACGGGCGCCACACTCGCTGCACCTAATAGGTAAGTAAGTGACAATTGCCCAGTGTCTACTCTCGGCGCATTTTCCATCTATAGCCAAAAAGAAAAAAGAACTTTGCACGAGATGCAGTGAGTGTGCATCATACTGGGGGCGGATGAGGTTAACAACGGGAGGCCAGATGATGAGATTTGCGCCCAAGAATTGTAATCCCACTGTCGTAGCGAATGCAGGGAGGGAAAAAGCCACTGGACAGGATTAAACAAAAAGTTGGTGAGCAATCACACGCTCGGTGTGGCCATGAGGACCAACCATGAAAAGGAGGCAACGGCGAATTGGGCAGAGCCGAGAATATGCGAGGAAGGATTTTGGGAAAATTCGACAGCTTCATTGACGAAATGGGCTGGGCGGCGTACAAAGTGGCACGCGCGGCATTTCTTTTTTTTACTAACATACTCTCATACTGTCGATGAAAAGGGCCTTTTTTTTTTACCTGGTGACGGGGTGCAATGACATCATGGCCAGGGTGTGTTTGTTGAAGAAAATGTTTTCCTAAAGTTAGGTACAAGTGTCTACTTTGACCAAGATATGCACCAGAGGACCGAAAAATGATGTGATTCATGATTGGAAATAGCTTGTGGCCACTGTCGTACTGGAAGTTTTGGATTTGGGCCAGGCGTATTTTTAGCTCTTTCAGCTGGGACGGGCTCAGCAGCTGCGGTTTGTGGTTCTGTGACACTGTGAACGGCTAACTGGCATTGATGCTTTTTTTCTACACGAGTTTTGTTTGCACAGCTCATCACATTGTCCTGGGCACAAGAGGCAATGCAAAGAACATGAGCCATCAAGCATCAATGATGGCCAAAATACCAGCATCTCATAGACTATCACTACGTCACAGCCGCTCATTATGGCAGAACAAACTACCTAGTAGAACAGGCAAATGCGCAACGCAGCACGTGATCCGTTGCCTGCGATTTCTTCGGCTAAACCACCAAAACGTCCGGCAAGAGACCCATTATCGGCCTGCAGTAAAGAGAAGCCAAAAAATTTGACTCCAACTGTTATCGAGGCCCGGCAATTGAGGCACTAATCGCATCTTCTTCTTCGCAAAGCATTGCTCCAGGACTCTGGCAGATTTCCCCTGCAATCGAACTCTCTTTGCGTCCGGCATTGCAGCTTTTGAAAACCAGAAAAGGAATACCATAACGCATTCCGAGTTTGGAGAGCCCCGCAACCGGCAACTTTTGGGATCGCCACTTGCAGCTTTTTTGTTGCCGATATTCAATATCATTCTGCGTACTTTGCATCAATACACACACATAGCCTAATTACCAGTCAAGATGGTTACTCTTACCGAGGTTGAGGACGAGCACTTCCAGCACGCTTCGGCTGCTGACTTGGAGGAGGACGACTTTACTGATACCGGTATGCCGTCCATGAACCCCATCTCGTCAAGCGTACCCTGGTCCTAACAAACTTTCCTCCCAGAATCCGAAATCTCCAACGAGTCCGACTTCGACCCCTCAGAAGAAACCCTCGCCGAGCGGCTATACGCTCTCCGCGACATCATCCCCCCCACCACCCGAGGCTGGGTGTCGAGCCGCGTCAACGCCGTCACCAGCGCCGCCTGGAGCGTCCTGTCCTTTGGCGGCAAGGGCGCCTGGGTCATCACCACCTCGGCGCTCTTCCTCGGCGTGCCGTTTGCGCTGTCGTTTGCCGAGGACCAGCAGCTGACTGCCATGGAGCAGGAGTATAACATGCGCCAGACGGGCAGCGAGCTGTTGACGGCGGGGTCTGAGGGGAGCACGGCGGACCAGGTCGGAGCTGCCCTGGGCCCTGAGACCAAGGCCGCCTTGTGAGGAAATTGACGAAGAAAAAAGACAAGAAAAAAACAAAACAAAACTGAATTGGGGGCGCCACATGGTAGCAAAAGCAGGGTGCTTTGGAACTGGGAAAACGATTTGGTTCTAATGTAATGACTGGCTTACAATTACAATGACGGGGGGTGAAATGGTGATGTATGTGGTTGAGGACCTTGAGCATGCGAGATCAAGCATGGTCCCCTCCATTCGTGTACAATAACCTTTTGGCGACGAAGGAGAGAGAGAGAGAGGGCATGTCATTGCCCTGGCCTTTTACGAACTGCTGGTTGGCTGTATGTTATTGGGCGGACTCTACGAGAGGTTTTCTACAACTATGGGAGGAACAATAAAAGAGGGCCACTTGGGAGGGGAGTTTTGTTTGTACGAAGTAGGTTTGATGCCATATCTCATCTCCGGACGTGGTGTAGTTTCACCACTCTGCATTTTATTACATATATATATTGCCATTGGGTAGAATCACGAGTTTGGCATGCTGTGTAACCATGTGATGATAAAAATCTGAGATATGACTTTACTCTTGTGATGTGTATTTTGAAGTTGATTATAGAATTGTTGTGAGTGAGATTAAAGATCTGTAAGCTTCAACTGTGGGGCAGTATGAACCATCACCACTCACCCTCATCCTCCTCATAACTGGTCACTCTCACAGCATCCCATCTCTCTACATAAATCCTCACACAACCCAAATAAGTAAAGTCATGGATTTTGTAGCGTTACCCAAAATCGAGGTCCGCTCCCCTCCTCTCTCATCTCCAAATCCCAAAGCAAGGATAATCACTCACATATTTCCAGCTCCACGCTCATCTCACGGGCAGCATCTCCCGCCAAACACTGCACGAGATATGGCTCAAGAAGAATGCCGCCGGAGAAACAGACCTAGAAGATCCTCTACTCGTAATACCAGAGGGCAAGCATGACTACAATCTCGAAACGTAAGGAAGCAGCACACACATTCATCTATACACTCATCTATCTTTCTCGTCATTCTCTCTCAACAACAAAATTCTGATATATATCAACAGCTTCTTCCCCCTCTTCAGCAAATACATCTACGCCCTCCTCACCGACGAACCCTCCCTCCGCCACGCCACCACATCCGTCCTCCAATCCTTTTTCCTCGACGGCGTCGTCTACCTCGAACTCCGCACAACTCCCCGCTCTACGCCCTTCCTCTCCACCACGCAATACATTTCCATCCTCCTCGACGCAATCTCCTCCTTTGAAACTTCCCATCCGTCTCTGCATACGCGTCTCATTCTCTCCATAGACAGGAGGCACGACTTCGCCACCGCGTCGTCTATCCTCGATCTTGCGCTATCTTTGCCGGGGACCATCGTGGGGTTGGATCTCTGCGGCGATCCGGCTGCTCGTCCTAACGGCGAAGTCAAGCTTTTCACGCCGTTGTTTGAAAAGGCGAGGGAGGCTGGGTTGGGTGTTACATTGCATTTCGCAGAGGCGGAGAGTAGTGCTTCGCCGGAAGAGTTGAAGACCTTGTTGAGTTGGAGACCGCATCGTTTGGGACACGTTATTTGCGAAGACGAGGCTACGAAGCGCGAGATTGCGCTTCGAAAGGATGAATTATGTCTGGAATTGTGTTTAAGTTGTAACGTGCATGCGGGCATGGTGAAGAGTGGGTTTGAGGGCCATCATTTCGGCGAGTGGAGGGCCGTTGAGGGCGTCAAGGTGTCTCTGGGAGTAAGTTTTGTTCCATCATCACCATCTTTCCATCTCATCCTTTGGAAACGATATTACATGTCATGACAGGGGAAAAAGCTAACAGATTTCACTTAGACCGACGACGTAGGCATCTTCGGTAGCCCCCTATCCAACGAATACCGCCTCGTCGCCCAACACTTCCGCCTCGATAAATCCCAAATCTGCGCCCTTGCCAGAGAACCCATCGACCACATCTTTGGGGGCGACCTCGAAAAGGAGAGACTACGACAAGTCATGTGGCCTTGACAATTTTCACACCTCCAAAACTTACCCCGTACATCTCAGCAATCTTGGATAAAATTAGACGTCATTTTTCTTAGAAACTACCCCATACATCATAGCAATCTTGGATATAGCTAGATGTCTTTTTTCTTTAGAAAGACGGGACTTTCTCCCCCTTGTTCGATATTTTCATTCCTTTCGCACTCATCTTGTTCAAAACTAAAACTGCGCTATATCAACTGTTTAACAACGTACGTACGCAAACTTGATAACGCTATGGCTATGCTATAGACAGGAAACCAGGTACAAAGACTAGAGGAGAGCAGAGTTGTAGCTCTATCCATGAATTTCCATTTTCATTCCGCCGACCACTTCTTCACCAATTTTTTTGGTATATGTATTTTTTTTTGTAAGCCGCCCCGTTTCCTCAGAACAGCACTTCGTAGCGCGTTCATTTTTTCAAATCTCCATAATCCTATAAACGCCAAATGACAAGAAAAGCATCATGAGCCCAATCTAATTCGTTTCATCACGCGTTATATAAAAGCCTCAATTTCCATTCTTTTTTAGTGCAAGTTCTGCGGCGGCGTATCGAGGTCCACGCCCTCAACCATGTTCTTCTGGACCTGGCTTTCGCCAACCAGCTTCCGGAAGAACTTGGAGGCCCGCTCGCTCTCGCCCTTGACCTTGACCGTCTCGTCGCGCTTCTTGTTGAGGTCCTTGACGCTGTGGTCGAGGCCGACGCGCAGGTTGTCGGCGGGCATACGCAAGACGGTGCGTACCGATCCTGAGATTCGGGAGGCGTTGGTGTGAACATAGTCAATCTCGGCGAGCTGTGCCTCAATCTTCCTGGCCAGCCGGTGGGGGAGAGAGTTGGGAATCTGTTGGAGTACATATGCCGATGCGGCAATGGCTAAAGAGGAGTCGGTTAGCAAAAACTCTACATCTGCAGTAAGAGGGGGATCAGGGGTTACATACCGGCAACGACAATGCCAGGCAGGATGAGCCTGCGAAGGTTATCATTACCAATAATGCGAGTCGCCATCATGGCGTGGTCCACCCAGGAGTTCATTCCAAGCATGCGAGGCACAACAGCACCAGCAATGGTCAAGGCCATACCCGTGCCGGCAAACTTCTCCTGGCTATGCATCAAGGTTGAAAAGTCCACAAAGTCGGCAAACTCAGTGGGCACGTCCACCTGGCGGGCAAGGGCATCCTTCTTCCGGCGGAACATGACGTCTGGCCGGAAGTGAAGATTCTGGAACTCGTCGCCCACGTGGAGCAAGCCGAGCTGCTTGATGGCGTTGACGCCCTTGACTGTCTGGGCTCGGGCGTAGTCCTCGCAGCCGTTGACGGCATCGGCAATGTGGGAGAGAATGGCGTCCTTGAGGTCGTCTGCGAATCCAAAGGCGCCAAAGAGGCCGGGATATGGGATATCGTATTTGGTGCTCCCGGCGTATGTGATGGCGGCGTTGAGGTGCCTTCGGGTGTGATCGTAAATGTCCTTGCACGTCTCCTCAATGTTGTGAACGACCTGTTCGTCGACTTCTGATCGGGCCTTTTTGCTGGCCAGAATCTGGGGCTCAAGCTCCTTGAGCTCTTGGGTGACTCGATCGAACTCGGACTGAGCCACCTCGTGGTTGACCGTGGCCAACGTCCCAACATCGTTGAGGATGTTGAGCAGATACGTCCTTGCAGGAGCAAGCTTTGATCTAGCTCGCTTTTCCAAAACGAATCTGCGGAGAGACTGTTCGAGCTTCTCAAAGTCTCGAACTTTGTCCGAGTCCTTGCCCTTGTCATCGCCGGGATCATCGCCGCCTCCGCTACCGCTGCCACTGCCGCCACCACCGCTGGGTCCGCCGGGGGGTGAAGGCGCCATTGGGATGACGTTGCTGGAGACAAAGTGGACGAGCTCTGAAGCTTCCTTGTGTGTACGTGGGCTCAGCCCTGCAACTTGATCCAGGATCATCTTCTGGCATCGCTCCTTGTCTCGAATGAAGTCGTAGCCATTGACGACAATGAAAATGTAGGCCTTTTCCGCGGCGGCAGCCCAGATGAATTCCTTGGCAGACTGCGTAAAGTGGTTTGCTGCGGAGACGACGAATACGACAACGTCAATCTCCTCCTGACGAGCAAAAATGGCCGTCGTCTTGGTCGTGTCAGAGTTTAAGCCTGGAGCGTCAATGAGGGCAATGTCGACGACACCGTTGTTGAGTAGGGATTCATCAATTGTTCTAACGTCTTTGACGTAGACCTTGCACTGGACGTATTTTTCATTGTCAATCACAATATTTTCCAGCTCCTGAAGAGAGTATGCGTCATAGGTCGACTCGTCGTTTCGGTTGTAAATCATCTCCTTGTGGACTGCGTGGACCTCTTCGATTCCTGCGTTTTCTCGAGCATCCAGCACTTCGCAAAAGATGGCGGTGCAAGGTTGTTGGTCTTCGGGCAACACTTTGCGTCGCAAAAGGGCATTGCAAAACGTCGACTTGCCTGCGTTCAAATCGCCTGTGATGAGTACTTTGCTTGACTTGTCCTCGATACGCTCGCGGAGGGACACGAGATGCTTGATGCTGGAGCTGATTTTTCCATCCAGGAGCGACGCAATGGAGCCCTTCTCCAGTGAGTGTACCAGCTCGGCCTGGTGCAGAGCTCCTAGTTTGAGATCCAATTTCAACACTGAAAACTCTTGTGCAATCTGTGGCGAAACGAGCCGCGGCTCTGCTGCAGGACGAGTCTCGGCCGCCTGGCTGGACTCGGCCGATGCATCCTCAAGACTGGTCATGGCTCTCCTAAGCATGGGCGGCGGTGCCTGGCTAGACCTGGCCGTGATGTCTTCCATGGTTGATGAGTGCAGGATGCCGGGACGAGGCACGTCAGACTCCATCTTCTCGGCTCGCTGAACCGACGGGTAGTGCGCAGGCCACACGGCGTTCATCTCGCGAAGGCCATGCAGCAGGTCCAGCACCTTGTTGATTGATCGGCCCAGCGTAGCTCTCTGGGAATTGTACCACAGCTGGTGGATAGCTCCGGACTGTCGCTGGTGGCCATGGGGCTGCATGTCCCACATGCCCGGCTCGTCGCCCATGATGCTGCCGCCGTATCCCGAGTCAATGTCCAGCATGCTCTGGAGACGAGCGGCGTGCTCGGACGTGGTGCCGTTGCCGACCGTCATGTAGTTGGGCCGCCCTCCGGCTGGGCCAGCGGAATCGAGGTCGGCATCGTCCGAGTCCCGGCGGGCGGGCGCCTTGCCCTTGTCGTTGAAGTATTCTTGGCTCATGCTGGTCAAGGACTGCTTGTGCGCAGCATTGTCGAGCTGAAGGGTAAGCTAAAGGGTAGAGATGCAGAGATGCAAGGAATGTGGATGATGTAAAAAGGTCGAAAGATCGGGTAGGAGCACGAGGGTCGGGCTTTGAATGGGGTTCGTCAAGTAAAAAGGTTGCATGATGTTTAAGCAAATTCGCGCCCCCCGGTGACGAAGCTGCCCTGATTGGCCTAGTGCCTCGGCACAAGCTCGGGAAGCACGCGCTATCTTATCGCAGGCCCCCAAGAACCGGGCGTTGACGGCACAAGTATCTTCACGCCTGCGAGCCGCCGTGGGGGTACATGGCGGTGCTTCCTGGCCGACTGACGTCCCAGTCCCGACTAGCAACGCAAACATGCCAGACGACGTCGCTCCTCGGGCACTCCGCTAGGCAGATACTATATCATCCAGTTCTTGTCCGCTTCATCGTTCAATTTCTCGCCGGGATTCGTCCGTCGCCCGAATTATTCTTTCTATCCGGAAAGCAAGACTCTGCGATTGTCGCTTCTCCGCAAGACGCAGCCGTCGTCATCATGAATGTGAGGGCAATGCCTCTGTCTGTGTGTAGCAGCACGACCTAACCTCGACTTCCATTGCAGATCCTAGAATGGGCTTTTGGCAAGCGCATGACGCCGGCCGAGCGTTTACGCAAGAACCAGCGCATGCTCGACAAGGCGATTCGCGAACTCGACCAGACCCGCGTCAAGCTGGAGAAACAGGAGAAGACGCTGATACAGCAGATCAAGACGAGCGCCAAGAATGGGCAGATGGGGGCGTGCAAGATCCAGGCCAAGGACCTGGTGCGCACACGGCGGTACATTGAGAAGTTTTACGGCATGCGTAGCCAGCTGCAAAAGATTTCCCTGCGGCTTCAGGTACGATCTTGTTCGACGCTGATAGTAACCTGCTGTATGCGCATACTGACGGGCGAGCTAGACCTATCGAACAAACGAGCAGATGATGCAGGCCATGAAGGGTGCCACGATGGCGTTGGGCAGCATGAACAGATCCATGAATCTCCCCCAGCTCCAACGTATTGCCATGGAATTCGAACGCGAAAACGACATTATGGAGCAGAGGCAAGAGATGATGGATGACGCCGTTGATGACGCCATGGATGTTGGGATCGAGGAAGAAGGCGACGAGGTTGTTGAGCAAGTCTTGGAGGAGATTGGTATCGACCTGAACCAAGCTGTAAGGCTACATTCCTATCCCATATCAGGCCCAATGCGCAACATGACTGACCGATGGAACAATAGCTTGGGGAGACTCCAACCGCCTTGGGCAACTCTGCCGTGTCCGAGGGCAAGATTGCGCAAGCCGTTGGGGCTGGAGGTGGTAGCGGTGACCCGGTCGACGATGACCTTCAGGCCCGACTCGACAGCCTTCGAAAGTAACCGGCTGCTGCTACTACTCTATGACGAATCCGCGAATGAAATAATGAATGAGAAGCCTCGGAGTAGCCTCCCAGCGGAACCTACCAGACTCCGTTGAGCATGGGAAGAAGTAAGGGCGAAAGTCTCTTTAATGAGGGATCCAGATGATTCAAACGACGATGATACCACAGGGGATCGTCCAGCGGAGCATGTTGTTATATATATGTGGACGGGGCTTAGATGGGAGTGAGCCGTGTTACGTTTTCTCGTTGGGCGCAAGAGGTGTTGATGGCCATTATGATTTGAAGCATACACTTGCAGATATATTTACGCACGCAGAGGTTATCCATTACGATGATTGACCAGAGAGGACTCCTTCATCCCGCTGTAGCTGCCCAGTAGTCATGTCTTTGTCAAGGCTGGGTATTGACCGTCTCTGGACTCTTTGAAGCAGTACCTATATTATCCACATACCTTGGTACCTTGGTAGTTTCTTACCATCTCGTACTTGCTTCATACTCCGCGGCCTCGGTGATTCCCACCCTCGGCGATCGCGGCCTTAGCAGGATCAACAAAGGACATGACCCGGAGGAAAAGAGAGCAACACGATCAAGTGGACACGCAGGGCTGCTCAAGCAAGGCATTGATGGAGGCGCTAAAGCTCCCCCGCGTCCACTAAGAGCGCCGAAGCCGCCGCCTCGAATCTGGCGCCCTCCATTTGATGCAGGCTGCAGCAAATGTCGCCGAGCTGGATTTGCTTTGTCTCGAACAGGCAGATGGTGTCTCGGAACTCGAGGGTGCACAGGCAGCACTGGATTTGGTGGCCTCGCAGTACAAAGCCGGGAGCAGGGAAGCAGCTGATATTACTGTACCAGGACGGGCATGTATTCTAGCCCTCTAGGTGACGTGAGAGCTCGCTGAGATGCCCATGTAAGGGTAGCACAGCAGTGCAGCTTATTGGTGCTTGCTGCAACTGCACTGCACTAATTATCCCCGGAGGCGCTAATGGACGGCCTGGAGACGCCAACAAAGAATCCATCCCATTGCTCAAAATGCAGCATTGCGCAGCCCCCAGATCAGCTTTTTGCTTTTCCCCTTCATGTTCTTACTTTGATATCACCGGAGAAGAACGAAACTCTTTTTTTTTCTTACTTCCGGGGGGACGATTCTATCCGAGCCACCACTTGATTACTCGATAAAAATAGAACGGAACCTGAACCTGTGTCTGGTATGTACATGTACTGCATTGGCGCTCAGCTCCATGAATCCTGTTTGCCTCAAACTATCCGCACCCTGGCCGGGACATGAACATGAACATGAACATGCCATGCCGCCGCTCCCTCATCCCATCGTCACCGTCACCGTCATCGTCATCGTCATCAGAGGCAAAGCTGCCGGTCTACCGTCAAATGTTTGCCTTGGAGCACAAAGTTCAAGTTGCCATACATAGACAAAGCCCGTGATGTGATTCACCGTGTCCTCTCAAATCATTCAACTCATCGCCGGCTGTTATGCAATGCAAGACGTTAGCGCTTGTACGGCTCTACAGCTTACAGGGCCCTTGTCACCGCAAACCACAGCACTACCCACTAAGCATCAGCTGGATTCTTGTCTGGTCGTAAATGCTCCCCGCTGTCCCCGCCCATGTCATCCATTTCCATGCCCCCTCCTAATGCTGCCCCAACTCTAAAATAGCAACCTAACGCTCTGATCTTTGATCCATCTCAAGTCCTGTCCTGCAAGCTCACTGGCACAGTCTCTCGACTCTTGCGACGCCCCTTAGACATCCCTGGAATTCGCATCGAATCACGGCTGCACTAGGCGCCTGGGCTACCCAATCACGCTGCATCCCCCTTCGTCTTGGTTCCCCCACGAGTGCGATCCATCGCCATCCATCCGCAGCCCCGCGACGACGCTTTCGAATAGCCCCAACACCCTTTTCGCTTCTCTGCGACACCGATCTGCTTTGTTCTATAACTCGTCTCCCATCAACCAACTTCCAACATCCTCCTCCCTCTCCGGCTCCGGAAGTCTCTTCCTCCTCCACAAACTGGCCGGTAACAAGCGTCGCAGTCTCTCCTCTCACGGAGGAAGTCTGCTAAATAGAATGTTTGGCGGAGCCTCCAACAACTCGTCGGGGGCCAAGTCTGAAAGCGATTCCAAGAGCGACGGCAAGTTGCCTTCTCCCGAGGCCAGCCCGACCGCGGCCTCCGCGGTTCCCATCAAGAACGCGGACCAGGCGGCCAGCGGCGAGAAGCGCAGCGGCAATGGCAGCCCCCCAACTCGACAGGATACCGGCGAGAAGAAGCGCAGGAGTAGTGGCGTCAGCAGCAAGGCCAGCAGCCTGCTAGCTTCGGCCAGGAACTCGCTCAACTTCTCCCAGGTTGGCCGCTCGGGATCCGACGCAGGCGCTCAGACGCCGCTCCAGAAGCTCGGGAAGCAGGACCCAGCTCTCGCCGTGCCCCAGGGCCAGCACAACAACTCGGCCGGCGACTCGGTCCCCGGGCCAAAGTCCACCTTTCGTGTCGGTGTTTGGGAAGATAGGAACAAGAAATGCCGCCGGACGATGGAGGACACGCATGCCTTTTTGTACAACTTTTTGGATACGCCGGCTCCCGCGGTTGACGCATCAGCCGGAAAGGACAAGTCAAGTAAGGACGATAAAGAGGCTGCTCAGAAAGAGGTCTCCGAGTCGGACAACGGCTACTTTGCCATTTTTGATGGCCATGCTGGCACATTCGCTGCGGACTGGTGCGGCAAGAAGCTTCACATTATTCTAGAAGACATGATACGAAAACACCCCAACATGCCGATTCCTGAGCTCCTGGACATGACATTCACATCCGTCGACGCCCAGCTCGAGAAGCTCCCGCTCAAGAACAGCGGCTGCACGGCTGCCATTGCGGTTCTTCGTTGGGAGGACCGCGTGCCCAGTGATCGATCCGTCACTGGCTCTCTGGCCATTGCCCCAGCCGCCGCAAACGTTGCTGCCGGCAAGGTATTGGCCAAGTCGCAAGAATCAGAAAAGGAAAAAGATGGCCCGTCAGAACCGTCGCAGGCCGTTCCTAGCGAGTCTATAACCGCCAAGCTCAGGGGAATGGCCAGTCGACAGCGTGTCTTGTACACGGCCAACGTGGGAGATGCACGCATTATCCTGTGTCGAAACGGCAAGGCCCTACGTTTATCCTACGATCACAAGGGCAGCGACGAAAACGAAGGAAAGCGAATTGCTAATGCCGGTGGTCTCATCCTCAACAACCGCGTCAACGGAGTCTTGGCTGTCACCAGAGCGCTTGGAGATACCTATATGAAGGATCTCGTGACTGGCCACCCATACACCACCGAGACGGTCATACAACATGACCTTGACGAGTTTATCATTATTGCTTGTGATGGGGTGAGTATCTGCTGGCGGGGATTATTGTCTGGAAAGATGCGCTGACCTAGTGTGAATAGCTTTGGGATGTCTGTAGTGACCAAGAGGCTGTTGACCTCGTCCGAGAAGTTCACGATCCGAATGAGGGCTCAAAACTACTCGTCGACCACGCTCTCAACCGATTCAGCACGGACAACCTGTCGTGTATGATTGTGCGATTCGACAAGGAGGCTCTTGCCCAAAGCCAAGCCACCCCAACTCGCTCGGATGCCGAAGCCGAATCGAACAACGGAACCGCGGCAAAGGTCAGCGAAGTGGACAAGATTATCTCGGACACCAAGCAGAAGATTGCTGAGGGCAAAACCCCAGCCGTCGGGGTGTCAGCTAGCAATAGCGGACGTGGGTATGACGCTGTTCCCGCACAAGAGGAGGGATTCGTTCCCACTAGCTTGAGTGACGCATTAGTCGAAGAGCCTATTGCTATTGAGGAGGACGATAGCCCCGAGTTGGCTGCGACCGAAAACCCGACTGAGGCTGCTGCTGCTGCTGCTGCTGCTACTTCTGCTGCACAAGAGTCAAAACCCGAATCAAAGGAGCCTGCAGATGCCTAGGATTCACACACCCCTGCTGTCCAGCCAGAGGCCGTCTAGCAGTCCCGATTGAGCCTCTCGGACGAGCCTCCAACTGAATCAAGCAGGGGTGGAAGTAGTGGTAGCAATACGGCCCAGATCTACAGAGTACACGCGGTGTAGCAGGTGGTGGAGGAGTCCAGTCGACGGGATGGCAGAGTGACAGATTCTGGGGATCTGTATTGGTTTAAGCATTCATATACTACGAAAGAGAAAGACGAGACAAGACGAGACGGTGACGAGGCTGAGGTCTCATGGGGCAGTGGGCATACGGTTGGACAAAGACTAAGACGGCCAAGCCAGGTGTTGTACGCTACCTGTATCTGTATGTAAGAGAGTGCGGATGTTGTTTGGGTTGGTTTTTTTTGCGGAATGCAAGACTATTGATATCGAGTACACTACTGTATTGGTTTTGGCTGTTGTTGCTGGTGATTTTTGCCTTTATGTTTCTGCCTCGTGTTGATGTGTAAGCTTCTCTTTGCCTTGTAGATGCTTAAAAACAGAGTTATTATTCAAGGGCAAGATACAATGGAGCATGTCTATGGAGTCGGGGTATTAAGAGGATGGATGACATACAGAGCGTGTCACTTGATACCAAATTACAACGGTAAAATACTAGGTACTGTACTCGTCCTCCTTGCCTCTAATGGTGGAGCAGAGGCAGCAGGATATAAGACAGGCTGCCAGACATTGTCCCTTGCGCAGGATGCGGCCAAGATGACTAAGAAAGAAGACAGCATGAATGGTAAAGCACAGGAAATGATAATGATCTCCTGCCTTGCCAATGATTGCGCAGGAGGCACCAACACAGCCCATCCATTGACGAATTGCTTCATGTTCTTCTTACTGCCCTCTTACTGGTCCGCAAGTCGCAAATTATGGTCGCTGAGACGAACCAATTAGCAGCCCAGCCACAGCACAAGCTGCACCAGCTATCCGGAGACGCGGCCGGCCTCCACTAATGATGCTACTGCCAGTTATGGGTAAAGATGGGGCTTGTGTGTGTGTGTGTGTGTGCAGAGGTGCAAGTGCAGACAGCAGCTGCACGACGTGCGTTTCAGAAGCCCAGCCACAGGAACGGCACTTGTGCTGATTCAATGCTTGTCTGTTGGATCAATTTGGTTGCAGTAACAACAACAACAACAACAACAACAACAACAACAACAACAACATGATCGTCACTCTCACCGTCAGTACGGGCATAACAGTGACAAACAAACAAACAAACAAACAAACAAAAAACAGTCGCAAGCCAACGGGCACCTTATCGCCATCATCCAAAGACAAGAAAACGCCGTGCCACTACCGCGCAACTATTGGACGGCCTTTCTGTGCTAAGGGGGGGCCCGAGCTCATTTCAAAAATTAACGAAATGGGGATTCCCCCCGGTTCGCCGTTGATGAAGAACAGAGTGCCAATACGGAGCTTGGGAGCCTTCTGCCGTGACGGTTGGCTGGGCTGTCTCGAGACCCCTGGTTTCCGGGATGGGGGGAGCTTGCAGGGGTTCGTTTGAATGGGCTACGGCTAAACCCCCTTAAGCCAACTGGGACTCGAAGGACCTCGTACTGTAGCATCGTGGGACGGGATTGCTTGCTAATGGGCAGGGAAGAGGAATGCCAGCCAGGCCGGCTGTTGAGATGCGCTGCTTTTTGTCGTGGGCCCCGCGTCTGGCAGCAGGCTGGACCGCGCTTTGCCTGCTATCATTTCGACTGCCCATCCAATCCAATGGCGCGGTACGACTGACATTGAATCGCTTCCATCTTCTTGTCTGTCTTGTCTGTGCTTCTTGTGTGGGTGGCACCAAGTTTGCATTGCCTTGTCCAGACCCCCTTGCACTCCATGTATCTGCGGCGCGGCGCTTAGCAACAAGTGGACTCACTCTCAGGCACAGGCACAGGCACAGGCACAGGCACAGGCACAGGCACAGGCACATTCGATCTCGCGACCTGCAGCAGCGCGGCCTCGTTTTTTTTTTCCTTCTCTGTTTTGCGCAAGCCAAGCAAAAAGAGTGACAAGCATTGCATTGTGCCAGAGTTTGGAGTTCCGCGAAAAGCTCAATGTAATTCCGTTCCGGCCACCATTCCTTGCATCTTTCCCCCATCCTGAACAGACAGGCCTTCGATTTGCTCTACCAGGACAGGAACAGCTTTTCCAAGGCGTCTCAAGCTCAAGGTTGTTTGCATTGCATTGCATTGCATGCGATACAATACGCTTCCCCCACGTCGCGATTCGTTCCTCTCCATGCCCATCGCTGTCGCATCAAGCCCCTGAGTACGGTATTGGTGGTGGCACGCTCGCAAAGCCGACGCAGCGCGCTTGTTTGCCCTTGGGCGCACAATCTTTCATTCTCAGTCCTTCGTTACTGTTGATATTATTTTTCGCTTCATTTTTTTTTTAAAGAAAAGGCATCTTTTTTTATTGTCTCTCTTTATTCATCGCCTATTCCCCATCCGGCTTTCTTTGAGATTCCCTCTGGGTTGAGCTGGACTTGGCCGAGCTGGTTGGCGGAAGCGATCGAACCATAGATATCGGAGCCACATCCGAGCAAACATGTCGCTAAACGGCTTAGACGATCCCAAGATTGTAGAGGCGCATGAGGCTGGCGTTGCTGAGCCTGGAGGATGGTATGCATGGTCCACTCCCCAAATCCCAATCTAAGTGCTGTATAAGATTTCCATTTTGCTGAGACCCGGCCCTTTGCTTTGTGTTATCGATAGGTTCCTGCTCAAGTATTCGAGTCGCGACGAGGTCGAACTGCTGGACAAGGGAAATGGAGGCATTGTCGAGATCCGAAATGCCATTGCCGGCTTTGAGGAGGAAAGCCCGTTGTATGGCTTTCTGCGGTACCGGAGGAGGAATGTCATTGTGAAATACCTACCCGAAGACTGCTCTCGGCTTATACAAGGTTAGTTTTTCTTTGTTGCTCATACCTTTCCTTGTTCCCATCTTTTGGATCAGCGGTGATCTGCGTCGCAAATCATCATATGATGCTAACTGTGACCGACTACTAGCTCGAGTTGCCGTGCACTTCAACGCCGTCTGCGAACGATTTTCCCCGTACGATACGATATTCGAAATCTCGACGGCTGCCGAACTGAGAGATACGAAGCTCTCTGCAGCATGCTCCTTGCATGCGGCATCTGGATCTACGGCATCATCCACCAGCTCGCGAAGACGACGCTTGGTGGAAATCGCCGAGGAGGAGGAAGAGGATCAACGATCTTCCAAGCGGCAGTCGGTGCTGGAATCCGACGATGGCCGGCCGCGAACACCTGGCGGCCAATCTACAGCTGGGGATGAGGTCAAGCTCAACTCTGAGCTGGCGTCTTCGCCTGAGCACAGCAAGTTTGCAGGTTCCACTACCTCCGAGGTGCCCAAGTTTCTGGGCATTCCTGACGCACCACCTTCGCCTACGAGATCGGTTGATACGACCGACAGCTACAACTACTACCTCACAAGCAAGCCAAAGGTGAAGCTCGCTGCCCGACCTGCGGCCGACGGTGCGATACGGCCACAGGCGTCTGGAAACTTTAGACCGGTTTCATCTCTGCCGGCCGGATACAGGTTTGGAAAAGGCCAGAAGAAGGGGAAAGGCAAGGACGGAGATTCTGCGTCCTTGATCCATGAAGAAATCCCAGAGATGGAGCCACCTGCTGATACTACCCCGGCGGCGGCACCAGAGGACTCATTAGGAATCACTGGCGATGCCTCGCGACCGACTACGAGCACGGGGCCAGCGGCTGATACATTGTCTGTGCATACATTGTCTGTGCCCGCGGCGCCGACTAAACCTACCATTACGCCCGAGAAAGCTCGGCTCATGAAGGCCATGAAGCTTAGGGAGAAGAAGAAGAAGCAGCAGGAACAGCAGAAGCAGAAGCAGAAGACACCAGGCCCCGAAGATGAGAATACGAGTACAATCACAGAAGGAACCGAATCTGCAGTGGATATACCAGGACCCGAAGATAAGAATACAATCACGGATTTGGAGTGCCCTGTGGATGCCGCTATTGAAAGCCATGATAATGATGATGATGATGGACCGGACGGTGAAGAAGCAAACGCGCGAGAAGATGAGGAGCAGCAAGGAGCTAAAGATGGAACAACAGCCTCCATCAGCCAAGCGGATTCGGGCGTGGTTTTGGATAGTCTCTCGTCGTCTGTGCAGATAGATGAAGTGCCTGAGGGAACTCTGACTTTGTCTGTGCAAATTGATCAACTGTCCGAGGGAACTCGGTCAGAGTCGCCGGCAGTTACCTCTTCGGAGCGCGACGAGGAGACGGCCGCATCTTCACTTTCGGATTCCACCGACGAGACGGTTCACGCTGCGAAGAATCCGGATGAAGTAGATGCTGTCACCTCGGGAGATGAAGAGGCTCAAAAGACTGCTCCCAGTGGTGCATCGGAGGATGAGGGCCGAGTCGCAGAGGAGAATGCATCGGGATCGCTGTTGCCTGCAGCTGTCATCACTGCTGCAGCTGATTCTTCTTCATCTTCATCTTCTGCTGCCGATGCATCATCATCTTTGAAAGAAGATGAGTCGACGGCGACAATTCAAACCAGAGAGACTGAGACTGAGACTGGTGGCAGCTCTGCAGCGGCAATGGAGTCCAATGAGGAGATTGCTGCCGGGGCTGCTAATAAGGGATCGGCCAAGGCCGAGACTGAAAAGGAGAAAAAAGGGATTGCAGTGCCAATTTCAAAGTTGTCGGCGAATATTCCGACGTCAGGGGCCCCACCGGCCGCCTCATTAAGTGGCATGGGATCTGGCGCAGGCGAGATTCCGCCTGTACTCGCACATGCGCCTGCAGGACCTGGACCTGGACCTGGAGCGACCCCCGGCGATGTTGCGCAGGCAACGGAGACGGAGGACAAAGGGGAATTAGAGGCAGAAGTAGCTTCTCCACCGTCCTCGATACCTGTACCCATCCTGCTTGATTCACAAACAACCGCCGCCATGGAGGAGCAGGCGGATCTCCATCTCGTGCAGCAGACTAGCCCGTCTGATGAGGCAATTCCAACTTCAACTCCTAGCGACACGGCCGCTCCCGACGAGCCAGAGCCACAGTCACGCTCCAAACGCGCGGCTGGTAACCTGACACCGATCCGCACCGATCTGATTCACGGAGACGATAATGACGATGCTGCTGCTGCCCTCCTCGTCCAGGAGAAGACCCAGACCCAGGCGACCCAAGATGAAGACGACGCGCTCAAGGACACTGACACTGACACTGACACTGACAATAAGCCAATGGTGGCCACCAAATCTCCGCTCACCCCTGTCTTCCCCAGCGCTCCCATTGCCAATGGGCCGCTAGGCGCCAGAGCTCCACAGACACAGGCGCACACCGTTCGGACAGTCTCGAATCCTGTCCGTGGCAACTTCATCGCTCCGACAGATGTAACGCAGTCCACGGCGCGTTCTCTGAGTTCGGGCGCAGCTTTCTTACACAAGGTCACGCAGCAGCAGTCGGCCAGCCTCGCCACCATGAAGTCCAACGTCGGGTCCAGCATCTCGCAGCGCATCAAGGCGCTCGAGAAGCTGTCGGCCACATCAGGTGATCAGTCACGGCCCGTCAGTCGAGAGCGGCCGTCGTCGACCTTTTTCGCGGTGCAGAAGCGGGACACGTCCAGGCCGCCGTCGGTCGTGGACAGGACCAAATCCCTCAAGGGACGGGCCGCCTCGCCGACGCCGTCGCACCAGGACGATGCGCTGTTCGAGGGCAGAGTGCGGCTGCAGAGATCGGGATCCGTCGTCAGTCGGGTGTCCATGTTTGAGCCGCTGGCCTCTGCCTCGAGTCCGCCGTCGGGCCTGGCGCCCGGCACCCAGTCGCGAGGCCGGCCCGAGTCCGTCGCCATCACCACCAAGATCATTCGAGACCCGAGCCTGCAGCAGTCGCTGTCTGGCTACGAGCTGCCACGGGACGCTTCTGATTACGGCTATCAGTCGCCGACAGACCATCACCACCACCGAGGCATCGACGACGGCTCATCAGAACGACGGTCCAGATCTCGAGAACGCGGCGGCGAGGACGACATGGGTAGGCGATCCTCGCTAAATGCGGTAAAGGGGTTCTTCAAGGACCCGCGAAAGACTGTCACTGTCTCGACTAACATGCGCCACGCCATAGTTTCGAGGACAACAACCCAGTCGCCTAGTACTGCCAGCCACCGCCTGTCCATGAGCAGTCGCCGCTCCATCACCTTTGACCGCGACATTTCCAGCGTGACTGAAGATTCATTCTCCGGCGACGACAAGTCCTCGGAGAAGAAGACTTCGCGCGCCGGGCGGTTTATGCGTAAGCTTTCCAGTTTCTCCAGTGGGATCAAGAGCAGCAAAACGAATAAAGCCCCTTCAGCAGACGAAAGCAGGAATAATGCCAGCGTGAACCGTCAACAACAACAACAACAGCCCTCTGCGGCTCCTCCCGCCGCCACCAGCGCTGGCGAGGCGTCCATCGTGTCGGATTTGGGAGACGTCAACGTCCAGTTCCCCGACAGCCTGCTGTGGAAGCGACGCAACCTCGTCCTCGACTCGGCGGGTAACATCATCCTCAGTGCCCTGCCGGCGCAGAGCAGCCGAACAGCGGTGGGGACGAAAACGTATCACATGAGCAAGTTTCGACAGCCCGAGGTGCCGGACGTGGATGCGCAGGAGCTGCCAAACAGCGTGGTCTTGAACTTTCTCGACGGCATGGGCATCCAGCTGGCGTGCGAGGATAGGACCGGACAGATGAATGTGCTACATGGTATGATTTGACTTGTCTCTCGTCATGTGTGGGAAGTGTACATTGCTAACTGATTTTGTGTCCCTTCTAGTTTTGCAAGCTGCTCATGCTAATCATAGCCGATGAGTTTTTTTTTTTTTTTTTTTTTTGCGTGAAGCGTCGACTTTCAACTAACAAGGAGTGAGAGCACACTTATTATGTGACGCTCACATCTCTAACAGGGAGTGAGAGCACGCTTTTATGCGTGTTACTCACACCTCATACTGAATGAAAAAAAAAAAAAAAAAAAAAAAAGGCTTATAGAAGGCAGCATATCAGCGTATATGTATGCCCACCCTTGTTCCTCTACCCCCCTCCAAAAGGGACTCATCATGCTCTCCATGTCTGCACGATGTTGGATTATCGTCTCATACACTTAGAACTAACCTTTCCTTTTACGTCCTACTATTCTCTACTTTCCTCTCATACTCTCATACTCTCATACACTTTCTCTCACTCTCTCCTTTTCGCCGAACCACACGCATAGAAAGTTGGGATGGGGAACGGACTAGGGAATTGGGGATGCGGCCTTTTACAAACTCACCACCACCACAAAAAAATAACAGTCGTCATCGCTAACATAGCGTCCAAAAGGATGGAAAAGAGGGGGGACATGTGGAAAAGATGTGTGATTTGATATATTGTGTATATATATATATATATGGTGGCATGTTTCCCCCCTTCTTCCGTCCTTGCACTTTTTTTTTTCTTTACCTGTTGTCCCTTATTTCTACACAGACACACACACACAGACAGATACCTCTCGACGAGCAAACACTTTTTTCCCTTGTTGTACTTTTTTTTTTCTTTTCAGTTTATTCTTCTAGGAAGGAATTTTTTTTTGTACTCTTACTTTTTTCACATGATACCATGGCAAGCTAGAATATTCTTGCTTATTCTTTATTCTTTTATTTTTTTTTAGTGTTTTATTGTTTTTTTTTGAGTCTCTTCTACATGTACTCGTACCAAAGCAGCGGAATTTTGAAGCTCCAATGCCCTACACCTTTTTTTTTACCCCCTCTTGTTGTCGCTTTTCTTTCTCTACTCATCTAATTCCTTCCCTTTTTTTTTGAAGTTTTTTATTTGTATTCTTTTTTTTTTTTTTGGTTCCAAATTTTTTTTTTCGGGGGAAAAAGTAGGGGTCGAAGAGTGGTGGGTTGGAACGGTGGAAGGGGTCTTCATAGGAAAGAAAGAAAGAAAGAAAGAAAGAAAAATTGAGTTTTTTTAAAAAAAAGATGGGTAGGGGGTTTTGAAGTTTCTCGAGTTAAGAGAGTTGAAGTTGAGTTGTGATAAGGGGGGGGGGGGGGGGGGGGGGGTTTTTGGGGGGGTGTTATATAGATGATGGCTGGATGGGAAAGGACATTGGGGATGGAATTTAGATAGAATGAATAAATTTCGTAAGTTTACAACTTTTGTGGCCGTGGATGAGGAAGAAGAAGAAGGAGATTGTATATGAATTGGGGATGTTAATAGTACCTCCGTAGAAGGCCCCGCCTTTACAAGAAATAAACCATCATATAAGAAAGACATCTTCTTCGTATAAGAAAGACATCTTCATATAAGAAATCTTCATATAAGAAAGAGAAACGACCCATTACCATCACTGAGAACAAAGAACAGCGACTCATCACCACCTCACAGCGGCACACACAAAGCAAAACAACAGAGACCAAATACACAATGCTCATTTTTCAATTCTCATCTTCGTCCTCCTATATATCCCTCAGAGGACCTAATTAAAAAAAAGGGGAAAAAACAAATCCGACAACATAAAAGCCCGTACTTATCAAACAAATTTGGTTTTTGTTTCCATGTTCCGGTGATAACTAGTAATAATATTCCCCCATTAACTTTTTCTTTTTAGAAGCCCTCACATAAAACGACCTCATATTCATCATAATGATCCCATCCCATCACAATCACTTCATCCACAGCTACTCTCAACTCGCCGCTCCGCTCGCCCCCGGCCCATCCAACCCAGGAAACTGCACCGGATCCATAGCCATGTACTCCAACAAATCCAGCCCACCGACATTCACACCTTCAGCCGTCATCGCAACAGAGCTATTCTCCATGTTCTGGAAAAACGCCGGGCCAGGCGGCAGATACCACATCTCGCTGCCGGCATTGTTCCACTCGTCAAAGAGGTTGACGTCCATGTTGCCGGCGCCCGAGGCGTTGCTGTTGTCCGCCGCCGGCGTGGACGGGCCGATGGATGAGGCGCCGTGGTAGGGAAAGTTGCCGGTCGAGAGATCAAAGGGCGTGGCGGAGATGTTGTTTGCCTCGGTGGTGGTGTTGTTGGCGGTAGGAGTCGGCACTCGGTCTGCAGTAATAAGTTAGTCAACGTGCAAATTCTTAGGATATGTGGACGAGTTTCAACTTACAGTGTCCGTTGAGGCCATCCCGCAATCTCTGTGCGTGGCTGCCCACCCAGGCTGCGCCATTCTCGCCATTCTCTCCGTTCTGCACCGGCTGCACGGCGCCCACGTTGCCCGCCTCCGGGACGGGACTCTGTGCCTTGGCAGACGGCTGCTGCATCGGCGCCTGGATGAACCGGTTCCGCAGCCGGCTGGTAAGAGACTCCAGCAGGTCGGCGAAGCGAATGCCCAGATGCACGTCGTCGACGATGCAGTTGCGCAGAGCCTCCACCGTGGCGTCCATCAGCTCAATGCTCAGCTTGACGTCGGAACGAGGAGCGCCCAGGGCAAACGTCTTGAGCAAGAACATGGCGCCGCTGATGATGCGAAAGTACGTCCGCACGGGCGCATGCTTGAGGTAGCCTCCAGGCAGCAGTCCCTCGACGACCGTTCGCAGGAGATTCCGGCTTCCTTCCACCACCTCGCGCACGTACTCCTGGTCGTGAACCGTGAAGCCTCCCAGCTGACCAAGAGGCAGCTTTCCATAATTGATCATGGTCTGCGGAGACAGATGCGTCGGCTGGACCCCGTTGCCAGAGCTGGAAGCGTTGCCTGCATTGTTAGTGCACCGCTCGACGACCGCCTGCAACGAGAGGGAGTTGATGTAAATGCGGACATATTCGTACTCAATGGTCAGAATATGCCGAATGTACTGCGGTAGACGGAACAGCTCAAACTCTCGATACCAGTCCTTGAGCAGCGGCGTAAAGTCCCGTAGCAGGTCAACGTATTTGCCCGACTGGATAATCTCCGTGGTGTGCTTGCGCGTCTTGAACAGCTTCTCGTTGCCGAGGTGCATAGCATTACTGATGCCCGCCCAGCAGTGGATGATTTGGTCGTCGAGCTCAAGATCCGGGACGTAGTTGAATCCATTTGCCAGAGAAGAGGGGTTTGTTGCGGGTGTGCTGCTGTCGTTGGTCAAGGGTCTCTGACGAGCAACGGCAGGGTCGGCTTTTCTCAGGTGCTCTGGTGTCATACTAGTCCAGCCCAAACGACCTGCAAGCTGGCTCGTGTAGATGAGCAAAAGCCGCTTGATGCGATTGGCTCGCTGACGGTACACTTCATCCTTGTACTCGGGACGAGTGATGGCATCATCCTTGAGCAGCTCATCAATATCATCAAACACACCCAGCTCGTAGGCCAATCCCATGGCGGTGCTGAGCAGCATCCAGCACATGCGATCGCTCCTCCATGCCGGCTCTAGCCAGCTCTCAATTCTTTTGCCGCCGATACCCGGCCCCATTGTTCTGTGCAGCTCATCCTCAGACGCCATCAACGGTGAAGCTTCCGCAATAGGCAGCACCAGCTCATCAGTGGCCTCTTGCGGGGGAAAATGCAATGCACGAGGATGCCACTCGGTCAGAATCAGTAAAGACTCAATAGTGCCCAAGGTTCTCAAGCTGCCTTTGCGGAGACCTCGCCAGGGCGCTGTGCTGCTCGTCTGGGACTCTTCTGTAATCATCGAAGTTGAAGCAGACCCTGAGCCGCAGAAGCCACCTCCAAAGGCTTCCTGTCCCCATAGACATCTCTCAATCATGCCACGCAGATAGGTCCATAGCTGTTCCGGCACCGCGTGAGATCGACATATGCCGCCGGTGCCGGGAAGCTGGCAGTATCTCGAGGAAATCGTAAGCAAGGTAACCGTGAGAATAGGCTCTTCGGTCAAGAGGGTCAGGTGAGACGAGGGGTTGCTAAAGGTAGGGGGCGAGATCGGTGTAAGTGGTGACAGGTATTTGTAGTAGCTATAAGAGAAAGTACAAGTCAGCTTCTTCATATAATTGACAATGGTGTGTGTAACAAAAGGATGAGACTGGGGCCTACTAGTCAATGTATTCAATGGCTTCTTGCGCAGTGAACCATCCAGCACGCACGAAGCGGAACCTCGACCAGGCTCTCAGGGCGTCCTCATAGCCGGGCTGAGCCCTCAGCGTCGGACGGGACAGGTTGGGATCGATGGACTGTTCAGGCCGGACGGATATGGATGGCCCCCTCGACCGGGCACGAAGGCCAGGCTCGTCCGTGGCCTGGGCCTGCTGAGGCGGCCCCGGGGCAATAGACGCCATGCTCGGTTGGCGCCGATGAGTATCCGCAGCCGGGCTGGACTCGCGGTTAGCAGTGCCATACGCAGCAGCCGACGCCGATGAAGGCATGACAAACCTATCCGTCGCGGCCTTGTAGAGGAGGTCGAGCGCATCGTGAGGCCCGTAGACGCCGCGCCTCATGACGGTCTGGGCCTCGAGGTTCTCCAGCGTCTGGTTGGAGTCGCCATCGCCGTCAAAGTCGCCATCGTCGTGCCCGCGGCCGCCAGCCTTGCCGTCCGGCCTGCGCAGCGGCTGGGTCCTGCCATGGGATCCCCCGGGGGTCAGGGGCGTGTCGCTGTACTGGCGCTTGTCGAAGCGCGAAAAGGGCGGGCTGTCGGCGGCGTGCAGCTTCTTGCGGCCGTTGCGCACCACGTACTCGTCGGCATCGCTGTCGTCCTCGTCCGTCTTTCTCTTGCGGCGCGTAGCACTAAAGAAGCACTCCTTGCTCTCGCGGCGGCAGCGCACGCACGGCGGGTCGTGCGGGTTGTCGACGCTGCCCAGGTCGCAGCGCACCTTGCGGCGACGGCACGGGATGCACGCCTGGTAGACGCGCTTGTGCTGGGGAACCTGCGACTGAGATTGTCCCGACTGCGACTGTCCTGCCGCCTGTCCCGTGGGCTGTTGCTGCGCTGATGCCGTCGTCGCCGTCGACTGGGCGGGACTGGCCGTGCTGGCATATTGGGCCATCCTTTCTCTGTCTGGCTTCCCACCAACCAACAGGGTGAGATTGTGGTTGCTCGCGCGGTTTGCGGCGGGATGGCGAGGCGTAGGCCGAAGTCAAGCGAAAAACGAAGCCTGCGGGGTCTGTCTGTCTCGCAGAGCAAAAAGGCAATCCGAACGTATAAAAGAGGCAAAATCGAACCACCTCTGCAGACAAAATGGCAGGCCAGGTGTGAAAATCCCCCGGGATCTTGTTTTATTAACTTTCCCTCGATCCTCTTTTCCCGTCTCTTGCCGGCCCTGGCTGTGAAGAATGATTAAAAATAGGAGAAAGAAGAGACAAACCGCTGCGGAGAAAAAAAGGTTAAAAAAAAGAGAGAGCCGGGTTTGTTTGTAAGAGGAAGAGGGAGAGGGAATGGCGGCAGCGCCCCGAAGCCGAGTAAAGAGGAAAAAAAAAAAAAAAAAGACCAATTGAAACCGACGGCCAGGCGCAGATGAAAGAAGAACGTAACAGTTTACCAATTTTTTCTCCCCTCTCTGTCCCCCTTCTTCTGAATCGCTTCTCGATTTTTCTGATTAATCCCAGACCGTTTTTAGCAAGCACTACTCCGTATCGCTCTGGTACTTTTTTTTTCCTTCCCGTCTCCTCTGCTTGTTCTCGGCCCCAGATAAACGAACGTGCCCTCCTTCCCCTCTCTTTTTCAATGGTTCCCCCCCAGAAAGTGCCAAAAAGCCACGAGGCGATAAGAGCCGGCCCAGTTAAGCTGCACTGCCTGCACTGCCTGCACTGTTGCTAGCTGTACGAAGCAAAGAGGAGAAAGGGAACTTGGGGAGAATAAAAGGTAGGTACTAAGGTACCTGATACCGCTGCTTTCGCTACCCGCTCCGTACTTGTACATGCCGCTTCCCTCTTTCCTTCTCCGGGCCCCCGCACCTCGCTCCCACGCGTCGGCCAATCAGCGTCCTCAATCAACGTGCTATTAGCCAATAAGAGCCCGCTCCGACCAATCGCGACGACCACAGCTGCGTCTCCTGGGGCTAGGAAGGAAGGTCACGTTGACGCAAGGACTTGCGCGGTGCAAGGTGCAAGATCCGGTTCGTCAGTCCCCAGGTATCGTGTACTTTGGGAAGCTCGAATCTGCGAGTGTGTACCGTGTACTTTGGAAGGCTCCCAAGGTGCTATAACTGCAACCTGCGAGTTTTGCCTCACCGAGAGTCGAGTCTCGAGAGACCGTTTCGTGAGCTGGCGTCTCGGTTAACGCAAGGGGGCTCTCAAAGCTTACGTTGTTTAGGCATCAGCATCAGCATCAGCATCAGCATCAGCATCAGCGTCTCCGGCGTCATGTGAATTACTCGTATACATTTGATCTCACCGTCCAAGACACGGCTGGCTGCTATTTATGGCGTCTTAATTGTTGAGCACGATGTTATCCGTTACTTAATCGAATGCAGCTCGGCTCATCAGTCAGACGGTCACGCAACGATGGTATAAAACATCCCATCTGCAGGCATCAAAGCTTCCAATGGAGGAATTACCAGTATCAACACCTACAAGAGGCAACAGCCGTACCTTACAGCCTACACGACCAAGAAGAAAACCATGCCAATCCAGTCCAATCCAATCCAATCCATGCAAGCACATCTTCTGTACTCACCTACTCAAGTCATCCATACGAGTATATCCATCTCATCCCAGGCCCAATAACGGCCCTCTGATAAGGCTGCTCCAAGTCCCCCTGCAAGGGACCATCGAAATGTCACTCTCACATGCATCTCCTCGCACAGGCACCACGTCATCAATCCGCCGAGACGATTTCACAGCAACACTTGTTTCTCATTGGCTTCGATTCATTACTGTCAAATCGATACCGAGATACAGTTCATCACTTTCAGATGAACACCAAGATATAGTTCACCACTGTCAAATTACTACCAAAACACAGTCCATCACTTTCAAATTAATACCAAAATACAGCACCCTATCAATAAAAGCATCTCCATGCTTTTGCCCCTCCAACAACAGCCCAAGAGTTCGTTTCAGTTCCAACACGCCCCTCGTAAAAAAGGAGAAACCATTGCAATGTTGAAAATTTCCCCGGCCAGCCTTGATATTTTTTTTTACTTCTCCCCCGAGCTAATGAATTCTTTCTTGACGGCTTTTCGATGCGAGAAACGTCCTCCTACTATCAGGGGACGAGGGGTGGGTAACCGCAGAACAACAGGGAAAAGAGGCAAAGAAGATGAAAAGCACAAAAGGTAATTAGTAATTTCCCTCAAGTTAAAGAGAGAAAAAACAAAGCGAACGAAGAGAGGATATCGAGTAGATTTCGTCGTGAAAACGAACAAACAAAAAGACGTGACCGATTTCGCGGTTGTCGTCGTTTTAAGCGAATTGTTGTTGTTGCCAGGGGCCGCTGCCACCTCGTCTCTGCACCCCTTTGCGTACACATAACCAAATTACTTCCGTCGTATCGATCGATGCCTTGCGCGTGTTCTCGTAATTGCTCCCTGCCGTGACAAATAAATAAAAAAAAAAACATTGCTACTCTGGTCTCATCGGCCAGTGCCCTGCATTCCCCTGATACTATTGGGTGGCATTCAAGGACGCACGTTCCTAAGCGACCAGACCCTTCTTGGACTGTGTGATTTCAACCTTTGGTCAGAATTCCATGTATATATTGTTTCATCGGGACAAAACTCACCAGGTGCTCCCAGAGCTTCGTTGTCAACGCATCCGGCATGGTGTACAGATCGATGGAGAATTCGCCAGCTTCAAACAAGTTATTCACTACAGTTCCAAACGAGAGCATCAACACAGGGGTTGGACAAGTTCAAAAGGAGATGGGGCAATGGGGTAAATCAAGAATGGAGCAAATCAAGAAAAGAGCAGGGCAAATCATGCTGGGCCAGCAACTCACCTTCCACATCGCTTCGGATATACGTATCCGGGCCCTTGTTCTCGTTAATCAGCTGAATGACGCGCAGCAGATCCTCCTCCTCGAGCTTCTCCAGGGCCTCGGCAATCTTCTCGTAGTCGTACTTTTGGGCGCTCTTCTTGCTCACGAGGCCCTTCTTCTTAGGCCGCTCTTCGTCGGAAGGCAGAGGCCCCGTCTCGCGAAGCCTCTCCTGGAGCGCCTGAGACGGGTTCTTGAAAACCACAGTGTGCGTAACCTCGTACTTTTCCTTTTGGAAGTTGAGATCGTGGATGATGGGGGCCAGCTTGGTCTTTTCCGTGGTGTAGAGGTCGATGCCAATCTCAAACTCACCCCAACCCTCGTTGGAGCAGATGAAGGGGGGCTTGGTGAAGGCTGCAGTGGGGGATTCATGTCAGAGAGCTGTGGAAGGGCCTCCACGGCAGGGTTCAGATCAGATCAGAGGCTCAGACTTACTCTGGACGGGGTTCTCGAATGTGGGGTGCAGGTTGTAGACAACCTTGGTGAAGACGTCGGCGGGCCGCTCATTGCCATCCTCATCTAGAAGGTGAAGCCGCAAGGTCCATTGCCGCATGGGAAACTCTGCCACGGGAGAAGGCTTGTCGCTGCAGCATTAGGTCAGCACGAGGCACTACACGGGAACCAGCGAAATATCTCTTGTCTTGTGAAGGAGAAGAAAAGAGGGTGAAAAAGAGGGTGCTGATGAAGGAATCATGATGAATGAAAAAAAACTCACATGACGTGCTGGTCCGTAACGACCTTGACTTTCCTCTGCTCATCGTTAGCCCCAAGCATCGCAGTAATGGCCAGCTTCGCCGCGCGTGGCGCTCCACGGCGAATCGGCATCGTGAAAACAGTGTTGAGAGAGCGGTTTCAAGTCAAAAGCGGGAAAATGGAGGGAAAGCAGGGCACTGCCTGCTGCGCAGATGGGCAGAATAGAAAAGAGAGGCTATCGTGAACGATGGAAAACGCGCCGAGTAAAGCAAGCAGAGAGAAGTTGCGTATGTTGGCGAGGCGAGGCGAGCTTCGGCCAGAGACGAATGTGAAGAAGAACCACGGCATCGCGTAGGAAATACAACGACAAAAGCCCATTCAATCGAGTGCCCAGGCGTCAGGCAAAATCCAGCCGGCTGGCAGTTGGCGAAACGGGCCTCCATCTCCAGCTGGCAGCACTTGTTCGTTGTCCGTCACGATTTTTCTTGGGCCCGCCGCCAGTCCCGTCGCGATTCCCAAAAAGCCCTCCTCTCACAAAACCACATCATTCCCTCTCTGCGAGCTTCTGTGCCTGCGATTCCCTTGCACGGTGCCCCAAAAAAGTAATAAAAGAAAAAGGGCATATTCGAATTGCTTCCGACGAAGTATAAAACCGTGTCCAATTGGACAAAGCAAAGCAAAGCATCGGGGGGAAAAC
This sequence comes from Trichoderma afroharzianum, assembly GCA_037893235.1. Taxonomy (NCBI): domain Eukaryota; kingdom Fungi; phylum Ascomycota; class Sordariomycetes; order Hypocreales; family Hypocreaceae; genus Trichoderma; species Trichoderma afroharzianum. The sequence goes on from JBBLXW010000006.1 coordinate 1,189,590, forward strand.
AAGAATGGAACGAAATGAGAGAGAAAACGCTGCGTGTTAAAACTCACCTCGACCAACATGATGCAATGCCTCGTTATTCCTGGAATCCCTCCCTCGAAAAAACGCCTATTACGGGGAAATAGATAATGGAGATGGTTGCAAATAAAAAAAACCCCCGGAGCGGAAAAAAAAATAGGATAGGATGATACAAAAAAAAAAGTATAAACTACAGAGACAAGCCTTACAGTGGCCCTTGTCCTGTCCAGTCCAGTTCCTGTCTTGTTCCCGTGTCAGACACAACACAGAGCAAAAAAAAAAAAGCACAGCACAGCAACGCACACGGCACAAACACACACGCAAGCAAGCAGCACACAAACACGCAAGCCAACCGAGAGAGGGAATAAAAAAGGGGTGCAGAAACAGGGCGAAAGGGGTGCAGAAGAAGAAAAGACCAGATTGGACGCACTTGTAATTGTTTTTTCTTGGCCGAACTCGCACAGGGGGAATCTCTTTCCGCTTTCTTCCAAAAAAAAAAAGCTCTTTGTATTTCTGGGGAGTAAAAGGGAAGTAAAAAAAAGACAAGACTGGGAAACCCGACTAAGAGGGAAAATGGCTGGGCTGGAACTGGGCTGGGCTTAACTTGAGGCTTGTCTGTCTGTTTCTGCCTGTCTGTCTGTCTCTTGTCCCTGCGCTGCTTTCCCGCCAGCTTAAGCCACCCCCGACCGACTCACTCGCTGTGCCGCGTCTTCCAGCGCCAGCAGGCTCTCGCTCACTCACTCACTCCCGTCACTCAGGTCTTCCAAAATTCTTTTCCCTCTCTACCCAACCTAATTTTGCCTCTATTTTTTTTCCCCTATAGGTTCCACCCTTGGGTGTTGAAAAAACCTGAATCCATCCCGTAGCTGAGCAAGGCCCCGGCCATCCGCCCATTTTCGGAGCTAAAGCTGCTTAGGCGGGCCCCCCTCTCTTTCTCCCTTACGGAATAGAGTTGGAGACTTTGCGTGTTCTGCCTGTGATTGTGTATGATGGTGTACTTTGCTTGCCGCGTTGTGGACATGGACAGCAACCAGCTCGGCGACCTCCGTCATAGTTGCGAGAGATCGGACGGAATCGATTTGATCTCTTTTTTTTTGTTTGTTCCGTCGGCGCGCTAAGCCTGGACCGAACAGCTCTACAATGCAGACGGACTGTCGGAAATGCCGCGTGTTCTGGCATTCTGGGTTCTGGATTATATTTTGACCTCATTCTCGCTATATTCTGTAGTGCCGGCAATCACCGCTGTACTCTCTTATCCCGACTGTAAACATCACCTCTACACTCTACACTCCGTAGCAACCGGTGTTGCCATCTTCATCTTCATCTTTCCACAGATACCTAGGTACTGGCACGTACATGCGTGATGCATCGCACAAGCTGTAGAAAATGCCCAAAGGCACGCTCTTTGTTATAGCTCAAGCATCTACATCTCTTCTCCATGCCCATCTTCCACAGGTGCCAACCTGACCATGTGGGATGCATGATACAACACAGGAAATGCCGTTTGACAAGTGTCAATCCATGTTGCCATGCTCTGTGTAGCGTCATCTCCGCGCAGCTCTTCATTCCATTCTCCCACCCGGCATCTACATCTGCACCCGGAAACCATATCTACGGTACTGCTGCTACTTCAAACCCGAAATAAATGTCCGAATTTCATTTGTATAACATCTCATTCCGCACTGTCCCGTTGATTGCTCGCATGGCTGATACAGTGCGAAATCTGATTCAAACCCCTTCGCAAAAGTACATGTCCAGACGGGGTACCTAGATCTGATAATAGTGCCAGTAGAAAAGGATTCTGTGCCTTTGTGAGCTACAAGTTGGCATTGCGACCCTTCCATTCTCCAAGGCATACTACGCGAACAACTTATATACAGCAATATCTCTTTACATTCTAGAGCGAGATGGCTGGTTGTTTCTACTACAGCATCACTCTCCATGGCGATTAAATTGGCGTGTTCATCACTCTACCTTTGAAATAGTTGCCGTATATGTCCAATCCTCATCGCCAACAACAAAAAACACCTCCGAGACTGCACTCCTCGTCAAACAGTCGCCGCGCCTCGGCCAGGCAAGACCATACAAATCCCCATACAAAGCGCCGTTCCTTTCCGTATCACGCACCCATTGATACCCCCAAAACGACCGATCCCTAGTATCGCGGATCATATCCAGCACCTTTTGAAGCTCACTGTCCGAAGCGTTTCCAATCTTTGTGCCCAGGGGGATGCACCCCCATCCATGCATCCTCAGCACAGCCGTGTGCTTGTCGTCGGCGAGGTTTAGGACGGACTGGCTTGGGCTTATTTGGGAGCTTTCCCCTTGGACGAATTGGATGACTGCGCCTTCTTTGTGGCTCAAAGTGCATTTTGCAAAAAGGTCTTTATCCTCGTTGCCCTTTTTCTGGGGGTAGTAAAGGACTAGCTTTCCCAAAGTGTCGAATTGAACTGCGGAACCTGGCTCGGGGACATCTTTCCAGTCTGTCGAGCTGGAGATGATGCCGTGCGGTGATAGACCGCGAAGAGTCAAATAGCGTCGATGGACTAATCTGTGACTGCCAACAACGCTAAAGGTGAAAAAGTCCTTCTTCTCGGTGAAATCTCCATCAATAATCTTTCCGACGTAGTTTTCGTCCGATGAGCCTTCTTTCTTGTACTGTGTGACTTTGACTTGAGTTCCATCAATCGAGAGATGAACAAGGAGAACAACACCCGTCTTTCCTCCCTCGAGAGTCGATTTTAGAGCGTCATTGAAGAAGAGCACTCTGCTGACTATTTCCGAGCTCCTAGCTGCGTGAAAGTTGTGGAGGGATGATTGGCCTGATAGGTGCATCCCTCCAAGCCCGACCAACAGGCGTGGCGGCTCCAGAGGCAATGCCGAGGATGGAGAGGAAGAGGCCGGCAGCAGCCACTGCCTGGCCATAAGCTTTGGGAGAATTTTTGTCTATAATGGAACAAAAGACTATTTCTTTCAGATCATTGATGAGCGCGATCGTAGTGCCGCCATTGCTAGCTAGAGGAGAAGAACTCATTGTGTCGTATGGGTGTAGTATGATGGCTCTCCAATATTCGTATAAAAAATAACGAAGAAGATGATGGCCTGAGAGGAAAATATATAGGGAAATGTTCTTTCTGTGGCTATGGGATATTTCTTGCTAAAGCGAATCAAGCACGATAGGGACCGTCTTGCTGCGTCCGATGCCGTGCCGACTATTGGCCCAGATGCTGTATTGGACTCGAGTGCTTCACGAAGCCTTACCTAACTAAACTGAGTGCTCCTGTGACGTAGTTCGAGAATTGAGAGCTTACAAAGATGAAGGTTAAGAATAGAGGAGTAATACAAATAGGTATGAATAAGAAAGAACATACAGAGTAGGTAGATAAAAGGGGAAGAGTTGGTATGCCAAGGTTCCCTTGATGGAGTTGAAGCTGGTACACGTCATATCAAGTTGTACTTGTTTGTGATTGAGTTTGATTTCGCACTATATCAGCCACAACAGCAATCAGTAATATCCGTGCGAAAAGAGATCCGTGGAACTGTATCTGTTCTACCTTGGATGTCCATCTTTGTATGCCGCATGTGGGTAAATGAAGCTCCAAGGTTGCAATGAGCACTTCGTTACCCCATCATATCCTCTCTTACTTGATTAATTCACTCTACATTATACATCACACATCAAGCATCATACGCAACTTTTCTGGTATCAACTTTTATTTCTTTCAGGGTGCTCTACTATCAAATGCCATTATTCGCTCTCCCCTCAAGGGCATGCACCACTTGGTGCTCAAATTCCCGGGGCTTTCTTCTCTCCAGTCTCCGTGATTCCAGAACGACTTTCTCTGGGCTACATCGACTTGTGTTACAGAGGCTCGCTGTCGATCCATCTGTCGCGTGCGTGTGTGTATGTGTATTTGTGGTGTTGTCATGTTGTGATGTGATGGGGCGTGGGGGGCGTCAAAAGGTACAGAGCATCGCCGTGTCGTTAATCAACGGGCTGATGCGGCGTAAGTGATGGGGGAAAATTATGGTTCGAGAAGCGGCAAGCATTGATCTGGGGGTGGATGGTCGGGGGTTTAAGCCAAGGAAGTATCGGCTTAAGCAGTCTTCTCCTCCTCATCCTTCTTCTCCTCCTCCTCATCGGCGGCCTGGAAGAGGTGGGCGCTGTCCTTTTGCGCCTTGAGGAAAGCATCCCGGAACTGGTTGGCGTCTGCACATCATTCATGTTAGTGGATATTCATTCTGCCAGCATTAAGAGTTGGAAATCTGGACATACTGTCGGAGTTGGCGAATCGGATAGCAAGAGTCACGGCCTCGGGCTCTCCCTCGCTGACATCGGCGGCAGCGTTCCACACCCAGCTTCGGTCAGAGCCGACGTTGGGGGACAGCGTAATCTCGGGGACAACTGCGCGCACCTGTTAGTAAACTTCGTCTCTCTCTTTGTGTAGCAGTAAGAGTAGTATACGCCCGATCAAGCGGGGCGACCAGGGGTGAATACGTGAATGTGGGGAAGATAACGTACTGTAGTGGTTGGCGCAGACCTTGAGAGTCTTCTCACGTCGCATCACCAGGCGGACCTTTGCGTTCTCCTTGTGCTTGAGCAGCCTGACATCACCAGTTCCGCGCTCCTTCCACTCGCCAGCGGCGGCGGGGGCCTCCTCGCCGTCCTTCTTGGCGGCCTTGACAAACTTGAACAGCTTGGCGCGCATCTTGAAGAGCTGCTCCTCAGACTCCTCGTTGGTCTTGACGTCGACCTTTTCGGTCAGCTTGACGACGGGCTCGAAGTGGACGTCTTCGCTCTCGGGGGCCTCGTCCTATCAGAAGAAGAAGAAAAACTCTTGTCAGCCGATAATTTCCATCAAGACATGGATGCAGAGAGTCTCTAAGCTTACCTCCTCGCCCTTGGCCTCGCGCTGGGCCTTTGCGCTTCCGGAGTTGTCGCCACGGTCCTCCTCCTCCTTCTTTTCCTTCTTTTCACCACCGCCAAACATGGAGAAGACGGAGGAAGCAGTCACAGAGGCAGGAGCCTAGATAAGAAAAGCCCGCGTGTCAGCACAAAAGATCACGGTCGAAATATCGCGCAGCGGGCATCATCGATCGATCGGGTCGGACACTGCAGCGGTTTCACGCGAGGGGTCGCTAGTTACCTCAGTGCTGGTCTGCTCGACCTTGGGCTCGGTAGCGTCGGTGGAAGACATTTTGAAGAATCGGTCGATTATCGAAAGAAAAAAAGGGGACTCTGTTGCCGTGAATAAGAAGCACCGTTAGTCGTTTATCGCAAGGGGTGAAAAAAAAAATGATGCTGCCAAAACAGCGTTTTGTCAAGGTGGCGTAGCGGGGTGAACAAAGGCAAGGGCCAGTTCCCGTTTCCCCTCCTGACAAACAAAAACACGGGCGCTTCACAAACAGGAAACAAACTCACCAAGAGCTCAGCAAAGAAAAAAAGAAAAGAGACCAAAGTATCGCTGGCGATGGAGACCTCGTCGCAAAAAGAACCGGTTATTGTATGTTTTCTGTAAGGTACCTGGGTCTTGCCTAGCGGGGGATGGAGTTTAAAAAAAAAAAACAAGGTGGTGGTTGGTAAGGTCGCGCGAGGGGCTTTGCGGGTTCTGCCTGGCGCTGTGTTTTTGGTGCCCCTCCCTTCCATTCAGTTCTTGAGTGGCGGGGCTGATTTTTTCATTTTTCATTTCCCTGGCATCACTACCAGGTACCTCTAACTTGTAGCGTTTTTGGGGGGACAGGACATGTCGCGAGACGGCTATCTTTTAGTGTCGTGGTACTTTTAGGCTCTAAGGTACTTTATTGGGAGGGATACTTGATAGAAGATGGATCCCTATTAGTACCTAGTATTGCTTTTCGCTGCTAAAGCTGATGCTAGTATGTCCAAAGCCTCTATTGCTCTATTGCCTGCATCTGCAGTCCATCGACAAGTCCGGTGGCGACATTTGGCCGTCAACAGAATAACACTGACCCTCACAGCCTACCTAGGCTCATAAATGCCTAAACATCCCCCCCCATATGCAGCTCTTCCTCACAGCTTTTAAAAGATATTACAACCCAAGCTTACCCCATAAATGCCCTACTAATGCGAGGTACAGAAAACAGCCCGTGAATAAAATAAAATAAACGGCACGTGGTCCTGAGCCATTTAACGTGCGAAATCACGGGCGTTTGCTGACTGCCGGTGTGATCAAGTGACACACAGACAGACTATCGAATCCCTCCAAGCAATCAATACATCCCACCACCATATTTACTAGCAATACTAACCTGATAAGCACGACAGTTTACACGTCTGGTATAATGTAGGTATCAGAGTTAAGAGCAAGGTAAATGGTATTATAAGTCTCATGTATATAAGATACCAACGACATAGGCAGGCAAAGGTAACATACGGTAGCTCGTGTATTTGCGTTTTGCCATAGAACGAAATCCGATTTCCCTTTCGTGCCACAACCACAACCTCAAAAGACAAATAAAAAAAGAGTATGATAAGACAAGCAAACGTAAAAAAAGGGGGGGTCAAATCCATAAACTCCGTCCATCCATTCCAACCGGTTTCTGTTCATTCAAGTTCATTAATACATGTACCAAATCCTTGCGGATCTCCGTGGTTGCAAAATAGGAGAGTTAAAAAGAAGACAAAAGAAAGCAAGCCTTCCTTATGGAGCGTCGTTGCACTCCTCGTGAGAACTCTGGCGGCATGCAGACTTGCCCCTTAGCATAGACCACAGCCGTGAAGCAGAGTCGGTCAGCTTCTCCTGGACTTCCTTTTTGGCATGCTTCAACTTTGACTGCGCGGCTGCTGCGTGCTTGTCGGCAGAGTACGACTTGGCCTTGCGCAAGTATTCTTCGTGCTCCTCCTCGCTGCCAAAGGCTTGCAGCCACAAAAGCTTCGCTGACAATTGGGCATCGAGAAGCTGGAGCTGAAGTTGGTTTTGCACATCCTCCACCGAGGGCAGATTCTCCGTAGCTTGTTGCGTAATCTTGTCAATCTTGCTGGCGATGCCCTGGGTGGCTTCGTCAAGCTGAGTCTTGGCTGTTGATACGAGATCGTCCAGTTGCTGGCGCACATCTACAAAGTTGGCAAAGCTGGCACCAAACGTCTTGGAGACGGTCTCGGTGACTGTTTGGCAAACGTTTTGGCACGCCGAGCCCAGTGACTGCTTCGCATTCTCAATACGCCGCTCTGCTTCCTGAGCAGCCGCAGGTACGAGGCCGGAGAGATCCTGAGCAAGATGGGCGAGATGCTTGGTCCGCTCCAGAGCGCCCTCCATCAAGCCCTTGCCAAAGTGGACCTTAACAACTTTGTGAATCTTTGGGCGGCACTTGGCCTCGAGAATGACGCTGACGACACCGTGGGTTTCCCTCTTGGCAAACTTTAGACGAAGACCCTCGTCCTCCAGAGACATGGTGGTATCAACGGGGACTTCTCCTCTCTTGGCAGTCACAGTCAGGCACTCCTTGGCCAGCCATGTCTTCTTGATGCTGTTGGGAATGTGAATTAGGATATCATTGTGTGCCTCGGCAGTGAATGACACAACCGGCTTCTTGGCGCCGAATATCCAGTCGTCTGACTGTCCTTCGCCAATGGGCATTAACGCCAGGCCATTGGTAGCCGAAGGAATCAGGCTGCTAGTGCTGGAGCTTGCTGACAACGACGTCGAAGTAGTGAGATAGGATGTAGTTGTGACAGTCGCGGTGACGGACGGTGGCATCTGAACGTTTGGCAGAGCCGACTTGGATGCCGGCCCGTAGAAGATGGGTAGCACCACAAGGACAACGACGACAAACACGAAGCCGGGAAAGGCCCCCCACGTGTTCTCGACCAGGAATTCCTTGACTTGAGATTCCAATTGCCATAGCTCAGACACCTTCTTCTTGAAAGATTTCTTGTCATGGTCGGCAGGCCTTTCAATGACTCGGCTTGCCTCGGGAGTATAAGAGGGAGCTCCCAGGCTCTGGTCCGTGTATTCGAGCAATTCTTGCGATGCATCATTCTTAAACGGGGGGAACGGTTCAGTCTTGTTGGATTCGTCGTGTGCTATTTGGGACTCGGTCATGACGGTGTCTTCGTGAACCGAGTCCTCATCGTCTTCCTCGTCCTCGGTCTCGTCGCGGTCAGACGATGCGCCGTGCGTGTCGGCATCATCATTGTCCGTCCCGAATGAATCGTCTGTTCCAGCCAGGCTCCGCACATCGTCTGGGCGATGAATGTCGAGCGAGCCGATGGACTCGCTCATGGAGGCGGGGTAGCGGTCGTCTTGGGACTCTTCCGTGTCGGTGCTGGGGCTCGAGACGAGCTCGTAGGTTGATTCGGCCATGCCGTTGTCGTCGGCTGGTGGCGGCATGTCCATCATGTTGGGGTTACTGCTCGATATCCAATTCGCAAGCTGCGTGTTGCCTTGCGGCCTGGGGAATCGGAGAGTCGGCTCAGAGGCAGAGAGGCCAGGGGCGTCTGCAGTTGTTTTTTCTGTTGTCGCCGTTGGTGAAGGCGAAAGCGTCAAAGGCGGCGGTGCTGGCAGAGAGTTCGAAGGGTTGCTCAGGCGTGCAAGCAAAGTATCGCGACGGCGAAGCTGCGTATCATGCTGTTCCATCACGAAGTGACTGTGATCAGTTCGAGGACCATCTCACGCTCCCAAGCGATGACTCGTCGACAGGCCCATGAATCAACAGGGCGCGGGTAACTGTTGGAGGGCGGCGAGGAGGACAGTTGCAGTGGCAAGTGGCAGCGGCAGTGGTTCTTGTGTGAATGAAGATGGAGGGGAGAAGAAGGGCGGCGGGGAGGGGTTGAGCTTTGGATGAATGGAGAGTGAGGTCAGAGGCCAACAGCTCGCAAGGTGAAAGAACTAACCACTGTGGAAGTGCAGAAGCAGAAGAAGATGGCTTCCCGAAAGAAAGAGGGAAGAAGTAGAAAATCCAAATCACGGAAAAAGCTTGACCGTGAAGAACAAGTTGCACGTTGCAACACAAGGACATAAGAGAATAGGCCCGAGTGGTGAAGCTGGATGTGGTAAAGCCGTGCACCAGGGATAGCTTTGAGGCTGAGTTGATGCCTGCGGGAACCCGGGGCTGCCTGATGGCACTGTGGACGTAGCGGTTTAGCGGTTTAAGCAAGCTCCCTAGCAGCTGCGAATAGCGCTGGAAGAGGTGGGGTTGGGCTGTTGACTTGAGCTGGGCAGCGCCGCGCGTGACCTGGAAGAGCGACGAGGCAATTGTTCAGTACGAGTACAGGGTTGTAGTGTAAGATGGATGAAGATGGGGTGGAGTTTGGGTTGATGGGTGAGATGGTCGTCTCACGTGAAGATTATGCACTCAGTCTACGGGAGTTGAGTTGATTCGCTTCGACTCGATTGGCAGCCGGGCTGCAAGAGAAGGACCAAAGGGACGAGAGAGGACGGAGAGAAGGGCAAGAGGGCGAATGAAGGAAGCAGAAAAAAAGAGGTGCTGTAGAGTAAGACGAGGCTTCATCTGCCTTGACAAAGTGTCCGATCACTGAGATGGATGGTGGGGTCGGAGCTTGAGTGGCGGACGAGGCTTTTCACGGTTTGATGGGATCAAGGCCAAAGAGGAGAGTTGGTTGGGCCGTTGTTTTCGTTGGCTTTGGGTTTTGGTCTAGCTTTGTGACAAGTGTGTTTTGTCTTGTCGAGACATGAATATCTTTGAAAAGAGATAGAGATCGTTATTGAGAGTGAATGGTAAATGCACAGGCACCAGCCATAGTGAGTCAAGTCGTCGATATCAAAACATGCGGAGACGAAGGAAGCTAGGCCAGTTCTCCATCCGTCTGCAGCTTTGGTGGTGAGGCTTGCAAGGGACCAAAGTGTCATGCGTAAGGCAATGTAATCCCAAGTGAGGGGCCACTGTGTGTATACTCAGAATATACATGTTGGATGCTTTTTGGATGGGAGGCTATTTCAGGGCACTCGCTATCTATAAACTCAACATTGTCTCCATCAACCCAAGCCCAGCCAGCAAAACATCGTCCATCTCCAGCAGCTAGAAACCAAACTCAGTCCAGTCCAAATCAAATCAAATCAACCCAAATCAAACCAAACAGATAGACAAACACCTAAACATTCCATTCCATCTCATCTCATCTTCATCGTCGCATCCCGTGTCCGGCATGTGCTCGCTTCATACGTCAGTGCCTCGTCTTCCCACTGTGGACCCTCTCCAATCTCCATTTTCCATTCCCGCCATCCCGAGCTTCCAGGTCTCCGCCAGGCGGGGCGCCTTTTTGTCGATGCGGGGAGCCCATTAAAAAGGCAGTTTTTTTTTATTTAGAAATACATTTACAAGTATTGGCTACCTATCAATCGTGTATCTGGTTCCTAGTTTTCAGTTCTTTCAGATGCTTTGGGACTTTGTGATATCTCTCATCAGGTACTTGAAA